>JANBWZ010000018.1:0-600000 GCA_026743855.1 Pleurotus sapidus
TCGTCGTCCCTGAGCTCGGCCTTGCGAAATGCTAGCGCCAACGATGCCATCGGGGTTGATGATGAAGCAGGCAAAGTGGGGGCGGCGTAATGTGTAATGCGGAGGCGGTTAGATGCCACTGGCTATAATCGTTACATCGTTCGACTGTTCGACTGTCCATCAACGTTTAATTACAAAGCAAGCCTCCCCCTTCACGAAACAAACGCACCTTTCTCGACGAGCTCGCCCACGGCATCCCGCGTCTCCGCCTTTTCAGTTTCAGCCTGAATAGAGTCTTTCGTAGTCTTTCGCCTGCTGGTGGTATTTGATGTGTTCCTCGGTGAAGGTGCGCAGTTCATGAGAATGTTGAGTTTGCTGTTGAGTTTGCATGTCGTCCAGCGCATCGAGGGTGGTGAGCAAGCGGGTACAGAGATGGGAGATGAGGCTACCCCGCATTATTGACGCCCAAACTAGCGCCACGTGGGCGATGGAACTCCGCTCCGTTCCGTTGACCGATTCCCAACTTCAAGCTCGCGACTCTCTCATGCTTGCAACGACGACGCCGACGACGCTGGGGACATCGACAACAGCTAGGAAAGGCCACGGCGCCCTCATTTCACTCCAATCCCCCTCCTCTGTATCTCCTTGCGCAAAAGGGCTCTGGCGCGTAACGACTAACAGAAAAGGTGCGATACACAATGCCGCGCGTTCTCAAGTCGAACGAGGCGGCGAACGGGGGTCCAGAGTGTGGGGTGAAAGGGATAACCAGTGAATCTGAAGAGATATCCGTCAGGTGAGTCTCCCCACCTTTGAGAAGGCCGTCTCATTCATGTAGCCTGTAGTAGACACGCGCGACGGCTGCAGGAGCACGAACGAAAGCGAACGTGGGCCCAGCATCGCCGACTTCCCCGTATCCCCCAGTCTCGCGCCTTACTCGATCCATCCACGGCTGGCGCGTCCAGAGCCTCGCACCACCCATCGTCTTCACACTTGCGGCCGTGGTATATCCCCCTTGATGCCCTCGCCCACATTGGTGGTTCGCAGAGGAAGTACAAGGTGGAATCATACAGACGCATATATTCGCGTCAAATGCCTTGTCGACCACGCGTGGTATTGTCTAGGCGGTGTACGGTCACAGAAGAAGACTGCAGGGTGCATGGGTTTAGGTCACGGCTTATAGCGCGACTGCGGTACGTTTGTATTGAGTTCGGGTGCATGTACGTACTGACACGCGGTAGATAAGGTGAGAGTGGCTGGTATGGTTGGCGAGGACGAGTCTTGGGTCGGGAGGCGCTGACGGGCAGATGGGACGGCGACGCGATGGGTGGATTGCTCTCACTGATGCCGACAACGGCCTTAGACACGAGGAGCCTGCAGGCCTGCGTGTTGCTTGTCACGCGGCCGCTGACGCCGTCGAGACCGGGTTATGCACTCACTTAACGACCTCGGCATCGGGCTTAGGTACGTGGCATCGCATTTCACCGTATATATGCGCTCAAAACGGATTATCTAGGGATACTGTCTCGTGCTAGGGGGTGTGGGCTCACTGTGGATTGCGATACGTCGGGAACTCGAGCTATGGGGCGCGATTTCGACAGCGACGGACGCGTCGCCGTGGGATCATTAGCGTTTGCGATGTACGAGACAACAGCGGAGTGTAGCCACGGTAGAGGGAGAAGCAACACGTCGTGCGAGGTGATGCCGCTGTGAAGGAGTGTGAGTAGGCCGGGATATCCGGTTCAGGAGGGCGTAATGGAATGACGAACGGGAAGACGAACGGCGGGACTCCACCATCCTCACGGATGGATCCCATCCGCAAGATCGCGTCGGGCGACCGTGAATACACGGATGGACGGACCGAGAGGTTGACATGCTCACGGATGGATCCCATCCGCGAGACTGGTGACGTGGCGATGGGCGCAGACGGACGGCGTGACTTAGTACGGACGGACGCATCGATGTCTTCACGGATGGATTCCATCCGCGAACTATGTCACGTGTGGACGGGCAGCGGATGGGAAGATATACCCGTGCGTTCATCCTCACGGATGGATTCCATCCGCGAAACCTGCGACGACCATCGACTTCGTCACGGATGGAACCCATCCGCGAGATCATCGACACCCATCAACATCGTCACGGATGGAACCCATCCGCGAGATCGTCGACGTCAGGATGGTAGGTGAGTGGGCTTGCTTAGAGTTTGCTGGTTCTCATACACCCTCGCGCAGCGTCTGCAGCCTTTCGCTGTCCTTGTCGTCACCCTGCTCTGGCTGCGAACCGCCCTCGTACGACGCGGTGTCAACGTCAAGACGTGGACAGGTCGACGACTACCCTCGACTCAGCGTCAGCGTTTTCGCCGTCCTGCTGGAATATCCCGCCTACATCGTCACGGATGGAACCCATCCGCGAGGCCATTGACAGGCATGCGTATATCGCTGGCAAATACCGTCCGCGACTGGCGGCGCTAGTGGGCGGATGAATCGCAAATTTATCGCGCGTCGGGGCGTATAAATACACCTAACCAGCTAGTAATAGGTAACAATCATAGTTATTATTGTATAATACAAGAGATTTCGTAGGTTTTTGGGTTCGGCAGTGCGGATCGACACTGCGTGTCGACACCGCATCCCGAAGAAATGTAAGGATTTCGCAGTTTTTTGGGTCTGCCCCCCGCTATCAAAGCCCAGCCAATGCAAGCATTGGCTGAGGCTTTGATAGCTAGGATTCCATCCGCGAGACCTTCGACGGCCACCGACTTCGTCACGGATGGATTCCATCCGCGAGACCTTCGACGGCCACCGATATCCTCATGGACGTGATCCATCCGCGTGATCATCGACATCCATCCCCATCGTCACGGATGGATTCCATCCGCGGGATCATCGACACCCATCGACATCGTCACGGATGGAACCCATCCGCGAGAACGTCGACGTCAAGATGGTAGGTAAGTGGGCTTGCTTAGATTTTGTTGGTTCTCATACACCCTCGCGCAGCGTTTGCAGGCTTTCGCTGTCCTTGTCGTCCCCCTGCTCTGGCTGCGAACCGCCCTCGTACGACGCGGTGTCAACGTCAAGACGTGGACAGGTCGACGACTACCCTCTACTCAGCGTCAGCGTCTTCGCCGTCCTGCTGGAATATCCCACCTACATCGTCACGATGGAACCCATCCGCGAGGCCATTGACAGGCATGCGTATAGCTGGCGGATACCGTCCGCGACTGGCGGCGCTAGAGGGCGAATGAATCGCAAATTTATCGCGCGTCGGGGCGTGTGCAAGCTGACTTAGGTGGGTTAAACCAGGTATATGTACACGTCCTTGTTGGCTCACAGTGTCTTTAGTGTTTATAAATACACCTAATTAGCTGGTAATAGGGTTCAATTATTGTTATTATTGTATAATACAAGAGGTTTCGTAGATTTTTGAGTTCGGCAGTGCGGATCGACACTGCGTGTCGATACCGCATCCCGAAGAAATGTAAGGATTTCGCAGTTTTTTGGGTCTGCCCCCCGCTATCAAAGCTCAGCCAATGCAAGCATTGGCTGAGGCTTTGATAGCTAGAACCCATCAGCGACGGCTCCGATGCGTTCCACGTAGATTGAACACTCACAATCCCGTAGCTCCAGTATATCCAATACCTCCGCACTGACGAAACTGCGCAACGGTTCCGGGAGCGGCTGTTGAGGAGGCCACGTTGGTAGGGGACGTCGGGACGGCCGTCGAACCCGGGCTTGGATTTGAGGGGGGGGGGGGGGGGGGGGGGCAGAGGCGGCTTCGTAAAGGAGGGCATCGTCAGAAAACATAGAACCAAATTCATGAAGATGGCTGACGCTTACTTCCTGGCTCAGAGGCCTTGTAGGCTCCGGGGAACGAAACCAGTTCCTGTTATCGTGATTTGCGCGCATTCCGGGTAGAATTGCTACGCGCTGGCCTCAAATCTGATCAAGTGCCCATGTCCCTGCGCCGACAGATCCAGAGAGCAAACCTGCTTCGTCGATCTTGAACTACAGTGCATGTCATCCAGTCGTTAGAGCGGAAAAACGGAGAAGAGGGACCCGTCGTACCCATTTGAGCGAGTTCGCGTTCACGCCCGTGTACGTAGATCCGGGACATTGACATTGGGCGAGGTAGGTGAGCTAACAGCGGACAAGCAATGGCGTTCCTCGCCATGGATTGAGGACAAGATAAGAGAGCAACCTACAACTGGGCCGGTATCGTGTGGCCAGGTGTTCCAGAACGCGGTAATGGGGGAGCCGGCAGTGATGCTGGCCGTGAACTGCATTGCGGGGGAGGTACCGTCATCGTTACACGCAACGGCGTTTACGTGGGGTCTTGTATCCGGTTACTGAGATATTCGACATGTCAGACTATCGAACCAACGGTGCGTGTCAAACGTTAGCTTACGATGTGCCCCAAGGACGCCGAACGGTTGACTGACCAACGGGGTTGTTGTATACTTTCCATCCATCATACCATGTCCCGGCGATGGAGTAGGGCAGGACACCGCCGTGAGCGAGGGCATGGGGTGCCAAAGCAGATGCGACGACGAGGGCTGCGGCAGAAAGACCAAGCATAGCTGGAGGTTGAACGGACGACTAAGGAGTGCTTGTCGTCTTCAGACTTACGTGTTGAATCAGAGTGGCATATCAACGTGGAGTTTATATTATACTCACCTCGCAGCCTGGGCTAAAAGCAACCCGACACACGACGTGGAGAAGGCATGTAAAAACCCTTCATGCTTAGTAGTTATAGGCGATTCCAGCGCCCTTCATCGGCCGCGTGTTGGTGGGGAAAGGATTATGTGAGGGCGGTATGTCCTCAACGATACGATTCCACTGCCGATGGTGTGGGGAGACGAAACGCCGGGATAGGCTGGTCCTCCGTGACATGGGCTGTAGGCCTGTGTATTCGGCAAAGTTAGGCGCGTTGTATTCGGTGAATGTATGACTCTTACTTTCTCCTGTTTTAGACCTGTTTTTGCCCTCGCTTCTTCTGTCAAATACAGCACTGTCGGAGTCTTCGACAGAACATGGATCCCGCAACTGGTCGTCGCTTATCCTGGGGCCCGTGCCTTCCGCTAGCGAGAGTCCAGTTACACCACGGCGGACGAAGCGGAGGGAAGACAAGACTGCGGTCACATCGATGCAACCCAATCGAGTCTCCTCGAACCGTTCCGTATAGACTTATGTATGTGACGATCTTTGAGCTTACTGATTACTCGTCCTTCTGTCCCCGATTTTCGATGCATGTAAATTAATTGAATGATATGCATAGTAGAGACAGCGCGGATGGATTAACGAGAATGTCCGAACGAAATCAAAGCATGCGGTCCATTTCGTACGTCCGTTACCCCGCTTACCCCAGACCCCGCGCCGATACGTTATCGACCGAGATGTTCATAAATTCCAGGAAGCGAGATGCCTCGTGCCAGCGGATCGGTTACATCGGCGAGGGTTGGACGAACGAATATGTCTCGCCCCCCAGATACGTTGCACGGTGCGTGTGGTGCTGGCCTGCGTTCAAACGTCCTCGCTCAAGCTTCAGGTAACGATAAAGACAGAGTTGACGTACCAGGGCATGTCCCCACATCCACTCCCGTGGTGCATCCGGATTCCGAGCTACGCTCTCTCGAAGCGATGGGACGGCAGGGCCTCTCTCAATTCCTGCTTGGCCAACGCCATCGTCTTCGCGCGACGTCGATCCATGGAGGCCGAACGAGCTTCAAGGCGCTGGTACTTGGGGCGTGCATCATGTTGCGGTAATTAGAACGCCTAACGGACCGAGAAATTTCTCTTTGGCTTTGGGCTAGCGAGGATACGCACTGGAGGGTCGAGGGGGAGCAACGTTTAACAAGAAATCGTGTAGGTGTGCATGAGTACGTACGGAGGCCTTCATCCTCGCCAATACCCCCAGGGGTTTTCCCGCTTCTTTATTGTCCGTCTGGAATCGTTGGTTCAGAAGGCTGCTTCAAATCGATGGTAGCCGGCTCGCCTTCTCAGCGGGTCCCATGACTTGCTTCATCCAGACCATTCTCGCCTCGTCTGAAGAACCTTGAAACCTTGAAGATCAATCGATCAAGTTTCAAGGCATTCCCTATTAATTTCCGCGATTGCGGGGAAGCGATGTCGAGCATGATGCTTGAATTTCGATCATGGAAGGGTGGACACCGTCACAGGTGAGAACGATGGGGATGAGTTTGACGCTTTGTTGTGGGGGCGATTCACATAGGGGCTGTTGAAATAGGCGCCTATCCTGACTCAAACGCGGCAGGGCATCCAAACTCGGCTTGCTCACAAACACTACCACCGCAGAACAACGGCAAGCTCACCTTCAAGGGGGCCTTGCATTGACGCACAAGGGATCTTGCATTCGCTTGCAACGACCCCATCTTTTACTTCGAACCCTTTCACGTTACGTTCACCTTAAAGCTGTTGCGTTTCGAACCAGGGGAGGCCAGTACCAGGCGAACTGCGCGCTGAAAGCAACGTTTCCAAAGCCACTTCGTTTACTTCATGCTCAGGCAACCAAAGGGAAATGGAGGACGCCGCAGCAAGTCAAAGAAACACCTATCTCCCCCCATGTCTACGGACCAGCGCTCGACCAACACCTCAGCCGACTCCGGGACATCAGCATCGGTATCGGTCTCCAATTCAGCTCGAGTATCCCCCATGAACAGCCCCGCATCTCCGCTCAAGGCCCTGGACGAAGAGTTAGCCGCCTACGAACCAGCGCCATCGCCCCCACCGTCTTCGCCTGCGCCTCGATTAGACCCCCCGCTGCAAGTTTTACCATCCGAAGAGCGGCCCTTCATCGACTTCCAAGATGCTGGGAATGTAGAAGCAGAGGTGGACTTGATAGGCTTCGATGGTGCGCCCGAATAGCTTATCTTTCGGCTACGGTAACTGACAGTCAAACAGATAACACCTTTCGGGACGCCATTCTCGAGCCGCCTCCAATCTCAGAGACCCCCTCATCCAACAGCGACGATGCAAGATTGGCCCCATATGAAGCATCTAGCGACCCAGTCCCCGCCCCTAAGAAGAAAGGCAAGAAGCCCAAGCGAGGACTCTCGTCGCCTCCGGAGCAACCTCTCATCCTAGCAACACCGCACCCGGATGCGGAAGTTTATCCGACGTCGTTCCAACCGGCGGAGGAGGTGCGGCCTGCAGAGCCACCCGCATCGCTGAAGTTGTGGGATGCTCCTGCGAAAGATGGACGCGAGGACAGCTTACCTCGGTGCGTGTCTATATTTAGGCATTCTACACCTTGTACTTACCACGCGTCGCAGCCATCAACCGCCGGCCGACTCTTACTTCGAAGGTTCGAAGCAGCGAACCATACGTGTATCAAGCGGTCCAAGCTACAAAGCGGCGCCGTCTCCAGCCGTCGTGTCAAACACCACATTCGCTGATACCACGATCGTCTCGTCCTATGGATATCGTAGAGAAGACGAGCAAGAGGACCGGGAAAGTCGGCATCAGGCTTGGGGGCGGGGGTACGACGATATGAATCATCGGCGACGCGAGCGCAACGTTACTGCCCTCCAAGGTCATTCCAGAAGCACCAGTCTCGGCGGTTATGCCGCAAACGCCTACGCCGGCGAAGGCGTTAGCCCAACGCTGACATCGCCGATCGGAGCACGCAGCAGGAGGGGCGCTGGGTTCGCAGGTGCGGGCGAGATGGTAATCGGCGCGGGAGCTAAAGTCGGCGGCATTCTGGCCGGGATGGGAGGCATCAGTGCGTCCAGGAGTTTGGGCGGCGCATCGGATGCGGGCGGCTCCATTGGCGGGATCGGTTCCAACCCTGCGAGAAGCAGAGATTTCGACCAGGTCTTGTGGGCTAGATGGGATATGGTTAGACCTGGGAATCGGTAAGCCGCTCCTCTCCCTTTCGTATTCTCGATGAGCGTACCATACTTTATAGGCTCCTGCTTTTACTTGGATACGCTCGCGGGATGCAGATTTGGGACTGTACGGACCTTAGCACCGTCCGAGAGGTGTTCAATACCACGAGCAACGACCTTTTGAGCGGCGAGGACGGGAGGAGACACGAAGAGGCGTGGGGTAGAGTGACTCACGCGGCTGTACTTCCCTCGCCCAGGAGTTCCTTAGAGGATGTCTGCGAAGGAGAGAGACCTGTCATCGGCATTGTGTACGCTCCTACCATCGCTGCCTGGCGTCCGCTAACGTTAAATACTAGCACCACCATTCAAGACGAACCCACATTCATCGTATATTCACTGTATAGACATCGCATCGTGCGCAAATTTGTATTCCCCGGACTTCACCATTTTCAAGCCAACGAATTATATATTGTACTTGTGAGTTTAGTTCCTCGTCTATGGGAATTCGCGTCCTCAATGTCCTCGCAGAGTACGGTGGACCCTCCCACCCTTCATATTTTGTCGGCAGCGACTCTTGAAACTTTATCATCCATTCCTTCATCGTCTCTCGCACCTTTTGCCCGCAAGCTAGCAACCTCGCCCACCCCTCCGCCGCCCAACTTGTACAACACTACCACATCTCTTCATCCTATTTATGACAACGCAAACATACCCTCCTACAATACCTCGAATACGAACATCAATACGAATATAAACACCAACAAGATCGGATCTGTATTACTATCTCAATTCACGGACGACAGGACAGCGGAATACGGACCTCCGTGCCCCGTATTTGCGCTTTCGAACCGGCTTCTCGCATTTGCGTCCCCAGCTCCCCCCGTTCAGCGCGCGATGGATTCAGCGGCGCGTCCATCTGGTCGCGCTAGGTCCGCGTCACGGACGTCTCCCCTCCACCAGCCCGCCACCATTCCTTCCGCCAACGCGACGGCCCTCTCGCAGGGGCAGGCCGCGCTCAGCAAGGTGGGAGGCACGATGCTGAGCGGGATGCGTACGCTGGGCGGGATGGCGTACTCCGCCGCGAAGGCAGCAGCGGAAGAGCAGCTTGGAGGAGCCACTTCGAACGACTCGCGTGCGGGAGGGCACGAAGGGGGCGGGACAGGTCGGTTTGGTGGAACCGTAGGGAGCTTCGCCAGCAAGTTCTTTTCAAGATCCGCCCCCGCTGCTAGTGGAACGGGCGACAGTGTGGCGAGGGGGCGGCGGTATTCGACGGCCTCTTCCTCGTCGGGGGCTAGTGAAGCGGCGGATTCGTCGAAGGATGTCGCGCCCGTGACGAAGGGCGGCATTACAGAGAAAGGCTACTTTGTCACCGTAGTCGACCTCAAGCCGCTATTATCCATGGGCCGGCGTTCCCCTTCCTCTCGCCCATCCTCGCCCCGCCATGATTCCCCTCCCATCATTTCTGAATTCCTCGCGTCTAGGCATCAGCCCATCGCGGACCTTCGCTTTTCCAGCGATGCTACCTCCATCTTAGTCTCTCCTAAAGACGGTCAGACCCTGCAGGTCTTCAAGCTACGACCAAAGAGCATTGCTATCCGTCGTTTATCGGGAAAGATTGCGCGCTCTGTCACGATATCTCCCGACGTCCCCACCGACGCCCCCACTAGCCCCGGTCAACGTCGACACTCAGCGTCTTTGCAGATGACAACGGCTTCCCCTGGGGGCAGTCGATCTCCTTCTACCGCTGGACCACGCGTGGAACTGGCAGTTGTGCAAGATCCGCCCCTCCAGGTTTACAATCTGAGGCGCGGAAGGACGACTGCCGTCGTAGAGGAGATGGAATGGGCGGACGACGAGCGTTGGATCGCTATCGGTACGAGGAAACGGACGATACATCTCTTCGCTATCAACCCGTATGGCGGTCCTCCTGAAATCATGAGCCATATGTCAGGAACTGTGAGAAACCCGGTCGAATTGGTAAGTGATCATTCGCCTCGTCGGGAGCGCCGTACTCATCTGAGTTCTCAGCAACCCTTGTCCGTTGACGTGCATCCCATTGTTCGGTTAAGGGCGCAGAAACCACTAGCGGTAGACCAACATCAAGCGCCCATCGTGTTCACCTTTTTCAAGCCTTCGACACTTGCACTCCCGAGCCATCTTTTGCCCGCACCCGTATCCTCTCCACGTCAGTCGCATGTTGGCTCTCTGGGGTCTACCCCCGAATCCGACTACAGCTCCCTTCGACAAACAGACCGCCCGCGGAACTATCAAGACATACTCGTTTTCGACCCGGCGGATGGGATGTTATCTCTCCGCCGTGTTACCGTTGAGACGAAATCGCTCGATGAGGGCATCGGTCTCCGTGGGCTCCCCGCCTCAGTTCCCATTCTAGGCTCCACAAGTATCTCGTTGCCGAAGATTGGACCAGCTGGGCGGCTCAGCTCTTCGCCCAGCGGTGCGATCAATACTATCTCCAATCTACAGCCTAATAGGTCTCCAGCGAGTCCTGGTAACGAGGCTTCCGTGGGGCTTATAGGCAAGGAGCGTACAGCCGCTACATGGAATCTGCGCAGGGATTTTGATAGGCTTCCGGCTCGCAAGTCCCTCGCCGTTCGCAGTGCTTCTCCCCAGGCTCGTGTCCGTGTCTCTAAGAACGAGTAAGTGTTGATCGTCTGTCATGTCTTCCGTCGGCGCTCATATTTTCGTCACTAGCTGGCTTGCCCAAGCAGAGCTATCTACGCACTCTCTATCTACTAAAATAATTCCACGCTCTATCTATCTCTCCCATCAATTTACTTTCCAGACTCTCGGAGAAGATTATCATGCGTTGATACGACGATATCGCTTCGACGTCGGTGGTGCTAAGATTGAGGTTAGAAGGGAGGTCGAAGCCAGCGCGTTTGCGGCTGAAACTAGCGAGTCCTTCGTCGAAGGGTTCGCTCCTCGTCGTGATGTTCGCCGGCCATCCTCGTCTTTCGACGAACCTTTGGCTTCTGCGCTCGGCGCAGGCATAGAATCCGGTCGTGCGCCTCCAGTGCTCCCCATGTTACCCAATGGTGCGCCTCGTTCCGGGCCAAAGTCCATTAGGAACGCCATTCCCATACGATCCATCAGCGATAATATGTCCGAAGGCATTGGTCGCATCAGAACGCAATTTCAGCAACGAGTACGTTCACCTCGCGGCGGCGATATCGGATCAGGTTCAACGCCGCTTGAATTCGCTGAGGAAGACGAAGAAGGTCAGTCGAGGGATAGCATGTTGGACAAAGGAATCATCATTCGCGGCGGAAATCGACACTCAGGGACTACTCTGTCCACGCCCTCTGTCCATGGACATCCTTCAGATGATGATGGAGATGCTGACGAACTCTGGCGAGCATGGGAATCCCAAGACAAGCTGGCCATAGAGGAGGTCGAGAGATTCGATGATATATCTGTTGTCGGCTTGTTAGACGAGGAACAAGCCTCTATGAACCAGAAGACGAAGGTGAGGAGCAGGAAACAAGGTCGATAAGTTGGACTTTGGAGTATACAGTACCGACTAGAGCACATTAATACAACGTTACTATGCATGGAAGAACATGTAACTATTCGATGTTTGTCTAATAGATATACGGTTCAACTGAAGTAGGTTCGTTAAGAATGATTTATTCGTATCGAGACAGAGAGTACTTACGGTCGCAATCGTCAGACGGATCGAATTTCTCGAGCCGTCTTGATAAGGTTCCCGAATTCCGGGTCTCCGCCATGTTGTCTACGTCGTCGGCGCAGACCCCCCACCCACCTAGGTCATCTTGCTCGCGAATGTAGCATCCAACGGTAGGGCGAAGTTCTGTGCGTAAATCGAATATTGTCGCCGGCCCATCAAATAAAAGCATGTCGAGGATGTTCTCTGGGCTCAACTCCCGTTTACTCAGCTTCAGTTGACAACCGCCCGAGACAATGATCTTCCCTATCTCATTCTCCACCGTTGGAGGAGAATAATACACCAAGCCGTGCTTCGCCGATTCCGGAAGGAACATAGTCTTCTTGGGTCGAAGGACAGGTTCTTCGTGTTTAACGAGACCACCACTGCCTTCAGGCCTAGATATTGTCTTAGCGGATGGTTTACACCCGAACAGCTGAACGCGATAAACGCGCAGAACAGTCGAGCTGCAGGTGACGTATACTTGGTCGCCACGCCACGTGAAGGTAAAGGGAAGATTCGTCGGTTGCAGGCTAGAGGTTGTACCAACATGTACTCGTACTCGATGGATCAACTGTGGGGGTGCTCGGGAAGGCTTCTGAGAAGAAAGAGCGAACGTGAGGACCACTATGGCCAATTTGATCGGAGTCCGGTCTTCGTGACGATGGTCCCAGAAAGATGCCTTCCTGGCCTCGAGCGTGACAATATGGAGATACTTTCCGCACGAAGAGAAGCGGCATTTCATGAATACTTGACGCGCTAGACAAACAGGTCATAAAGCGGAAAGTTATATGAATGAGAACTAACTGCTTACTGCCGTAAGTTGACGGCCTGAGGCGTCGAACAAAGTGAGAATCCCTTTCAAAATCAACGAAGAGAACGTCACCACAGCCTACAGGCCAGATAGCGAGAGGATGGAATGGGTGAATGGCTGGAGGGGAATCGTACATCTTGAAAGTAATAGGACGCGAGAAAGTGAATAATTCTTTGGGGTTCGTGCCAGTCGTGTCCATGATTGTAATGGACGCCCAGGTGTGGTGAAACCTCGACTTGCGAAACTTTGTTCGCCAAGCATGACTGTACACTTTTTGATCTCCACTCTCTCCCTCTACATCTCCTTCTAAGTCGCACTCGAACTCCTCGTCCTCGTCCTCAGGCCGTCCTACTATCGCCTCGGTCTCGACGTCTAGACTCTCTGAGTCCGAGGGAGCATCATTAACGTCGACGTCGTATACCTCATCTGATTCAGAGCTGCTGGCTTCATTAGAAGAATGAGCTTCATCTCCCGATTCGTCACTGTCGGAGTCGGAGCTAGAGTGCCAATCTTGTTCTTCATCTAAGCCAGAGTGAACAGAAGATGTTTCGCTCCATGATTCATAGTCATCCTCTGGATCCGAGTCAGATTCATCATCAGAATCATCAGTATCTGATATCTTCTCCGCGTTCTGGGATGGTTCCAGGATGCGATTATTCAGCCTAAATCGAGATGCGAGAATGACTATGTTGTCGCGCCTAGCGAATTCTTCTACGTATGCTGGGTGCTTTTTTGTACTCATCGCTTTTGCGCCTTGGATAGCGTCAAACGAGTTCTCTCCTCGTCGAGCGTATAGTTGCGTTCCGATACGAAGGGTCTGGAAGTCGTTACTGAAGGCTACGAACGGCGCCATCTCCCTGGAAATTTTCTGATCGTCGGGAGGATTGTTGTAGATCTTCCAGTCGTGGTAGCTATCGGGGAGATGAATAGTGTATTGAGATCGCAAAGCAGGTGCCTCCGAGGAGTCAAATGACCAATAGTCGCAAATCAGTTCCTGAGGTATCTCGTTCGACACAGCTTCCGCACTACGGTCCAGGACTGAGCAAAGAGGCGAGTTAAGAAAGAAAACAAGCTACCAGATTGAAAGACGGAAAACCTCGTTTTGCGCAACGTTGACCCCTTCCCAGGCTTGCATTGCGTGACCTCCAAAACCAATCTCTGATTGGAAGCTGAAACTTCGGAACCTTCCCTCAAACCTCGCCAAGAAGTTCGATGTTCCCAATGCGGACCACCAACATCTACTGAGATCGCCTACACAAGGTAGAACCTTGCATCTGTGGTTAGAATCGCCTGCGCATTCCTGGCAGCTAAGAAAATACTTCCAGTCGTGGAGGAATCGTCTGTAATCTTCCCACAAAGCGCGACCTTCCTCGTCGTCCACAAACCAACTAGGGAAGACCCGGCGAAGGTAAGAGCGACCGTCCATCCGTCTTAGATTGAAGACCGCAAATTGGGAGTCCACCCATAAGCTCTGTACCTGCACGCACGTTCGGAAATTGGCAGACCTTATGAAAGAAGTAATCCGAGAGCGTAGGTTGTTACATGTAGTGGCGTCGTCGATGTCATCAAGATGCTTGTCCCAGTACTTTGCAGTGTAGAATAAGAATCGATGACCAAAACTATCCACGGAATCGCCGTTGATGTCTCTCCAATCCCCGGAAATCTTGTCCCTTGTGAGTAGTCCAGCGTATTTAGATTGTGCCAGGTATAAGAGGCAGGCGGTAGCGGGAACGCAATGCGAGATGCGAAGGTCAACCGATGGGTCGCTGGGGGATGAAAGTACGTCGGGGTGCGCGAGAATGAAGTCCTTGACTGTCGAGTGGAAAATATAACAGATTTTGTCGGTGGAGTCTAGCGCCTCCCGCTCTTTGACCTCTATTAGGGGAGCAAACAGGTTAAGAAGGATCTTCTCCCGAGGGAGATCGCGCGTGCTAAGAGAAGAAGGATCCCTAGCTTGCAGGATTCCTATAGCTTCCGAGAGTTCTTCAACTCGCAGAGGGCGTTTGGCAAACATGACCATGCTAAAGATTTTGCTTTGTGCATGACGTTAGCCTGAATGAAGTTATACTCATTTCGATATCATACCATGCGATTGCCCGGTGATGGGCTTGAATGCGATTCAAGATCGCACGATAATAGTCATCTAAGCTCGTTGGTAGTTGGTCTTGGTAGACCATCTCCTGCATTGCGGCTGTGCTCGTGGCGCGTTCTTGCAAATCTTCAATCATCAGGCTTGCCCACAGAAAATTGAAGCCTGCGCGAGAGACTAGATTGGAGAGGAAAGGAACTTGGTCACCGACGTCGAGATCGAGCTTGTCGATAGCCGCCTGCAAGAAACGTGTGACATCTTGTTGAGCGTTATCAGTGACGTTGATGGTGGTGAATCCGCCGAGGGTTTCGTTGAAATAAGGGCGATACTGGCTGCTGCACCAGACCCTCACTTTATCGGGACACTCGCTGGCGAGCCGAATCACGAAATCCAGCACGACCTTTACTCCAGAGCGCTCCCACCCCGAGTCGCTGAGGCCTTCGTCAAGGCCATCAAACAGGATGAAGGTTTTTGGAAGAGCTCTGACTAGAAACAGAATTATGTCGCAAATATTCTCTTGGCAGTACGGATTTTGTTGGGTAAGGGCGAGTAGTTCGGAGGCAATGGATTTCGTTTGAGCCCAATAATATCGAAGGAGTTGGTCGCCGAGAAGTCGAAGCGTGTCATCAGCGGAATACATCTGTTGGAAATCATAGAAATGGAAAGCAACGGCGGACTCGTCGGGGTCCGACTGCAAAGAGTCCACAATTGTTGAGCAGAGGTAAGATTTTCCAGCCCCTGGAGGCGCGTAGATCCACAATACGGACGGACTGCATGAACCGTCCTTCCAGTCATTGTACGTTTTATCTTCTCGCAACCATTCACAGGTTCCCACAATACGACGCTCGTGAATATCTTTATGCCTCCGGAAATCGGTTTCCATCTGCGTGTCGACAGCTCTAAGCCATTGGACGACCCGATCAAACTCGGCAACTGCGCAAAAGTAACTCGGAGGTAAGACAATAAGGACTTCGCTGGAAGATGACTCCCTTACGCGCTTGTATAGCCTTCTGAGCCTCCCGGTGCTCCCTCGCTGCTTTCTGCTCCAGTTGTACGTCTTTTTGAAACTTGCTGCTATCCGCTCGTGCTTTAGCCGCAGCTCGACGTTCAGATTTGCTGAGGTTCGCTTCGACTATCTGAGCTTGGTCGGCGATTCTCTCAATGCTTAATCGCATATCGGAGAGGATATCATCCAACTTGCTCGTGCTGAACGCGGCAGCCGCGCGGCGGATACGCGACGTAAAGGCTGGTAACATGTAAGCGGAAATGTGACCACACAAAGCCGTCTGACGTACAACATCGAGAGCATTCCTTGTCGATACGGGCCCAGAAGCGAATCATGTGGATATACGTCTCGTAGAATAGTTCTTGCATTCTTTCGTCGCCTGCATAGAGATCTTGCCATTGGGTGATCCTCAATATTTGACCACTTAAAGTCTCGAGAGATCTCTTGATGGTTTCAAATAGGTCTTGGTAGCGATGAAGTCCCTATCCAGCGCTGTCAGTCTTGTTCCTTATTCAAGGCCACTGACGTACATCAATGATGACTTTGAGGCCTGCCCATACCAATGCGGATGGCATTGGATCCGCTGACGCTGACCAGAGATGAAGATTCTGGAGTTTGAAAGTATAGAAGGCGACACGCCTACCTAGTGCTTCCAAAATAGCGCCATATCCTCGCAAGACACTGATGACAGGGCTGAGATGGGCCACGATTCTGCGAGATGTGCGTTCAGAGTGCTTGACTTCTGCCGCTTTCATCGCCTCGTTAACAACTTCAGGCGTAATAGTAAAATCATTTGAGCAAGCCTCGGCGGCCATGATGAAGTTAGTCTTGCTTTTCTTCTTCGGTAACTCGTTTTCTAGGTAATTGTTCCATGCACGCTGAAACACCGAATCCCTAAACGTTGGTTGTCAGTTACATTGAGCTCGTCATTGAGGGGACGCACGTAGGACTGTCACCCATTTGGAGCACGTATTATCGTTACGAAGAGGAGTTTGCGTTTGTTGGCCCCGATAAATACACCTCTTCAGCGTCAATCGATTGCATCGCAATGATCCCGGTCCCAGCGTATCAAAGTATCAAGGCACCGCCTTTCTGCTTCGTTTATCTTCATGAGCGCCTGCCATGGTTCGCGGGCAACTCGTGGCATCAAGGTTGCCTCGTGGCAACTTCCAGCCAATGGGTGGACAGGTTATCGTGGGCGATGCTGGCTGATGCAGGCAATTTCTGGGCTGGTCCAGTATCAAGCTGTTGTTTTGAGTTCATTGGCGGTGGAGGTAAATTGACGTGTATTGCCTCCATTGATACAACAGGCGCCAATCACTTCGTCACTTGAACAGCAATCCCTGACCCTGAAACAGCCTTGACACAACCGCAATGTACTTGATGTCCGTGATCTGTGTTATATATACCCGTCGAAAGCGCATGAGCACTCCTCAACGGACCTACCACCTTTTCTTACCTGCGACATATGTCAGCTGCACCCGAGAACGTACAGTACGATGACCCTCAGACGAAGGGCAAAGAAACGGAAGCATCTGAGCTGGATCCACGCTCTCGAGTTGCCCGCTACGACAGATAGTAAGTACTCCTCGAGCCTAGGTCACATCGCCTCTGATCTCCGGAAAATATAGTTACGACGTGTTAGCGACTTTTGCACTGACTTTCTTAGCTTGGACTGATTTATATCCCTAGCCGAACGTTTTCCTATGTATATCGCAAGTCAAACAAGCCTGTCGAGTCGAAGTTCTCGAAAAAGTTGAGTCAAAAGAAGAAGGTTTTGCTTGTAGTCCGAGAAATCGACTCTCGAGGTCGATTCTCTGGTACGAAGGTGGAGATCAAAAGCCCAGCGCTGTGTCAGTTGCTCATCGATATCAACGCTGGCATGGAAGACTTGGAGTTGACCATCACCGACTCAACTGTGTGTCATCCCTTTTGACTCATGATACGTACACTGTTCATATCTTCTCATACCCATGAAATTCTTTCTAGTGCGAGCCGAAGCTTCTGTTCTTATCCTACCGCGGCTTGCAGGCAGCGCTCGCAGAGGAAGAAGAAAAGGTACCGAAGGATGAAGTCCTCATCGCAGATATCAATGTCGCTATCTCCTACGTCGAAGACGAATACGCAGCACTGTTCATCGAGGTTAACAACCTTCTCCCTCGCAAAACGATCACGTTCCCGATGCTTTGGGCAATATTCCTTCCCAACACCCTCGTATACACATTTGACCACTTCACCGAGCAACCTAGAATCGTCCTCTGCCAAAGTTTCGAGTACGAGCGTTCCCAAGACGGATCTACAACGGCGACCATGCAATGCGACATCATCAGAAACGACGGTCGCGCATTCGGAATCGTTCGAGAGTCACTGAGTATTTGCAAGAACTTCAAAGGAATACGCTCAATTGGCGATCTCGGGGCGTACCCGTTACAATTCCACGACGATCCTGTAGAGACTCGGCGTAAATGCCTAGAACGCGGGAAGAAGTTCGTCGCCATGAACTCCAACAAGTTCAATTATCGCGAGATCAGTGGGCCTGGTATTACTGTCGACGGCAAGAAAAAGTTCAACGTGAGTCAACTTCCTCATGTATTCGTAGCATACCTACCATCGCCACCATTTAATAGAGCTATGGCCGCGTAATGGTGGATCCGGCAGCATTCCGCACGTTTCAGCCCAACGCAGAGATCAACCTATGGGTCAACAAATCGATAGACAGAGACGAGATGACAGACCAACAATACATGATATGTTCCCCCATTCTGCTCGGATTTTGTTTTGGCGCGAAGACATGGGGTGCGCCCGCCTTCACTACTAATATTGATTGGGCCTAATTTATGATATCTGTCTTCTAGGCGGCTTCGCACTGGATCGTATGGAGGACGTAGTGTGGTCCGACGAGGCTTTCAACCGCCTTGTACTAGGGCACAAGCAAAAGTCGCTCATCCACTCCTTAGTCAAGCAACATGCCGCTCGAGCCGACGCTTTCGACGATATTGTGGTAGGCAAGGGGAGAGGCCTCATCGGCCTCCTCGCCGGTCGTCCAGGTTGCGGTAAAACACTAACAGCAGAAGCTGTCGCCGAGGTGACCCATCGTCCACTGTACGCTATCAGCGCCGGAGAGCTAGGAACGTTCTCCACCGACGTTGACAAGAAGCTCTCCCAGATTTTAGAGCTAGCTCAGACGTGGAATGCTGTGCTCTTGCTCGACGAAGCCGAGGTGTTCCTTCATCAAAGAGATAACACTGATATACACCGAAACGCCCTCGTCAGTATCTTCCTAAGGCAGCTCGAGTATTACCAAGGCATCTTGATTCTGACGACGAATATGGTCTCGGAGTGTGACCTGGCCTTCGAGAGTAAGTCAAGGAAACTCGTCTCTTTGAAACCGGCGTAACTCGCTTGCATGTTACCTAGGTCGAATCCATTTCTCCGTCCATTACCCCGATCTCGACTTAGATGCTCGCAAAGAAGTGTGGAGAACATTTATTCGGAAAGTGAAGCTTGATACGGCTAGTATGACAGAAGAAGTGGTGGATTCGTTAGCCCAACTCAAGCTGAATGGGCGACAGGTTAGTTTTTGACCTTCTTCGGTCTATATACTGGTCCTGGGACTAACAGCGGCTTTAGATCAAGAACACCATCAGCACCGCGCAAACTCTCGCGATGGAACACCAGGAACCATTTTCTGTAGAGCACATACACACGGTGCTCGACGTTGCGAGGGATTGGGACAAGGCCCGTGGTCTCAAAGACTACGTCAATGAGAAAATATGATTTGACTTCGCAAACATTCCTACTTCGATTGTATTTTCACTAGACCCCAATAGATCCGCATTTCGGCTGAGGTGATGATGTTCTGTATCTTATTTCGTATGGGGTACGAGTCCTAGGGCTGAGCACCCAAACATCCAAAACAGCGAATGGCGACTAAACCCAAAAATAAATGAGGAGCATGACGGGAGAGCGTACGAATTGATATGGGACATATGGACATATGAACATACACGGTAATCCTACGAGAGCGACGCACAAACAGAAGGAAGGAAAGAGCAAGATGACGGACGGGGGGCCATACAAGAAAGGAGAATGGGGGTCATAGACTCTCCGACTTCATCCAAGAACCACCGGCACTCGAGTTGCTGCTGTTGGCTTCAGCGGCATCGACCGCCTCCAGAAGATCCGCCTCCGCATCTTCTGCCTCTGCTTCAGCGTCCGCGTCGACTCCCTCTTCTCCCGCTTCCGCTTCCTTGCTGCCAATATCATCGGCGACACCTGCGATCTCCGCCAACTCCCGCAGTGCGTCTCCCTCTTCTTCTGGTCCGTCACCGTCGCCATCACCAGACCCATCGGCGTCGGCGTCGGGTTCCGGGTCCCCGCTATCGACATCCATCTTTGACATCCTCCCAACCTTTCTCGCGCCACCTTCACCGACCAATGGGGACGAAGAACCGGCCTTCGGGGGACGTCGACTACCATTCCGCGAGTTAGATCGTGAATGGGACGAGAGTGGGCCCTCCGGGAGGGTCGCAATGCTGGGCGGTGAAGGAGGGGCTCGTCCCCGGTGTGAGTTCGTAATTGCAGAACGCAGGTTCGCGCTCGAATCGTCTTTGTACTGCTGTATGGGCATCGTGTCCGTTCGCGGCGGGGCCTGAATCGTTCGGACTGGGGCAGTCTGCTGCTGGAACGCCGCGTTATGCGCTGCAGCGACAGCGTTCGCAGTCTGAGCGGCTAATTGCTGCCCTTCCAACGTTCCGCGCCGTTCCACCCGTTTCATCTTCTTGCGGCATCTACGATCAACCGTCAAGCGTCAGCAATGATCCTGTACCCGATACCATCATCACTCACCTGTCGCATACGGTGCCTGGGCCTTGCGGACCTGGTCCCCATTTCTCCACACACTTTCCCTCTTTGTACCGACCAGGCAATCCGCACTGTCTGCAGATGCGCTGGCCCTGAGCATTCGTCGGGGGAAACGAGGGTGGTGGAGGGGCCGACTGCACGCCGTTCACGTCGCCCTGGCTTTGCGAGCCATTCGCTGCAAAGGAGTCAGTATTTAGGCCCGTCGTGGCTGGAGAATGCACGCACCTGTCAGATTGCCCGAACTTCCACTGGCGCCGAACTTGCTCTTCTTCACCGGAGCGCCCGTGACCACCGGCGCGAAGACATGCGTTTGATACGTTTGGACCTGGCCTGGTTGGGGTAAAGGCCCTGGTTCCGCCTGCGATTGCCTCCCCGATCGGGTAGCACGATACTCGATTGAAGGGGGGATCGCCTGGGGTGGAGGGGAATACCGCCTGGACGGCATGGGTACGTTCGACGGAGGGGGAGGTGCTTGCCGCCATTTGGGGGGCGGGCTGTAAGATCGAATTTGCTGGTGTGGCTGGTATGGGGTTGCGTTGGGACTATGGGTCGGGGGATGATGTCCGTGGTGATGGACGCCGTTCATTGCTTGGCCGTTCGAACGTGGCGGCTGATGTGGCGGCTGGTTGGGGTGATTCGGAGTCCCATGCGGGAATTGCTGCTGGTTTTCGTCGCCAGTAGCGGCTAAAAGAAGTTCGTCGATATTTTCCGATTCTGGGCTTGAAGAACGCGAGCGAGAGCGTGAACGGGAATGGGAACGGGGGTGGAGATTCGGGGAGGCGCCGTATTTGTCGTTGATTAATCGGGCTTGGGGATGGTGGTATACTGGTTGGGTAGCATGTCGGCTGCTGCGATGGGGCTGAAAGACATTTGTCAGATGAGCGACACTAAATAGACGATCTATTCATTACCTGGATTGTATGGGGGGGAGGATATGGAGATGGATATTCGTGATTTGGAGGCGGAATCGGTTGTCCGTGGTGGTCTACGTATTGGACATGGACCTCGTCTTTGCGTGAAATAGCGTGAAGGGTCGGGGTGCCGTACGATTGCTGTTGAGCGTACTGGGCGTTCGAGAGATGGGGAGAATTGGACTAGAGCCACGCGAATCAGTTAGCGCTGACATATCTTCAAAATGACGATAGACTTACTGGCTCAGCGTAAACATGGCGAGGTTTTTTTGGAGGTGGTTGGGAGGCCTCGTCCATACTGCTATCACGATTCCTAACCCTGCTTCCCGGAGCAGGATGGGGGGGAAGAGGAAGTGAAGACAAAGGATAATGTGTAGTGCGATTGCCCGTCGATGTTGTCGAGCTGGTAGAATTATTTCGATGGGGCCCTTTGGCGGGAGGGCCCATCGCCGACGAGGACGAAAAGAGAGAGCGACTGGCCGGGGGTAGGGCGTTTAGATCTGCTAGAACGAGCGGACCACCACCATCCGCAACGATCCTAGCGAACCCCGCTCTAGCGTCTGAGGCATGGAATTCAAGCCCCTGGAGGTATCGCTCTAGTTGCTGCCAATTATCCACTACCATCCGTCTTCGAGCCTCCGCTTCGTCTCTCGCCTGCTCTGCCTTGGCGACCCTCTCTTCATACTCGAGAATCAGGGCTCTCGCCGCGTCGGGGTTGTGCACGGCCGCCGATGGTGTCACGTTGGGCGAAGACGTAGTCGGCGAGTTGGGACCTTGACCTGAGATGGCGGACAGCGCGGCGACGAGCCGTTCTGCTTTTTCGGCGCGTTTTCGGGTGGACGAGAGTTCACGGCGAAGGTGCTCTGCTTCCTTGCAAGCGTCGGCGAGGATGGAGGCTAATTGGGAGTGAGTTTGTGAGGTGAGGGCGTCGGGGGAAGGAAGATTTGAGATGGGCGGGGGGGACAAAACGTCGGTCATCGTCACCGTCGTCGTCGTCGTCGGCTGTGACGGTGAATCTTGAGGCGACGACATGGTGGTGAAAAAGAAAGGGGATTTTGGACAAACTAATATGAAAATCGGGGAAAGACACCTATTCCTTCTTTAGTCCGCGCCAATACTTCTTTTTCGGGCAAGTTCGCCCTAAACGCGGCTAGATCATCCGGCGGCGGTCATGCCACCTCGGACCCCGAGCACCAATTCATATTACTTTCCCGCCCAGCGCTTTTGAATCGGCTATTGATCGGCTCCCGCCCCCGACGATCGTCGTTTTTCATGCTGCCCGCACCTGCAGTCGTCGCTGTTGCCCCGTCTGAATAAGCGCCGGCGACAGAGATTCAAGTTCGGGTGGTGTGGACTGCCTTGGTCGTTGGCGGGATGCTCGGCGTCGTATTCACCTTTTACGGTCAAGGATATCAGAATTATCCATTAGAATTCCTGAACCCAAATGGTGAAATGCCACCGCTCTCAGCCTCATGTCCGCAGCCCACGCACGTCAGCTCCCAATCCAATCTGCGCATGGTTGGCCTTCTTCTCCAAGTCCGACCCCGGTCCTCCCGCCCGAACGCACTTACCTTACTCTTATTCTCCTCCTCCGCGGTCACTCTATGCCCATACCCCACCCCACTCTTATCACCCATTCTACCACGCCGCGACCCATGATCCTTCCGGAGAAATCCCTCTCCCTTTCAGCCATTCCAAATGGCGCGCCAGACAGCCTCATGGCCGCCTCGCCTACTTCACTTCGTGGCGCTCATCACGCAACTCCTACCCATCTCTTCTTTCTCTCACCTTCTTGTGTCCACTATCAGTCCAATCACTTCCATATCCAGGGTGTCTTTATCTTTCACTACGCCCTTTCACTCGCCGCCGCCCCTCCCCTCCAATGTGGCAGTGCCTAGGCCCACAATCCCACAATCAGCCAAGGAACACACATTGGACAATCACCCCTACGGGATATGCTTTGATGCGCCTTTGCGGGGTGACCCAGATACCCGATCGAAGTCATGAGCGCCCAGGGACCCCGCCAGGGTGCAATCAACGTCGGCATCAGTAAGCACGCCATCATCAACAAGGCGCTGTCTTCCCGCTTTAATTGGCTCAGCAGCTCGATTCAATCACACGTCTGGGAACGCGCGATGACGGTCCCAAGGCCAACATTCACCGTGTACATCATGATGCCTGTTCGCGAACCGAAGACGGCGAGCGGCTCCATCCTTGGTTGCACTATAACCGCTTTCGCTACTACTTCCCAGTACCACGGACTGATGGAACACGCCGGTAAGTCAATGGAAGCAAAATGGGAGTGGTGGCGGCTGACAGGCGCATCATTACTTGTCTATCCAGTTAGTTTCGATGTCCATCAGGCCATCAGTAGTTGGACCGAAGGAAGACGATTGGTTACACGACCGCATCATCCTATTAGATTCCACCTACCGGCTAATGCACTCAAGTGGGAAGATTCGCAGGGGCGGGAACGGAAACTTTTGACATTCGACAGCCGAAAATCCCGCCTCTAAACCTCATTCGTTGGTGTACAGGAAGTGAGTACATTCCGAGCCAACCCTTCGTTCCTGTGACCCACCACTTCTACCCCCCAGCTGCTCAACCAATGAGCGCCCGTGGAAGCCTCCTCCAAGTTCGACGACTGATGGGAATTAATCTCGCATAAAACACAGTAAGTCCGGGTTTTTGGGCCGGTTCGCGGTTTAAACTGGAGTTTCTCAATCTAAGACGCGAATGTATATAGCGGATTGTCAACACAAACTACGCGTTCACTCTCACTTCTAGAGGACAGCGCCGCCCTTCTTCAGACGATATCCAAGGAGGTAGTGTTCCCTCCAGGACGGCACCCCGTACGTCGCTGACATTTATACTTTGACATTCGCAATGGTTCTAAAGACATCGCCTCGCAGCTGGCGCGAGGTAGAAGGAACTCGACAATGTTCTTGCCATATTCTATGGCTCAGGTCACACGCCTAGGACCTCCGAATGTCATCATCTGGCCGCGACCGAAGTTTGTCCATGTATGTCGCAGTGCTTCTTCGCACTAAGACAAACTTGCTTTCTGTGGAATGAAATAGACGCTTATCGGGACGAACCTGCATGTCACCAGCCTCATGTCAGACAACGTCTCAAGCGCAACCCTCGTCCTTGCGGCTTAATATTCGCCTCCAGGCGGCCCGATGTCGAGGAAGACGGGGATACCTTCTATCGAGTGGGTTGTACGACCGACTTCCTCGACGTAACAAGGCATCGTACGATGTCTCAGGTAGTTCTGCCTGCTTCTTCAGTCTAGATCACTTCGCTGACCTTATTTACTCGCCCAGTACGACTGTCTGCCGTCATTTGACCTAGACCAAGGCCTATAATTGTTCTTTTGAGTTTGGTTCCGGAGGGGTGACGGGATCAATGGCGGAGTGATAGTCCGTAAGTCGTTTCAAATTCCGCGACGGGCAATTGTCCCTTATACTATTGACGATTGTGGCTTCATCTAGTTCCCTCTACGCCTTTCACGTCACAAGGCAAGCCTTCATAACATTTCCGGTATCATGCGTGGTTATGAACTCGGCAGGCCAACGTGTATTGGAATAGTCGCGCAATGTTCTTCCGTACTACGCTCCACCAGCCGCAAGCATCATGGCACCATCCACACGACGCATGGGCGGATTTGCTTATCTCCCCTCCCCTCTCTGCACCCTCTGGCCGTACCTCTGCTATTAGTCTGATACTTGCCTCAAATATGCGTTGTGATCATAGCTAACCTGGGCGCCTCCCGCTGGTTCACTATTTCCCCGCATTCTATTTCACTATTCGCCTCGAGTACGCCATCGTGTACACGTTGCTCCTCGATCGCCTGCGCCACCATGTGAAGGGTCCTTGCCCCGCGTTTGTCCGCTTATGACTGCTTATCACCACCGTGCACCCTACTTCGCGAGGTCGAGTAAATACACTCTACATCATCAATGCCTTTAAACTGACGCCTTCCCGTTCTGACAGCCCAGTGGGTGTCTCACGATGTGCGCGGGATAGGCTTTCCATGTACGCTCCCATCCATTTCCACCTGGAGTTTAGCAAGCACCGGACCCAGGACTTCGCATTAGCTCATCATGATGGCCGTCTCAGGCGTACCAACTCCCTTCGAGCACCGGTCCTCAGTATCCGCGGCTCACCCACTCATTAGGCGAGATTAATTTGATGGCGGATGAGCGAACGCAGCTCGGGTACGGGCCGTCGCGCGACCCAATGGCTCTCTTCTTTCCAGAAAGAACTTCTCGAAAGAGGCGTAGTTCCAATATTGCCCGCGCTAGCAAGGTGATGCTTCCCAGATACGTCTTCTTGTGCCGTCAAGCCCCTCCTCGTACGAACGTATGCCCCAACGATGCTATCAACAGCTTTTCGGCGCCAAATGATGGCCGAAGCGAGTGAATTGGTACGTTGGTCGTGGTTCTTTGACTGCTGTGGAGGCTTACGTTGTGGGCGTGATCACTGCGCTACCAGTAACTTTGCATGGGAGTCGGCCTCCACAACGGGGTTTGTGTGGACAAATCCTCGTCACTGGGGGTAGGGTGTGCTTTGCAGTGTGCATGGCATATACCCGATTTCCCCATTCAATACGGGGCTTCATACGTGTGTAATTCCACCGCAGGATCATCGTGTACCGACCGTGCTGTCGTTTAATCACCGCATGACCTATACAAGCATGAGAGCGCTCGATTGAAATTCGAACTTATCGCGCATCCATAGTTTGTGTCATCATGACGGTAAATCGAGTCGTCCTTGAGATATCTACGGGTCTACTCATTCGAATATAGCAGGTCTAGCTCCCTAGCCTCGTCCTCTGTTTCTTTCCCATTCTATGAGGTTCTTAATGTCGCCGAAGGGGGGATGAACCGTGACGTAGATCGAACGTCCGGCAGAGTGTATTATCACATTACGGCAGGCGCACGATGCTATGATAGGCTACTTCTGGAAAGAACTGATCAATAGGACCGACGCGTGTGTGGTGTCAGACCGCCTGACCACACGGTCCAAAGTGCTTCTTTCTGTTTTCAGACATTGTTATGGCATGCAAGCCATTCTACGGCCTCACACTGATTTGACAGTCAAATTATTGCCTATTCTAGGTAGTGGTTCGCGTGGCGGAGCCGTAAGACCGTAGACAATGGAAGTGCGAGTATCGGTGCGACGTCCGCTGTATGTAGCTCGTCTCCAGCTGATGTCGCTGTAATAGTCCGCTATAATTCGTATCGTCTCCTCTTCGTCTGCGTAGACGAGACGCGGACCTTACTTCATTCTTTCATGTAACAGAACCCATGCCCGAACCACGCCTCATATCAGGTGAGTGCCACTTTATCTCGGATGCGTACATATTAAAACCCTCGTGTAGTTGCACGGTGTACATTTTCGGTCGTTTGTTTCGCAGTCACTAACTTCGTCCCTTCTATTTCACAACGGGGAGGGAAAGGAACGCACGGCTCTGATGTCTGCCAATCATTGGAGCCGCTGCCGCCCTTATTCTGGTCCGCTGCGCAGCACGAGCGACATGGACGTTAAGACGGTGAATCGTCTACTGCATTTGTATATCACAGGACGCCTTCAGGGAACCTAGTAGTAAGGATAGCCTTCTTTTTCACCCCCCATTTCCGATTCGATCGTCGAATTGGAACTCTATGGAAAGATGCGTGTAGAATACCTTGGCCGATCCTCAGAATTCTTTAAGGATTCTGTTGTGCAAGGACCCAGGAAACCGCAGCGTCACGAAATATACCCCCCAGTCGATAGCGCTGATGGATTCTTATATCCAGTATCAGCCGGAAGCAACGGTCGAAAAATCGCAACGTGTCTGCCATACGGTGTCTATACTTTCTGTGTATACGATAATATCAATAATAGTAGAATAAGCTGCATCGCAGACCGCTGCCCACTTGTACTTCTCCCGCTCCTGCTGTCCCTCGACAAATGCTGTTGGTCTCTTCCGAAAGGCCAATTCCACTCCAAGCATACGTCTTATAGGAGGCCAGACCATCATGTCGTTGAGCCGATTGACAATCTCAGACCGTGAAGATGTGGTCCTCGATGCTGCTGAACTTGAACACTTCTTTATCATTCCTTAAAGCTGCCAGACTCGGATACAGCGGCCTTACGAGGTAACCCGAAGAAGGGTAGAGTGGCTGGTTAAACTTGAAGCGAATTTTCTCAACCTGGTTCGTAATCCTCATGCTGCCAAGTCCATACAGTGTATAGAGTAGCTAGTAGTGTTCCTCCGTATGAACTCCGGCGTTGAAAATGGCCGTCATTACAACGCCGTACTCTTCTATCTGCGACACTCGACCCATTGTGTCGTCGGAATAATGCTCGGCTGGCGGGATTACGACACCTACAGAAGTAGTAGCTTGTCATTCGGATGTGTTCTGACCATTCACTCACTCAGACAATCTGCTCAGTTACAATGCCTTCTTTCTACGCGTAGCCTTCGGAATTTGATTACTACAGAGAGCGATGTGCTGATAGATAGAATATATCAGTATCTACGCCTGGCGATTGTAGCCGACAGTTGATTCTAGGACCAGCACCAACGTTGGGGATGGCGTGTAAGAAGCGGCGGTACAGTAAGAATTGGAAGCGCGGGACGCGGGGGGTTGCCCCCCGGAATGTTGAATTGGGATCAGAGGCGAGGACTTAACTTTCATATTCCTCTCGTTTAAATGCTGCAATTCGGCGGTATTGAGCGGCGAGGCGCCTTACAATCAGCGCACAAATCTTGTAATTCGACGGCGCTACCAACGGGATCCCCTCCGTGGAAGTATATTAAGAAGGGCGGCGCCTTGAGCCCCGCGCTAGGATTGTCATAAGCTTTCAGCGAGCTCCTTAGACGAGATCGGGAAGAGTTCTACCAAACAGTAAGGAGTATCAGGGCCATACAATTGAGACTACTTGGATGCTCACTTGGTCGACACGGATACACGGCTTGTAGTCCATACAGGTAGTGAGGCGTACCACGTTCATATCGCCGTGAAACGCTGCGAAACTCGCAATGTCAGTAGTGGGTGGTACATCGTATCGCCTGCAACCCTTTCTAAATGTCGGTTTGTGCTAGGTGAATCTGCAACCCGCAATCTACTGACGACTGAGCGAGCGATTTTCTGAAGGAGAAATGCATGGTGAACGGTGTCATATTGATATCTGAATACCCGGAGTTCGAGAGCTCTCAAGATGTAAAGCGTATATAAGTTTCGCCTCTCAAAATTAGTGAAAGAACTACACGAGTTAGATGCGTGCAAGAGATAATGTGAGTCGCAGCGACCCACCGCTTGTGGCGCAAAGATAACGAGACGTTCAATCGTCGCAACGTAACAGAATCGGCAATGTGTAGAGCCGAGCGGTGTAGCCGCAGCAGCGATGAATCACAAATGGTTACTCGTCAGGCATACTGGGGCAAATGAGGGCGTAGAGCCTAGGGGGAGAGAAGGGTCGGAAGAGTAGGGCTCAATAGCGTAAAGGCGCGATACGTGGCCCGTATTTAGAACATCCGGACCATCTGGACACCTTTGGTACGACATCCAAGAGCCCGGAGACGACGGAAGATGCGAGTGCAGGTCCGCCCCTACTCGAAACAATTATGGGGCGGGTCCATCCACACGAATTCAGTCGGAGTGGAAATCGGTGAATAGGCGTTTGGAATCAATAAGTGAGCTCCGGAAGATTGAGCAGAGTACAAGCTTTCTTAGTAGCAGCTCACACGGGATGTGTGCTACTCCGTTGCCACTCCAAGACTTAGCCTCAGCGAGGCGCGGTCGCCGTCAAATGAAGGAGGAGAAAAGCCGGATTCAAATCAACGTACTTGATTTCGAATGGTGAGAAGGGAGTTGATGAGGTATCTCGCGTATACTTCTCGTCCAGCCACACCCCGCTAAACGACTGTCATGTGAGCGAGACAACGAGAGAAGAGAGAAAAGGAACGCACCGATAATATAGCAGCGATCACCAGGGGGTCCAGCCACCCAACGTCCTACATCCCCGCCATCGTCAGTCAGTCGGCTCCATCACGATCATCCAGTATACACCTTGTCCACCAACGCACGCCTAGCCATCATCAGCATCGGGTATGATAGGAACGTCTATAGAAGAAGTTGGGATAAGGGACCCGATGGACTTGGGGGTGTCCTATAGCGAGTCAGCTCTCCGCGCCACCAAAGAGGATGGTGTGACGTTCACGTTCCCCTTTTGGACATCCCCTTTTTCCCCCTGTTTCGGCGTCCCTTCATATTCCATACGATGTCCTTACCCTTTGCCCATCTTCCTACTCTACCGTCCATATGGTACATCTCCCTTTGTACTTATTATGCTTGTCCTCGCTCTATGGTATTTAAAGAGTGTTTGTACGTAGGTAGAGGGGCAGAGTCCCCAGAAATACGAACGGTTATAACCTTTCACTTTGACGGCCTGACTCTATCCCCTCTCCCTTCGTGTCACGAGACCGCTATCTAGCGCCCCTCGTTACATATTTTTGAAAGCTCCTACCGTTCGCACAAAAGAAGACCATCCTACGCCCACAGGTCCCCTCAGTCCTCCCACTGAGAATCCTCGGCTGATCCCCTCCCGAAACAAAAAACAAAAGAAGAGACCCGCTAAGTGTCGTACTTGAAAAAATTTGCTGATCATCTTATCTAGATCTGAGATGTCATCACGCATCCCCACCTCTTCCCGATATGGGTTACGCAGTCGGAAGACTCAGGCTGAGGACATGCCTAGACTAGAAACACCCCTTACAAGTGAGTCCGAACCTGCTGATATGAGGACTGAATATCCCCCGGCGAATACCGCCAGTAGACCCGCCTCTGTGGCATCGCGACGAAGCTATTCGGATGTAGCGAGCCCACACGCACGGGCTGAGACCTTCGGGCCAGCTCCCCCTGAGAAGGAACCCTTCCATGGACTTGACCAGGAGACCGCCCAGAGTGGCGAGAAATTCGCCCAGGATGGCGTCCAGGCGAATAGTCCTGATGATCATGATGACGAGAGTTGGACTACGGTCACTCGTAAGAACCGGAGGTCGCATAGCGCTTCCTCGGTAGATAGTCGCCGTCCCCTTAATAAAGACCAATTAAATGCAATTGATACGGCATATGAAAATTTAAGTAAAATTCAAAAGGAAAAGCTTGCACGGCGACAAGCAGCACTCCATACGGAAGAACTAAGAAAACCAACCCAGCCTCATGAAGATACCACGGAACCCAGGTACCGAACCAAGGGAAAGACTATTGACCCTAGGAACTGGGGAAACATCGAGTTTGATAAAGAGGATCTGAATCCTGAGGCACAAGCGGCTGAGCTCAGGCGTTGGAGACAAGCTAAGCAGCTCCCGCCGACCGAGGAATCCCAACTCGATGCGAACCAAAGGGCCCGTCATGCCGAACTAACTGGGATTAACCAGCTTGAGCGGCGCCTTGCCGAATTAGAGCGCGAAAACCAACGATTACGGGATAGGCAGAAATCCAGAACTCCTATCACCGATGGTGTTCGAGCCCGTATTAAGGAAGCCACGACAGATAAATCTAAGAAAAAGGAAAAAATAAAGTCAAGATCTAAGAACAAAGAATCTAAGCCAGGCTTCCTACCTAGTTCCCAGATCCCGCCGAACAGTTTCTTGGGACGAGCACTCGAATCTATCGACGATCGGAAAAGGTCTGGTCGTCACCGACACAATGACTCAAGTGAAAGCGATTCGGGGTCGTCCTCGGATGACGACTCGAGCGACCCCACTGATGACTCTGAAAGCTCAAGCTCAAGCTCAAGCTCGAGTAGTTCTGATGAAGCAGATCGTCGCCGCCGAAAACGCCGCTCGCGTAAAAATAAAAAGAAATCTAATTTGAAGCCCACTCCCCCAGAAATCTATGATGGAAAGGCCGACTTAACCACCTTCTACCGATTCGTCAGTGATGGAACGGCGTACCTCAAGGAGGGAGGCGTTCGTAATAAGTATCGTGTCCGGAAACTGGCGACCTTTCTGAAGGGAAGGGCGTATGATTTCTACCTTCAGCAAGTCTCCATGAACCCGGGAAAATGGACGTTGCGAGACTTCTTCGAAGGGCTTATGAATGCCTGCTTCCCCATCGATCTTCTCGAACAAACCCGCTGGGAGATCGAAAGGCTATGGCAACGGGAGATGAGCGTACGAGATTACTCGGCCCAGCTCCAACAGCGTTACGACGTCATCGGATCCATTAGCGAGCAGGAGAAGGTGGTAAAACTGTGGAACGGGTTTAAGCCAGCCATTCGAGCAGAGCTATACCGAGAGAAACTCAACCCAAACATTTCTTCATGGGACGAAGTGGTGGAGCGCGCGGAACTCCTTGAGGTTGTGGAAAATGCTCGTTCGGGGCGTGGTGGAACTCGCTCCTCCAACGCTAACTCGTCCAGCGGCCAGGGTAGCCAGCAGGGCCGTTTCCGAAACGGTAACAAGAACTCCCGATCTGGTCACAATGACAAGGGTGAAAAGGGGGCGCCCCCTGACGAAAAGTCGCTGAACAACCAAGCCTCCTCAAGCAACCCAAACATTTCTAGCCGATCTGGAGGGCGTAATAATGAATCACGACCACGGCCACCTGCTTCCTTGTCCACCAAGGAGTTGGAGGAACTACGCAAGGCCGGAAAATGCTTCCGGTGCAAGAAGGAAGGACACGTCTCCAAAGACTGCCCTACCACAGACTCCGTAAAGGGTCAGGGAACCTCTAGACCACCGGGACTACCCTCCCATGCGCTTGGAATTGATTTCGATCAACACGAGCAGTTAACGACCGACGATGAGGAGCCACTACAGGAATTGGACCTTGGCGCTATTGATGTCGGTATCCATGAGGATATTCCCGGAACGCAGGATATTCTGACCACCCTAGACGGAGAAGAATCAGACTATGATAGCATGCCTGAGCTGGAGGACTGGGAACCGATCCCTCCTGTACACCGCAGTTGGAACACTCGGTACATCCCCCTTGGTGACCCCGTCATTCTGGTACAAGCGGCTCACCTGGATGCGGTCGGCATCGTTCTTGGATATCCAGGGGACAACGACTTTCCCCGGCTCCATCTCCCAGACGAAGAAGTATTTCTTGATACCCGTTTCTCCCTTATTCGGATATCCGACTGGGAATGCACGGCGGTAGACCTCTGGTATCCGGAGAGGTCGCCCCTGGTCCTCGACTATCGAGTCCTGAAAGCAGGGCAAGTCGCGGTACCATATTATTACGCTCAGAAATGCTGTGAGGCCTACCAGCTACCCATGATGATCGCCGACTACTGCGCTAAAGCGCTCCCTATTGAAAATCTGTCATCAGAAGCGGCCCGGATTCATTTAGAGAATTGGGCGCCATACGTTGGAGATCAGGAGATTAACCTCTATTCTCCTCATAATAGGTTCCGAGTCCAGGAGGACGGTGCGGACAAGAATCTGCTGGTTATACGGGATGAGTATCGAGACTTTACATGTCGAATCCCCGAACGCCACCTGCGGAACCCCAAGTTCAACCTCGTTCGCTGGTATAACAACCAACTCGCCGTAAAGGCCACCGAGTTTTTGCGAGCACTTGACGAGCAGCACGATGAGAGTGACATTAGGCATCTCTTCCCCCTGACGGAAACGGAAGCGATCCTGGTGGGCGAGGAGCCTGATACCTACACGATTTTTTGCCAGCAAATTCCAATGGGCAGGAGTAGCACTCCCCCAAATCCAGATGAATTGTGGAAGGATCGTGCTTCTTGTTGCCGACTAGACGAAACGGGCGAATCGATGTCAGTGCTCGAGCTGAACGGCCAACAGGTGGAAAGGGGTACTTACCCGGCTCTCCAACGTAACGCCTCTATGACGCGAGACCCGTCCCGAGCCGTTCCTAAACCGTTAGTAGTAACGGTTAAAATTGGTGGCCACCCGGCGCGTGCGCTCATCGACTCCGGATCCCTAGGCGACTTCATATCCACGACCATTGTGGATCAGCTCGGTCTAAAGAAGGTCCAGCTGCAAACCCCCCTCGCATTGCAACTGGCCGTCCAAGGCTCAAGGTCCAAGATTAATTTTGGGTGTCGAACGAGCCTAGAATACCAAGACTCTAGTGACGAACGATATTTTGATGTTGCGAACATAGCAAGCTATGACGTTATCCTTGGTACGCCTTGGATGTTCCAACACCTCGTAACAATAGGCATTAACCCACCCCGCGTCGTCGTAGGATCAACTCACCCGGTACCCCTGAAGGGCCCTGAAGTAACGAAGCTATCATCGCGATCTATGCAAGTAGTCGAAGGAAACCTCGAGAAGGCTAGGGAACACCTTCGTGAGTACGCGCTACCCCTGTGCAAGAAATCCACTGAGACACCCTTACCTCCGATGCGGGCCATTAATCATTCTATTCCCCTCATCGATGAGGACAGAATATACTCGTGGCGACCTTCGAGATGTCCAGAACCCCTCCGAGAGCAGTGGTCCGAGAAATGGAGGGCGTATCTTGCATCCGGACGATGGCGAGTCACGAACTCCGGCAATACCATCCCCATCTTGCTGATATACAAACCAGGAACCACACTATTGCGCTGTGTGTTTGATCTGCGCGAACGTAACGCGAACACGAAAAAAATGACGTCACCTCTGCCAGACATCGAGGGTATCTTGAGACGGGTGGCCCAGCACAAGTATGTATCCTCCCTCGACGGCTGTGACGCAAATGAACAAATCCGTATAGTGCCGGAGCACGTTGAACGTACGGCTGTTACCACTCCTAATGGAAATATCGTCAGCTTAGTTTTGCAACAGGGAGACTGTAACGGACCGGCCACTTATCAGGCACTTATGAACCACCTGTTCTCCGCGTACATAGGCGTGTTCATGGACATCTATCTCGACGATATCTATATATATTCAGACTCCCTGAATGATCATATCACTCATGTTAAACTTGTGCTGGACGTATTAAAGCGAGAATTGCTTTACCTTTCCGAGAAGAAGATGCGATTTCTCGTCTCAGAATTGAACGTATTGGGCCATGTGGTGGACCGGAAAGGCATCAGAATGGACCCCAGTAAAGTCGACTCCATACTCAAATGGAAAACTCCCACTAATCGCGATTTACTTCGCGGATTTCTGGGCGCTGTGGGGTACTTAGCCGATAATATAGAAGGTGTCCGAATACCGATGGGCATCCTGTCATCTTTGACCGGTGATCGAGTATCTTTTCGCTGGGAATTCACACACCAGCGTGCCTTCGAGGATGTTAAGAACCGTTTAAGTGCCTGGAGGGATCATCACCGAATCCCGCTCACCTACGGCAAGGATGCGCCTCCAGTTTGGCTGATAACCGATGGGTGTGCGACTGGTATATCTGGTGTCGTGGCCCAGGGGAAGGAATGGCAACGGGCGAATGTAGCCGCTTTCTATTCGGCCAAGCTTAATCCAGCCCAGCAAAACTATCCCGTGCATGAAATTGAGATGTTAGCAGGGGTTGAATCTATGTTGAGGCACAGAGATATATTACAAGGTTGCCACTTTAAATGGCTGACGGACCACAAGGGCCTCGTCCACTTGCTGCGACAGAAGAATCTTTCGGGACGACAAGCCAGATGGATAGAGAAAATTTCAGAGTTCGATTTTGAGCCGCTTTATATCCCCGGCGTTGAGAACGTCCTGAGCGACGCACTGTCCCGCCTATACTCAAATGAGGCGGCGGGCGTGGAAAGAGCACGGAGCGAATACACTTACCACGACGTGGTGGATATCGGAGACCAAGTACTCGACGTGGCAGCGGTCCCAGTTCTCGTGGGACTGGAGGCGAAGATGGCGGCCACTCCCCGAGGCGGCAACGCGAACGTAAACGCTAAGCGCCCTGATGAAGTCAGGGCCGAGAGCAGCGCGGACTTTGCTCGCAGAATGGTATCTCGTCGTTTCGTACTCCACGGACCTGGTGAACGAAAGGAGGGCGGGGACACTGGCATACGGACTAGAACACCAGCCACCAACCAGGATTTGCCCCCTTCCGTCGCGCCATTGACCACTCAGTTACCGAAGCGAATCCCTGAGGAAGGACCCACCAAACCAAACAAGGACAATGTCCCTGAACACAGTACGCATCCTAGTTCCATGGAGCGACTGAACGAAGCTTCACTTCCCCTCCCACCGTCTCTGCCCGACGTAGTCAAAGAATACGCAAATGGGCTCGACTTAGTTGCCGAAGTAAAAGACAAATACGGCGACGACCCGGTCTTCAGAACAATTATCTCGAAACCGAATGAATTCCGTAACTTCGAGCTCGATAATGGCGTACTATACCTGAAATTGGGAGGAAAGCGGGTCCTCTGCATTCCTCACGTCTTCGTTAAAGGAAGGAACCTCCGGGAAATCGTAATTAACGAAGCTCACAGCCTACTGGCCCACTTGGGAGCAAAGAAGACGCTCGACTACCTGAGGGACCACGTCTGGTGGAAACAGATGGTGAGCGAAGTACAACTCTATTGCGACTCCTGCATGACGTGCAAAAGGAGCAAGCCCAATAACCAAAGGCCTTTTGGATTGCTGCACCCACTACCAGTGGCGTCCCGGCCTTGGGAGGCTATCGGTGTAGACTTCGTTGGACCTCTCCCTGAGTCCAAGGATCGCAACTCATCATACGATTCAATTACCGTCGTGATCGATCTGCTCACGGCCATGGTTCATCTAGTGCCAAGTCGCACCAACTACACGGCTCGTCATGTCGCGGAACTCATCTTCGCAGAGATCTATAAATTACACGGGCTTCCTCGAGCCATCGTGAGCGACCGAGATGTCCTTTTTACGAGCCGATTCTGGAAACGGCTGCACGAGCTCATTGGCACTGAGCTGCGGATGTCCACGGCCTATCACCCACAGTCGGACGGGTCTACGGAAAGGGCAAACCGAACGATCACTCAACTCCTCAGACAAAGCATCGGCCCTAATCAAAAGGATTGGGTTACTAGACTCCCTGCGATCGAGTTTGCCATTAACTTGGCTCGATCAGACACCACGGGGTTCGCCCCATTCTTTCTAAACTCTGGACGTATGCCCAGGTCCATGCTTTGGGACTCCCCCAAGCCCACCGAGTTCCCTGGAGTCCGAGAGTTCACCGAGAAAATCCGCGAGGCCACACTGGCGGCACACGACGCTATTCTCGCCGCCCGCATAAAGCAAGTTCGCGACGCTAACCAACATCGCCGTAAGGCTCCCTTTGAAGAAGGAGACCTCGTTTACCTGTCCACCGAAAACTTACGGTTCCCCAAGGGGTTGGTGCGTAAGTTTCTGCCTAAATATCTCGGACCCTACAAAATCCTGAAGAATCACGGGAACGAAGCGTTCACCCTCGAGCTACCACCTCGGTTGAAACAACGAGGCATCCATGACAAATTCCATGCCTCCTTACTTCGCATACACACACCCAACGACGACCGGTTATTCCCTGGAAGGCTCGACACTCAGGTCCTGGAATTCGATGACTCGGACCCGGAATGGGCTGTCGACGAAATCGTATCCCACTCGGGATCGGGAGCCAACTCAATCTTCGAAGTGGCATGGAAATCGGGTGATGTCACCTGGTTGGCTTATGATAAGATTGCCCATCTGCAAGCCTTACAGTCCTATCTGGACATACAGGGCATAGCTGACGTTTCGGAGCTCCCTATTGGGACAGGGTCACCTCCTGAAGATCCACAAGTTCTCCTCTCCTCCGTGTTTCTCATTTCCCCTTCGCCCTGCTATCCTTCTTCTTTTAAGACTTATGGATATGAGTCTCCTCCCCCATCTCCCGTCCTCTCGCCCCCGCCGATAGTTGTCCACCACCGCCGTCGCGACTCTTTCGACCTCACCCAGCACCCCGTCCTCCATTACATCATGACCGAGCTTGAAGCTGGGTTCCCAACGGACCCCCCTAGTCCCATCGCACCGTCTGACAACGAAGAATCGACTCCTCTCACCGTCACGGAAGCTGAGGCTGCGACCAAAGACACTCCTCCCAATAACCAAATCATCCCCACCGCCGTTCCCTTAACCCGCGACCAAGCCAATTCGTTTCACGATCCTACGCCCCATCCCGGGCTTAGGCACGTACGCATCATCGACGACATGCCCTATTCCTACGAATTCTGCAACCCCTTGACGGAGACCAAGACTGTCGTTACCATTGCCGATGTTTGGTCCGTCCTCGTAGTCGCCGGGCACCTTCGCTCCGAGAAACACCTCGATTTCTATCGAAAGAATTACAGCGAGCTCTACTATCTCATCGCAAAATGTATCAACCAGGAACCATTCCTCATCAAACGACAATGCCAGCTTCCCATGATTACGGAAGATGGGCTCGTCTTGAAGCTAGGAACCCACAACCCCAGCGCGGTACTCCTTGGGTTGGTCGCCCATGACCCTACTAAGGGCAGCCTCGCGAAGCAAGACGTAATGTCTCGTCCCATCCCTCGTCACTCCAAAAAGGCTCCTATAGCCACCTCCCCAGCCCCCGCTGTTACCGTTTCGGTCGGAAGCGACCCCTACGCCGAGCTCTACTCCCTCGAGCCTTCCCTCCTCCTCCAGAGTGTGGTGTCGCTCGCCCGAACCTCCAATCAGGAACTTCAACAACTTAAAGCGGCGAAAGAACACTCCCGCGTTAGACACGCCGAACGTGCCGCTCGTCGTTCCAACCCACTCGCTGGACCATCCCGCGGCTCTGGGAAGCGTTCCTACTTCCCTTCCAAGTATACCGCAGCTACCGATGATGGGCACGACGATGAATCTTCCATGGTTGTCGATTAACCCTTCACTTCCTTATACAATCATTAAAAGCGCGCCTTCTCCGCACCCTCTCATAACCTACCGCATGACGACTTCCCGCCTTCGTTTATTCACACTGTTGTCTTGCTGGACTATCGAACAAGTTAGGACTTGTTCGGGAGGGCGTATGTGACGTTCACGTTCCCCTTTTGGACATCCCCTTTTTCCCCCTGTTTCGGCGTCCCTTCATATTCCATACGATGTCCTTACCCTTTGCCCATCTTCCTACTCTACCGTCCATATGGTACATCTCCCTTTGTACTTATTATGCTTGTCCTCGCTCTATGGTATTTAAAGAGTGTTTGTACGTAGGTAGAGGGGCAGAGTCCCCAGAAATACGAACGGTTATAACCTTTCACTTTGACGGCCTGACTCTATCCCCTCTCCCTTCGTGATCGCGTACTTACTACCTTCAAGGGAGTTTAGCACACCCTCGGAAACCTACCACTTTTCCTGTACCCGCCGCATGGTCGCGCTGCTGCGCAGTGGCCCGATGGAGCGTCGATCTTCCTTCCGACGGTGAAGAAGAGCAGCTCGAAGCTGCTTAAGGCGCAAGTCCTTTGGCGCTCATACAAACAAGGAGCAACAACGCACTCCGATCGCAACAATCGGCGGTGTCTCCAAAACCAGCACCTCCGACCAGCGTAAGTCTTCCCATCCTATCGGTTTGCTTCGCATCCAAATATCCTATGAGCAGAGAACTGACGCTCCTGTCCTATAGATGGATGCGGGATTGGGCAGGACGATCGTTGCCGATCTATTACCCTTGTCGTTGATTTCACCAGCGCGCAATCGCAGCCGCCAATTCTGGGACTATGTTTGAAAGGATATTCGAATCTTGCTAGTGCGTGATCGTTTTACTCATCGCCAACCCTTTTCTAATGCAATTTATCGGTAAGCCAGCGTCCTCCGACGCGTAGACGAATCTTTATTTCGCCCTTGGCCGATACGCCTCCACGACGAACCATTGGCCATGGGATTTCTGTGCCATGCACCGCATCATATCCCCGGGACTCTCGATATGCCTTTGCTTTTGCCCTATTTACATCTCGTCTTCCACGACCGATTTGGCGACCTCCATGTCGCTCGTCCCGAGCTCAATGCCGTCGCTGACATTGTCCACGGCCTTCGCGGCTTCGTCGTTCGATGGTTGCAAGACACTATACGGATGATGCTTATCCGGCTGGTGGAGGCTCGATTGTCGGCGAGTGCGAGGGTCTTTGGCCTCTGCCCACGAAGACCTGCCTATCTTCCTCTCCCTCTGCATTCAAAACCGTGCACGCACCGCTGGCCACCCACGGGACAAGTGCCAAGTCCACTGCCTACAATCTGGAATATATCAGCACCACTTGCAGATCCTTCACGGCGGGATTTTCGTTGACGAGGCTCACGAGAATGCAGGAAATGCGACTACAGCAGCCGGCCTCCATCAATGCCGAAGTTACCAAGCCGGCCATACCACATCATCGCGATCCTTGAATGGAGGAGTGAACACGTAAAGGCCATAACGGTTAAGCATGCTGCCGGTGTCGTCGTCGGGGCAGAGATTGCGCTACACCGGGCACGCAAAATGGATGGCGAACGGGCGCATTTCGTACACGCACACAAGACCCAACCCAGCCCGCGGCGGCCACCCCATGGACGCTAGTCATTCCCGCGAGCAGCTTTTCGCTCAGAGCGTCGACTTCGGAGCTCGCAGGGTCTCGAGTTGTCAGTAACGTTCGTTCGCCTGAAACAGTACATCCGTTGCTGGGGTCGCTCCACGGTGGACTCCAGAATGGGCGTGTCAGGACGACAATCAACAGTGGCCAGGAGTCAGGAAGTCAGGACGCAACCATGAAGCCATCGGAGCTCCCCGCATAAGAGTTTGGGCTCGACGGCGTAGCTGCGTTCACGACGCGACCTCATCTGGCACGTGTTGCGACAAGAGTGACCGCGGGGAGCCTACAGGGAGGGAGATGCGGCCGTAGAAGAAAGCTTGACGCCCTAGGTGGAGGAGAGCAGGAACACGTGCCCCATCTACGGAGTCCCTCCGCTGACGCCCCTACCTAAATGTCCTTCCCCATATCCAGAAGCCTTGGGTATATTTGAATGTTGGTCGATATACGCGAGACTCCGGCTCGTCACCTGCGGAACATATATATGTCCTTTACGAGCCGCGCAATCGTGTCTCTGCGCCGAACCAGGCTGCCTCGAAGATATAAGACGACGCTAGGGGCTCTGGGCTTTGTGCTTTGGTGCAAGACTCGCTACAGAGGCAAGGGTTGGTTTTAAATCGCTCCGGGGAGATGTCGCTGACACATATGTCTAGGATGCTCGAGCAACGCTGGGAGTGGTGTTGTTTTCTCCCGCCTTGCCCTCCAAATGTCGTGGCAATCGCTGGGTCTTTTGTAGAAGCACACCTCACTACCATTGAAGACCGTGAACAACATCGGGGTCTCGGGTCGACGCCATGCACATTGAGGACCTCATGGACTGGCAGTGCACCGCGGTCCTGCCCCTCTTCCTCCCCGTCGGCATGCCCAGCACCATTCAGCTCGAGCGGGGTCAGCTCCCGGTCGCATGTAATACCTCAGCCGCCGATCGGCTTCGAACGGCTGTCGGAGGATTAGCAGCGCGGGGATGGGAGGATTTTTTTGCGGAGGGCCTCGAGCCGTCTCCGGTCGCCCTTCGCCCTCGTGGACGACGAGAGGGAGGCGGCGGCGGAGCTATACCAGAAGCTGAGTAACACAGGCGACAGGGAGAAGACGCTGGCGAGCCTCGTCGTCTATAGGCAACGAGACGCGAGTGTCCGTCGCCGACGGCACGTGGTCAAACTCACCCTCCAGCACGATTGACGGTCTCCATCTCAGGCCCTCGGTGCTAGGACTAGGAGTATATGAATTCCGCCGTGTTCACGTTCAATCTCCTATTAATGAGACCCTGAATCAAGCTTCGTAGAAGAAAGGACTGGAGTACTTGACCACGGACGCCATTAAGACAATGGACGAGGTTCAAGCTCAGCTGCAGCTGAGTTCAGCTGGTCACAGATATAAATACCTTCTGTCGATCCGCCCTTCATCACCTTGCCTTCGTTTAAGCAATGGGGCAGTGGTTCGAGTTGTACGTTTCTCTAAATTCCAACTTTTCTCCCGCTAATGGCGTTGCCCTACAGTATAAATTTCGACAAACATCAGGTGCACCAGCCCCCAATGCGTAAATTCGGGGAGCTTGGAGGCAACGGGATTGTATCAACTCTCATGGCTCTCGAGCCATATCCCAAGCTCGATACCGCGCTCACGCGAATCTTTCTGTAAGACCTTCCTCCCATCGGAACTACCTATTTGCTGACAATGGATATGCATACAGCGGGTACAACCCGTCGAATGCATTGTCCTGTGATAGAGCCGTGCTCGGCCGTTTGGGCAAGTTGCCCGTCGAGATCATCGCCCTTATATTTGACTCCACTGACCTCGAGGGCGCGACCATGCTCTGTATCACACACGCTCAGCTCTTCGCGATCGGTTATTCCACCGCACTCGTTAAAGCCAAAGCTATCGCCTTATCCAACAACTGGGCGTATGACCGCATCATCTTGTTTGGGGACTACTCAGACTCACTCCCGGCCGGCTTTCTGTCGCCTGCAGAGAAGTACCACCTCATGAAGTGGGGGATTGCTCGCAAGGCGGCTGCCGGCGAAGACTCTGAGGACGCGCCGTTGGAGGACGTTAGTGGCATAACTGATCCCGAGGATGAGGACAAAGGGGGCCGTGAAGCAAGGGAACGCCAGCGCGACGAGGCGCTCGCAACGTACGAAGATCAAAGCTTCCATCTGTACACGTATGGCGGGGACATGCCTCCGCTGCACGGCGCCTCGCGCGCAGGCGAGTGGTCGCCCGAAGTCGAATACGGGCGTATCCGGAGGACGAAAAGTTCCCGTCTAGACGCCAAACGCCTTCATCGGACAAGGGTGCTCATGCACTTCAATCCGTACGACCCACGTCTGCGGCGCATCTCGTACACCTATGAGACAGGGGTGCTCATCAACATCACAAAGCGCGAGTTTGTGGCCGCGGTGGACGAAGAGGGGAGGTGGGTACTTGATCTCGCGATTCCGGTGCTGATTGTATGGGGTCACGATGATGGGTATCCGGGGAACATGATGAAGGGAAAATGGGCTGGCGACCGGCTCGCGATTATTTCCGCAGAGGAGATGAAGCAGCGGATGCAAGAAGAGGATGGCTGGACGGAGAGAAAGGAAAGATGGTCAACCGAACCGGCTTGATCAGAATGTCATGCTTTGAGTAGTAGTCATTCTTGATTGTAAATCTATCCATAGGCAAGTGAGCGCTCATATGAGTGTCGAGCAAGGAGTCAACTATCGGCGATCGGCTGATGGTATACATGGAGAGGTCAACGAAAAGAAAAAGGAAAGGGTGCGGACCGTCACCGTCACCGTCACCGTCACCGTCACCGTCACCGTCACCGTCACCGTCATTTGACGGCCGCATTTACTGCTGCGTTGCCCCACCGAACATTGAACGGATCGAGGGCTCACCGTCGATTCGTTCAAGGAAAACAGCTGGATCGATTTCACCTCTTCGCTGCGTCGCAACGCTTGTCATCCTTTTCTTGAGCTTGTACACCACGGCCATTCAACATATATATCCATCAGAAGGGATATAGTAACGTGGATGTGACAAACGAACACAAATTGACCGTATTATCGAAGAACACATTTCCTCGAGCGCCGGTCAACGCTCTATTCGTGCTGGCAGTGCCGCTCCTACACCCTGCTCGTATATCTTCCACCTGTAGCATAGTTGGTGGCGTAGGACGTTTGACACTCGGCTGAGACGAAGGACGAGGTGTGAGTAGCGATAAAGGTTCTTGATGCAAATTTTGAGTTCCCGCAGAATTTCTCGGGGTCATCGAGAGGATCTTCTATGCTTTCTGTTCTCTTTCCCTTCTGACTCCATCACATCCCGTGTTCTGCATGCTGCGACGGGCTAATGGAAGCTCCACCATCGGGACCAAACCAGCTGTTGTACCCCGTCTCCACGAGGTCCACTCGAGACATAACCAAGTGACACCATGCGTCGTAGGGCATGTTCTCCGTCGCAGATACTGATCCAAGCGATGCCTAGGGATTGTGCGTATACTACCAACCACCGCACTGGCGATTGATGCACCCGTTTGCCTTTGCACGCGTGCCTTGATGACTAGCGGGGCCGGAGGTAGAAGCAGATGAGGTGGAAGGTTGCGTCAAGGAGGCATTCCACTGGATAAGTAGACGGATTGCTATGAAAGCACGAGTGGAGAGAAACAACGAGGGAAGACGTGGAGAGCGAAGAGAGCGAAGGAAAAGTACCACAGCCGTAGTACTGCGTGAACATTCTCCTTGGTATGCAAGAACCCCCTCGGCCTCGTCGCCCTCTCCAGATCTCCTCCTAGTTGTGAAACCTGGCGAAAAAAGTAGCTCTGTGTCGCACCAAGGTAACACAAATTAGCCAAGTCCACAGAGATTGGCTTGTCTCGTTTTGTTGCGGGAGGGGTCTCCGGAGTAAAACCAGCCAGCATGTCCTTTGTGGGGCAGAATTGGATCACAGGCAGTAGCTGCAGTATAGCAACGATGTGTTATACATCCGCCGCTATGGGAAAGCGTGAAGACTTTCTGGCGCGAAACCCCCTTGGCCGGCTTGATTATGCGCATAAATTTCGGATTATACATACCAATCATGTTATAGTGGGACCCGCGGGATCGGAAGAGCTTCTTCAGGATGCGCGGCTGAGGAGGCACTTGTAACATTTGCACAACCTACGGATGGTATCGTGCTTGCTATGGTAACATACTCGGATTGCTTACACAGCATCTGCGTTTCGTCTCTCTGCGCACTGAGCCATCGTGCACTGAAGGTAATGATGTCTGCGCCTTATCCTACAAGCACACTACCATGGGTTCAAAATCCACTCTCCGACCTTCTCCTTCCAGCCCTCTTCGCCTGCCAAAATCTTCTCAAATTCCTCTACGGAGGGAAGGGCCAGCCGGTCCCCAGCCCAATCCCCGTGCAGCGCGTCTTCCCACACCGTCAGCAGTGGAATCGCATCATCGAGGACATACCGTCCCGCGGCATCCACTGCCCGCACGTACTCTCGTTTCGTCTTATTGACCAGCACCGAGTCGACGAAGCGATTCGGCGCGCTAGCCGAGGGTCCCCATCTGTATGACTCCAGCACACGATAGACCGCAGCGACGCGGTGCAACTCCAGTCGGGTAATCCGCTGTTCATACAAGTCGGTGACCGAGGCGTGGTTGGAGCGCCAAGATTTTATTTGCCTCTCCGAGTACAGCCCATAGCGGTTACGCAAGCCAAAAGTCTGGTCCTTGAACGCGGCGAGCTGGCGAGAGCGCGAAACGGCGTCGTCATCATCACCCGCTGCCTGATCTGAGTCATCATCGCTGTCCTCATTGTTTTCAATTGCGCACTTCATGAGGGCGAATTTCTCTGCATCAGTCAAATACCGCTCTGGCAGGGTGCTCGCGTAGTCACCCAAATAGATGATACGGTCGCCGCTCCAGTAGTCCAGATTTACGGCGTAGCTGATCTCCTTCTTGATAGTTGGCCAGCCTATCACAAAAAGGTGCCCGTGCGAGAGGCCAAAGATAAGTGCCTCCTTGATACTCAACGGGGCGAATATCTGGGCAATAATTTCGATGGGGAGCTTTCCGAGCTGCCCGAGAACCTTCCGATCTGCTATGCTCGGCGCGTCGTAGCTAGGCAGCGTGGTTCGAGGGTCAGAGCATGTCTTATTGAAGGTGTTCCATGCTCAAGGCTTACCTGAAAATCTTTTTGAACGCCTCCTCGAGCATGATGAACGGCGGACGAGTCGCCAAAAGCAGGGCGGCATCAGACCCGTCGGATTCTCCAAATTTTCCCCCTCCTACAGCTTGATGCTTGTCAATGTTGATGCTATTATGAGTAGATGAGTGACTGGCAGACTAAGGCATTGAACGTCCATACAATGCGAAGTATTGACCCATGAGTCAGAAGAATAGCAGCCGAAGAGGCGAACATTAGAGAGGTTTCGCAGAGTTGCGCTGAGCCGGGTGACTCCTTTGCACGTGTTTGAAACTCCCACAAGCCACTGGTGGCTATTAAACGCCCAAAATTTCAAGGGCACCCTTTCGGATAAAGACAAGGATTCGACACAATGATATACCATGAACATACTGACCTCTCTGGGAACCTCGCGCCAAATTTTGATAATGTGTATAAACTGTTGCGTCCATTTACTGCCACCCACAATCACGCAGCTACTCCTGTGTCACTCCTAAGCCCATAGGAGCTGAAGAAACAGTGAAACAAACGATTCAGTGCGCGGCCAATGGACTATAATATAATCACCCGTTCGATCTCGAGTGTAGCCGTACAATTATACTCCAAGATATCCAGTACTTTGACTATTCTATACTCCATACAGGGCCCGTGATGCAGTTCTGCGCTGGGTATAATGAGGAAGACCTTCGGTCAACGGAGAGTGTGTCGGACAATGAGTGAGAAAAGCTTACAGTGTCGTTTATGAATGCTGCAAAGAGGCGACCGAGACTCCACTTCAAGATTCACAGGCTAAGATCCAAGACTCTTCACCATTGGGTATAAGTTGCGCCTTGCAGACTTGCATGTGGGCACGAGTCCGGAAGACGCAAGTGGTTTCCATGAAGATGACTTGCTCTCCCTCGCGTTCCGTCTTCCTCTGCTCCACTCTTCAAGAATCTGGGATGAGCTCCTACGGACTCCGTCGTAGGCCAGTGATCCCGGGCAAGATCCAAAGTATCAAGATCCAAGAAGGTGTGTCCGATGTTTCGTTCTGATGTCTTGACTTCGTTTTCCTTGTTTACTTTTCTGCGGTGACCTCTCTCCTTCTCTCCCTTTTAAATCTCCCATTCCAAGAAGTAGCTGCCAAAGATCGTTCCCGAGGTGCGCTTACTGCGAGGTCAAGCCCCCATCGACTTCATTCATCGATGTCTAATTCATCCTCAAAGAACATCAGCGTACAGAGAATACGAAACGAGACCAAGCAAAACGCACCGTGACCGAGAACTGTAGCGTCACCGTCCACGTCGAACCCGCGGGATTGTTCATCTATCATCCCAAGTTCCAGCGAGCACAACGATTCATGTTGAAGATCAAGATCAGATGCCCAAGTTCTCAGTACATATCATCGCAATAGTGAAATTTGAGTACGCACCGCGGTCGCCACCGTTCTCGCGTCCTGCACGGCCCCTGGGACTTGCAGTTGGACGATGAGAGGGTCTGGGAGTGGAACTGGTACTCCTTGCATCTGCTGCGCGACGCCTTGTTGTTGTTCTTGTATCGGTGGTGGTGGTAAGGCCGTGCTCGAAGACACGTTACCCTGCCCATCAGCATCATCTACCTACGCGATCTCAGCATTCGGCATCAGGATATAGAAATGCCAAAGCCGGACTTCGTACCATTGTCATCGCCATCATCGTCATCGCCAACGGTGCTGGCGTTGCTCCCGCTGCTGGTATCACCGTCGTTGCTGGCGTTACTGCGGCGGCGGCGGCAGTCGTGGTGACGGTTGCAGTTGAACCACCTACTACCCCCCATCGCCGGTGGCGCGCAGCAGCGGGGCGCACGTACGGGTGGAAGCGGTACCGAGGGCGATGAGAAGGCACTCGGCGCTTTACAGGCATCTTCAAAGCACCTCGTATCCTTTCCTCAAGTTCTTCTTGAGTTTTTGTGCTGTTGGGTTGATTTTTTGTGATTTTGGAGGCTTTTTGCGCGTTTTTTTAGAGTAGGATAGGAGGACAGGAGGGCGCAGAGAGGTGGGAGCGCTGAGGGTGAGAAGACGGGGCTTTGGGGCTTTATAGTGACTAGGCTAGTCGTGAGGGTACTGCCGACGAGCCTTGGAAGCTAGGGATTTTCCATAACTTTATTCCTCACAGACGTGATGTGATTTTATTGGAGGGGATGCTGCGTACTTGGGAACGAGTATTGGAGTTTCTATATGTGGGACCGTGTGGGAGGTTTACGCCGTGGAGATTAGAGCACTAGAGGGGCGGCTCGGTGGTGTTGATATAATCTACAGCAAATTCTTGTACGCATGTACGGATGGATGAGAATAAGATGCCCAAAACATGCCAGGACCACAATCGCATAATCGTCGTACTGAAAACCGTACTCCAAGTATGTAGGTCGGGATCTTAGTACTTATCTATGGAAGATTAGGAGAAAGGGAGCTCAATGAAAGCAAATATAGGTTAATGCAGCGAGTCGGCGAGCAGCAAGTCCGTGCCGAAGCAGGGAAAATGTACAAAACGTGGTTCCAGCAATTAACGCAGGATTGAAGGTGTAAGGGCTACAAATGTACGGACACCAGAGCATCTAGCCTGAAATATAACGATGCAAAAGCTGCAAATCCCAGAGGGTTAGGCGTGCTGCTGAATCTGTCGTTGGGGAGACAATCGTGGCGTCAGAGAGTCAGACGGCGGGTGTGCACGTTCCGTACACAAACGAGCTTCAGTGGGTTCATATCTTGTAGAACCTGGCCACGTCAGCCCTTAAACTTGCGCCAGCAGTCAAGGGAAACTCACCTACAGCTGAGTTTGTAGACAGGGAGGAGATCGTGGTACATCAGGCGCCGTAGATGGCAGATGGGCGCGTTTCGTACGCAGACGAGATTCACAAGAACTTGTAACGCTTTGGTCTGCTGCTTCGGATCGAGGGAAGATCAACTCACCGGATGTTTTAAGACGGACGGAAGCTACAGTATATCACCCACCTCCGATTTGAGCTTGAATCAGGGCGGGAGGTATAAAATCCCTCCAAAACGGAGGCTATTCGAACTCGGGGCAATACTGGTGGCGGCAGTCTCCGTTGAGAGCCTTGCGAACTTCTGGCAAGAATTCAGCATCCAATAACGAGTGAACTAGTGCTATCTGAGGAAAGCTGGGGATGACATACTATGCGTTGGCGACTGGGCTTGATACCGTTGCATTACCTCTATGTTGCCAGACATCCAGGTATGTGTAGCTAGAAAGGCTTCGTCGTCCCCCAACTTCCCCCAATTTCGAACGGCCGCGTCGCTGCGTGCCTCAATGACGGTTTCGTGCACCCTCATCTACATCCTCGTGCAACGAAGGATATGCTGAGAGCGAAAGCCGGCGTATGCATGACGAGGTGGCACCTGAAGACGAAAGCTATGCTAGTCTCGAGAAAAGAACCTTTGGTGACGTCCCAGTCGCGACGTGACGCGCGATGCCATCACCGCCTACGCACACACGCGTCTTGTCCGAGAGAATAGCAACTAGCTTTCAACCTTCCTCATCACCCGCCTCGAATCCTTCTTCCCTCGGTGGTAGTGTAATGGCGCGAGTCTCTGTGGATAGACCCGTGCATTATGGACTTCGGGGACGGCAATGGGCGTATGCACACCGCAGTCTCAGAGGCTTCTATCCCAGAAAGGGCTCTCAAGAGAGACGGTGGAAGAATCAAGGCCTGTGTCTGTCGAGCTTCGTTTTAGAAACTAACAGGAAACGACGTGCATGAAGACGGCTACTTACCCTGATTATGATCCGGGGGAGGAGCTCTCCAAATGTCGGTTATCCTGCCGAGTACATGCTCGAACACACAAATCTCATCGAGCACTACAACTGGCGGCAGCGGCGTCCAATACCTCCCCCTAGCCCCCATGAGTTGATTGTGCATACAGGTCATTCAAAGAGACTCACTTGGGCCGCACAATGGTGCATGTCTTCAATTGCGTGACGGAGTTCGGCTTTCTAACGGGTTTGAAGAGGCGGGCTACCATGTGGCGGAGGATTATGGAGCCTTCGATCTCGCAGCGCAGGAGCGTTGGCGTACATATCCCGTCCCGGAGTCGAGATTGAGGAAAGCAGTGACGCTAGCGGGCGAGGTGCAGCTCCGAGGCTATCGTACATCAGTCGCATGGATACGGGTACGCGCCCAAAGAGAGACAGGGAGTCGACTCCCTAGCTTTCGCTGTTTTGCTAGATCTTGGGCGCAAGGCAACGGGAGCCGTCTACTCCGACGCTGTAGCCTCGCATCTTGATATCTGAAGTAGCGCGTAGTAGGTGTTTATCGTCTAGATCGGAGAGCACGATGAGAATCGGTCGAGATGCTCCTCTAAACTCAAAGGCGAAAGGCGGAGGAGGATGGATGGAATGGGATGGGAACAACAAGCGTAATGACGTACTGAAAGACGAGAAATGGGAATCGCGAATCGCGAGTCGTAGAATGGGGAGTGGTCAAAGGTAAGAGAAGACGACGACTCACACGAACGAGTGGTTCAACCCAACGACGCCAGATGGACTCAAGCCACTCCGATACCGATGTCATCGATCGAGGCATTAAAGCATCACTCGAGAGTCCATTGACACGCCTATCACCAGCACCTCCAGCACCTTTTAAAGGTCAGGGAAAGACCGTACGAGGTATGGCTTTGGCTGCAAGAAAGGAATCAATTTCCAGTATATGCGATCGAACGTATGGGACCAAGGTATATCACGTACGTCATGTCTTCCTCTCAAGAAATACCTTAGAGAACGGCAAGGTAAGTCAGCACGGTGACGGACAGAATGGGAGAGATAGGACTCACATACGCACGTCGACTTTCAAACACTCGCAACCGTATAACCTTTGCAAGACTTGTCAATCCAAACGGCTGGGTGCGTTTGAAGAAGCAAATTATTCCACGGCATTCTGCTCTTGAAGATGACAAGGGTTTGTAGGAGGAGACGCGTCGTGTCTTCTGGGGGTAGGACCACACGGTCACGCGGAGCCCCTATCTATAACTTGCAAGTCGCAGGCGCCCACGAACTTGAACACATACCACCGCCTCTTCGGTGAATTCTTCTCACTCACCGTCCATTCTCCTTTTTATTGCTCTGTGGCTTTGAAGCTTGAATATCTGAGCTACTATACTCTGATATCACATTTTCTCTGGCGGACACGGCTCCCGATGGTTGCTTCGCAACTTGCATCGTATCGGCGATGATCTGATTGATGGTGAGATAAAGCGATGAATCGAACCCGACGGTGAGTAGCCTCGTGCGCAAATTTGTGATTAAATCTCATCCGTACAGTCTGTTAGCATCGTACAGCGTCGAGCCTTCACCTGCCGTGTACATTTCCAAAGTCGCAGGCTCTCCAGAGCGATCATTCGCCGTTTTTCTGGAAACCTCATTTGAATCTCCCATTTATTCTCTGGGATTGGAAGTATTCACTCCCGAAAATGCATCAGCCGATTATTGGGAAACTTTGCATCGAGGCCATGCGTGTTGACTGTACGCCCATCTGAGGCGCTACGAATAATCGAGTTTCACGAAAAGAAGGTACGCCAGATACGGCACTAGACTCGACACGCGGGGTAACCGTCTTTCGTAGATTTCCGCCGCCACTGTCTCCGCGCCCGAGGTGATTTTCGTTAACGGAAGGCGTACGAGACCAATGTGACGATGAAGATCGAGGCCCCAGGATGAAGCGCGAATACAAGCGGTCCTCTATATGGCCTTGAAGGCAGATATATAGCAAAGAGAGTATCTCCTACTCGACATCCTCGCGCAGTTCGTCGTAGTCCGGCCGTGGCGCCACGCTCTGCCAAGCGGGCACTGTACGCTATCACGCTACCACCTCGGCAGCCTTTTAGAGGAGGAGAGTGAGTCTGCAGGTGACCTTGGCGCTGTTCCCTTTCTGCTCGTTTCGCTAAACCTTAATGTCCCTAGTCACGCCGCCGCATATTGCACAACCGGATCTCCGTTTCGAGTTCATGGGCAAGCGGGAGGTCGGAGGACGAAGGAAGAAGAGTACGACCTTGGAGCTTTCCTCTACCGGAAGCTGCGGAGGCGTCTTGCCCATGCCCATGCATAGCTGCGGCTATTTCATGCCGTAGATCGTCTAATGCAGGGGTCCCTTTGAGATGTCGCTGCCCAGAACTGAATGTGTCGACTCACGGCGTGATTTTCGTCGAGCTGAGAGGCGTTTCTTCACCCTTCACAGTTGCATGATCCTGCAGGACGCTGCGTAGCCCTAGTGTCCTTTGGGTATCGCATCACGTCGTCATGCTTGAGAAAGGCCCCGCGAATCGACATGTACGCGTGGATGGCTGGCCCTAGACTTTAGCTGTCGCAAAGCGCAATGCCAGTACACCCTTCTTCGCGCTATTTCCTCCGACTTCCAAGTACTCTTCGCCGCCGTGCGTGATTGTCTGCATCGTGAATCCGATCAGGAGTTCATGAGTCCACGTTCCCGCCTTGCCCTCCCCCCCCCCCCTTCCACGTTCGCCTCCTAACCCTGAGCGGCGATTTCACCGATTTCACCGGGTCCTTCAAGCCTATCAGCCAGTGGCACCGTACTAAGGTCGATATCCCCCTCTCCTCTCGCGGCGTCCCAAACTGCGGCTCGCCATCTTCCAAGCTCCTACTCCGCTTCCCAGACCCCCGTTGTCTAAGGAGACTCGCGCAGGTTTGGCGTCCCCGTCCAACCACATATAGCATCCTGCATCCTGCATCCTACATGACACGACGCAACAGTCGTGGTGATAACTCGACAGGGACACAATCCACTCGCTTCCGCACCGCAGCTTTACCGACTTCACGGCGAAAGCGCGCAGAGGGAGGAGCGGATGCCCTCCTCGTGCGCTTCTGCAGACCCACGACAGGACTCCCGCAGACAGGTGGAACACGCAGTGCAGCGCGCCTATCCACCACAGACGAGGTACCGCGTTCTATGCGGTGCAAAGCTATCGTGAGAGTCGATTCCACGGCAAAATCGGGGGCAGCGACGATAGAGGAGCCGAGAAAGCAGGGAAATCTAAGATCCCGAACCCCTTCTGCGCACAGAACGTTCCGTCAGCCCTCCATGCTCGCGGATGGGCAGGTGATGGACGCAAGCAGGCACGGCATCGTACCATACCAAGGTCATATGCGCCGTCTTATTCGTGTGGTATCCGCGCCCACCATGCCCTCTAATCCACCCTTGGTCAACGTTGCTACAAATATGTGCCTACCATGCCAACTATTCCGCGTCAGCCACAGCGAAGTACGGCCCACCGAGGTCCCAATACCTTCCTCGTCGTACGGCTGCCGTGATATTAATATTCGTCGCCTGTGCTTACGATCGGACGAATGGACGCTTTCCTCCTTGATTTTTCCGTTGGAAATATAATAATACGAGTTCAGATATTCTGCTTTTCGCGTACCTGTACAAGGTTCGCCATACTTCCTTCGCGTCCAGAGCCGGATTGCCCCAGATTGCCCCCGGTACTATACTAGACCATACTACACAATCCTCATATCCCCCTTCGATGTCCCCACCTAGATGTCAACGCGTTCCACTAGCCTACCTCCTCCTTAGTACCTCCTCGCACCAAAGACGATCGTGTCTTTCCATGACCTTACATCGCACCTCCTCCGCGTATTCTCTGCCGAGTCCATACGCCCCGTGTCCCCCCTCCTCCTCCACTGTCTCCCGTCCACTGTTTACCTCCCACCCCTTCCTCATTCGTACGCACAGAACGCACAAACGCGCACATACGATACGATACCATACCACACCCAATTCTCCTCTACCCCTTCCCTCTTCCACCGCACAAACAAACAAACAAAGCGTGCTCGGCGTCGTTCAGTACCACTTACGGCCTTCGAGTCTGCCGGGCGGTGTATCACCTCCCTTATAGCCACACCTACGCACACAACGTCCGCTACGCAGAAGCGCAGGCGGGGTATCCACAATCCACACTAGGGTGCCCGACCCCCCCCCCCCCCCGCTTGCGGCGCACGAATCGGGCGGGGGGCGTCTGACGCACACGGTGCTCGGCTCGCTGCCTACCTCCGCATCGCGTGTAACGTGCCATTAGCGAGCTGCCGACGATGTAGGGTTGGGATGTAGAGGGAAGGGAAAGGAAAGGAAAGGAAAGATAGGATAGGATAGGATAGGCACGGGCGGCGGGGGTCGTGGACTCGCCAACGTCCCGTGGCTCGGCTGCTGTGTCGTGCCTGGCTTCGCGGCGTGTTAGATCATGGTTCGTGATTCAGCGTGGATGACGTCGGCGAGCTACACCCCGCGCGCGCTGGAAGCAGGCGCCGTCGACGTAGAGATAGAGATAGAGATACGCGGTACGAGCAGCTCGGCCTTGCTAAATAAATTCTACGGAACACGCGTAGATTCTCCGGAATGGAAGCGCGCGTAGACGACGAGAACCGTATCTCAAAAACGCGTATCTCAAAAAAAAACCGCGTATCGTATCTCATAAACGCGCATATCCAAGTCGCGCAGACCCCCAGAATCCATTGTCACTTATCAGATGACAGAGATCCCAGCAGGCTCCAGGAGTGCTTCGTGCTTCGTGCTTCGTGCTTCGAGCGTGGTGCGTGGTGCGCATGCGTATGCGTATGCGTATGCGTGTGTGCACCCAAAAAAGAGGTGTATGGGTGTATGGGTGTATGTATACCCCGAAGAACAGAACACGGAAACCAAAACAAAAACAAAAACCAAAACCAAAACCAAAACCAAAACGCACAAAGTCATGCACACGCGCCGCACGATAACGACATTCGTCGACGAGCACTCACAGCCTCACAGCCTCACAGCCTCACAGCCTCACAGCCTCATAGCCTCACAGCCTCATAGAGTCAGAGTCTTAGAGTCTTAGAGACATGTGGAGGGGGGGGGGGTTGGTGTGCGCGATGAGGCTTTGAGGTCGTGCGGCGGGGATTGTCATCGCTAGACGAGGAGGCGGTCGTGGTATCGTCGTATCGTCGTATCGTGGTATCGTGGTATTGGTCGATGAAGTGATTGTGATTGTGATTGTGATTGAATGGAGGCTCGACCGCGCCGTGCTGAATGGGATCACAGATTCCCGGTCCTTGCCGCGCCCAAGGATCACGAACCACGAATCACGAATCATGGATAGCGCAAATACCGAACCTCCCCGCGTAACGCATAACGCGTAACGCCGATGACAAGCCAACGGAGCGCGGCGACTTGGCAGTGCTCGAGAGACAAGGAGATAACAATGTCCCTTAGTCCCTTAGTCCCTCCCTTAGTCCCGAGAGGAGTACCATGGTCCCGATAGGAGAGGATAAAAAGCCATGGTCCCGCTAGGAGAGGATAAAAAGCCATGGTCCCGCTAGGAGAGGATAAACGTTAAACAGCCATGATGACGATGAGAGGGTGGAGGGTGCCGTGTGGCTGCCGGCTGTCGGGTGGAGACAGGCGAATGGAGGATGGAGGATGGACGAGGGAGGTGAGAGGGCGTGAGGGGGACGTTGCCGTGCAGGCCAAGGCGCAAGGCGGGAGCACACGAAGAGGATACTCTAGCAGAGATAGAGATAGATTAGAGCGAGACGGTATCTAGGAACGAGAGGAATCGTGGACACGGTTGCTCGCTATCTACGCCGTGATGGGACGGATTGGGGCGCATATATAGGCAGTGAACTCACAGGACACCGCAGCAGGGGGGCGATGATTAAGGAGGGCGCTGGCAGCGAGTGGAGAGGGCTTGTGCAGCGCGGGTGATTGAGGAGCTGGGGACGAAGATAAAGTAGACGCGACTGGCGCTGCGGATTAGAGGGAAGGGGGGGAGGATGGAGCTCACCGTGAGTAGGGGGGACTCGAGGCAAAGAACCTGAAGCAAAGAACTGGCACTAGGGAGAAAAAAGAGAGGGTATATGCGTACCATAAGTATGACAGGACGGTGAATTCCGGCGGCGAAGGAGACGAAGGGAGGATGCTCGTCTTGGAAGGATGGGGGAGAGCCAGGCGTTGGCATAAGCAGCGCGGGGAGGATGACAGGGCAGAGAGACGGGGAGTAGGAGGAGGGGCTGACAAAGGAGCAAGAGGATGCGGACTGAGACTCACGTAGGGACGTTGGCGTGGGAGAGGCTCACCAGAGGCAGATGATAGGAAGCAATGGACGCGCGGGAGAGGCGAAAGGAGCGAGTATATGCGTACCAAATGGATACGATGTCGCTGGTCGTGGTGGTGGACAAGGCATTGGGAAGCATGGAGATGTTCTAACGGCCAAGGAGAGGGTTAGTCTTCCGGCGTCCGGATAATTGATGGAGTGGCCCCGCTGGCAGCCATTACGAGAAGAGACGGCGGGCCTCGTCAGGGAAAGACAGCACCGTCGAGATGGAGGGAGGGAGTAGGAGACAGTCATGGCGAATACACAGAGACCGGCCAAGACATCGGAGCAAAAGAAGGCAACGCACCACGTACCAGCTTTGCAACAAAAAAAACTCCGTGTGTCGACTTCCTCTTCCTAGTTTCTGCGGAGACCTGCCTCGCGATCTCTCGCAGTATCATAACAACGGCAACAAATACCATGAGAGGGAGGGGGAGGGAAACGTCGGGTTATGAAAAGGTCCGTGCACAAGCGGAGCTGGCTGACAGCCAGCAGCCAGGGTCTGTGCGCTGGCGATCTGCGCTGTCTCGCTTCTCTCCTCTTCTTCCCACTGCTGCCCGCAAATTAATAATGTCTTCCTCCTCAGCGTCGCCATTATCCAAGTCGCTGCACAAGTTTCAAGCTTCAATAGATTATCAAGTAAAATCTATTCCAATCCCACCACTCATCTGCATCGGAGCAGTATTTTGCTTCCAACTCTGCGTTACGAATAATCAGCCGTTGAGATGGGCGAATAGATTTACGCTGCCCACGTGAACAGAAGTAGCATTGGATATATAACATACACAAGCTTATACAACGCCAGACTATTAATGGCAACCCGTATCCGAATCAAAGCCGCGACTGCCGTTGCCCTCGGTGAGCTACTGCGCCTCGTGCTACATGGCGCCATACTTATCTCTTACAATATAACAAGCGGACGGAAGTCTGCGACCTGTGGTAGCCAGGTCTTCAAAAGTAAAACAATCGAAATGATCACGTAGACGCTTACCTGTTGCTTCAGCTGTCAAGTGATCAGCATAGGGCAGGAGTCCGTCTGAAGCCAAGAACGTGCTGCGCCGAAAAGGGTATACGGCAAAAAACCGAGTGCGAAACATTAACATTACTGCGAGGCGACACGCGCGCGCGAAATTGGAGGGGGTCAGAGAGAAAAGAGGAAATATTCCAGCCTCAACTTACTACCGTACGCCAATGCGCGTGAATCCCGCTGATGTTGACGAGGAGCGGGGGTATACGCAAATCAATACGCCATGTCGTCGACACGGATAGCGAGCGAGAAGAAAGAATGTCGCCGCACGGGAGACATATGGGCTACAGCGCGATTCGACGCATCTGGTAGCTGCGAAGACGATATTTTGACCGCGCTTTACGATTATCACGCAAAGGACGTGGAGCAGCCTGCGCAGACTGGGCGGCTTGGTGCAGAGTCAGCGAAGCGTCAAAGCAAAAGTGAAAATGAAAATTACTCGTTGATGATTTGGACAAAGGTGCAATCCCAAAGCCTCAGCCTCTCCTGGCACTTTCTGTCAGTTCCTATCCAAACGGTGGCGTTCCTCTCAACGCGCTTCTAGGCAAGTTGGTGTAGGCCCCTTCTACAAAACCTCTTGCTGACTCTCGCTTTAGCATTCGCACATTCTAGATCTTCCACGCACCCTACACCTCCGGGCCTAGTGAGGACGGGAGTCCACCACCATTCCTACACCTTTCGAGCACACCCGGAAACGCGATGAACTTCGCGAAACGCCAGCGCGCAGCCGTCTCGTTTGAGGGATAAGCATGATATGGAGCGGCTACATATAGGGTGAGGCCAGCAACGGATGTGACGGTGGAGCGAGACTTACCGCGCGCCGCGGGAGCATTCGTAACGACGATCACCCAAAGATCCTCCTCTCGGAATTCCGCTCTGAATCATATCGGGTCATTAAAGAAAGTATCAGCACCGGTATGATGTGCACGTGTCCAAAACAGCATAAATGTCGTCGACTTACGGCGTTGCAGCGCCTCGCGGAGCCGTTCCGCCGCACCCGCAGAGGGGACGCAGAAACAGAACCCGTTTCTAAAGCACGACATATGCCATATTGTGGCCGGAGGTGACCCTGCTGTCGAGCTACGCTGAGATATGATGGATCCCGCGGACGCTGGCGTTGTTGGTTACCTGGGTGGAGCGTTGAAGAAAGAAGGACAAAAGGACAAACTCACGTGGCGCTCCGGCGAAACTGCCCTCGCTACCTCATACATCTACCGATGGAAAATGAGACCCCGTTAATGAGGACGAGACGACGACGAATACGTCAGATCTGCAAAGCCAATACATCAGCACCTGCATCTACCTGCAGAACAGCCTACGTACCTGCGTGCACCTTCGCCAATTGCTTCTCATGCAATTTGTGCACAGTGCTTGCGCGTAATCTGCTGCGTGGATCGTCGTCGTCGTCAGATGTGGGCATAGAAGGCGTTTGATCAAAGTTGCAAGTTGGTTCGCGCGAGCGTGGATGGAACGGGCCGGCGCCACCGTAACAGGTGCGCCCAGACCGGATCGCCAACTTCTTCGAGTGCTCAGCTCCTTCCTTCGTTCCTCAAGGCCTCGAACGTCACACTGAGCGGGTTCATCATTCTTCACGCGTTTTCGCGACGCATTGTCGCAGATACTTGGTAGTCATCTTGATCAGTCATTTTCCGTCATTCCTTCTACTCTCCTCGTCATTATGACAAGGTCGTAATCTCAATGTGGTTTTGCTCGCACGCTCAGGACGAAGAGAGGACGTTGAGCCCTTGAGGAGGAGACGTGATTGGGATACAGGGTTGGCCGCAGCGCCAAAGTGAGTTTTCCCTTCGTTTTTCGAGAGCTTGTTTCGCTGAATGACAACAGTGTCACTCAGCCGAGGGTCTAGTTATCTTCCTCCGTTTTTGGACGCAGAGAGACTGTCATTCCAGGAGGCAAGGGAGAGACGAGGCATAATAATACGCTAGGAGATGTATCTCTAGCCTACGCCGCTGAGATGAGACGACGAAAGACGGAGACTTTCTATGGTATTCGTTCGAAGGTGTGTCGTTCCCTTCGTGAATGACTATTCTAGGGCTCAAAGACATTGATCCAGGAAACGAGCGTGCGAGACGCAGTACGTTGCATGGCATCCCTCCAACATCTGTACCGAATCCTCACTATAGGCACTCGGTGAGCGCGCCATGTATTCTCCGCTCGTCTGGAGCCCATTCTAACCGACGCAATCTCTGAATCCTACTTGCTAGCGGAGCGAACGCCGCTTGGAAGATACGCTTCTCACTGTACAAGGCATCACACCCGGTTCATAGACCTTCGATATACAGCGTAGGTAGATGCATGGATATAGCGGAGAGGTAGGCGGGCCGGCTGCGGTGCTGCAGTCGTTAGGAATACAGTCTATCCGACCCTCGTCAAGTCTACTATTCAGGGTTGATTTGACTATGTCGAGTCGCGTCGTCTTGAACGGTTGCACGTAGCTTTTCCCCCTTCGTACTTCACCCTAACTTCATGATAATCGCTACACTGTAACATATGGAATGTATTGATTACTGTCCGTGGTTGTTATCACAATGATTGGTGTGTGTAAATAGGCGTGAATGGACTCTGAGACGGAGAATGACTGGAGGCGGAATCGAACAAGGAATCTCAAGAAAAGAAGGCAAGCAGCACGCCATATGCCACAGAACTGCGGTCGCTTCCTATACATGATCATCGGACCGTCCAGCGACGACTGTTCCAGTTTAGCTTAGGAATATCGGCGCCTCTACCAGGAGCTTGCAGGAATCCCTTTCTTCAAATTGTGCTACCAAGGAGCGAGCCAGACACTCCTGTTTGGCGCCAGTCCGAGGTCGTGACCGCCCTTCGTCTAAGCATATTGCATTTCTCTCGAAGTTTCTCGCACGTCACTCTATAGACTGTTCGTCTCATGTAATAATCACGCAGCTCATGTCCCCGTCACCTCAGTAACTCGGAGTATCATTGGACGTTTGGGCAACGGAACTGCCGGGTTTGCCATAGTAACACGCATAACTCCAGGTTTGAGTCCTCGGTGGATGAGGGACGGACGATGTACAGAGTGTTCCCGTCGACGACGGGGAGAAACACAGTCAAAGAAGCGAAGACGTTTACTACGCCATGCCAGCGTCTCGAGACAAATCTCGGGAAGCGTACCACCTATGCGTCCACTCAATCAAATGACTGCGCAGAGTGATGTCGACGAAGAGGTGACCATAAAACGGGAGTGCATCGAGGGAAGCTCCGTCCAGCTATCCTCGGCGACATCACAAGTGCTCTAGCTGCAGTCCGCTGCTGAGGTGCTATCAACGTGTCCATAGACTTGTCTCACCGGACTCAACACGGCGATAATGAGTAGTAGTCTGTAGCTCCAAGCCCGCGTTTCAACGGGGCGTCATGATCGCGCGATGCTGAGAGGATAACACGAAATTACTGCTGGTCGCTGTAGGCAGGCACCAATGCCAGCACGGCATGCTACTGCTGCACATGCGGTATCTAGGGCGGGTAACGACAAGGAGGACGCAGGATATAGGGTATAGGGTAGGGGAGACAAATACCAGTCTTCATCCTTCATGAATCGGGTTGACTGGAATCTGGAATAGGGCGACTCGTCCGATGGAGGCCGAGTTTTCCCATGGCCATGGGTAGGGTATAAGATAAATAACAGGACGGCTGGCATGTACTGCATAGGCGATGAATATTTGGGAGCAAGTCAGGCGCTGCTGCGCCCTCGATTCATGAGAGGCGGCGGAGGCGACGACGAAGAAGCAATTATCACGAGGTACACCTCGCGCGTGCTGAAATCAGAAGCTATTCACGTACGTGCTACAGGGACAGCACGGCCAGATTCTACGGGAGCGCTCGTAGATGCAGGCGAGAGGCGCTGCCAAAAACGTCAAAGAATCCGTTGGCGGAGGAAGTGAGTCTAGAGAGCGAGGGTCGCTCAGCTATGCTGGCCGACATGAGGCGATAACGCGGTACTACCAGGATCCCATCGCTGAACGACACAGTCGCCGTAAAGCTTGCGCTTCGGGGCGATAGTCTGAGAGGCATGGGCACCATGATGGAAAATACCATTACGTACACGTTGTCTCAACAACAGTGTTCGGGAAGCAAGACGACAACCACGGCCCCAATAGTGGAGGGTAGAGGCGTAGCATGCACCAACGGCTGTTGAATGTGGAAGGACGGCGAGAAGTGAGAGGGACGATGGCGAGGACGGGCAGTAGGGGTGTGATCACGGATGCGACGGCCACGGAGGGTGGAGAAGACAGGCGAGTCGTCTGTAACAGTTTGGCATGTGTATATAATATAACTCCCAATCTCACGGCAGCCTATGGCAGGAAGGAAATGATCAGCGAAGAGAACTAAATATGCGAACGACGCGGGTGGCGCTAGCAGCGAGGAGAGAGGGAGTGCCGTGTGTATGCATAGCTCGGGTGGGCTACGAGTGGGCGGCGAAGAAGGAGTAGACGCGACTCAAGCTGCCATTCGGAAGGAACGGGGCGACGAAGGACCTCACCGTGAGTAGGGGGACTCGAGGCTACAAATTTGAAGGAGGGAACTGGCCGAGAGGGCAAAAAGAGAGGGTATATGCGTACCAATGGCATGTAGACGGCTAGAGGAGCAAAGTATCAGCCCATATGAGTGGGAAAGGAAACAAGGGAAGCATGCTCGTCTTGGAATGGGCATAGCAGAGGTGGCTGGACTGGGGACTCACGTACTCACGCGCACGTAGGGCCTAGGCGGGGAGAGACTCACCGAATATTGACGTTGGGAGGCAAGGAGCGGTGCGAAAGGCGAAAGGACAAGCTATATGGGTTAAGGAGGCCTCGACGAGAAGGGGTGGCGGGCGTTACGTTAGAGCGGCGGCGGTGTGGGAGTTGGAAGGAGCTTTTCAGACGATAGCACCGTCGTCGTCGAAACCGAAAAAAAAAATAAGGCAACGCACTACGTACCAGCCTTCGAGGAAAAACCCCGCCCGTCGACTTCCTCCTTCGAGTTCTGCGCTTTTTCTGCGGAGACTTGTCTCGCGATCTCGCCTTCGCGGGATTATAATGACGGCAACGACGAGAAAGAGAGGGAAGAAGCTGGATGAGGGCAACAGTCTGTTCGGGGTATGAAAAGGTCCGTCTACAAGCGGAGCTGGCTGGACTGACAGCCAGGAGGGTCTGTGCGGTCTCGCCCAGGTCCCCTCACCGCCCGCGAATTCAGAACAGCTCCCGGTGTCAATATCTATCACAAGCACCAATGCATTAATGTTTTAATGTAAATATACGAGTATATTCACTGGTGATAACGACATAGCATATTGCGTCTACAAGCAGAATGTAGATTGTGAGCTACTCAGACCGAGTTTCGCTCGCAGGCCAGAAGACATTATGTCGCATTGGATGTACGACACAGTGTCACATCGACAGATTACCGAGTAGGTGCAGATCTACGGCCCTTACATGCAAGCCATCGTCACAACTACTCGTGTGCTCAGCGGCGGATGCACAGTGCCAGATTTCTTGCTTCACAATGTAACAAAAACGGAGATCTGACGCCTGTAGTGCGCCAGGCTATGAGCAGTAGAGCGATTTAGATGATAAAGCTTAGACTTGCCCATTTCTTGGGCCGTCGAGGCATTAACCACCGTAGGCACAGATGTGTCCATCCCGCTGATGTCCACGAGGAGCGGGCGTATACGCAGATTGATGGGCCATGGTGTTGACACTCATAGCGCTCCGGACGAAACAACGTCGCTGCCTAAACATCATATGGGACGATGGTACGATTCGACGCATCTGGTACGTTCGAAGAACAAACGTATCGCCATTTCCAACGCAGTCATCCAGAAAATTCGACTTACCTTGTGTGCTGGCATAGCACCCGCGAAGCCGCGAAGACAAGGTTCGTCGAACTCCCTTTGCAGGATTTTTGACCGCGTTTTGCGGTTATTACGCAAAGGAAGGAGAGCGACGTGCATGGACTAGACAGCTTGGTGCAGACTCAGCGAAGCGTCGAGCCGAACGTGAAAGGAAATTTACCCCATGAAGCCTTAGCCTCTATAGTCATCTAGTCCTCAGCTGGGCCGCACACTGACAATCGGTCAACGGTGAAGAGACCAGCCGTTTGAGACAACAGTGACGGCGCGGCCAGCTGCATTTGCTCGTGTACCCGGCTGTAACTTGTAGGCCGGAAAAATAGTCGAGCATTTGAAGCCACAAAGAGAGAGAGAGAGTCAGCAAATCAGTAGAAAAAAAACAGAAAGACTCACCTAGAGCTGCGCCGAGAATCTCAAAACGATGGAACGAACCAGAACTCCTGCGTCTCTGATCCACACGAAGACCTCACGAAAGGACATCTGAACGATCGTTCGAGGCGCATCACGTTGGGCCCGTAGATTTACGCCACCGGGATTCCGCAAAAAGTCTCAACTGAGAGTCAGACGAGTATATGAAGCTGAAGTCAGACTCACCAAGTGCTGGGAAGTCCGCCACGGCGGTAAAAACTCCAAGTCTCCCTCGCCTTACCCCTTCGTCTTCCGAAAGTAGCATTCACACTATGGGGTGTTTGCCGCGAGCTTCATATGGCGGAGCATCCATGAGATCTGTAGGGAAACGGATAAACTCAGGCCCTCGCGCTCGAAGGAACTCGACAGATGTCTACGTACCTCAACGCTTTGCGGGGTCCCGTAAAGCCCTGCAGCCGTATCGATATAACGACGATTAAAGCTCTCGTTGACATTCAGCACGGTGTATTTAGGCGGAAGTACATGCAGTCAGTGACACGGTAGAGCTCGTTGGAATTTGGCACTAGCAGAGCGGGTGAACTGAATTGTTCATTGTTGAGTTGAGGGAAGAAACGAAGCTTACCTGTCGATGAAACATCTGTCACATCTCTCACAGAATTCCCTGCAGCATTTCTTCCAAAATTTGTGCAATGGATCGTCGACGATGCGGGGACGATAAGCTGTAAAACGAGATCATCATCAACACCAATACTTACGAAGAACGGCCGACGTCGTACCCGGGCCGTACGTCGAGTATTGTCATGACCTGTACGCGCTGCGCGCGTCTTTAATCACGCTGCACGGATGGTGGCGAATCTCTGAAGATTGGGCCCGTGTGCGAGCGTGCAGAGAACAGGTTCGCGAGAATGGATGGAACGGCCCGGTACGACCGTGACACGTGTGACCGGACCAACTCACGCACCTCGCTGAGTCGCTCTTCCGGGATCGGGTCACCAACAGCTGCTGGAGATGTCGGTCAAAGATCACGAAGGGCGCATTAGCTGGGCCATTCGGGATAATGTGAATATCATCGCAGAGTACTGATATAAGCCACCCGCCGATACCAGGCTGGCATGACGTACACTCGAGTACAGTACTCGCCGTCAGATTTGCGCAAAGCGTCTAAATTGGTTATGAGAATCGAACTCGTCGAAAGAAGAAAGCAGAGGCCGGATATAGACATCTTCGGTTGGGGTTTCTGTGGTGTCGTAGGGGAATGACTATAGAATGCGAGAGAATGGAGAGCGCGTCAGCTCACACAGGCCAGCGTTACCTCAGCCGAGAATTGGCGAGCGATAGCGTGTGTTAGTGCGACCAAAGCTGATTTACGGGCCAGTGAAGTGAAGGAGCACGGAATTCGATGACGAGGGTGCGATAATGCTTGCAGGAGAACGCCGAGTGGCCATGGCCTGCGTGCGAGGTAAGAAGGGGAATGGTGGGCTTGACTGTACGCACAGGGCAGCAGGCTAACTCCATCCAGCAATGGGAGGCCAAGGTTCATTCGGCACGACGACAGTCGCAAAGAGATAACGCCACTCTGAGTGGTTCACGGTTGATTCGATGCGACCTTCGAGCGCAAGGTCTAGGCGGCACGGGGTCAATCATGAAGGCGGAAGCAGAAGTAGGGACTCACAATCGCTTGTCAACGTTAATCAACCCCGTGCAGGGCGTCCTCATCCATTTTGCTCCATTTTCTGATCCCAGTCGGTGCGCGGGGCATCCTGAGTGAGAGCTACCGCTGGGCGGCATGAGAGGACTTCGTACGTGTCGCCGTCTTAATGTTGCTGTATTGACGGGTCTTTACGATGACACGCTGATGTTGGATGTTCTAGCCGCCTGATGCGTATGGACAATGATGCGCCCTCAGAAGAGCGGTGTCATTCTACAAACAATGAGTCGAAGTCCTACACCCCAGCAAAATGAAGAAGACGTACGTCAGGCCCAGCTCCTCGGTACATCTGAACCTTGCGGAATGCTGACGCGTCGTTGAACAGTGGGAGAAGACAGTCGCTTTTCCGACGCTTCTCCAACAGCCAATGACGCACGATCACGCAGAGCCCCTATGTCTCATTGAACGCATAGGCGCCGACCAACTTGAGTTCGTTCTCCTCCACGGCCGACTCAGGATTCCTTCATGACACGCGCCCTGGAGACTATACCATTCCTTCCCAACGATCCGTGGGGTAGAAAAATGGGGAGACGATGGCGAATTCCACCGTATCGGCGATGATCGCAGTAGATCATAACAAATCAAATCGACGGTGGGCAGCTCGTACATCTTCGCAAGGATTTATCCTTTTCTTCACCTCACGGTGTCGTATATGAGCCACATCACCCTTTCTGGGCTTTTTGATTGCTCGTAGAACGTTCAGGCTCGATGATATCGAGTCTTCAAGCAACACTATCGTTCCGCGATAGATGCACCACCGTCGACCATATATCAGCGCATTCGTAGAAGGCTGCATCGACGATCCGAGCGTCGATCATATATCCGTCGGCACTCCGAGCGAAGGTATCCCTCCCAGTATCAGAATCGCTATGTGGCTTAGCGAACATCGACATTTAGTGTCGCCGCCGCGATTACCTCTGTACCAGAGATGTGAATACGCCCGTAGATCAACGATTTTCTCCTGTGAGTACGAGACGACGAGATATAGGCAAAGGTACCTTCGGATTCCTTGGGCTCACAAGTGCAGAAACCGAGCCAGACACTCCCGCTTGGTGCCGGTTCGATGTCGTGACTCCGAAGCTCGCCATTCATCTGGGTCGATCTTGGAGTGATCTCGAAGCTCGTCGCGCGTCACTCTACCAACGGGTCGCCTCGCATTACCATCACGCAGCTCATGAACGTGCTCAGACTACTTCCAAACGCACGCGCACTCCCGAATTCCGACCCTTCCCTTCAATCAGGTAAGCATGGTTGCCGTCTGCTAATTCTCCTTGAACTCACGAGCTACTAGATCGTAGGCTCCATGAAGTCCGTTCCCCCTCAACTACGTTCTAACTACGTTCCTGATTTGCGGACCACCTCACGAGTCACCCCTCCGCAACGACCTCTCCTACCTCGCGTGCGACCTTTATACAATTCTCGTCACCTTGGTTTGGGTTTGCTCGAATTTTGGACCGATTTCTGAGGGTGCACCCCAACGAGCGCACGCGGATACTTGTTGCTTCACTCGAATCCCGTTCTCGACCCCATTGCTCATTATCACCGCTGAATCGCAGAAATAGAGTTGCGTCAACATCACTCTACCTACTGTCTTCGAATTCGCTACGTATCTCTCCCGCAACAGGACAGGACTTGGCTCCTCACTGTCGCTTTCTATCTTTGCGGAAGGAGGAGTCGTACCTCAAGCGAGGACTGGGGATCCCCTCGTTCGAGAAGAGGCAGGCGCGACCTATGATTCTCATTTTACCGTGTGGAACACCCCTCTCGGTATGCTCCTGCTTATTTAACTTCATCTTATTGTCACCTCTCATTCAGTCCCCAACTCGTCTACCCCGTGTGCATAATTACTCGTCATTGTGTATCCTCTTGTAATTGAAAATGCATAAGTGATTCTCCGTCGGATTGAAGTAAGCGTACATGATGATGAATATTGTACAACAGGACAGAGATCCAGGTGTACTACAAGTGTCCGTAGAATCTACAATAATAAGTCCGCATTCCAAACTTGTACTTCGCCCTCCCGTGAACCTGTCACAAGCTGCTTTCCATCAAAAGAAAAAGCAATAGACGTAACAATCTCTCCAACATCATAGATAGCCAATCCCTCGCCCGAAGAGACATCCCACAGCCGAGCAGTACAATCGTCGGAGCCTGAGGCGACGAGTTTGAAGTCTGGTGAGAAGGCCACCCAACGGACCCAATGGGTGTGCCCTCGTAACACTCTCACCAATCCACCAGAGCCGGCATCCCATACTCGTATCGATTGGTCATCCGAGCCGGAGATGATGTAGGCATTTGAGAATGCAACACAATTAACATCGCGAGTGTGCCCTTCAAGCACCTTGGACTTCCCCGCTCCATCCCACAGCCGAACAGTATCGTCGTAGGACCCAGATGCGAGGCGAGTTCCATCAGGGGAGAAAGCCAATCCCCTGACCACGCCGGTGTGTCCTTCCATCGCACCAAACAGATCTCTACCCGCCTCCGTATCCCATACTCGAATTTTGCCTTCCCCCAATCCCGCTGCGATCTTGCGGCCGTCCGGTGAAAACACCAAAGACCAAATCATGCTGGAGTGACCTTTGAAAGTGCGTAGTTCCTTCCCGGTTTCAATATCCCACATTTTGACATTCCCATTCTCGTCACCTGTCGCGAATTTTGATCCATCCGCTAGGAATGAAACACTCGATTGATTGCCGATGTTGATGGATCTCTTGCCTCCACCAGTCTGAGCCATTACTTTTGTGTCACATGCGGATAAAATTACGCTGGTAGCCGGGATGGCAATAGACATGGTCAAGCAGCCTTCGTGCAAGTTATATGAAACTCGGAGCAGATCTACACAGCAATTTAGCACTGAATCAGATTTACACAGCGAGTGTCATCACCATTAGCATGACGAAGGACTCCAAGGGCCTGAGGGTAATGCTTGGATTTGAGCACCCCAGCCACGCTCTGAGCAACCTCGCGGAATGTAGCCAAGGGGAGCTTGTGATCTTTGATTGGTTCGAGGGAAGCCAATGCCAAGAAAAGTGTCAAAATGATTGAATCGCGAACGTTATCCTGGGTCCCAAGATCAGTCCCCATGAATTCGACCGTGGATAGTAAGACTGGCAGCGTGTTGTGAATCTCTGTCAATATCCCGGCGTTTTGACTGGTACCTGATTACTATATCAGCATATGTATCCAGCACCACTAACATACTCTCACCTGATGAGACGTTCGTCGCTAGCATCTCAACCTCGTGCTGCAACCGTTTCAGATCACGCGCTTCAGTGGCATGTTGAATCCCGGAGATCATAGCCTCAATATTGGTGAAGGGGTCGTGTTCAACCAACCTGGCAAGGAGCTGATGATCCCCCCAAGATGCAGAGGGTTCGTTTGGAAATCTTGCATATGGTACATAGGATGCGGGATGGTCCGTCATGGAACGAAGGAGAGGAAGCTCTCGGTCACTAGATTTTGAGTCCGAGTCCGCAGTCTCGGGCTTGTCCACTCTTATTCCCATTGCCGCATACACAGACTCATGGATACGGTGGCCAGCGTGTATACGTCGAGGAGCGCCATGATGGGGTCTCCAGCAATAGGTGAGGTTTATTTTCTTGCAAGCAAATGAAGTTACTTACTTAAGTGTGACGATTTCATTCTTATAGGATGGCCGACGCAAGGGCAACCACTCGAGAATATGCCAGGCTCCCTTGAGCGAGTGGGGCTTCGTTAGATCAGGGAGCACCCACTTGCCTGTGTATGGATGCATCAGAAGTCCGTGGTCCTTGGCTTCATATGTCATCCAACGAAGAGCCGGACCGAATGTCTTCAAATCTAAGTTTTTAGTGTTACCGCCTCCACTAGAATTGGGTAAGTTCAATTGCTTGCTTTCGCATTGGAGAGAAGGAATACTTACATATCGGAATGGCTTCCGGCAAACCATACTTCTTTGACATCGCCGCCAATTTCTGGTGATTTTGAGGGCTGGCTATGTGCGTGTTCGGGCCAGAACCTGACACGTCGCTCATCAAGCGCGAGGGCATGGCGGAAGTGGCACACATGCGACATTCCTGAGACTGTCTCCGGGAGACTTGCGCCCCTTGAGAAACCAATAGACGAAACTGTGTCCCTACATCCGTCATGGCTCGTCTCAGCGTCATGAGGTGGAATCAATCTCGAGACTCACCAGACACCGACGAAATGAACCTTCACATCGGGCTGTGAGAATGCCGCCTTGAACGTCCTACACAACCTCATCGCTTTCTCGTACTTCTCAGATTTGGAGTTAGCCGATCGTTCCGTCGTCGACATATATAACTTGAACACGCTGGGATGTGATACGTCAGATGCGGGTTGTTGTTTGGGAAAAGCACATACTCCGGGAGTTGGGCAGTACTCCCCGGGTAGATTAGCCCAACCTATTTCAGAATCAGTAAGCAGTTGGACGACGGATGTCGTGCTACTGCTTACCCGCTCGATCATGCCGGCAATAACGCGCACTTGATACGCTCCCCGAGAAAATCCTGCACTAAATTAGCTGTCGCGAGCGTTCACCATGCCTCTGCGCTTGCTCACCAAACATAAATATTCGATCCCCCTCTTCGTAATTCTCCGCCAGCCACTTGTATGCTATCAGTATGTTCGTTTCGAATGAGCTGTCCATGTGCGAATAAGCAGTGTTGTATCAGATTGTCGTTCATGAACTTACTTTGCGAACGCCATGTCAAGTACGCGGCCTACGGGGGACGGGTTGTGCGTGCCGATGCCACTGATGTAAAAGGTAATTTGCTTCTTGTTCTTGCGAATACGGCTATGAAATTCGACGACATTCGTGCTCTGAGAACGCTAGCTTAGTGAGTCGATCGTTCATGAATCAGCATCACTAACCTTCTCTCCAAATTTATTCGCTGTCCCGTCGGCACTGAGGACAATTATCCTGCCTTCGCGGCTGTGGGTACATGTCACCCGAATTTGAGTTTGCGCCTTCTGAGTGATTGTGCTTGGGGCGCCTTGAAGGCGTTGATTTACCACTTGTGGGGACGGAGGAGTGGAGGACATTGTGATTGAATGGTATTTAGAATGTCCTACAGGCTTCAGTAGATCTAAATAGTGATGAGCTGCATGGGCCAGGGAGACGTGATGTACCGAGTTAATGGACACAGCATGCTCTTTACCCGCAAGTAGATGCAGAAAGAGGTTGCGGTGAGAACTACAATCTACTCTCAGGCTGGCATGAAGATGTGGTAGGGGACGGGCGGTTGATCATCTCATCATTTTTGATATGAGACGGCGCCGATTGATATAGGTTGAGTCGTCTAGATACCCGCGCTTTCCGCTGATTACCCCCGCCAGAAACATTGAGTATTCGTGGACCCTACGAGTTCGTCTCGTATACGTATTGATGAGTCTGACGTCAATCCATGTTGCTTTGAAGTAGTTTCAACACGCTCCCTCGACGTTGTTTTCGTAAGCGCCAAACTCACAATGATGCACGTGTGACCGTCTGCGACGCGTTGTTCAACCACAGCACCAAACTATGCAAGACTAGCCCTGCAGGAAGAATCTGCTTCGAAAATGAACACATCAGCTTCATCAGATTTTGAAGGCGCCAAAGCAACCTTCGGCATACAGCATGCTATCCATTCGCCGGCCTTCTGAGCCCTCTACGAACTGCAATCTATCCTTTCATATCGACATTCCATCTGTCAGAGATGGGAGCACATCACCAGGTTTCTGATACGATACTCGCGCTGATGTTTCCCAACTGTTCATCCACAGGGAATACAATGGAAGCTTCGCCTCATGCCCGTTCAAACTTCGAAAATATCCCACCGTTGGAAGGTTGCCTGAAATCCGTTCTATTCCTTCAGCTACCACTATGTCCCAATTCATGCTTGACTGGTAGCAAAACCGGCAAACACCCATCTCTAATCCTCAACGAGTCATCGTCGAGGTCATAGCCTCGCTTCCGCGTGCACCATCTCGCGCACCGCAAATGCAGATGAATTACGAGGCAGAGGAACAAGTGTATTCTGGTCACAACACCGCCTACACCTCGTCGGATGTGCTTTACAGCTCTGGGCGACTACACGGATGCCCGGACTTGGCGCATTTAGAACGTGGATGGCTCCCTGTCACCTACTGTATTCTGATTTCGACGTCTCAACAGCTCTTATCATATCAACGTTAGACGATCTCAAGTATCCTCCAACACACAGGCTTGCTCTGCCCCTCAAATTTCTCAGAATGCAATACTCGTGGTGGCACTCGCAGATAGAGATCAACCATGTTCACGCGGTTCCGCACCCACGAACCACCTTGCCCCAAACTTCCGAAACACGACCAAAGAAGCGCAGACGTTAACTGTACGAACCCACCACAAGACGATGCATCCAGAGGTTCAAAGCCCGGGAAGAGTATCGCCTCGATCTGCCAGCACTCAAACAAACGACTGCGCAAAGTGATGTAGACGAGGAGGTGGACGTCAAACAGGGAAACTTCATCTAGCTATTCCCGGCGAACGAGTGCGCTCGCGGTAGTTTCTCGCGACGATCAGGTACTATCAACGCATCCTCAGCCACAAAGCAGGCAGTACTACGCCGAAACTCGATTATTCCGCTCCAATTATGGCTGGTACTACGCACTGAAGGAGGAATACAGACTCCCGCGCGTTTGAGCCCTCAGCAGGGGCAGAGTTCCCGCTCCACGACGTGCGTGCTATGAAACACTGAGGATGTATTCGAAGGGACGTAGATTCGGCAGATCCACAGAGGGAGGGACGGGGAGCAGATTTCGGGTCGACAACGACGAGAGACACGGCCAAAGCAGCGCAAGACGATGCTTCGAGGAATCCCTACCTCACAAATAGTATCACTACGAGCGATTGATGACTCTGCAAAAGAGCGAGGAAAACATCACCTAGGTATCCTTGCGGCATCACGAGTGCTCTCGCGGCAGCTCAGGTACTATCAACGCAGCCCTGGCAGGAGCGGATAGCTATCTCGAGAACTCGACGACTCAGATAACCGCTGGGTACTACACGATGGGCAAGCAGTACGTAGATAATGAACGGGGAGTATTCAATGAAGTTACACCCGCGGTTCAACGGGGAGAATAGCGTAGGCATCGTAGCTGCGCGATGCTGGAAGGACGAGAAGGAGATGGAGCAGCGAGCCTCACGCGTACGGTTTGTAGGGTCAAACACGAGGCCGAGAGAAGTATCTATGGGTAACATTCGCCGAAGGCGTCAGATGAATGGCGGGAGGCAAGAGCAAGGTGCTACGTTCGAGGGCAACATACAGGACGAGCGCCGAGCGCAGTTGACGCGGGGAAGATAGACGGCTAGGATGAAGAAGAGACTAAGAACATGGGAGGCGCGGGAGAGTACACAAGGGACGGAGGAAGGAGAGGGAATGGAATCGCGAATAGGACGAAGAAGGGCGGAAGAAGGCAGGAAAACGAACGGAAAAGTATATGTATGCGTACATAACGAGCTCGTCTCAGTGGACACCACGACGGGACTAGTGAGAAGTCTCAGAGCAGGTGGAGCTAGCGGCAGAGGAAGAGAGGGCGCCGCGTATATGTGCCGCCAAGGGAGACCGCCGAGCCATCGGCGAAGGGGTAATACGTATGAGCGACAGGCGTTCGGAGGCGATGGGGCGCTTAGGTGGCATCGGGGGAGAGGGACTCACTGTGCATTTAGGTCGACGTTTGGAAGCAAGGAGCCAGCGAGGAAGGCGAAAGGAGAGGCTATATGCGTACCACGCACGTCATGCATGAAGCCTATACTTGAAGAGCGGCTGGAGGAGTGAGGAAGGGGAGCATAGGTTGGGCGGCGGTGAGACAAGAGGACGATAGCGAGAGACAATGAGACCGGGGATGGCAAAGGGGGTCGACAGAGCGGCGAGAGGATGGAATGGGCCCACCGCGGCTGGGCTATTGACAAGTACCGACACAGATGACGCTACCGTGTGAGGAAGAGGGCACACCACGCATGTGCACGCCCAAGGAAGTACGTATGGGCGAGTCAAAGAGGGAATGGCATCCTTGGGGTCCTTGAAGGGGAGAGCTTCACCACGCACGTAGGACAACATTGGGAAGGCAGACGGATATGCGAAAGGAGAGATTATATGCGTACTATTCGCGCCATGGTCGAAGGATTTACGTGAGGGAGGCGCCAGCGCAGAGGGACAAAGGGGAGCTTACGGTTGTACGAGGTCGCGGAGAGAATGAGACTGAGGAAGATCTGCGACTAGCCTGAGCGTGTTGGACGATAGCGAGAGGCAAGAGGTAGAAAAGGTGTTAGAGGGGCCGACAAAGCGGCGAGGGGACAGAATTAGGCAGATGGAATGGAGACGCACATCACGCAGCACGGAGATGATCAAAGCAGAGGAAAAGAGAGGCTGGCATATTGATGACGGCGCGGAGCGCCAGCGGCCTTTACGAGAAGAGATGGCGGGTATTACGTTAAGGCGGCGGGATGCGAGACGTAGCAGGGACCTCTGCGAATCAAGGCTGCTCGTCGGGGACAGACTGGCGCATTGATATGTGGAGAGGACGATAGGGAAATGAGGGAGGGCTGGTAGAACGGTGTCCCCTACACAGACAGCGGCCAAGACGTCGTCGAGTTCGAGGCGGGGGAGAAAAAAAGCAAAGAGGACGCGCCACGTACCAGTTTTCAAAGAAATCATACGTCCGTTAGCTTCCTCCGTCGCGTCCTGATATTTTCTGCGCTGATGTGCCTTACGAACTCGTCGCGGGATAAAAACGACGGTGACGACGAGAGAGGGAAAAGCAGAGGGGACACTTTGTTTGGCTGCCAACCAGCGTCGAAAGGTCTGTGCGCAGGCGGAGTTGACAGCTAGGAGGTCTGTGCCACAGACACTGCAGATCTCCATCGCACTGCTTCCAACAAATCCATAATTCCCTGTCCTTCAATGGTCAACATCGTCATTACACGTCGATTATGTTGTTTTCGTCTTCTATTCTTACCGCTCACCGGTGCCAGCGAGACAACGTGGAGCGGTGTACTGCGTAGAGCAGGACGCTGGGAATGGTCACCATTCAGGCCGCTGTAACAGCGTTGAGATGGGTTAAAGGGTAAAAGGACTAGCAGGGAAGGCGAGAACAAGTTGCATTGGTCGTACTGCAAGGTTTTACAATATCAGGGTACCGAGTTTAGGACGCGCGTATCTGCAATTTGCAGATCCCCGACCAGCGACTACGCGTGACGTTGTCTTCCGTCCAATCTTACGTCCCAACGTCTCCAACACCAGTACATATGGAAATCTACGTCCTAAAATACCGTCGATAAACATTAGAGGTGCGCGTATAAGGGATTCAAGTCACGTTCTTACCTGTTTCCTGAATATTTGAATATCCATACCGCTTCGGCACAAATGGACCTCAATTCGATCCGAAAGGCTTTGAAAGACTCGGTCATAAACGGTATAATCACGGCCATAAGCACCACACGCTCCGCTGGAAGTAAGAGGCAAGAGGCGACGAAAGAGGCGACAAGTCGTTGTGAAGTTACTGGAGTCCACCAAGCCTCAGTCATCCCGTTGTGATGGACGAGAGGGAGCAATCGTATGTGCACATAACAGCCCCGTGGCATAAGAGATAAAAGACCTCGGCTGCGTAGAAGACAGGCAAACAGTAAAGCGATTCGTCGCGATGAATACGCCGAAGAGCAGCCTGGTAGCGTAACAGGCAAAAATGAATCAACGTTTTCAACCCCAACTCTTCTAGAAAACGTGAAATACCTGGTCGAGGATCGTATTCGCAGCGCGAAGCTAGAGGTCGTCCAATATCATTTGCAGGATTCTCGTTCGCTTGTTGCGCAAGGGGACGTATCTGCTGACAAGGAACCGGGGACCTGGTGTGGTGTAAGTGATTCGGTGGGAAGTACGTAGGAGAGAAGCAGGAGAGCAGCACCTTACTTAACTAAACTTCCTCATAACGCACCCTGTCCCAATTGTCCTCAGCGTCTGAGATCTTTACCAGCCAGCCCGGCCGTTGACAGCGTGAAGGCCGGTAGATCTGGAGAAGGGAAGACAGATCGCATAAATACAAATAACCCCCCCAAAAGTCACCAAAGACGACGGACATCACTCGCGCGTAGAAGTCTAGTGGTAGAGTGTCTATTGAGTTTCAGGACGCCCTCGCCGGCACAAAAAGCAGCATATATGTAGCTACGTACGCGGGAATGGATGGACGGAGAAGATCGGGGGTCTGCAGATGCAAAGGGGAAGTAATCGACGAGAGGGACACGAGACGGAAGAACGTAGCTGGGCGAAAGACATATGGACGACAGTACGATTCGACGAACGTGGGAGCTTCGAAGGCGAAATGGATCAGAATTTTCAGCTCAAAACTTCTTAGAGAATGTGGAATACCTCATTCGGATGCGAAAATCGGCCAAGGGAAAGTTCGTACAACGCCTTTTTCGTGCTATTGACTCGTTATGCGCACGGCGTCTGCGAACAAGGAAGCGCTATCAGTGACCCGTTGCGCCGAAATTGGAGAAGAAATCAACCTGTGCCTTATACTCCTTAAACTCGCGCTATCTTCAACGTGCCTCAGCCTGGGAGTAATTGCGAGTCGTCAACTTGACTGCGTGGTGGCCAAGAGAGAGGTTGCATCGCGAAACTCCCCAGAGAAACGGGTCACATACCTCGTTGGATCCCATGGATTGTCATTGGTAGCAAGGAGTAGGCGTTCGGAAGACCGTAGATGCCGCGGCTTGCTGCGTATGTGAGCTTGTACGTCGGGGTGGAGGCCGCGTCGAATCGAGAATCTAGTGCTTCCTAATGATGTCGCGCGTGAATCCTGGGCAGGAAGCAAGTACAAACACTCACCCGTAAGCGCGACGAGACTCTCACCCCCGCGGACGTCTCCTTGACACGTTCAGATCGCAAGACGAACTTTACAGAACCAATGAATCCGTCGGGGCATCACGTCGGCTGATTGGACTGAGATGTCACGTTCGCCGCTGGTAGATGGATTACGCAGCTGGAGATCTAGCGGAGAGTCAGTCGGTCGTCAGGTATACTGAGGGTGAAAATTCGGCTGCAAGTTGCTTGAATGGCGCCAGGTTCGAGTGGCTGGAACGGGCCGCCGCCACCGTGACACATGTGACCGGACCGAGCCGCCAAATTCCTTGCTTCGTTCCCGAAACCGAAATGGAGTCCGCACAATCGCTTGACGTCGTGAGTATCCACGAGGTATTGTTGCATACTCTTCTCAGCCGCATCTTCACTCAATCCTGATCTCCGCAGCGACTTAGATGCTGGCCTCATTACCAAGAAGGCTTGACTGGTAAGTCCTCAATTCGGGTATCGCGAGTTCCTGTATCTCAGTCATAGCAGTGTAATCCAGAAATAGAGATGAACAACACGCGGGCAATGCGTCTTGACGTTGGAGTGTACGGACTACAGATGGAGATGAAGCGCGAAAAGGAAGACAAACGCCGATCTTCCTGAGGCAGTCATCAGGTCCGTGAGTCTTTCTTCGCCGTCCCGGTTCGATGACTCAGACGCTGAGGCAGGGTACAGTCTACTTGCGCGATTAATTCTCTCTTATTCGTCTCAACCCTGTCCAGTCGCCTACGCTCTGCGACACCACGAAATTGGCAACTAAGCCGATTTGATGTAGCAGGGTCTTACAGTCAACAACTTGGACTGTGGACTCAGACGGAGTTGAGAACCGACCACACTGTACGAGTCGGACGGCAGGGAGAGGAGACGGCTTTCCGAGGCCGGGTACGTTCCATAACAATACTTTTCCGACGAATACTGATTTTTCATCATAGGCACTCGTCTAATCTGCATACCCTTTCGCCCTTATGTTCTGCCCCATATTTCAGAGTACGGCCTAACACCGAGTACATGATACGCTGCGCGATATTCCCTGCCCGACATCTCAAGGGCCCGCACCCTGGAGATGAATCCTACAGATGGATGACTCAACGTATCCAAGATATGTCAACACTGTATCAGACTCTGTACACGGCTCAAGGGCTTCTGATACACACCGTAGTTCAACGCATAGAAATAGCAGTGACCTATACTAGACAATTGCGACTTCGAATCCCGTCATAATGTGTCCGTTTGGAGGGATGTTCTGACTCTCGAGCTGGGTCTCCTTGACTCAACCGTCCCACTGACCTCTTTCGCGTATTTTGCACCAGTTTCTGCGGTATATTATACGAGGGCTATATATTACTGTCCGTGGGCATAGCACGAAGCTCGGTGCTCGTCAACGATGAGGTCGATGGAGTGTAAACAAAAAATGTAATCAAAGTCTAAGAAAGAGATGCTGACCACGCCAGAGTTGCCCTTGTGTATTTGGTGAGCTCGTGCCTACGACGTTATATTAGACTCTCCGGCCATCGACGGGCAGCTATTCCAGATAACCTAGTAGTTTTTTTTTCATTTACTGGCGCCCCGGCGGCGTGGAATTTCTCTTCTTCTCGATGCGGTCATAGGCGTTGAATATATTTGAGATACTGGATATCCTGCGGTCTGTCATGGTTGGGATCAGACTCACGCATTTTCTCGATGGGGAACTAGGACAGCTCACGCACTGATGTTATCCAGCTTGTTCCGCGTCGTGCGCGCATGCTTTAGCACACAGCGGGCGGTCAACAAGACGCTGGAAATAGAACCGGGCAGCGGCGCTGAGCTCCTCGGGTCCTAAAAAGCAGGAATGGAGTGGGTTGAGTGTGGAATGGCAGAGGACGAGTAGGGTTTACTCACGACTTGATTGTCGAAAACGTGGGCGGTACTTGCACGATACGAGTGTTCAGGATCACCCAATTACGCACCCAGAGGTACGTTTAAGGCTTGGCAAGCGATATCCTATGGTGTGTCTGCGTGACTTAAGATGGGTATGGCCTGCGAGCGCGGTGATAAGGGGTTGGGGTGAGCAGAAGCGGGGGTCGCTGAGTTAAAAGACAACTCACTGTATGCACGGGGCGGCCTCACAGAAGAAGATACCAGTTGTGAGGAATGCGAGATGTTGGCGCTCAGGTTCCCTGACAGTTACTTCGACACGAAGGATGGGTATTAGGAGGCGATATCTAGGTTCTACTGGGTCATCAAAGAGAATGTCAGCCAAAGTAAAGATTCACGTTGGCTCGAAACTTTCAAGGAGCACGTCTGTTTGCTTCAATTTCCCGGTCCTAGTCGACGGAGGCATGATGCATGATGTCCTCGGTGAGAGCTGCCGTTGGTATCTAGGATGGGCTGCGGGAGAGAATATCATAGATGCTGCCATCTTCGTGATGACGCGTCTTTAAAATGACGCGCTGATGTTGGATGTTCTAGCCTGGTGCGTATTCCCCCAGAAGAGGCGATGTGATTCTGCAAACAATGAGTCGAAGTCCAATACCCAAGGAAAATGCAGAAAACATACGACAGTCCAAGCTCCTCGATACATCTGAACCTTGATGGGCTTGCGGAATCCTGACGCGTCGTTGAAGAAGGACGGGGAATGGGAGAAGACAGTCGCTTTTCCGAAGCTTCTCCAACAGCCAGTGACGCACGATCACGCGGAGCCCCTATGTCTCATTGAACACATAGGCGCCGACCAACTTGAGTTCATTCCTGGTGTTCTCCTCCACTGCCGATTCAGCTTTGTTTCATGACATGCACTCAGGAGGCTATACCATTCCTTTCCAACGATCTGCGGCGTAGAAAAATAAGGAGACGATGGCGAATTCCACCGTATCGGCGATGATCGCAGTAGATCATAACAAGTCAAATTGACGGTGAGCAGCTTGTACATCTTCGCAAGGATTTATCCTTTTCTTCACCTCGCGGTGTCATATATGAATCACATCACCCTTTCTGGACTTTTTGATTGCTCGTAGAACCCTCAGGCTCGATGATATCGAGTGTTCAAGTAACGCTATCTTTCCGCGATAGATGCACCACCCTCGACCATATATCAGTGGCGTCGTAGCAGGCTGCCTCGATGATCTGCCCCTAGATCATGTATCTGTCGGTACTCCGACCGAAGTATCCCTACCAGTTCCAGAATCGCAATGCGGCGTAGTGAACATATTGCGTCGTCGCTGGTCACCTTTGCCGGCGTAGTTACCTCTGCATCAGAGATGTGGATAAGCTTGCAGATCAACGGTTTTTTCCTGCTAATACGAGACGACGAGATACGGGCAAAGACGCCTTGTGCTGCCTTGGGCTCACAAGTGCAGAAACAGAGCCCGACACTCCCGCTTGGCGCCGGTTCGATGTCGTGACTAAACCCTCCGAAGCTCGCCATTCATCTGGGTCAATATTGGAGTGATCCCGAAGCTCGTAGCGCGTCAATCTACCGACCGGTCCCCTCGCATTACCATCACGCAGTTCATGGACATGCTCAGACTACTTCCACACGCACGCGCACTCCCTTCCTTTCGATCAGGTAAGCATGGTTGCCGTCTGCTAATTCTCCTTGAACTCACGAGCTACTAGATCGTAGGCTCTATGAAGTCCGTTCCCCCTCAACTACGTTCCTGCTTTGCGGACCACCTCACGAGTCACCCCTTCGCGACGACCTCGCCTCCCTCGCATGTGCTGCCTTTATACAATTCTCGTCATCTTGATTTGGATTTGCTCGAATTTTGGACCGAGTTCTGAGGGTGCACCCCAACGAGCGCACGCGGCTACTTGTTGCTTCACTCGAATCTCGTTCTCGACCCCATTGCTCATTATCGCCGCTGAATCGCAGAGATAGAGTCGCGTCAATATCGACTCTACCTACCGTCTTCAAATTCACTACGTATCTCTCCTGCGACAGGACACGACTTGGCTCCTCACTGTCGCTTTCTATCTTTGCAGAAGGAGGAGTCGTACCTCAAGCGAGGACTGGGGATCCCCTCGTTTGAGGAGAGGCAGGCTCCTTCAGTGATTTCCTGTCATCCGGGGCACTTGGACTTCTTGCTCGCACCTCTTGTTGTACCTATTTGCCCGTGTGGAACACTCTCCTCGCTATTCTCGTGCTTATTTTAATTCATCTTATTGTTACCTCTCATTCAGACCCCCGACTCGTCTATCGCGTATGGATGATTACTCTCAATCGTGTATTCTCTTGTGATTGGAAATGAATTAGTGATTCTTCGTCGGATTGAAGTAAGCGTACATGATGATGAATGTTGTACAACAAGCCAGAGATACAGACATAGTTCAAGTCTCCGTAGAATCTACAATAACACATCTGCATTCCAAACGTCTACCTTGCCCTCCCATGAACCCGTCACGACCTGCTTCCCATCAAAAGAAAAAGCAATAGACGTCACCCGCTCTCCAACATCATAGATAGCTAATACCTCGCCCGAAGATACATCCCACAGCCTAGCAGTACCATCGTCGGAGCCTGAGGCGACGAGTTTGAAGTCTGGTGAGAAGGCCACCCAACGGACCCAATGGGTGTGCCCTCGTAACACTCTCACCAATCCACCAGAGCCGGCATCCCATACTCGTATTGTCTGGTCCCACGAGCCGGAGATGATGTAGGGATTTGAAAATGCGACAGACGATACTCTGGCACTGTGCCCTTCAAGCACCTCGGACTTCCCTGCTTCATCCCACAGCCGAACAGTATTGTCGTAGCCCCCGGATGCGAGGCGAGCTCCATCAGGGGAGAAAGACAATCCCTCGACCCAGTGTGTGTGTCCTACCATCGCACCAAACAGATCTCGACCTGTCTCCGTATCCCATACTCGAATTGTGAGATCCTGCGATCCCGCTGCGATCTTGCGGCCGTCCGGAGAGAGAGCCAAAGAGTGAATCGGGTATGAGTGGCCTTCGAAAGTGCGTAGTTCCTTCCTGGTTTCGATGTCCCACATTTTGACAGCCCCATCTTCGCCGCCGGTTGCAAACTTTGATCCATCTGCTTGCAATGAAACGCAAGAACTGTGGTGCACACGCTTGATTGATCGTGCCCGACCCTTGCTCGTAATTCCTACTCTCTGCTCTGATTTCCATAAATACTGGCCTGATGCCCATAAAATTGTGTCGGTAGCTGGTAAAGCGACTGCTGTGATCGCATGGCCTTTGTGCATATTATGTGAGGCCTGTAAACCTATACAGAGTGGGCTCAGCAATAAACGGGGAAGGAACCTGAAGTAAATTTTACCTTTCGCGTGTCGAAGGACGAGTACCCGGTAATATTGTGATGCCCCATCGACCGTCTGAGCAATACAACGAAAGACGGAGCTCGGGAGCCTGTCTTTGGGATGAGGCGGAAGCGACGCCAATGCAGTGAAAAGCGTGATAAATATATCATCACGAACATCACGCTGCCGTTCTAGATAACCAATTGCTGCCAGTAAAATCGGCACTGCATCTGGGACCTCAGGGAGTGACCGCATGTGGGCTAGTTTTGTGGTCAGCATTCACGTTTCATTGTGAGATCAGACATAAGACCCTACCTGAAAGGTCTTGTACTTTTGCCTGTAGGTTGTCTATACTCCGGATTGCTGTGGCATGGCCAGAAATCCGAATCGATGGGGCGAAGACTAGTCTCATAGACCTGTCCTGGACTGTTCCTGAGACTCGGCCACTCGGCAGCTGGTGGGCCGTGTTGGACAACATGGATCAACAATCACACGCAAACTCGAAGCTCACTGACCGTAGTATCAAAGTCCGCGCGCGTTCAACCCTTCGTCGCTGAGTTATGTCCAACGTGCACTCGTCTTACCGCTACTACGTCTAATACCCTAATTGCGACACTGTGCACGACCATTGCAAGGAAGGTATGGCTTGAAATCTCAATGCACCGATGCGCAATCACGAAGGATGAGCACAAAGGCAACAATAACCAGGGAATTCTCAGTGTTTTCCTCGCATTGAGCGTACAGAGTCCTCATGTTCTGTATTCATGTCGTGCTCCTGCTACCTCATGGTAAGTAAAGCGTGTTTAGTGTGTTTTCCTCACAGAATATTCCTTTTTTTTAGGCATAAATACCCAGTCAACAGCAATACATCTTCGACACATTTTATCTCGCAGCATGACTGACTACGATCCCCAGTTACCGCTACCGGATGACGCTCAGCCTGACCCCCCCATCATTCCTAACCCCCGCCCAGAAGTACCACTGTCGACCTGTCCGACATGCAATACAACTGGTCATATGAGCACTTTGCGGCACTGTGAGGGAACGGGAAAGCGGTTGGAGAATTATGGGAGGTGGTATCAATTGGTACGTCACATATACTTCACTGCAAATAGGCCTGCAAGCTAATTCAAGGGTGTAACAATAGTGCTACAATCCCACCTGCCGCGGGACGTTCCACTGGCATAATCCCGAAACCCCGCTTGAGCGTATTCCCTTATCAGTTCAGCTTCGCTTTGCTCAACGCCAGTCCATCGAAGAGGCCGCCAGCGCTTCTGCAGACGGCCTTCCTTGCTCAAACAGTGATTGTCTCAAGGCTACTGGACAGGCACCCCGCCGAGCGAACAAGGCCTGCATCCGACAGCATTGCAAGCAGTGCTGCTCCACCAAAGGAGGATGTGATGCTCCTGCGCACCGTGGTGCCACCGCCGCCGTGACTGCGATACCTGCTCAGAATCTCTCACAAACTGGTGCCACATCGCCTTCTATCACCCGATCATATGCTCGACCACTCTCTGAAAGTTATGCTCGTGCGTATGGGGATATTTACCGAAAGAGACAAGGTATCAACGAGGGGCACGAAGTTGCAGAGCAGGCAAGAATTGAGCTTGCTCGCCTCGTGCGTGCTGTACTATTTACCGAGGTATGTGATCCCTGGTATACATATACCACACAGCACTATAGCTTATCTTCTCCAAGCCCAATAGCGCACCACAGCGCCTCAATCTCTCAAGCATGCATGCACGGACCCTTGTCGTTCTTTCGGACGAACGCGCCTTCACGATGATCATGCCTAACTCCGAGTTTATCTATACCTACGATAATCGCTCTGGTAATTGGGCAGGTCAAGATATCCGATCGCCCATTGCTGTTGGCCCCCACGGATCCATCCTTCTTCGGTCTCCCGCACTTGCCGAAGAAGATTGTTTAGGTCTCGATGAGGAGATTTATTTATACTCGACTGGAAAGACATCTCGGCGTATGCGATCATTACAATTTAACGTCGAGTTTATCATTGACCCGTATCCATTTAGCGCTCCCTGCCAAGGCAACCAACAGCGAAAGTCCACAAGTCACGGGAGCATCCGCTGCACCGAAGCCTACATCTAGTGCTGCAACCACCATTGTCAAGCAGTTTCCAGTCGGCCTCTACACCTGCGACTTTGTACAAGGGATGGTCATCCTTGATCAGGCCGTAGGGGATGAGCAGATCAAGGCCGCTTTTGCCAAAGCCTTCCCGCGCTATCGATTTGTTCGTGCGACCGTCTACGCAAATCGCAAAACCTTTCGCAATCTTCAGCAGACTCACGCAGACCTTTTACAAACTTATGTCAACCTTGGGCAGACAAGTGAAGGTCTCTGGGCAAGCTTTAGAGCCGCTATCACGTCCCTTCCATCAGCGGTGGCCTCTTCCGAGTCGACTGCGTCTACGGATATCACTGAGCCGGCCCCTCCTATCACCAAGGACCCCGACAGTCCCAACTACACCATTCGCACCGTTCGGATAGAACATTTCCACTACGCAGATGGCATCATTGCCTCTTCTTACACTCCGGAGAATGACTCGCTAAATGCAATCATGCAACTTCCAGCTATCAAGACGGGATATGGAAAGAGCATATACTACGTAAGTCTACATTCTATCGAAATGCTGTCTCGCTTCTGAGATTTATGATTAGGTTCACACATCCTATAATGGGAAACAGGTTGAATTCGCATTCAAGATACTCCGTACTGCCCTCGCACAGCAAGTCGCTAATGATCTTGCCGTCGCTACATGGCAGGAAGCGATGCGTATCTATGAATGCAGGCTTTTGGCTGAATCGTTCCACGAGAGGGCTGTGGAACTTGATATCCCTGTATTCCGTAAGTTAACTTCTTCAATTGACGCCCATAATCTAACGTTTGATTGACAGTGTTCACGATATTGCCGGCCTATTTTGTTGCATCAGGTCGCATGGTTTGTGTCGGTCAGGAGTGGTCTTCGGGTATCAAGTATCCTCTCGCAAACCACATCGAGGCTACCGAATCAGATGACCAGTATGCTTTGTGTGCCGACACCCTTCTCGCCTTCTCCCACTTCGGCTTCGAACATTCTGGTCAAGCCGATCTTCATGAAGCATTTGAAGGTACCTCTGGCTGCCTTTATTAGTTCATATCATCTAACCATATCAAGGTTTTCATTTACCTGGAACCGGACTCCAGGTGTTTGACTGCAGAACTCACACGTACGTTTTGGTACAATTGAATCGGCGAGGAAGCTCACACTACTACTTGATTTCAGCCGTGACAAGTCTCGCAAATACCCGTTCATAAGAGATGATGGTACCTGTCGTTTAGATGAATACATGCAGACCCATCGTTGCAACATCATTTGCAAAAAGCTCGGACTTGTACCGTTGGTTACAGTATAACTACATGTCCATGTTCGAATCAGAGCTCGGTGGAAATAAAACATCAAATGGCACCATCCATGGGTTGCGTCCTTTTGCTTTGAGCTCTGTAATCACGAATCGGTTACGTCGTTTGATCATCTCGTCCATGTAGAAGTTAAAACGAGTGACCTCCATGTTCCGAAGAATGGCTCGATACCCTCCAATCCATACGTTTGTCTGCTCACAAATAGAGGTGTTGAATCGCCATTTTCCCTCCTGCATAAGCTCCGGAAAGGCGGCAGGATTACAGTACATTTGGCAGTTGACATCGCTTTCTTTATGCTTGCTCTTGAAGTGAAATACATCAACAGGCTGGCCGGTATGCAAGAAATGGGTGTCATGGTTGTAACGCTGATGGGCAAGGAGCTTGCAGTTCGTGTCGTAGAACAGATATTCCGGCGTCGACTCGGGTGTAGGAAAAGTTGCACGTGCAGCTTGCTAAAGCTGGTTTTGAGATTGAGCCCTTGAGCGAACAAAATTACATACGAGAACAGCGGATATTGCCTCTGATCCAAATAGTGTTGCCCGAGATAGGATGATTCCACACGGCCGCATGAAAAGAAGCTGGGTATGGGTAACGTTGTGGGAGAACGAGCCTTTGATATGGCTAGATTTGGATGATGACTTGCCTTCGCAGTCTCTGTCGTTCACTGCGGTGTCGTCAAGCGGGATGTCTTCTATTTCTGATGCTCCGATGGAATCTGCAGGCACTGTGATACCTGCTCTTTTAAGGCGCGCACGGAGTTGGAACATCGCAGTACCCTTCTCGTAATATACTTGCTCAGCCTCGCGGTGTCGTGGAATAGTGCATGTATGAAATCCAGTCTCGCGTACAGCATCGCAGCCTGTTACGGCACATACAGAGCCTAGCGATTGATGTTCTTTACAGTGGCGTGTGGTGTGGCTGACAAGCGGGGATTTGCAGTCATGAACAGCACAGCAAGGGTGCCCAATCTGTATTCCATCGCAAACTGCTGCATGAAGCTTGACTATAGGCCTTCAGCAATTAAAAGTAGACAGTAGATCACCAACATACCCATTTTAGCATCGTCGCTCTTGAATATGTGGCAGCAAACATCGCAAGCATGTCCATATGACTCTTGTCCTACTCCTTCTGTTGCGCGATTTCGCTCCATAAGAGCCTCCGTTAGTCTCTTGGGTTGGCTATCCACATCATGGCCCAATATGAGCCGCCAACGGTGCTCCGCCTTGTCAAGTAGCAGGGAGTATAAGAAGAACCCGTTGAGAACATCGTCAGCTCGCAAATCAAAGCCCGATTGCCAATTGGTAGGGCGTGAACTCCGAGAGGACTGCCATGCGACATCCGAGAAGGCCGTTGGATTGTTGACAATGTATTGCTGCGGATGAGCGAGCCCGGTATTGTATATACGTGCCCAGTTCGTTGCCGACAACCTATTGCACCATTAGCACCACAAGGCACTCGATGAACCGCATTGTACTCACCAGCCGAAGACCTTTCCCGTTGCGATCAACTCAAGTAAACTTGCCTCCATAAAGTAGTGCTGAGCAACTTGAATTACATCGGGAACACCTCCGTAATATGTTCGTGTCGAGGTCTGTTTGTGAACGGAGTAGTTATGGTAATAACGGGTGTGACAACCTAGCAAAAAAATAGATAGGGACTCGAGTTAGATGAATGATCAAAAGCAATCAGAGCAGGTGACTTGCCACGGCAATAGAGCGATGTAGTGTAGATAGGAAGGGACCCGTCACGAAGCGTAAATAATGTTGCTTTGTAAGTCATCGGCTCCTTGAGCGTACGTGCTGCGTGACCGCTGCTGTGGTGTGCGCAAGCTGGATTAATGCATATTTGTATTGGGGGAAATATGTGTCGGTATGCTGATGATCCATCCAATTAAGAAGCAAATGAGTAACAGTGGAGGTAGACTCACAAATTCCAAATGGTAATGCACACTCGTTAAACTTCTGGATCTCATCCTCGCTAGGCACTACATTCGGAGTGGACCATATAACATATTTGAGTGAGTCCCAGCACCGGAGAACCACGGATTCTGGCCACTTCATGATTTCCCCGAGAACTTGAGCAACGATTAGAGAAATTTCCGTTGATGTAGTGTCCAAACTTCCAATATGAGATGTGTATCGAACTTGCGAGCGAATCATGAGCGCATAACGGAGGAATTGCAAGACACTTCCAACATCGAGCTTCATTAACTCCGGATATTTGCTGATCGCGGCGCAAAATGTTTCTATGTCCATTTGCGAGGTCTATACAGGAGTGGGTGATGCACGATAGCGGCCGATGTAGCTAGCGCGGAGTCGACAGAACGTATACTGCTAGGTTGGTTTACTACGTACATGGCTACCCTAACACCCTGATCTCACGTGCTAACTATTGCGACCGGTTGACATGCCCACCACTTTGACCGTTTGACAGATCCTGCGTACCTAGTCTAAGACAAGTCTCTCCCAGCGGATTAGGTGCCCTCGGCATGGCGGATTTCGTAAAGGAGAAAAGCAACCGAAAAGGGATCAGGCTCGATCAAGTCACGTAAGGAGTCCCAGGTCAGCGGATGTGGGAGCTGTGCTCGAGGCGTGTATAACTTTATCTCGTTTGACGGGCGAGGTTGTCCCGTGCCATCCTCCGAAACAGGTTCAAGTGTATGTTCTCCGGCCCATATCAAGGATAATACGGAGGCGTGAATACGCTGGCCCACCTGTATATTGCGAGGACTGCCGAAGTGCGGCCTTCGTCACAAATGTGAGGTAGCGTCCTCTAAGCATAGTTCACGACTCACTTTCGTGTGGTGCTGTCTGCTTTGTTTGATGGACGCTGTAGAGGTAATAGTTCAAGGACATGCCAACCCGCTTTGAGAGACTGTCGCGGGTCCGGGAGCTGCCATTTCCAGGCAGTAGAATCTATCTGAAGTCCATGGGCCATTGCTTCGTTTGCCATCCACCGAAGGGCAGGTCCATATTTGTTTTCGCCTGGGATGCCACCGCCGCTAGAGTCACCAATGCTGTTTAGTGAATGTACCCGGACGGAGATATTGTCGCTGACATATCAGAATGTGAACCCGCGAACCATACTTCTTTGACATCACCTCCCAACGATGATGTCCTGGCCTTTTCATGTCTAGCGGGCTTAGAAGCGTGTTCAGGCCAGAATCTCACCCGTCGCTCGTCGAGTGCAAGAGCCTGACGGAAGTGGCATACATGGGCCATGCCATCACCAGTCTCAGGAAGATTCGATCCATTGAGGAAGCCAACGGAAGAGACGGTATCCCTAGAAGATGTTGAAAGAATCATTGACTATCCCCAAGCTCAATAGAAGGGCACTCACCATACGCCAACAAAATGGACCTTAACATCCGGACGTGAGAACGATCTCTTGAATTCTGCGCACAACTTCAACGCATTCGCTTGCTTTTGCCTCCCCGCATCTCCTGATCTTTTCATCGTTGACATGTAGAGTTTAAAAACCCTAAGATGTTGTCTATTAGTACGCGTACATGAGCAATCAGAGCAACATACGATGGGATCTGTGTATTGTTTCCTTTGTGTAGCAGTCCAACCTAGGTATATAGTCAATTGTATTATTAGTCGACACGAGGAAGTCAATTACACACTCGTTCAATCATCCCTGCGATGACACGAACTTGATATGCCCCTCGCGAGAAACCTGCCTGATAGTGTCAGTATTTGCGAGCATCATAAAGGAAATTGCACCGACCAAAAAGAAAAATTCGGTCCCCAGGCATATAATTCTCTGCTATCCACTTATATGCCTTGAATACGTTACGATTAAATGTACTGTTCAAATTGTATCAGGCTTCAATATGCCTGGTAACATTGTGATGGTACCCACGATGCGAAAGCCATGTCTGCGGTACGTTTCACCCAGGAGTCCCCGTAGGTCCCAATGCCACTGATATAAAATGTTAGCTGATCATCCTTGCGGATACGGCTATGTAGTTCCACAACGTTCGTGTTCTAACAAGAGGTAGTTAGCCCAATCATCCTTGCCATGAGTATAGCTCACCATCTCGCCGAATTCGTTAGCAGTCCCATCCGCGCTAACAACTATGATTCTCCCGCCGTTATGAACGCAAATGTGTTTGTCAATGGCTCCTTGAGGGGGAGGAACATCAGACATCGAGTTTACGCGTTTTCCCTCGCATTGCATATGGTTTAAGTATGCTACAGCTCATGCGAGTGACGATGAGGGCATGTGTGCGTGATCCTAGAACGCTCAGCGGCGACATACCAGTAGCGCGAGGCCGGAATGATGGGTGGTGATTGTGAAAGAAACGTGTACGTCACCATTTGGACGAAACGAGGTTGATAGCGAAGATAGATCGAGGGCAGATACCACTAGTGGCTAAGTCGATGGGGCCACATGACGGACTTTTCGTGGTAGGGCCATCCGGGTAGCTGTGTGTTCTCGTGGTGGACTGCAAGGTGTCTTTCGAAGAGTATGCTCTCCCGATTGGCATGATGGCAGCAAGTTTCGCCGCACTGCGTGTATGACATTCCACAGGAGTCGTTTCCATCCACGTTGCATTGGATATACACCGCGGACACGCTGTTAGCGTTTGGCTATTGAAATGAAACAAGCGCCTGAGGATCGGAACATGCTCATCAGCGTGCACCCTTGTGGGCATTCAAAAGATGAATTAAGCCCAATATGTCTCAAGCTCTCATATGATCACCACTGGCTCACTATATGCTCTCAGATCGTTGGCGTTGACGGTCTAAAGAGGCATCGGCGCACAGGCGAGTGGGACTACACCCTTTCCGGTCTGAATCTTGTAGACATCAGTGTTCGTGAAACTCGCAAGCCCGACACTACTAATGATAGATATTGCTATAAAATGGAAGCGGGAGCTGGAACTCCACGTGTTTTCAATCGAGCTTCCATGTCAAGTATGCGAACCTTGTTTTTTTGTCACACCTTCTCTTTGGAAAAAGGAGACGAAACTGCAGGCCCCGAAGCAACCTCGTCAGCATGGCATAAAGCCTCGCCGTTTCAACGCCTCTTGAATCGCCGACTCCCATCAATCTGTCAGATAATGGTGATCATCGCGACGTTTTTGATCCAACGATGGCAGCCTCCTCGTTTCCGCTGGCAGTCCATCGCTAGCAAACACGCCTAGGCAGTATCCTATTCCACGCTCATCCCCAGCGTCTCGTTTTGGGGTCCATCCTATCGCCTTGCTCCTTGGGTCCTTCGTATTCATCAGTAGAGCTGATACGTAGGATCTTATTTGTCAATACCAACAGTGCCGTCCCTCAAAGCCTCGCGGCATCTCGTCTAATTCAAACATCTTCGATCCCGAGTGAATAAAACGCCGCTGACGATTAGTGAAACGGGCCGCATAGCTCCTGCCATCCATCAAATCTTTCTACAATTCATGGAGCAGAAGCAGTGCCGTAGCCAGTACGGCATTCTTTCCTCCATCTACATTCCTTTGAAGACACCATCCACAGCATTGTCTATTTTTGACGCATCGAGCAGGCTTCCATCCGCTCCATTAGTCTCAAACTGCGGACACCAAAGGCGGACACCCAAGGAGCGCTCTTCGCCACAACATGTTCTAAACCCAAGCACCTCATGTCGCATCTACCTTACGCACAACATTCCTGAACGTTCCAGCTCACACCTCACAGAGAAAGATTTCAAGCTTCCTTATGGGAGTCCTTCATACTCGCGTCATGAGGATCATCAAGACGAGTCGCCATATTACTGCCCCTCCAATTTTCGTTCTACTAACGGGCATCGAACCAAACGATGACGGATCCAGTTTGTCGCTTGTCTGAGCGTCGCGAACCTGCTCGACGTCTGCCAATCTCAATGTCGTCCCTGTGGCATCCGACGGTACCTCCTGTACTGTATCTATCTCTAATCTCGATGCACCGGTGTGCGACCTGTACCGTTGTGCGACTATCTATGCCTCATACAGATTGAGGCACTCAGCAAAGGGAATGGAAGCGGCATGTTTCTGCCTTATGTCGCGCCACGTTCATTCCACGCTCTGACCTCAAGATAGAATCCCAATAGCTGCCGAGAGTCAGTTCCTCAAGGGAGCTTCCATCCACTCAATTACTCCAAAACAACCGACCTTCTGTGGCGCAGTATATGCTTCTATCCAATGCATCCCGCCGCTGTGCTCCTCATTTTTCGTACCTCATGCAACGTTTCTAGGGGTTCCAGGGGGTTAGCGGCCGAGAATCACGACTCCGTACACCGACTAGGCATCAAGGTTTGATAGACCAAATCACTGGTAGTATATTCACGAATCATGATGCCTTACTCACATGCGCACTATCCGCCTGCGTGGTGTAGGACAGACCTCTTTATAACCGGCAACACGTTCTCGCCTTGCCGCGTCATAACTCTCGCATCCCCATAGGCCTATGTGGTGAACAATGAGACAATTGATACTCGTGAAGCTTGCTTCATTGGCCAAACCTATTCAATATTTCGTTTGGGCAAGGGTGCTGCCAGTGTGACAGAAATCGACCTCAAGTGCGATGTCTGCCGCTCTCCCCTCCGTAATAACCCGTACTTGATACTAGACTCGTCGCCAGGCGGGCTCGCCCTCCAAAGCGCTGGCCATGTACGGACTTCATGGCAGCATCAAGCTGTCTTGGCAATGCTACGAGATCCTGTGGGGTCTCGAAGTCTCTACGTCAACGCGTAATGCCTCTATTCAGGATACTTTCTTTACCTGAAACAAACATCGCGAGATCCTCCACGCCCCGGGCACCCGCCTCATCTCATCTTAGGCTGAGATACGGATCCGTGCTCCCGAACCAGATGTGCCAATACGCTCGGCCTTCCTAAGGGTAGATGCGAGCAGAACATCCGTGAACTGGCTGTTCGGTTCCCTGGTACTGTTCAAATCGAGGCGACGACGACGACGTTAGGCACGGTTCCTTCAACAATCGCCCGAAGATTACGCCCTGATCCCCCAGCGACTCAATACTTGCGCAGCCTACAATGGGATCACAACTACGGCAGTCCTAGATGGAGGCATCAGGTTCTCCCAATTGGCCGGTGTCATCATTGCTATCTGAGGGACACGAGTTTCTCCTTCTTCGTCGACACCTATGTCCTCGGTATAGTGCAGATCCTCCGGAATCCGCGTGTCAAACCGCGACACCCATTATCACTCCTTCGCTTTTACCTCCGAATAATACGCTACACGTTGGACATCTTCCCCGCGACTCTTCGCAAATGGTGCTGGGAAAAACGCGATAACCCCCTCATCGGTTATCGGGCCATGGGCCCCCTCTCGACGGCATACCTGTCGCCTTGGCTGTCACGTAGCAGATGCGAAGGTCGCAGCGATGTATGTATAGGGAGGCTGCTCTGACCTCTGCCGCGAAACACGACATTATCGACTCCGTGGCGAGAACATGCCCAAGCTGAACGACCCTCTCTTCCCGCTCTCATCCACCTTCACATTTTGTTTCCAACCCTCGGCTTTGTTTCAAACGCAACACGTATGTGCGTCTTTCCATGTCCCATCGTTTGGGTCCCGGAAGTGCATTCCAGTCGGATGTCCTACTTCAAGAGACAAGCTCCGAAGCTTCCATAGCACGGCAGGAGTGCCAGAACGTCCCTGAGGATTGCACCTAGTCGTCGGCTCGCGAAGTCATGCTTGCTTAATAGTCGAAGGGATACTAGATTCGTCTAGGAAGATTGATCCTTGCCATCTTCCGTTTCTTTCCCTTCACCAAAGACAGCTCCGGGACGTTAACGACCTCCGGCAGCCCCCGAGGGCCGAGAGCGATATATACAGTCGCCTCGAATGGAGGGAGAATGGGCAAAGACTGCAACACCCACGATAAACGACATCGCCTGTCCAATCCTACGCACGACGGACTATCCCGAACGTGCTATGATTCTAGCGAGGCGGCATCGAGACTACTAGGATGATCGATTGAAGTCCCGAAAGCGTATCACGAAGTGCACCCATCTTGCGGCATCCTTGTCTGGCTGACTACATGCCGGATACAATAGCGATGAAGGAGTGGCGCGAAGCCATCCAGGTCGTATATCATGCATTTCATACTTGTGCAGCGAGAAATTCGACTCTGAACATGCCCTGATGGTCGGGCAGCGACGCGAGCTGCGACGGCTCTGTACCCAGATCTGCGTTGGGGTATTCAAGCTCGCTGCGTGCACGCTGATACCCCTTCCACCCAGGCCAACGCTGCACAGCCTCTGCGTTTGCCTTGCCCTGCCCTCAGAATTGGCCAAACGGACTACAGCCCAGACAGGTTACATTGTTGAATATCATTTTCTTTCCTTCCTTTCACAGACACGTCCTAGTTACCATTATTTTTGTGTGCCCTTTCCCTACACCTACTACCAGGTGGACGAGTGATGTTCTAGCGTTTTAATTTTCCTCAAATCACCTCCGCCTGTTTTTACTACTCATTCTTGTCCAACATGCCATGTGCTTCCGACTACATACACACTGTTTGATGTCTACGTTAACACCTTACGACACGTTTGCGCGGACTGTTTCGTTCTACCTTCTGGCGTTCCCGCAGACGGACAGTCCCTCTGCTATTTACCAGTTCAATAAGGGATTCTACTACATGTAGTGTTGCGGCCGTCGCGCCACGCGCTTTGCTTTACGATCCACATACCACGTTCATCTACGAGATCACCGATACCAACGTGCTCCTCGCATCCGTGCGGTACGGGGGGATTTTACAGGAGATGCACGACGATCCTGGTGATTGTGCTAGATCTAACACGATGGCGCCTGCTTTCGTGGAAACACCAATCGTCGCCTCAGTGACTCGGAATGCCTGTGGTACTGGGCATTAACAGTCCGGCACGGCGATGGAACTCCAAGCGCCCCCGAGTTTTCGTTCTCGACAGGCTGCAGAGGTCTCGCGCCACGGCGTGCGTCGTATTTAGCACTGAGAAGCCACGTATAGATACTGCAGACACACAGGCGCAACAGTTTGCCGAGTCGATAACGGCGGAAGGTGAGACCGAGGAAGCGTAGCAGTGGGCACGACGATCATCAGGCAATTGACTTCTCACGCCCTGAGACGACTAAATCTCAGGAAGGGTATCGCTTCAGCCACCACTCGACGACACCGAGAAAGGAGCGCCCTCTCCTTAGACAAGGAGATAACGCGAAGCCAGATGGTCCTCGATCGAGTCTTCTGCCCGGCGTTACGCTTGTCTACTCGTATCTACCCGTACACTCTTTCGGGGGCTCGCCGCTCTGTTGTGTCGTTATCATCTCTTCGGCATCACGTAGCCGCGACGCATACACCTGGACGAAGTGCAGCACGGAGGTTAGGTTGACGACGACAAGAGGCACGCTGAAAGAAGCGAGGACATTGACACCACGATCCCAAACAAGACACCTAGCCCCAGATTTCGGGAAGAGTACCATGAGTTCCTGCGCGTTTGTACTCTCGACAGGCCGTAGAGGCCGTAGGAGTATTACGCTAAGACGACCGTGCTACGTAACGATGAAGGTGTATTTGAAGCGCTGTAGATCCAGCCGAAAGAGGCGGTACAGGGCTCGGGTTGACGACGAGAAATACGAGTGTAGACAGGACGACGCTTCAAGAGATCCAAATCTCGGGAAGAGTATCACCTCTGCGATCACTCAATCAGATATCTGCGCAAAGTGATGTAAACGAGGCAGGTGGCCGTAAAACGGGAGTCCATTGATAGAAACGTCATCCATCTATTCCCGGCGAACGAGTGCGCTCGCGGTGGTTTCTCGCGATGCTTGGGTGCTCTCAACACATCCTCAGGCACAGACCAGGCGATACAACGCCGAAGCTCAATCATTCCGCCCAAATTATAGTACTTGGTGGTACTTTGCAATGAAAGATGCGGCAGATCCGCAGAGGGAGGACGGGGTGCAGAGTTCGCGTCGACCACGGGGAGATACACGTTGAATCCGCGATCTCAGCGCAAGACGATACCACAAGAGGCCCATATTTTAGAAATAATATCACCGCGATCGCACGACCACACCCCAAAAGGCTGCAATCGGGGAGATGACCAGAAGCAGGGATCTAGGGGGAAGTGCTGCATAGCCGTCCTCGGGGGCGCTACGAAGTGCTCTCGCGGCAATTTCCCGCGATGCTAAGGGACTGAACATGAGCAGCCTAGCAGGCGGCAGTGATGAAAAATCGACGGCTCAGACTCAACTACCCGCTGGGTAGCGAGAAATGCAGCGGGGAATAGTCTGTGACTATACACACGCGAGTCGACCGCAGGCATCGTAACGGCACTTTGGAGATGGTAGGAGATCAGTAGTGGAGCCTCGCGCGTACAGCTTGAAAGCGAGTATCTATGCGCATCATGCACCGTAGGCATTCTATAGCCAGTGTGAAGCCAGGACTCGGAAGGAGAGGCTATATGCACCCTATACTCAACATGTACGAAGACTTCATTTGGAGAGCGGCTGGCGCAAGGACAACGAAGGATAGCCTGGGTTGTAAGTAAAAAACGGAGCATAGTGGTCAAGAAGAAGGGCGGGGAGGAAACCAGACTGAGGAAGGTATGCGAGTGGGCGGCGCTAGGACGAGAGACCGATAGCTAGACCGGCGATGGTCGACACAGCGGCGAGAGGATTGAATATACGCACCGCGGCTGGACTACTCACCAGTACCGACGCAGATGGCGCTAGGTAGCAAGGATGAGAGCATGCCGCGTATATCCGCACCATGGAAGACCGCCAAGTCGTCGACGAAGGGGTAGGTACGAGTAGTGGCAGGAATTTAGAGGGAATAGGAGGCTGAGGGGAACCTCGGATGGGGCAAGACTCACCATGCACCGTTGGGAAGCAAGGAACCAGAGAGAGGGTCAAAGGAGAGGCGATAGGCGTACTATGCCCGTCATGCCCAAAGTCTCTTTTTGGAGAACGGGGAAGCATACAGTGAAAGGCATGGAAATGACCTCCGCAGCGTTGATACGCAGCGAGAGACAACGAGGCCGGGGGTCGACGAAGCGGCGAGAAGAAGCCAACGACGATTGAATATTGAATTCGAGACTCACGTCGCGCAGCAAGCAAAAACAGAAAAAGACACAGAAGACATGCTGGCGTCTGGCGAATTGATGGCGTGGCGGAGCGCTGGCGGCCTTTACGAGAAGAGATGAGAAACTCTTCTGGAGCGATGGGCACTACACAGACGTTGGCGAAGATGTCGAATTTGAGGCAGCGAAAAGCCGGAAGCGAGGGAGAGGAAAAAAGAAGAGGACGCGCCATGTACTAGCTTTCAAAGAGAATATATCCTCTGTCCAGCTCTTGTTTTTTCTCTGTGGAGACTGATCTTGCGCGCAACGCCGGCGACGAAGAGGATGGGAGCAGGAAGGAAGAGGCGAATACTTTGTTTGGCTGCCAACCAACGTCAAAAGGCCCGTGCACAGACAGAGTTGACAGCTAGGAGGTCTGTGCACTGCAGATCTGCGCTTAGGCTCTGGCTCATCGCGACCACACTGCTGCCCAAAACTCCATAATTTCCTGTCCTGGGGTCAACGTTCTCATTACACATCGCTTTATGACAGTCTCTCTCCTAATTTGACAGTTCATCGGTGCCAGTGAGACAATGCACACCACTGTGCTGCGTGGAGAAGTACGCTGGGAATAGTCCGGCCGCTGTAACAGCGTTGAGATGGCTAAAAAGGGTAACAGGGGCGGATACGAAAGTCGGGAACAAGTTGAATTGGTTGTACTGCAAATTTTCAAATATCAGGATACGAAGTAATGCCGCGCTGAGGACGAGCGTATCTGCGAACTATCTCGCCGAGCGACTACCTGTGACGTTGTCTCCCATCCAACTTTCCGTCCCAACTTCACCAGCACCCGTACGTATGGAAGTCTACGTCCTAAAACACCGCCGATAAACATTAGAGGTGCGCGTATAAATGATTCAAGTCAAGTTCTTACCTGCTTCCTGAAGATTTGAGCATCCGTGGCACCTCGGCACAAATGGACTTCAGTTCGACCTAAAAAGCTTTGAAAGACTCGGTCAGAAGCGATACAATCACGGCCATAAGCACCACACGCTCCGCTGGAATTAAGAGGCAAGAGGCGACAAAAGAGGCGACCAGTCATTGTGAAGTTACTGGAGTCCACCAAGCCTCAGCCATCCCGTTGTTATGGACGAAAGAGAGCAATCGTATGCGCACATAGCTGCCCCGTGGTATAAGAGATAAAAGACCTCGGCTGCGTAGAAGACAGGCAAACAGTAAAGCGATTCGTTGCGATGAATCCGCCGAAGAGCAGCCTGGTAGCGTAACAGGAAAAATGAATCAACGTTTTCAGCCCCAACTCTTCTAGAAAACGTGAAATACCTGGTCGAGGATCGTATTCGCAGCGCGAAGCTAGAGGTCGTTGAATATCATTTCCAGGATTCTCGTTCGCTTGTTGCGCAAGGGGACGTATCTGCCGACGAGGAATCGGAGACTTGGTGTGGTGTAAGTGATTCGGTGGGAAGCACGTAGGAGAGAAGCAGGAGAGAAGCAGCTTACTTGACCAATATTCCTTCAAAACGCGCCCGGCCACGATTTCTTTATAGCGTTTGAGATCTTGGCTAGCTAGCCGGCGCGTTGACAGCGTGAAGGCCAGTAGATCTGGAGAAAGGAAGGCAGATTATATCAGTAACCACCATGAACTTACCCAATGAAACGGCCGACGGACCTTAATCGCGCGTAGAAGCTTGGTGGTATAGTGGCTTTTCAACCTTCAGGGCGTCGTTGACGGCGCGAATATCTGCATATCTTGGACAAAGTACGCCGGAATAGAAGACACGCAGAAGATCGAGGGTCTTCATATACCAACCGGAAGTAATCGACGAGAGTGAGCGGTCGTATGCGCAGATGAAGACGCATTACACAAAGGACGTGGAGCAGCATACGTAGAATGGGCAGCTTGGTGCAGAGTCAGCGATGCCTCGAGCCTAACGTGTGAAAGAACATTTACCGCAAGACAGCAGAGAAAAGAATGTAGCTCGATGGAAGACATATGGGAGAAAGCACGCTTCGTCGCACGGGAAGGGGCCTGGTCGCTTGACAGGACAAAATAATCAAGATTTGCGATGCCAAGTCAATAAAGACAGGGGAAATACCTCGCCTGAATAGTACACGCAATGCAGCGAAGCCCGAGCTCATAACACATCGTTTCCAGAGCTTCAAAGGGTTCCTAGACGTTACAAAAAGGACGTGAAGCGGCAGACGTCGTCCTGGCGTCCCGGTACAGAGTCAGCGATGCGTCGAGCCGAACGTGAACAATAAACGTAGACTTACCTGCATGACGGCATTCGAAAGCCACGCAACCCAATGCCCTCGGCAGCCACTGTAATCCTCGCTGGCTTGCCAGGGCTCGAGCCGACAACAAGATGGGCAGCGAGCCTATCCGTATGTAAGTGCCCGCGAAATCACCAAGAGACGGTCGACTGACATCGTTGGAAAGCGCCGAAGAGTCCTATGTGTTGTTTACGGCGCGAGAAGTGGTGTTTGTGAGTTTGCGCCCCCGAGTATAGGGAGTAACAAGTCTCGAGCTTCTGCAGGTACAGAGCGAGAGTCAGCAAGGCGTTTCGTAGTAAAAGGAACCCATACCAATCTACCTGGAAGAGCTTCGAGAACCTCGGCGCCGTCTGGATGCGAACGGACAAAATGCGCCAGTATTACGCCGTCATTACTGCATCTCCAGGAACGCGAAGAAATTCACGAAAGGCCAGCACGCAGCCGTCTCGGTTGAAGGACGAGCAGAGTATCAAGCGGCTGCGTATAGGGTCAGGCCAGCATCGGGTGCGACGATGGGGCAAGACTTACCCAGCGCCGCGGAAGCACTCGTGACGAAGATTACCCAAGATCCTCCTCTCTGCATGCCTCCCCCAGCACAAGAAAAATGGACACTAGTCGGACACGTGGTATTGATTTCGAGGCGCGGGTGAAGACACTCAGATCAATCCTGGGAGGAATGCATCTCCACTGGAGTGCGCACGTCGAAGCAGCATAAACGTTGTCGACGTACCCCATTGGAGGGCTTCGTGGAGCCGTTACGGCGTATACGTATTCGTAGAGCGATGATAGAACATTATTTTGGCAGCGCGACGCTGTCCCCCTGAATTTGAGCTCTCTTGGGTGCTATAATGAGCCAGGACGTATCCTGGAGATACCCCTCTAGTACATAGATTGTGGGTACTTTGGTGTAGAGTCAAGAATGAAGAGCCAAACTCACCTCGCGATTGAGGCGTCTCTGCCTCGTAATCGTCCTTCTTCAATCAAGTGACAACGTATAAGGGACTTGTTGCTTACCGAATGAGGGTGTGACGATGACCAACTCGTTGGTCCTGTAGAACGACGTTAGCCACGCCTACGACCACGACAGAAACAGCCAACGTACCGGCGTGCACCGCATTCGCGGATTGTTTGTCGCGTACTTCGTGCTCATTCATTTGCGCGTAACCTGCTGCGTGGATTGTCGTCGCCGTCAGATGTGGGCATAGAAGGCGTTTGATCAAAGTTGCAAGTTGGTTCGCGCCAAGTTCGAGCGTGGATGGAACGGGCCGGCGCCACCGTAACAGGTGCGACCGGACCGGACCACCAACTTCTTCGAGTGCTCAGCTCCTTCCTTCGTTCCTCAAGGCCTCGAACGTCACACTGAGCGGGTTCATCATTCTTCACGCGTTTTCGCGACGCATTGTCGCAGATACTTGGTAGTCATCTTGATCAGTCATTTTCCGTCATTCCTTCTACTCTCCTCGTCATTATCACAAGGTCGTAATCTCAATGTGGTTTTGCTCGCACGCTCAGGACGAAGAGAGGACGTTGAGCCCTTGAGGAGGAGACGTGATTGGGATACAGGGATGGTTGCAGCGCTAACTTGAGTCCCTCATTCGTTTTTCGAGAGCTTCTTGCGCTGAATGATAACAGTGCCACGTAGCGAGGGTCTGATTATCTTCCCGGGTGTCGGAGGCGAAGAGACTGTCATCCCAGAGACGAGGGATAATAATACGCCGCTGAGATGAGACGATGAAAGACGGTAGACCGTCTATGGTATTCGTTCAGAAGGTGTGTAGTTCCCTTCGCGAATTACTATTTGAGGGCTCAAAGACATTGATCCAGGAAACGAGCCTGCAAGACGCAGTACGTTGCATGGCATCCCTCCAACATCCGTACCGAATCCTCGCTATAGGCACTAGGTGAGCGCACCATGTATTCTCCGCTCGTCTGGAGCCCATTCTAACCGACGCAATCTCTGAATCCCTAAGCGGCAATCTCTACTTGCTGGCGGAGCGCACCCCGCTTGGAAGGTACGCTTATCACTGTACGGGGCCACACCCAGTTCATAAACCTTCGATATACAGCGTACTTTGATGCATGGATATAGCGAAGAGCTAGGCCGGTCATCTGCGGTGCTGCAGCCATTGAGTATGCAGGTTGTCCAGAGCTATTCAAGTCTCCCGTTAGTGTTCCTTTCGACTACGCCCAGTCCGTCTTCTTTCATGGTGGCACGCGGCTCTCCCGTTATTGTACTTGACCGTACTTTTTACCTGACGATGTATGAATTCTATTGATTACTGCGACACAATGACTGGTGTGCGTGGACAGGTGTGAATGGACTCGAAACACAGATATGGATTCGAGGGGAGAAGTAAAGGAGAAGACACAAGCAACGGACGCAAGCAGCACACCATATGCCACAAAACTTTGGGCGGTTCATATACATGATCATCGGACCGCCTAGTGACAACTGTTCCAGTTTACGTTAGAAATATCGGCGCCTCTACCAGGAGCTTGCAGGAATCCGTCATATGGGATGTTACGCAGGGGAGAGTCGGAGAGGACGCGCTCGAGATTGATGTCCGTCACACTTGCGACACCCTTGCACAAATGACTCCAACGGAACCTCGGATGGGTTTGTCTATTGCGGAGGATTCACGAGGACCAACGTTGTAATCGCGTCACTCCGTACGGGTGGTCACTGTGGCGCGGTTTGTGGATGGTTCGAGTCCCGAGGCAGCGGTCTGAGGATGTCTTTCTGTGTGAATAACGATATCGGACTAGAGAGGTAGGAATGATGAACGGCATACATTACAAATGAGCACAATGTGGGATTGTATTGGTTGCTTCATCGCCAGACACCGAGCTTTGTGACCTTCGTCATATTTGAAACGCTGCACGGCGCAGGGGCGCGGGCAGGTGTACAGAGCCTGCATTCTTTGTCGCAAATAATCCGTTAGCGCTCCCATGGGTCGTGCAGATAGTAGACATCGGGGGTGAGATGCAGGTTGTTCACAAGCGTCCGAGAATTAGGCCAGCATACAGAAGCTTGCAGAAGGCGAAGAAGAGTAGGGGCGACTTGAATAATGTTTTCAGAGTGAAGTGAAGGTAGAAGGTAGACGACCTACGTTATGCGCGCGTTGCTCTACTCCCAGACCGCCGGAGGGACTTTATGGTCCCCTGGAGCGGTGGATTGCATGTTACGAGACGTTGTTAATCATTCAACCGTGATCGTCGTACACCAATTAATGGAGCGTTGAGGTGGTCGCAGGAGACGCTGTGGGATGTAGGAGCAAGACCCTTGGTGATGTCGAGTTTGATTCTATGTATCAGCAATACCGATGAATGCGAAGATGATAAGGAGCAAGGCGAGGGAAGGACCTACAATCTTCCCTGATGGGGAGGATCATTCAACAAGGATAAAGAACCCACGAGGCCTAGTCGCATTGGCTAATAATGAATTGTCAACGGACATGATTGCATCACGAACGTGTTGATAATCTCGGCAGTCTGACAGACTGATTGGTGTTGTGCAAGCGAAAAGAAGCATGTTGCAGAGGCGGTCAAACGGTGTCACCGTCTTCGAGATAAATGCACGCCATGCTGGACAAACGAGGCTGCCTTGAGGCCTCGAAGATGTTTTGAATATCGAAGTGGTGACTTGTACCCGATGCAATGGTTCTCATACTGTCTTTGATCTGTGAGGAAGTCGCCTGCTGTGATTGAAAGTTTGGTTGTGGCGTACTAGAGGCAAATGGGAACACATGTCCCCAGATCCGCATCCATACCTGTGATCGGGTTCATGATCCAGTTACACGTTGGTGTGCCTGCATCATGTTTGCCTTGCGCAAACGGCGAGTTGTCAATGACTTCGCTGTCCATATGTTAAAGCCTATGTATCACCGGTATTAGCGCATAGCTGCGATGTCTTCCGTACCCCCACGCCCGGAAACCTTGGATCAACAGCTTGCCAGCGAGCGAAGGTTTGTCAACGAGAAGGCATCGACGGGAATTCGAGTGACCTGTAGTCACGACCGGAATGGGAGGATTATCGTGATTAGTGCAGACGGGACCTCTAATGAGTTTGGCGAGAAGGTAACCACCACCTTAGCATTACCTTCATGGTAACTGACCGTCTCAGAGTACAAATGTCATTGAGTTCTATAGCCGTATCGTCAAGGGGAAGAGACAGATTACGTTCTACATCAGCGGAATTGGGACACACGCCACATCTAAGCTAGGCCGCCTATTCGACTTGGCTTTCGCAAAGTGGGGACAGTCCCATTGTTCACAATTCCTTAACGCTCACGGCTCTGTTCATAGCTCATTTGAAAGGAACGTCCTCTTGGCGTACAAGTGGTTGGCAGAGAATTATGAACCTGGGGATCGAATATTCCTCTTTGGTATGTCACACCTAGTTGATTTCTTCAAGCTCTAAACCACGGGACAGGATTCTCGCGTGGAGCGTACCAAGTACGTGTTATTGCAGGAATGATCGAACGGGTATGTGTGATAGCACTACATTCTGTGCTCGTCCTAATCATGATGGCATAGGTAGGACTCATCTACCCAGGAAATAATACCCAACTCCCCGCGTACGTCATTCCTCTGCATGGATACTCACACCTAAGCTGTCCCTACAGTGTATACAAGCTTTACATGGCGACGACGGAGAGATCCAGCGGGAAGGAAACTGTGAAGCACAAGGATGCAATGGAATTATGCGAGACATTCAAGATGGCCTTCTCGCAGCCAGATGTCAAAGTCCATTTCGTTGGAGTCTGGCAAGTTCCACCATATCATTGCTATTTCAAAGCTGAATATAATGCATAGGGACACGGTTTCGTCAATCGGTGTTACAAGAGGAGCGAGTCTCCCAGAAACTGTCTCAGGAATGTCGCACGTTTGCCACTTCCGCCATGCCCTCGCCCTAGATGAGCAACGGGTCAGGTTTTGGCCCGAACATGCTAGCACTGGGGACTCCGATAAAGAAGGACTGCCTGGGGATGTTAAGGAGGTATGGTTCGCGGGCAGTCACTCCGATATGTAAGCATTCATTCACTTTAATGGGAAATGCAAGTGACATTGCTATTCAGTGGTGGCGGAAATGTTAGCAATAGAAAATTGAAAACATTTGGTCCTGCTCTCCGTTGGATGACATATGAGGCGATGAGCCACGGGCTTAAGATGGATCCGTATAGAGGTGAATGGATATTACCGAAACCAACACGGTCTCTCATGGGAGCATGGAAAATCCTCGAGGTATTGCCCTTGCGCCGCCCGTCATATGATGGCGATACAATTACACGAAAGCAAGTGATTTAATCTTCTCTTAAAATCAAATCTTACCAGAACTCAGACCTCACTTTGGTTCTCCACGGCATATCCGGAAAGGACAGCGAATTCACGAGTCAGTTTTTGCGTTAATCGAGGACAAGGCTGAGCACCCGAATTCGCCCAGTCAAGAAGGTCTCCCCCTCGCCCATCGTCGCCCTTACGTGCCACTTGCAGTACTCCCCGAAGGAATCTCTTGGGAAAATTATGCACCCCCAGAGGGAGTGATTGAACACGATCCTTTCACGGACATCAAAGCAACAATATCCAGGATTCAAAATGCAACGGAGAAGGCGGACCCGGAGCATGTGCAATCAGAAGTTGCTGTGCTTGCAACGAACATTTCAGGTAAGACATTCCTTGCATACATATGACCTATATAACTGACATTTAAAACAGTTATCAGCCAAGATACTGCTCCATTGATCGAATTATTTGACATTCTGCACAGGTTGTTTGCATCACTCGATTTCCTGGGTTCTGAAAATAACCCTCTCAATGGTGTCATCCTGACGGCCTTCTCTTCCCTGGCTTCCCTCCCACAGCATCCCAGTGATAGACTCTCATTGTCTGCACTTCGTGAGGTTACCCAGAAGGTAACAGGGTCCAAAGAGTACTACCCACGGCTTCTTCGTCACATAGGTGAATCAACCTAGGGATATAATCAATAAGCAGCATAGCACTAACTCGTCTTTCTGCAGAACTGCTACAGGTTTCCTATAATCTGCACAAGGGCCGTAGGATTGAGGACATTGCCATCCCAGCTACTGGCCATAGTTTGTCTGCATCTTCCGAAGACGTAGTGATCCAACTCAATGGAGTGGAGAGATCCCTCAAAATTGGTGATCAACGGACTGTTTCATTCTCAGCAGATGGATCAAAATTCGCAACAGGCAACACAGATGGGACCGTCAAAATATGGGAGACCGAAACTGGGAAGGAACTACGCACTTTAGAAGGTCACTCAGACCCGATTTGGTCTCTGGCTTTCTCACCGGACGGCTGCAAGCTCGCAGCGGGATCGTGGGATGGCACAATTCGAGTATGGAATACGGAGACCGGTCGAGATCTGTATGGTGCGATAAAGGGACACACCAGCTGCGTCCGCGGATTGGCTTTCTCCCCTGATGGAACTCGCCTCGCATCCGGGTCCTACGACGATACTGTTCGGCTGTGGGATGAAGATGGGAAGTCCAAGGTGCTTGAAGGGCACACTCGCGATGTTAATTGTGTTGCATTCTCAAATGCCTACATCATCTCCAGCTCGGACGACAAATCGATACGAGTATGGGATGCCGGCTCTGGTAGATTGGTCAGAGTGTTACGAGGACACACCGATTGGGTCCGTTGCATGGCCTTCTCACCAGACTTCAGACTCGTCGCCTCAGGCTCCAACGATCGTACTGCTCAGCTGTGGGATGTCTCTTCAGGGGAGGTATTGGCTATCTATGATGTTGGAGATTGGGTGATGTCTATTGCTTTTTCTTTTGATGGGAAGCAGGTCGTGACGGGTTCGGATGAGGGCAAAGTACATGTTTGGAACACTGATGTATTATTGTAGATTCTACGGACACTTGTAGTACACCTGGATCTCTGTCTTGTCGTACAACATTCATCATCATGTACACTTACTTCAATCTGATGAAGAGTCACTTATATATTTCCAATCACAAGATGATACACAATTGAGAGTAATCATCCATACGCGATACACGAGTCGGGGGTCTGAATGAGAGGTAACAATAAGAAGAAAGAAAATAAGCAGGAGCATAGCGAGGGGGGTGTTCTAGACGGGCAAATGAGGATCATAGTTCCACATGCATGGGATGACAGGAAATCACTGAACGAGCCTGCCTCTCCTCGAACGAGGGGATCCCCAGTCCTCGCTTGAGGTACGACCCCGACTTCTGCAAAGATAGAAAGCGACAGTGAGGACCCAAGTCGTGTCCTGTCGCGGGAGGGATACGTAGCGAAGCTGAAGACGGTAGGTGGAGTAGATGTTGACGCGACTGGATTGCTGCGATTTAGCGGTGATAATGAGCAATGGGGTCGAGAACGAGATTCGAGTGAAGCAACAGGTAGCCGCGTGGTCAAAACAGGGCGCTCGTTGGAGTGCACCCTCAGAGCTCGGTCAGAAGTTCCAGCGAAACAAGGCGACAAAGAATATATAAAGGTCGCATCCGTAGAAGGCGAGGTCCTGGAGAAGTGGTCACCGTTGAACACAGGTATGTAGCCGAAGGAGGGTGGAATTGAGCATACTTGTGATCTATTAACTACTGAGTTCAAGGAGAAGCGACCAGACCAAAATCATTCTTACTTGATGGTAAATGAAAAGTCGGGATTGGTGGGGGGAGTGTGCGTGCGCTTGGTAGTCTGAGCCCGTTCATGAGCTGCGTGATGCTGACGTGAGGCGACCGGTCGGTAGAGTGACGCGCGACGAGCTTCGAGATCACTCCAATATCGACCCAGATGAATGGCGAGCTTCGGAGAGTTTAATCACGACCAGTGGGAGTGTTTGGCTCGTTCCCTGCGCTCGTGAGCCCAAGGCAGCACAAGGGGCATTCGCCTATATCTCGTCGTCTCGCATTCGCAGGAGAAAACCCTTGATCCGCGAACTTATTCGCATCTCTGGTACAGAGGTAACTGCGGCCGCCAAAGTGACCAGCGACGACAATGTATGCCTATGCTCGCTAAGCCACATGACAGTTCTGATACTGATAGGGATACATTCGTGTGGAACGCCAAAGTACACATGATCTACGGGCAGTTCGTGGAGGCAACCTTCTACGACGCCACTGATATATGGTTGAGTTTGGTGTATCTATAGCGAAACAATAGTGTTAGTTGAGCACTCCCCAGAAATCAAGATGTTCAAGAAGCTAAGGTGGTTAATGGAAGATACCGAGAGGCGAAGAAAAGGCAAATCCTTACGAAGCTGCCCAAGCTGCTTACCCTGGAGTTTTATTTGCCGCGATCATCGCCGATACGGTGGAAGTCGCTATCGTCTCCTTATCTTATACTCCGCAGGGCATTGGAAGTGGATGGTATAACTCATGAAACAAAGTTGAATCGGCGGTGGAGGAGAACACCAGGAATGCACTCGAGTTTGTCGGCGCCTACTGTGGAATGAGACATATAGGGGCTGCCCGTGCGTCACAAGCTGTTGGAGAAGCTTCGGAAAAGTCACCGTCTTCTCCCATTCCCCATCCTTCTTCAACGACGTGTCAGCATTCTGCAAGCCCCAGGAGGTACAGAGGTATCGAGGAGTTTTGACCTGCCGTACGTCGTCTGCATTTTCCTGGGATATCGGACTTTGACTCATTGTTTGCAGAATATCATCGCTCTTCTGAGCGTGCACCATTGTCAATACGCATCAGGCTAGAACATCCAACGTCAGCGCGTCATCACGAGAATGACAGCACGTACGTAACTCTCTCCCGCAGCCCATCCTGAATACTAAGCGAAGCTCTCACCCAGGACGTCATGCCTCCGCCCACTGGGACCAGGGAAAGTCGAGGCAAAGAGATATAGATGGTGCTCTTCGAAAGCTTCGGGCGATCGTGAGTCTCTACCTTTGCTAACATTCTCTTCGATGACCTAGTAGAACCTAGATTTTGCTCTCGAAGGCCCATCTTTCGTGTCCAAGTAATCTTCAGCGACCCGCGGTCGCGATATGTTGCACTCCCCTCGACTTTTGCCCTGTCAAATCACACCTCTCGCCTCTCTTACCCATCCTTACTGGGAATCTGTCTACCACTGCGTGCGCATACTGAGTTGACCCGCGCTCCCTCCTCTTCAAGCCCACTTCCTCGCCACACATACAGACCCTGTGCACTCGACACTCATGTCCCTTATGTCTCCTCAGCCCCAGGTCATCTCGATCCCGTGCTGGGGTACCGCCGAGGTACGCAACTGGATGAATTGAGCAGGGTATCGAGAAGAGTATCGTTGATTCACCACTCGTATCATAGTACGGCTCACACCTTCCGCAATGAACTAGTGAGTAAAGCCGCTCATTTCATTCAGATTCCAAAGACAATTCCCTCCAACTCCCTAGGGTCCTGAACTGACAAGTTCTGCACTCGATGACTGTCCTTTTTCGACGACTCTGATGCTCGTGATCGGCGCGTACTCAGGCGTGCGCATACGATGGTCCATCTCCTACGGAGCGATTCAGTTCATCGATTCCGGGCTAATCAAAATATCCCCAGATGCTCTGCGGCCGCCTTCCGACGTTTTCCAAGCGCGACGCCACGATTTTACGAAAGGGATTTCTGCGAGCTCCCGGTAGAGGCGCCGATATCACTAACCTACACTGGAACGGTCATCGTCGTAGGTCTACTTCCTCGTTCGGCTTCCTCCGGGCTTGGGATTTCCCTTTCATCCGGTTCTCTACCGTCCGAATCTACACTCCGAGTCCATTCACGTATATTTATGCGCGCCGATATCTGAACCAGCGCCCGTATTTGAACCGTAACCACGGATAGTGAATAATACATTTCATAAATTACAATGTAGAAACTAGCACGAAGTAGGCATATACGTCCAGCGCGCAGCACCTTGACTGTCTTTCACAACCACGCGCATGGCGAGTCGCTCCGTTGATCGCTGTCTAGGGCTTCAGAGATCGCGACGGTTAGGATGGGCCACAGGCGAGAGGAGAATCGACGGTTCATCCAGGCTCTAGTAGTGCCTATAGCGAGGAGTCAGTACAGATGTTGGAGGGAACTCACCCAACGTACTGCTCCGCCAGTCTCAGAATCGCAGCTCCCGACTAGCCCACGTTCTTCGTAACATGAAGCCACGGAAGGACACTCATAAGGTATAGCAACTAGACGTATCACGAGCCATGTGACAGCGAGTGCGGTCGACGGTCAGATCCCGCGTCTACTGAGGGGTACCCTGCATCACCCCTTGAGGCCTCAAATCATAACCACGAAGGGAACGACACACCTTTGAATAACAAACATAGACACTGTCTTTCTTTTTCATCATCTCATCTCGGCGGCGCAAATTAAACGTACATATCCCATGGCATCCCCACGAATGGTCTATCCCTTGAATCCTGGGCTGCCAGCCACGTCGAGTCAGAAATCGTCAGAGCGTCGAGTCCCGGACGGCACTGCTATCATTCAGCACGAGAAGCCCCCAGGAGTCTATCAAAGGCATACCTTCGTACAGAACGAAATTCCTTCACTTGAATAACCACGCCTGATGCTCTTAGAACGAGAGTCCCATGTCGTAGAGAACGCTATTAATGGAATGGGTGAGGAATCGAGTTGGGCGCTTGAAGACGTTTGGGGAGTCGGTCCGGTCACACGCGCCACGAATGCGCCGGCCCGTTCCATCCATTCTCGCGAACTTGATCTGTTCTCTGCATGCTCGCACAGAGGCCCAATCTTCAAAGCTTCGCCACCACATCCGTGGAGCGTGATTGACGACGCCCGGAATGCGCGTCCGATTGATCCACAAGTACATTGCATGACCTGAAGGCTGACGTACGGTGAGCCATCGTTCTTTTTCCGTAAGTGTCGGTGCGGATATGATATTGTTTTACAGCTTATCGTCACCCTATCGTAGGTAGCCACTGCGCTGATTCTTGTGGAACTGATATAGAGGATGTTGTGGTAGAGGTTCCAGATGTTTCAGCGACAGGTGAGCTTTGATTCTTCCTTCCACTCAAAGAAGACCGCGTTCTCATGCACATGGTTCGTGTTACTGGGTCCGCAGGCTCCTAATACCAACGAGCTCTACCGCGCCACGGTCTGCACGCAGGCGTATTTAAAGACGCCGTGCTGGAAATCAACGAGGGCTTCAACTGTGGTTATATAGATACGGCTGAAGGGCTCCCTGGAGCCCTCTTCTGAGGTACGTTTGCGACTCCTGGTGCGAGGACCTGAGTTCTGATTTGTTTACCAATAGATGACATGGCTATTAGCTCGCAAGCAACGCCCGATTCCGTGAGTGACACTTTCAGAAAATGAAGGGGTAAGGCGAGGGAGACTTCTGGCTCCGACCGCCGTGGCGGAGTTCGAGCGCTTGTGAGTCCGTCGTGCGCTCTCTACCCCATACTAGGCTAAACTCGACTGAGACAGTGTGTATAAACCCGTAATCCTGCCTATCCCCCAAACGACGATGCTAGTCTACGGAGCCGACTGGGCACGTTTTTGCCAAGAATCGAGAAACCTGAGATGGACGCGCGACGGATTTTCGTGGAATTCATCGCGTTCATAGATGTACTCTAGAAGCGGAATCATCACGCCGTAATCTTGGCCCGTTACGCCTATTTGTCTCCAGACGGCGGTGTTCCTCTCAACGCGCTTCTAGGTCAACCGATGTCGTTCCTTCTACAAAACCTCTTGCTGACTCTCGATTTTGCATTCGCACATCCTAGATCTTTCATGAGACCTACACACCGACGTGCAACCCCACGTACACCGCTTGGTGCGCCGAAGACAACACATCGAGCCACGAGTCTGCCAGTAGAACTTAGGCGTCTTCCAACAAGGTTCGTCGACTGTCTCTCCGTCATTTCGCGGGTACTGACCTACGAATTGGCCCGATGACTATCATGTTGTCGATTAGACGGCTGGCAAGCTGGCGAGGATTACAGTGGCTGCCGATGGCATTGGGATGTGTGGGTTTCGAAGGCTGTCATGCAGGTCATTTGTATTGTTCACGTTCGGCTCGACGCATCACTGACTCCGTGCGTGACGCCAGGACTACGTTTGCCGCTGCACGTCCTTTTTGTAATGTCTAGAAAACCTTTGAAGCTCTGGAAACGGTGTGTTATGGCTTTGACTTCTTTGCTCTGCGAATACGAGTCTAGACAGCGTCCTTCATGACTAAGTGACGGAAATATTGATTAATCTTTTCCTGTCAAGCTACCAGGCCGCTCTCCGTGCGACGCAGCGTGCTGCCGTCCATATGTCTTCTACGGAGCTATATGCTTTCGTCTGATGTCTGGCGATACCGCGGCGCTGTTATGTGCGCATACGACTGCTCCCTCTCGTTCACACCAGTGGGATGCTTAATCGACTCCGGTAAATTCATCTTTTCTCGCCTCTTGTCTCTCATTTCCAGTTGGTCTAATTCTAGCGTCGGTTGCTTATAACTGCGATGACATTGCTTCTGACCGAGTCTTTCAAAGCTTTTCAGGTCGAATTGAAGTCCATTTGTGCCGAAGCGCGGAAAACTGCCGCGCGAGCCCTCGTTACGCCGCCCAGGACGGCTATGCAGCACCTCCCCCTAGATCCCTGCTTCTGGTCATCTCCTCGATTGCAGCCTTCTGGGGTGTGGTCCAGCGATTGACGTGGTGCTATTTCTGAAATATGGGCCCCTTGTGGTATCGTCTTGCGTTAGGATCGCGGATTCAATGTCTTCGCTTCTTCGGCGGTGTATCTCCGCGTCGTCGACCCGAACTTTGCACCCCGTCCTCCCTCTGCGGATCTGCCGCATCTTTCTTTGCATAGTACCACCAAGTACATGATTTGAGCGGAATAATCGAGTTTCCGCATTTTGTTGCCTGCTCTGTGGTTGAAGACGTTGAGAGCACCCAAGCATCGCGAGAAACTACCGCGAGAACACTTGTATTGCCGCCGAGGATGACCGAGTGACGTTTCCCTCGATGGACTCTCGTTTTACGGCCAACTCCTCGTCTACATCACTCTGGGGAGTCATCGAGTGGTCGATGTGATACTATCTGTGAACTTGGGATATCTTGTGCTGGTCTCGGGTAGTAAACGTCTGCGCTTTGGTAGTGTTTCTCGCCGCTGCGAACTCGAGCGCTCTGCACATCGTCCTCACCCACGCGGCTCTGCCGCATCTATACGTCCCTTCTCAGCGCTTCGTTCTACAACTACGCTCGTCTTGGCGCGAGACCTCCGCGGCCTGTCGAGGACTCAAACTCGGGGCAGTATGCACCTATGTATTGCTTTGGCAGACCCGCCCGTTCCGTTGCCCACATATCCCATGGCTGGCTGTTTGTACGCTGAGATGAAGGATACCATATACTCGAGTAGACAAGCGTAACGACGGGCAGAAGACTCAATCGACGACAATCTAGTTTCTCATTATCTCCTCGGTTAAGGTCAGCTCGCTCTTTTTTGCGGGGTCATCGAGTGGTGGCGGAGGCAATACTCTTCCCAAGATTTAGTTGTCTCGAGGCGTCGTCTCGCGCTTGCATCATGTAGTAAACATACGGCGGCTTTGGCTGTGTTTCTCCTCATCGTCAACTCAAACACTCTGCACCCCTCTGCGAGGATTCAAAACTCGCAGCAGTCTCCATTCCTCCCTCATTGCATAGTATCACCAAGTACTATAATTTGAGCGGAATAATCGAGTTCCTGCATGGTGTTGCCTGCTCTGTGGTTGACAATGCGTTGATAGCACCCGAGCCTCGCGAGAAACTACCACGAGCGCGCTCGTTCGCTGGGAATAGCTGGATGACGTTTCCCTCGATGGACTCCCGCTTTACGGCCACCTCGTGATCTACATCACTCTTCGCGCCTCTTTCAGCTGGATCTACCGTGCCTCGAAGACACCTTCATCGTTTCGCAGCACGTACATTTTGACGGAAAAGTTGTACTCGCAGGAACCCATCATACTCTTCCCCAGTCTGGAGCTCTCGAGGTGTCTTGTGTTGTGATCGTGGTCCTCGCTTCTTTTAGCTTGCTTCTCGGCGTCGTCAACCTGACCTCCCTGCACTTTGTCAAGGTGCTGGTGTTGTGGACACGCGATGATGAGGAGAGGATGACGAGACGAAGGAGCGGCGAGCACCCCGAAAGAGTATACGAGTAGACAGGCGCAGCGCCGTGCAGAAGACTCGATCAAGGACGACCCAGTTTCTCATTATCTCCTCGTCTGGGGAGAGTTCGCTGATTTTCCGCTGTCATCGAGTGGTGGCGGAGGCGACATTATATCTATTTCTCTCGAGACGTGAGATGTCAATAGCCCGAGGATCATCATGTCGACTCCTGCGCTTCTTCAGTCAGATCTTTCGCCGTTGTCGACTCAGCGAAGCACTCCTTGTTGGTATCCCTACGTCTCTGTCGAATCTATGCGGAGCTTCTCAGCGCTCCGTGGCACGGGCATCGTGGGGAGCCTGGGGTTCCATTACCGTGCCAGACCGTTCACCCCCAGTACAATGGTCATTCCGAGTCACTGAGGCAACGACTGGCGTTTCTACGAAGGCAGGTGCTATCGTGTTAGATCTAACACAATCACCAGGATCATCGTGCATCTTCTGTAAAATCCCCGCGTATCGCACGGATGCCAAGAGCACGTTGGTATCGGTGATCTCGTAGATGGACGTGGTAGGTGGATTGTAAAACAAAGCGCGTGGCGCGACGGCCGTAATACTACATGTAGTAGAATCCCCTATTGAACTGGTAAGGAGCAGAGGGACTGTCCGTCTGCGGGAACGCCAGAAGGTAGAACGAAACAGTCCGCGCGAACGTGTCGTAGTGTGTTAACGTAGACATCAAACGGTGCGTATGTATGTCGTAGGAAGCGCATGAAACTTTGGACACGAATGCGGAGTAAAATAAGCCGCAGTAGGGAGGAGGATGGTGATCTAAGAATATGCAAGGGCCAGAGAATCATCTATTCGTGAGTATGCTTTTAAGCGCGGAAAAGAACACGAGAAAACGATCGATAGGGCGCGCGTGAAAGGAAGCAAGATATTTAGTGCGTTTGAGCCAATTCGTAGGAAAAGGCAAGGCGAACTCAGAGATGAGGCAGCGTTGGTCAAAGGCAGAGGGGATCAGGTACATGCCGTGAATACAACGACAACTGCGGCCAAGGTACGAACCCAGTACTGCGAAGGGTCGTCGTCCGTCCTTCCACAAACGAAAGGAGTGGACAGCACACGGCGTACAAGTGATGGGATGCAGGATCCCCGACGTCGCTGATCCCTAAGGTTTAGCGTGCGACCTTCCGGACATTGTTTGTCCACAAACCCAGAGGTGGAGTGACAAACAGTACGATCTTCCACACCGCGACCACGACATGTTAAACCCCCCTCGCGGAGGCGCACGACAATCATCAAAAACATGGGCACGCGGGACATGTCACCCTTATCCTGATTTCTTTTCACGGAGCCCTTGGTTGGTTTTGCGGCGATGGTTTCAGGGCCCAGGCAGCGTGTGTATCAAAGCTACAGATACAGCAACGACAAGTGAGTGACAGTGCCGTGATCCCATTGACATGTATGACAGGTCTTGCTTCCCATCCTAGCCTTTCACTCGACGGGAAACAATGGCTCACGACGGTGTGGGCAGCAACTCCGAGTCTCCTCTACCAGCAGTGCGTTGGTGCAGTTTCTGTGCGCATGGATCATTATCCAACCGATGATACTACAATTCGTATGACCATGACGCCACGACCATACCTTCCTTCTTCCCCTCCCAGGCGCTGCCTCCTTACCCACCCGAAAACCAATCCTTCAACCGCGAAACCACATGCGTCTACATACATCTCGCAGGCCAGTCGGGTCTCAAGGAATCGGGATGGATGAGAAGTCAACTAGGCATGCAGCACAGCAAAGACCGCGCTATCACGTACGAAGACCGGAAACCGACAAGCGCATCGTCTGTGCGCACTTCTTCATGCTGTTTCCTTTGCGGTCTGGTACCTCCAAGTATGCCTCCCCTCCTCGCGGGGTTTCCTGAATTGTGAATCGGAACACGGGTTCGCATCCCTCCTCTACCTTTACACCCAAGGCCTCAACTCCGGGTCTGCCCCTTCATGCTCTTCTCCCAGTGCTACCGAACGCACGAGTACGACATCCTCCGCCTACAAAGCGATAAATCCACCCGCTGGACCTCCAGCGTTCAAAAGGGCGGGCGTACGTTTGGCGCAGGCGTACGAGCAAACTGTCACCTGACGTGGTATTTTTATGGGACGCAAGGATTGCGCTTATGGGTCGATAGGTAGGGCTGCCTCCACACAGTATAGTCAACGAGCCCTATGATGAGGACAGGGTAGAAAGAATGCCCATCTGCGATGAGAGCGCGAACAAGAGGTAGTGCACTGCATACTACGTTCCCATGGGGTACGAAGATTGCGACGAGATACTGGTGGCGAGGCCCTTCGGATCGCCGCTGCGAAGCGCCGATTATATGGCACAAACGAAGTCAACGTCGAGGATCATTGAACTCCTGCTCGAACAGCGGGTGCTGTTGAATCGTGGTGTTCCCAGACCAACTAACGGACAGCGGCCGTTCGCATTGCCGGCTCGTACCGCAGTCCGAGGTGCCGTAGAGTTTGCGTCCACGACGTACGCGATGCTCCTCTTCGGCTTCTACCCAACGTCGTATCGTGCGTTGACAAGTCTTCCGCGCTGTGATCGCGCCTTTACGCTGCTCTATAAGGATTCTGCTTTTCATTACCTCACTGTTCTACGGACACGATTGTCACGCATGCAGCGTTCGTTATACTATGCCTCCTTCAGGACTATCCGCGCTACTATACGATCCACGATACTTGAAATTTCGTAGCCTCCGCTCTGGCTGTTGTGACCCCCAGAGACGAATAGGCATCTTTTGATTATGTCGTATATATTTCTTCCGCTATGTCTCGCACATCTGTCATTTACCGAGCCCTTATCCCTTATCACAGTACCCAGCCACATACGAGCGGACGACTACAACTCCTTTTCTCCTCTATTTCTTCACTGAACAAGGGATCATCCGCTGCGTTTACTATGGCATGCTACCAAAGCGCATCCACGCGCTGGATACGACGAGGAGGAAGGGTAGTGTACACGGTCTCCTCCGCGAAATCGAGGTGACCTCCGGAGATATTGCGAGGGCCCTCGCTACAGCTTCGGTCGATCCTTGTGCGCCGTGACGCACCCATATGGAGCAGGCAACAACATAGAACGGGGACAGTGGGGAGTACATCGTGGAGTTGCTCGATCGGTTCAACAAGGAAAACAGTGTAAACTTCGAAATCGCCCCCACCTCGACAGCTCGGGGAACATGAAGTCAAGAACGACCCCAAAGAGATCATGTATGCGTAAGATGCGCCCGAGATTTGAGTGCTACGTTGGAGAGTAATCCATCTAGACAGCGCTGGGCGCCGTTGATGCGAGGAAGATAGACAACTGGTACTTGGAAGAGTTGAAGAAGCTGGGAGCCACGGGAGAGAATGTGGAGAGCGACGCCCGGCTAAATTCAGATGTCTCGCGGTGTTTAGGTGCTATCAACGTATCCGCAGCCACAGAACAGGCAACACAACGCAGAGCCTCGATTACTCGGACTAGAATTATAGTACTTGCTGGGACTATGCAATGAGGAGGACCGCGCGTTTGAGCCCTCAGCAGGGGCAGAGGTCTTGCGCCGTGACGTGCGTGCTATGAAACACTGAGGATGTATTCGAAGGGACGTAGATTCGGCAGATCCACAGAGGGAGAGACGGGGAGCAGATTTCGGGTCACGACAGGGAGAAACACGGCCAAAGCAGCGCAAGACGATGCTTCAAGGAATCCCTACCTCACAAATAGTATCACTACGACCGCTTGATGACTCCGCAAAAGAGCGAGGAAAACATCACCTAGGTACCCTTGCGGCATCACGAGTGCTCTCGCGGCAGCTCAGGTACTATCAACGCAGCCCTGGCAGGAGCGGATAGCTATCTCGAGAACTCGACGACTCAGATAACCGCTGGGTACTACACGATGGGCAAGCAGTACGTAGATAATGAACGGGGAGTATTCAATGAAGTTGCACCCGCGGTTCAATGGGGAGAACAGCGTAGACATCGTAGCTGCGCGATGCTGGAAGGACGAGAAGGATCCGGAGCAGCGAGCATCACGTATATGGTTTGGGAGACAGAAGGACAAAGACCCGAAGAGAGGATATATGCGTGGTATGTACTAAATACCGTCATACGGGCAGGAGGAGAGAGGGGAGGCGCTACGTTTGAGAGCAGTGCATCAGGCTAGCACCGAGCGCTGTGGACGAGAGGAAGATAGACGACTAGAACGAAGAAGAGACGGAGAACCTGGGAGCCGCGGGAGAGAATGCACAGAGCATACCGCCGCTAAATTCCGATGGCAGCAAATGCCCAAAGAGGCGGTGATCGCCAGCGCAATGTAGGGAAGGAATCACGAGTAGGGCGACGAAGAAGGACGGACAAAGAAGGACGGACAAAGGGGAGGAATATCAACTTGGGAGCGTTCTTATGCATATATAACGGCTACCGCTCGATATAAATGGGCACGGAAATGGGGGGATCTCAGGCAGCGACGCGTGTGGCGCCAGCGGACGAGGAAGAGAGCAGGGCGCGTGTATACGCACTAAGGAAGACAGACGAATGGTCGGCGTAGGGGGTGCTAGGCGTATAGAGAAAATGGGACGCTTAGGTGGCCTTGGACAGGAGGGACTCACTGTGGATTTAAGTCGACGTTTGGAAGCAAGGAGCCAGCGAGGAAGGCGAAAGGAGAGGCTATATGCGTACCACGCATGTAATGCACGAAGCCTATACTTGGAGAGCGGCTGGAGGAGTGAGGAAGGGGAGCATAGGTTGGTATTGGAAGGACCACAGCGGCGCTGATACATGAGGACGCTAGCGAGAGACAATGAGACCGGGGATGGCAAAGGGGGTCGACCAAGTGGCGAGAGGATGGAATAGGCGCACCGCGGCTGGGCTATTGACCAGCACCGACACAGATGGCGCTAGCGGGTGAGAAAGAGAGCACGCTACGTATGTGCATGCCCAGGGAAGTACGTATGGGGTGTTCCAGGCATTTTTTGCGAGAGAGAACAGTATGCGTAGCTCAACGTTGGGGAGCAAGGAACTAGTGAGAGACGAGAAATGAGATCTAGAGGTTATATGCGTACTTTTCACGCCATGGTCGAGAGATTTCCTTGATGGGGCCGTCAAAGCAGTGAGATGATAGCAAATACTCACATGCACATGAGATGATCAAAGCCAGCAAAAGTGAGGAAGAACGACGGCGGCGGGATAGAGACTGGCGAGAGGGAAATGAGGGAGGGCGAGTGGAGTGGTGGCCCCTACACAGACAGCGGCCAAGACGTCGTCGAGTTCGAGGCGAGGCGCGGGAGAAAAAAAGCAAAGAGGACGCGCCACGTACCATCTTTCAAACAAAATTTAGGCCCGTTGACTTCCCCCGTCGCGTTCCGATATTTTCTGCGCTGAACTCGTCGCGGGATAAAAACGACGGTGACGACGAGAGAAGGAAGAAGCGGAAGGAGTGGTGGACACCTTGTTTGGCTGCCAACCAACGTCGAAAGGTCTGTGCGCAGGCGGAGTTGACAGCGCGGGTCTGTGCACTGCAGATCTACGCTCAGTCTCTAGCTCATCTCAATCCCCAAAATCCATAATTCCCTGTCCTTTGCGCACCATCGTCATTACCCATTGACCAATCATTTCTTTTCTCTTCTAATTTGACATTCACCACTGCCAGTGAGACATTTCGCGACGGTGTACTGCGTCGAGAAGTACGTTGGAAATGGTCGCGCCACTCTAACACCGTCGAGAAGGATACAATGGATTAAAAGGACTGGTAGGGACGGCGAAAAGAAGTTGGATTGGATGTACTACAAGGTTTTACAGCGTCAGAGTACCGAGTATTGCTACGCTCCTACCGCTGCTTCGGACTTCTGATCTCGCTGTGCGAGTACAGGATAAGTGGCTTTGTGCCAGATGTTACGCGCTAGCACTTAGAACACTAGTGAATGACGCTGCGCTGCCTGGAACATGGTCCAAGTCAGCGGTGTGTAAATCAAAGGTTCAACGTCAGACGCTTACCTGGTTCATGAATAGACGTATCTAGGCATTAAAACGTCGCGGTTTCCGCAGAAAGTAACGTACCTGCGCGGAAAGTAGCACGATTCGTCGCGCGGTGGAGACGACAAAGAGCAGCCTAATAGCCTTGACAGACAAAATGAATCAACGTTTTCAACGCCGGATCATCAAGGACACGGTAAATACCTTCTGTAGCATCGTAGCGCACACAAATGCGGTTTCCATGATTTCGACTGTTCGCTACACGATACGCAAAGGACGCGGAGCGGCAGACATATACCAGGTGGCTTGGTGCAGAGTCAGCGACGCGTCTAATCGACAGTGAACAATCAGCCTACCTTGCTGACGGCGTCTGAACCCCATCCGATCACAATTCGCTCAACAGCAGCCGCAATCCTCGCCAGCTTGCCAGCCGTCGGGTCGAAAAGTCCATGGTTAGCGAGCCTGTGAGTGCCCGCGAAATTACCCAGAGGCAGTCAACATGCCTCGCTGGAAGACGCCGAGGAGTTCTACGGGTCGCTCGACATTTTTTACGGTGCACCAAGCGGTATATGTGGACTTGCATGGAAGATCTAGAATGTGCGAATGCGAAAGGCGAGACTCATCAAGTGGTTTTGTAGAAGGAGCCTACACCAACTTCCCTAGAAGCGCGTCCAGAACCTCGGCGCCATCTGGATAGGAACTGACAGAAAGGGCCTGGAGTCCACCGCCATTCCTGCACCTTTCGAACACACCCGGAAACGCGACGAAGTTCACGAAACGCCAGCGCGCAGCCGTCTCGTTTGAGGGATAAGCATGATGTGGAGCGGCTAAATATAGGGTGAGGCCAGCAACGGATGTGGAATGAGACTTACCGCGCGCCGCGGGAGCACTCGTAACGATGATCACCCAAATATCCTCCTCTCGGAATTCCGCTTTGAATCATATCGGGCCAGTAAAGAAAGTCTCAGCACCGGTGTGATGTGCGCGCGTCCAATACAGCATAAAGGTAGTCGACTTACGCCATTGCAGCGCTTTGCGGAGCCGTTCAGCCGCACCCAAAGAGGGGAGGCAGAACCCGTTTCTAAAGCACGACATCTTGTGGCTGTAAGTGATCTTGCTGTCGAGCTACGTTAAGATACGATGGATTCTGCGGACGCTGGCGTTGTTGGTTACCTGGGTGGAGCGTTGAAGAAAGTAGGCCTCGTTACCTCATACATCCACCGATGAAAAATGAGACCGCGATAATGAGGACGAGACGACGACGAATTCGTCAGATCTGTAAAGCCAATTCATCAGAACATGCATCTACCTGCATCTACAGCTGACGTGCCTGTGTCAACCGCATTCGCCGATTGCTTGTCGCGCGCTTTGTGCGCAGTGTTTGTACTTGTCCCGCTGTATGGATCGTCGTCGTCGAATGCGCCCATGAAAGGCGTTTGATGAAAGTTGCGAGTTGGTTCGTGAGGAAGGATGGAACGGGCCGGCGTCACCGCGACACAGTGACCGGTCCGAGGTGTCAACTTCTTCAAGCGCCCGACACCTTGCTTCAACTCTGGTTCGTCCTTGGTTTGTTCTTCAAACGTCTTAAGACTTAGACTCTTGCTGCGAAGGCGCTGGACAAGGCGCTGGACATTCTGCATAGTCGTGGCTCATTTCTGCCGAGATCGGTGCCTCTCCCAGATATTCTTCGACGCCATCTGCGTGAAGACAACTGCCTCGCCCATTCCATTAATCGCATTCTCTACGACATGCGACTCGCGGCCTGCAAGAGGGGGACGTGATCGTTCAAGTAAAGAAATTATCTCTGTACGAAGGTATGTCTTTGGCTAGATTACAGAGAGCTTCCTGTGCTGAATGATAGCAGTGCCGTCGGGGAATCGACGCCCTGCTTATTGCTGACGCGTCGCAACTGTCATCACAGAAGGCAAGGTAGAGACCGGTCATGGTAATGCGCCGGGATACATATGTCCAACCTGCGCCGATGAGATAAGACGGTATCTGGGGTTGTCTTCCAAAAGGTGCGTCGGCTCTTTGTGGTTACGAATTGAGGACTGAAGGACAGCTATACAGGGTACCTCCCAGTAGACACGGCATCTGTCCGTCGACTTCACGCGCCCGCACATGGCTCCATACCATGTCCAGTCGCTACACTCCACGACACCAAGGAACCAGTAGTGAGCGCAGGCGTGGGGGATACTCTCTATGAGTGTCCTTCCGTAGCCTCATCTTTCCAATAACGTGTACTCGGCAGCGAACGCGAGTATACACTAATTCCCCACTATGGCACTAGGTGAGCCCACATCCACCATGGCTTTTATGTGCTCTCCTCTCGCCTGTAGATCGTCGCAATTTCTGAAGCTCTAGGCGGCGAGGTCCACATACGAGCAGAGCGATTGCCTCTCGTCGTGCGCGTGGTAGGAGATGACTGTCGAAGTTGCGCGCGCTGGGTGTGTATGGCTCTGGAAGACGGTCTCAATCAACGAAGGTACGCTTATCGCCGTATTAGACACCACACCCGGCTCAACGACCTTTGATATACACCGTATTTAGATGCATGGTCATCGCGGAGAGCTAAGCGGGTTGGCTGCGGCGCTCCAGTCGTTAGGAATACGGTCTATCCGACGCTCGTCAAGTCTACTATTCAGGGTTGATTTGACTACGTCGAGTCGTGTCTTCTTGAACGGTTGCACGTAGCTTTTCCCTCTTCGTACTTCACCCAACTTCATGCTAATTTCTACACTATAACAGATGGAATGTATTAATTACTTTCCGTGGTTGTGATCACAATGATTGGTGTGTATAAATAAGCGTGAATGGACTCTGAGACGGAGACGGACTGGAGGCCGAATTGAACAAGGAATCTCAAGCAAAGGAGGCAAGCAGCACGCCATATGCCACAGAACTGCGGTCGCTTCCTATACATGATCATCGGACCGTCCAGCGACGACTGTTCCAGTTTAGGTTAGGAATATCGGCGCCTCTACCAGGAGCTTGCAGGAATCCCATTCTTCAAATTGTGCTACCAAGGAGCGAGCCAGACACTCCTGTTTGGCGCCAGTCCGAGGTCGTGACCAGACCCTCCGCGGACCGCCCTTCGTCTAAGCATATTGCATTTCTCTCGAAGTTTCTCGCACGTCACTCTATGGACTGTTCGTCTCATGTAATAATCACGCAGCTCATGTATCCGTCACCTCAGTAACTCGGAGTATCATTGGACGTTTGGGCAACGGAACTGCCGGGTTTGCCATAGTAACACGCATAACTCCAGGTTTGAGTCCTCGGTGGATGAGGGACGGACGATGTACAGAGTGTTCCCGTCGACGACGGGGAGAAACACAGTCAAAGAAGCGAAGACGTTTACTACGCCATGCCAGCGTCTCGAGACAAATCTCGGGAAGCGTACCACCTATGCGTCCACTCAATCAAATGACTGCGCAGAGTGATGTCGACGAAGAGGTGACCATAAAACGGGAGTGCATCGAGGGAAGCTCCGTCCAGCTATCCTCGGCGACATCACAAGTGCTCTAGCTGCAGTCCGCTGCTGAGGTGCTATCAACGTGTCCATAGACTTGTCTCACCGGACTCAACACGGCGATAATGAGTAGTAGTCTGTAGCTCCAAGCCCGCGTTTCAACGGGGCGTCATGATCGCGCGATGCTGAGAGGATAACACGAAATTACTGCTGGTCGCTGTAGGCAGGCACCAATGCCAGCACGGCATGCTACTGCTGCACATGCGGTATCTAGGGCGGGTAACGACAAGGAGGACGCAGGATATAGGGTATAGGGTAGGGGAGACAAATACCAGTCTTCATCCTTCATGAATCGGGTTGACTGGAATCTGGAATAGGGCGACTCGTCCGATGGAGGCCGAGTTTTCCCATGGCCATGGGTAGGGTATAAGATAAATAACAGGACGGCTGGCATGTACTGCATAGGCGATGAATATTTGGGAGCAAGTCAGGCGCTGCTGCGCCCTCGATTCATGAGAGGCGGCGGAGGCGACGACGAAGAAGCAATTATCACGAGGTACACCTCGCGCGTGCTGAAATCAGAAGCTATTCACGTACGTGCTACAGGGACAGCACGGCCAGATTCTACGGGAGCGCTCGTAGATGCAGGCGAGAGGCGCTGCCAAAAACGTCAAAGAATCCGTTGGCGGAGGAAGTGAGTCTAGAGAGCGAGGGTCGCTCAGCTATGCTGGCCGACATGAGGCGATAACGCGGTACTACCAGGATCCCATCGCTGAACGACACAGTCGCCGTAAAGCTTGCGCTTCGGGGCGATAGTCTGAGAGGCATGGGCACCATGATGGAAAATACCATTACGTACACGTTGTCTCAACAACAGTGTTCGGGAAGCAAGACGACAACCACGGCCCCAATAGTGGAGAGTAGAGGCGTAGCATGCACCAACGGCTGTTGAATGTGGGAGGACGGCGAGAAGTGGGAGGGACGATGGCGAGGACGCGCAGTAGGGGTGTAATCACGGATGCGACGGCCACGGAGGGTGGAGAAGACAGGCGAGTCGTCTGTAACAGTTTGGCATGTGTATATAATATAACTCCCAATCTCACGGCAGCCTATGGCAGGAAGGAAATGATCAGCGAAGAGAACTAAATATGCGAACGACGCGGGTGGCGCTAGCAGCGAGGAGAGAGGGAGTGCCGTGTGTATGCACAGCTCGGGTGAGCTACGAGTTGGCGGCGAAGAAGGAGTAGACGCGACTCAAGCTGCCATTCGGGAGGAACGGGGCACCGAAGGACCTCACCGTGAGTAGGGGACTCGAGGCTACGGATTCGAAGCAAGGACCTGGCCGAGAGCGCAAAAAGAGAGGGTATACGCGTACCAATGGCATGTAGACGGCTGGAGGAGCGAAGTATCAGGCCATATGAGTGGGAAAGGAAACAAGGGAAGCATGCTCGTGTTGGAAGGGGCATAGCAGAGGTGGCTGCACTGGGGACTGACGTACTCACGCGCACATAGGGCCTAGGCGGGGAGAGACTCACCGAATGTCGATGTTGGGAAGCAAGGAGCGGAGCGAAAGGCGAAAGGACAAACGGAGGCTTTGACGAGAAGGGGTGGCGGGCGTTACGTTAGAGCGGCGGCGGTGTGGGAGTTGGAAGGAGCTTTTCAGACGATAGCACCGTCGTCGTCGAATTCGAAAAAAATAAGGCAACGCACTACGCACCAGCTTTCGAGAAAACCCCCGCCCGTCAGCTTCCTCCTTCGAGTTCTGCGCTTTTTCTGCAGAGACTTGTCTCGCGATCTCGCTTCCGCGGGATCATAACGACGGCAAGGACGAGAAAGAGAGGGAAGAAGCTGGTTGAGGGAAACACTCTGTTCGGGGTATGAAAAGGTCCGTCTACAAGCGGACGCTGGCGATCTGCCCTGTTTCGCTTCTCTCAATCGGCCCAGGTCCCCTTGCCGCCCGCGAATTCAGAACAACTCCCATTGTCAATATCTATCACAAGCACCAATGCATTACTGTTTCAATGTAAATATACGAGTACATTCACTCCTGAACTTACCATCCACTGGTGATAACGACACAGCATATTGCGTCTACAAGGAGATTGTGAGCTACTCAGACCGAGTTTCGCTCGCAGGCCAGAAGACATTATTTCGCATTGGATGCACAACATGGTGTTACACCGACAGATTACCGAGTAGGTGCAGATCTACGACCCTCGTGTATATGTACGCCATAGTCACAACAACTACTCATGTGCTCAGCGGCGGATGCACAGTGCCAGATTTCTTGCTTTACAGTGTAACAAACGGAGAGCTGACGCCTGTAGTGCGCCAGGCTATGAGCAGTAGAACGATTTAAATGATAAAGCTTAGACTTGCCCATTTCTTGGGCCATCCAGGCATTAACTACCGTAGGCACAGATGTGTCCATCCCGCTGATGTCGACAGGGGGGGCGTATACGCAGATTGATACGCCATGGAGTTTACACTCATAGTGCTCCAGACGAAACAACGTCGCTGCCTAAACATCATATGGGACGATGGTACGATTCGACGCATCTGGTACGTTCGAAGAACAAATGTATCACCATTTCCAACGCAGTCATCCAGAAAATTCGACTTACCTTGTGTGCTGGCATAGCACCCGCGAAGCTGCGAAGACAAAGTTCGTCGAACTCCCTTTGCAAGATTTTTTACCGCGTTTTGCAGTTATTGCGCAAAGGAAGGAGAGCCACATGCATGGACTAGACAGCTTGGTGCAGACTGAGTGAAGCGTCGAGCCGAACGTGAAAGGAAATTTACCCCATGAAGCCTTAGCCTCTATAGTCATCTAGTCCTCAGCTGGGCCGCACACTGACAATCGGTCAACGGTGAAGAGACCAGCCGTTTGAGACAACAGTGACGGCGCGGCCAGCTGCATTTGCTCGTGTACCCGGCTGTAACTTGTAGGCCGGAAAAATAGTCGAGCATTTGAAGCCACAAAGAGAGAGAGAGAGTCAGCAAATCAGTAGAAAAAAAACAGAAAGACTCACCTAGAGCTGCGCCGAGAATCTCAAAACGATGGGACGAACCAGAACTCCTGCGTCTCTGATCCACACGAAGACCTCACGAAAGGACATCACCCAGCCATCTGAACGATCGTTCGAGGCGCATCACGTTGGGTCCGTAGATTTACGCCGCCGTTGGGGGATTCCGCAAACAGTCTCAACTGAGAGTCAGACGAGTATATAAAGCTGAAGTCAGACTCACCAAGTGCTGGGAAGTCCGCCACGGCGGTAAAAACTCCAAGTCTCCCTCGCCTTACCCCTTCGTCTTCCGAAAGTAGCATTCACACTATGGGGTGTTTGCCGCGAGCTTCATATGGCGGAGCATCCATGAGATCTGTAGGGAAACGGATAAACTCAGTAGTGTTGCCACGGCTTCAACTTGGCTCCAAAATTTGTAACTTATACAGCAGCATGAGTTTTGTATATTTTCTCATTATACCTCTTGTCAAACTTACATACTATATGGTAGTTTGATATCCCATGTGGCCATTTCATGACTCCCATTGCTTCTTTTTATATTATCCTAACTTTGACTTGGCTCCAGGCTTCAAGCCATTGGCTTGACAAATGGCTTGACTCAATTCTTGAGCCACCTGAGGACATTTCCCCAAATTTCTTCATGGTCCACAAAACTACACATATTGAACTATAATTGGAGCCTGGAACCTTCCAGTAGCTCAAAGTATTGAATGAGATATAAGCAAAACAAAAAAGCAAGGCTTGAAGCCGCAGCAACACTAAAACTCAGGCCCTCGCGCTCGAAGGAACTCGACAGATGTCTACGTACCTCAACGCTTTGCGGGGTCCCGTAAAGCCCTGCAGCCGTATCGATATAACGACGATTAAAGCTCTCGTTGACATTCAGCACGGTGTATTTAGGCGGAAGTACATGCAGTCAGTGACACGGTAGAGCTCGTTGGAATTTGGCACTAGCAGAGCGGGTGAACTGAATTGTTCATTGTTGAGTTGAGGGAAGAAACGAAGCTTACCTGTCGATGAAACATCTGTCACATCTCTCACAGAATTCCCTGCAGCATCTTTCCAAAATTTGTGCAATGGATCGTCGACGATGCGGGGACGATAAGCTGTAAAACGAGATCATCATCAACACCAATACTTACGAAGAACGGCCGACGTCGTACCCGGGCCGTACGTCGAGTATTGTCATGACCTGTACGCGTGGATCAAGTGGCTGCGCGCGTCTTTAATCACGCTGCACGGATGGTGGCGAATCTCTGAAGATTGGGCCCGTGTGCGAGCGTGCAGAGAACAGGTTCGCGAGAATGGATGGAACGGCTCGGTACGACCGTGACACGTGTGACCGGACCAACTCACGCACCTCGCTGAGTCGCTCTTCCGGGATCGGGTCACCAACAGCTGCTGGAGATGTCGGTCAAAGATCACGAAGGGCGCATTAGCTGGGCCATTCGGGATAATGTGAATATCATCGCAGGGTACTGATATAAGCCACCCGCCGATACCAGGCTGGCATGACGTACACTCGAGTACAGTACTCGCCGTCAGATTTGCGCAAAGCGTCTAAATTGGTTATGAGAATCGAACTCGTCGAAAGAAGAAAGCAGAGGCCGGATATAGACATCTTCGGTTGGGGTTTCTGTGGTGTCGTAGGGGAATGACTATAGAATGCGAGAGAATGGAGAGCGCGTCAGCTCACACAGGCCAGCGTTACCTCAGCCGAGAATTGGCGAGCGATAGCGTGTGTTAGTGCGACCAAAGCTGATTTACGGGCCAGTGAAGTGAAGGAGCACGGAATTCGATGACGAGGGTGCGATAATGCTTGCAGGAGAACGCCGAGTGGCCATGGCCTGCGTGCGAGGTAAGAAGGGGAATGGTGGGCTTGACTGTACGCACAGGGCAGCAGGCTAACTCCATCCAGCAATGGGAGGCCAAGGTTGATTCGGCACGACGACAGTCGCAAAGAGATATCGCCACTCTGAGTGGTTCACGGTTGATTCGATGCGACCTTCGAGCGCAAGGTCTAGGCGGCACGGGGTCAATCATGAAGGCGGAAGCAGAAGTAGGGACTCACAATCGCTTGTCAACGTTAATCAACCCCGTGCAGGGCGTCCTCATCCATTTTGCTCCATTTTCTGATCCCAGTCGGTGCGCGGGGCATCCTGAGTGAGAGCTACCGCTGGGCGGCATGAGAGGACTTCGTACGTGTCGCCGTCTTAATGTTGCTGTATTGACGGGTCTTTACGATGACACGCTGATGTTGGATGTTCTAGCCGCCTGATGCGTATTGACAATGATGCGCCCTCAGAAGAGCGGTGTCATTCTACAAACAATGAGTCGAAGTCCTACACCCCAGCAAAATGAAGAAGACGTACGTCAGGCCCAGCTCCTCGGTACATCTGAACCTTGCGGAATGCTGACGCGTCGTTGAACAGTGGGAGAAGACAGTCGCTTTTCCGACGCTTCTCCAACAGCCAATGACGCACGATCACGCAGAGCCCCTATGTCTCATTGAACACATAGGCGCCGACCAACTTGAGTTCGTTCTCCTCCACGGCCGACTCAGGATTCCTTCATGACACGCGCCCTGGAGACTATACCATTCCTTCCCAACGATCCGTGGGGTAGAAAAATGGGGAGACGATGGCGAATTCCACCGTATCGGCGATGATCGCAGTAGATCATAACAAATCAAATCGACGGTGGGCAGCTCGTACATCTTCGCAAGGATTTATCCTTTTCTTCACCTCACGGTGTCGTATATGAGCCACATCACCCTTTCTGGGCTTTTTGATTGCTCGTAGAACGTTCAGGCTCGATGATATCGAGTCTTCAAGCAACACTATCGTTCCGCGATAGATGCACCACCGTCGACCATATATCAGCGCATTCGTAGAAGGCTGCATCGACGATCCGAGCGTCGATCATATATCCGTCGGCACTCCGAGCGAAGGTATCCCTCCCAGTATCAGAATCGCTATGTGGCTTAGCGAACATCGACATTTAGTGTCGCCGCCGCGATTACCTCTGTACCAGAGATGTGGATAAGCTTGCAGATCAATCGTTTTCTCCTGCTGATACGAGACGACGAGATACGGGCAAAGACGCCTTGTGCTGCCTTGGGCCGGCTCACGAGTGCATAAACCGAGCCAGACAATCCCGCTTGGCGCCGGTTCGATGTCGTGACTAAACCCTCCGAAGCTCGCCATTCATCTAGGTCGATATTGGAGTGATGTCGAAGCTCGTAGCGCGTCAATCTACCGACCGGTCGCCTCGCATTACCATCACGAAGTTCATGGACGTGCTCAGACTACTTCCACACGCACGCGCACTCCCTTCCTTTCGATCAGGTAAGCATGGTTGTCGTCTGCTAATTCTCCTTGAACTCACGAGCTACCAGATCGTAGGCTCTATGAAGTCTGTCCCCCGCAGCAACGTTCCTGCTTTGCGGACCACCTCACGAGTCACCGCTTCGCCACGAACTCTCCTCCCTCGCGTGCGACCTTTATACAATCCTCGTCACCTAGATTTGGATTTGCTCGAATTTTGGACCGAGTTCTGGGGGTGCACTCCAACGAGCGCACGCAGCTACTTGTTGCTTCACTCGAATCTCGACCTCGACCCCATTGGTCATTATCACCGCTGAATCGCAGAAATAGAGTTGCGTCAACATCACTCTACCTACTGTCTTCCAATTCGCTACGTATCACTTCCGCGACGTGACACAACTTGGCTCCTCACTGTTGCTTTCTATCTTCGCAGAAGTAGGGGTCGTACCTCAAGCGAGGAATGGGGATCCCCTCGTTCGAGAAGAGGCAGGCGCGACCTATGATTCTCATTTTACCGTGTGGAACACCCCCCTCGGTATGCTCCTGCTTATTTAACTTCATCTTATTGTCACCTCTCATTCAGTGCCCCGACTCGTCTATCGTGTACGGATGATTACTCTCAATCGTGTATTCTCTTGTGATTGGAAATATATAAGTGATTCTTCGTCGGATTGAAGTAAGCGTACATGATGATGAGTGTTGTACGAGAAGACAGAGATCCAGGTGTACTACGAGTGTCCGAAGAATCTACAATAATACATCCGCATTCCAAACCTGTACTTTGCCCTCATCCGAACCCGTCACGACCTGCTTCCCATCAAAAGAAAAAGCAATAGACATCACCCAATCTCCAACATCATAGATAGCCAATACCTCCCCCGAAGAGACATCCCACAGCCGAGCAGTACCATCCTTGGAGCCTGAGGCGACAAGTTTGAAGTCTGGTGAGAAGGCCACGCAACGGACCCAATCAGTGTGTCCTTGTAACACTCTCAACAATCCACCAGAGGCAGCATCCCATACCCGTATCGTCTTGTCCAACGAGCCGGAGATGACGTGGTCTTTTGAAAATGCAACAGAGTATACTGGGCGACTGTGTCCTTCAAGCACCTTGGACTTCCCCGCCTCATCCCACAGCCGAACAGTATTGTCGTCAGACCCGGATGCGAGGTGTGTCCCATCAGGGGAGAAAGCCAATCCGAGGACCCAGCTGGTGTGTCCTTCCATCGCACCAAACAGATCTCGACCTGTCTCCGTATCCCATACTTGAATTGTGCCGTCCCACGATCCCGCTGCGATCTTGCGGCCGTCCGGTGAGAGAGCCAGAGAGAAAATCGAGCTTGAGTGGCCTTCGTAAGTTTGTAGCTCCTTCCCGGTTTCGGTATCCCATATTTTGACGGTCCCATATCTGTCGCCTGTTGCAAATTTTGATCCATCTGATAGAAAGGAATTGCACCAAGTGTGGCGCCCAGGCTTGATTGATCGTGCCCGACCCTTGCTCGTAATTACTACTCTCTTTTCTGATGCACATAAAATTGTGTCGGTAGCCGGTAAAGCGACTGCTCTGATGCAATAGCCTTTGTGTATATTATGTGAGGCCTGTAAATCTACGCAGAGTGGGTTCAGCAATAAACGCGGAAGGAACCCGAAGTAGATTTCACCATTCGCGTGTCGAAGGACGAGTTCCCGGTAATATTGTGAAGCCCCATTGACCGTCTGAGCAACACGACGAAAGACGGAGCTCGGGAGCCTGTCTTTGGGATGAGGCGGAAGCGACGCCAATGCAGTGAAAAGCGTGATAAATATATCATCACGAACATCACGCTGCCGTTCTAGATAACCAATTGCTGCCAGTAAAATCGGCACTGCATCTGGGACCTCAGGGAGTGACCCCATGTGGGCTAGTTTTGTGGTCAGCATTCACGTTTCATTGTGAGATCAGACATAAGACCCTACCTGAAAGGTCTTGTACTTTTGCCTGTAGGTTGTCTATACTCCGGATTGCTGTGGCATGGCGGATTTCGTAAAGGAGAAAAGCAACCGAAAAGGGATCAGGCTCGATCAAGTCACGTAAGGAGTCCCAGGTCAGCGGATCTGGGAGCTGTGCTCGAGGCGTGTATAACTTTATCTCGTTTGACGGGCGAGGTTGTCCCGTGCCATCCTCCGAAACAGGTTCAAGCGTATGTTCTCCGGCCCATATCAAGGATAATACGGAGGCGTGAATACGCTGGCCCACCTGTATATTGCGAGGACTGCCGAAGTGCGGCCTTCGTCACAAATGTGAGGTAGCGTCCTCTAAGCATAGTTCACGACTCACTTTCGTGTGGTGCTGTCTGCTTTGTTTGATGGACGCTGTAGAGGTAATAGTTCAAGGACATGCCAACCCGCTTTGAGAGACTGTCGCGGGTCCGGGAGCTGCCATTTCCAGGCAGTAGAATCTATCTGAAGTCCATGGGCCATTGCTTCGTTTGCCATCCACCGAAGGGCAGGTCCATATTTGTTTTCGCCTGGGATGCCACCGCCGCTAGAGTCACCAATGCTGTTTAGTGAACGTACCCGGACGGAGATATTGTCGCTGACATATCAGAATGTGAACCCGCGAACCATACTTCTTTGACATCACCACCCAATGATGATGTGCTGGTCCTTTCATGTCTAGCGGGCTTAGAAGCGTGTTCAGGCCAGAATCTCACCCGTCGCTCGTCGAGTGCAAGAGCCTGACGAAAGTGGCACACGTGAGACATGCCATCGACAGTCTCCGGCAGATTAGCTCCATTGAGGAAGCCGATGGAAGAGACAGTATCCCTGGCAGTATGTTAGTAATTGCCATATAACCCGTTTGAAGAGGCTTACCAGACGCCAACAAAATGGACCTTTACGTCCCGGCGCGAGAATGATCTCTTGAACTCCGCGCACAGAGCCATCGCCTTGGAGTGCTTCGTGGTCTCTGCTTCATCTCTTTTCATTGTCGACATGTACAACTTGAACACTCTATAATAGAGCACTGTGAATTGATATGAGAAGGGTGATGGAGGAACGTACGATGGTATCTGAGTATTATTTCCTTGGCGTAGCAGACCAACCTGAGTAAGATAAACGGCCATCCTGATAAGCTCGGAGATCAGATACAAACCCGTTCTATCATTCCTGCAATGACGCGAACTTGATATGCCCCGCGAGAGAAGCCTGTGAGGAGGGATCAGCTCTGTTGAAAATGACAAGCAAGACATGGCACTGACCGAACAAGAATATTCGATCTTTGGGTCTGTAATTCTCCGCTAACCACTTGTATGCCTTGAATACGTTCCGCCTGAACGTGCTGTCCGGGTGTTAAATCTCAATATTGCATTGCGGGGTGAAGAACCTTACGACGCAAAAGCCATATCCAAGGTGCGTTGTACCCATGAATCTCCGTATGTGCCAATGCCGCCAATATAGAATGTGAGCTGATTTTCATCGTTCCTGAGGCGGCTATGCAATTCCACGACGTTCGTATTCTGGGGGCTAATGTAAGGTCACCCCAAGTTATTATGAACATCGCTCACCATTTCGCCGAACTCATTGGCGGTCCCATCGGCGCTTATGACTATAATCCTCCCGTCGTCGTCGTGCCCACATGGGACGGGGATTTCAGTTGGCGACTTCTCCTGGACGACACTCCTTTCGCCTTGAATGTGTTGATCCACGGTCTCTGGGGGGAGAGGGACATCAGACATTGAGGATTGGGCTAATCGTATACCTCGGATGTGGCTTAAGTATGAGTATGATTGAAACTCAGGCCGGTGATAAGGGGTGCAGGCCTTCCCCTGAACGAGATGCATACTAAAGCCCAGCCACAATACACCGGTAGCAACGAGGCCGGCACGATGGGCGGTAATAGTGAAGGAAGTGTGTACACCACCATCTGGAAAAAACGAGGCTGGTGAGAATTAGATTATGTTTTGACCCTTCGAAGCAGGAGACAGATCGAGGCCAAACAACACTAGTGGTTAAGCCATACTGGGGCGATGGTCCCCCGCCGTATAAGGCAACATGAATGCAGTGATGGTGATTTAGCCATCCGGATAGCCATACCTTCTCTTGATGTCCAACTGTCAGAGGTCATTAAGACAGTTTTAGACGTCTTGTGAAGACTAGCCCCTATGCTCTCCCAAACACAAAGGAGAGTCGTTGATTGTGCGCGATCGCAGCGAGCCTCACCGCACTGAATGTATTCTATTTCCTGTGTGTGGTTTCCATCCATGTTGCATCGAAGATACGCCGCGAACACGCCGTTATCGTTTGGTTACCTCCCTATATGCCAGGCAGACTCGTTTGACCTCCGTGACACGTCAGGCTTCTTTTCAACACCATCTCCACAGCATGCGCCAGACGAACATCGACCAGTCTTTCGTGGTGATTTAAACCGAGAGGGTTAACGGTCTCGGGAGACATCGGGGTACTGCATACAAAGGAGGTTAATGGAACCAATTACTGCTGGGGAAGCGAGAGTTGGTAATCTGGGGTACATGTATTCTCAATTTTCCATGTCCAGTACGACACACCCATGTTTTCTGGTCGGTCACACCAGCCGACTTCTCCGAGCAACAAGGATGGCACGATGGCTCGTGTGTACAGCATGGCGTCAAGGCCTCGCCGTTTCAACGCCTCTCGAATCGCTTCTTTCTGCTTCGCCAACGCCAATCAATCGTGATTGTTGCCACGTTTGTGATCCAACGGCGGCGGTCTCCTCATGTTCGCTGACAATCTATCGCTAGCAAACACGCCTGGGTCGCAAGGCTTCAATTTGCCATTCTCAAATGATCCCCAAGGTTGCGAATTGTGGTTCGTCCCCTTGCTTTATCTTTAGTTTCTTCAGACTTCTCGTCTACTGCGACCAGCTCGTTGCTCGATTAAAGTAACACGTGTCCGGATAAACCGGAAGCCCCCGACGCTTCGTGAAATGGGCTGTACAGCTCCAGATGACCATCAAATACTTCCATTCGACAACGAGGCCGTTTTCTGCGCAGATCTTCGTACGCGGGGAGAGTGATAGCGGGGTCTTTGATGTTCTGGTAGACCTCTCGTCCATCCCGATTCCTTGTGGTCCGCCCGACCTGCGAAATGTAGGTAGGTCGACACATTTCGTTTCATGGTTGGAAAATCGTTTGTCGGTGGAGGAAATGTAGAGGGAAGATAAAGTCGTAGTATCATCGGACGAAAAGCTGATCTTTGCGCACAGAAACTTCGCCCAAACGCTGAAGACTCGGAGTTGGAGTACCTTTGGATTTGGAATCTGCCTACGCCGTCGTAAGCCATCGCTTTCCGCTGGGTGAGAGACCACTCGCATCTGAGTTCATGGAAATGGGATAATGGCACTGTCACTCACCTGTCGTCGTCTACGTATTTCCGACACGCACGACGCCTGCAGCCTGCAACCATTGTCGTGAAATCCACCAAAGGGCTTTGCGCAAAGAAATCAGGATGTCGGCGGAGTGTCCCGAGTCCTCGAGTTTTTTTTATGATATATATGTCGATCCCTTATGAGGCATTGTCTGCGCCTCGGCGAGAGAGGTTCAACACGTCGTGGTCGCGGTGTGCAAGATCGTATTGCTTTTCACTCCACCTCTGGGTTTGTGGGGAAACAATGTCGGGAAGGTCGCACGCTAAGCTTCAGGGATCAGCGACGTGGGGGATCGTGTATCGCATCACTTGAACGCCGTGTGCTGTCCACCCCCTTCGTTCGTGGAAGGACGGAGGACGACCCTTCGCAGTACCGGGTTCGTACGTTGTTGTTGTATTCACGGCATGTACATTCTCACCTCTGCCTTGGCTCAAACGGACTATGTATCTTCCTTCCTTTCACGCGCGCGCCCTAGCATAGGGCGATCGTTTCCTCGTGCTCACTCACGAATAGATGATTCTGGCCCTTGCTTGTTCTTAGATCACCATCCTCCTCCCTACTGTGGCTCATTTTACTCCGCACTCGTTGCCAAAATTTCATGCGCTTCCTACGACATCCACACCGTGTGATGTCTACGTCAGCACCTACGACACGTTTGCGCGGACTGTTTTGTTTTACCTTTTGGCGTTCACGCAAATAAACAGTCCCTCTGCTGTTTACCAGTTCAATCAGGGAGTCTACTACCTCTGTTATAACGGTCCTCGCGTAACACGGCCAAAGGCCGCAGACGTTCACTCTACGAACCTACCACAAGACAACGCTTCCAGAGGTCCAAATGTCGGAAGGAGGAGTATCACCTCGATCTGCCAGCAGTCAATCAAACGACTGCGCAAAGTGATGTAGACGAGGAGGTGGACGTAAAACAGGGAAACGTCATCCAGCTATTCCCAGCGAACGAGCGCGCTCGCGGAAGTTTCGCGCGATGCTTAGGTCTTATTAACGCATTCTCAACCACAGGGCAGGGAACAAAACACGGAAACTCAATCATTCCGCCCAAATTATAGTACTTGGTGGTACTTTGCAATGAAAGATGCGGCAGATCCGCAGAGGGAGGACGGGGTGCAGAGTTCGCGTCGACCACGGTGCAGGCTCTGGCTCATCGCGACCACACTGCTGCCCAAGACTCCATAATTTCCTGTCCTGTGGTCAACATTCTCATTACACATCGATTATGACAGTTTCTCTCCTAACTTGACAGTTCATCGGTGCCAGTGAGACAATGCGCAGTGGTGTACTGCGTGGAGAAGTACGCTGGGAATAGTCAGGCCGCTGTAACAGCGTTGAGATGGCTAAAAAGGGTAACAGGGGCGGATACGAAAGTCGGGAACAAGTTGAAGTGGTCGTACTGCAAATTTTCAAATATCAGGATACGAAGTAATGCCGCGCTGAGGACGAGTGTATCTGCGAATCATCTCGCCGAACGACTACCTGTGACGTTGTCTCCCATCCAACTTTCCGTCCCAACTTCACCAGCACCCGTACGTATAGAAGTCTACGTCCTAAAACACCGCCGATAAACATTAGAGGTGCGCGTATAAGGGATTCAAGTCACGTTCCTACCTATTTCCTGAATTCCGTGGCACCTCGGCACAAGTGGGCTTCAGTTCGACCTGAAAAGCCTTGAAAGACTCGGTCAGAAGCGATACAATCACGGCCATAAGCACCACACGCTCCGCTGGAAGTAAGAGGCAAGAGGCGACAAAAGAGACGAAAAGTGGTTGTGAAGTTGCTGGAGTCCACCAAGCCTCAGCCATCCCGTTGTTATGGACGAAAGAGAGCAATCGTATGCGCACATAGCTGCCCCGTGGTATAAGAGATAAAAGACCTCGGCTGCGTAGAAGACAGGCAAACAGTAAAGCGATTCGTTGCGATGAATACGCCGAAGAGCAGCCTGGTAGCGTAACAGGCGAAAATGAGTCAACGCTTTCAACCCCAACTCTTCTAGAAAACGTGAAATACCTGGTCGACGATCGTATTCGCAGCGCGCAGCTAGAGGTCGTCGAATACCGGCAGGATTCTTGTTCACTTGTAATGCAGGGGGACGTATCTGCCAATGCACCGTACTTATGGAAATCTGCGTCCTCAAATACCGCCGATAAACATTAGAAGTACGCTGATAAAAGATTCAAGTCAAGTTCTTACCTGTTTCCAGAATAATTGAATATCCGCACCGCTTCAGCACAGATGGACTTCAATTCAACCCGAAAGTCTTTGAAAGACTCGGCCAGAAACCGTATAATCACGGTCATAAGCAAACGACGCTAGAATTAGGCCAACTGGAAATGAGAGACAAGAGGCGAGAAAAGAGGCAACAAGCCGTCTGAATTTACCGGAGTCGATTAAGCCTCACCCTGTAAGGGCAACCTCAAGATGGCCGCACAGCGCAGGCCTAGCAGAGGGAGAATCCAAAGAGATGAATAATGCTACCTACAATACATGAGAGAATACACACCTAGCAGAGGGAGAATCCAAAGAGAACAAGATAAGGATCCTCCATGCTAGGATGCGAAGTATATACTGTAGAGGCGTGGGAGAAGAGTGAAAGAACTGTATAGTACACCCGCCACAAGTCCGATGAATATCACAAGGTACGAACAGGAGCATGTGATAATAAGTGGAGGGGAACATACAGGAGTCGTGCCAGCGACCTGGGGAAGTGGGAATAGGAAGGGAACGGGTAGAAGAAGTGGGGGGAAGTCGTTCTGACGAGTCCAGAGACGTGCACGCGAGTCCGGAGTGAATCCGGACTGCGGGAACGCTTCGGAGTCATCGGAACGCTCTGGGAGGTGAGGGAGTGGGGTGGGAGGATGGAGCAAAGGGAAGGACGAAAAGGAATGTAAATAAGAGTCCGTGGAAAGAAAGAGAGAGGGAGGGGACGAGGGGAAAGGGAAATGGACAGGGGAATAGGGGAAAATAGGGGTGTCCCCTTACATCATCCCCCCTTCAAGCTCGCGGCGACCCGACGCGAAGATTCCTGCTTGCCACACCATGTATTCACCAATCCCGAAACCCCAGAATGCTGCGAGAAGACGTCGAAGTACGACTGGACAGAACCCGGAGCCTTCCGACTACGCCAACGTTCCCAAGACTGGTCGAGTGCCGTAGGAGTCATCCGGAGTGTCGCAGGAGGCGTTGGAGTCGTCCGGAGTACACGGACTGCGTCGGGGTGGCGATCATGGAAGTCCTTGACCTTCTGGGCAGCGTGTTGGAGGTTGCTCGCGGGTTCCCAGGAGTCGTGCTCGATGCCATACCCTCGCCAACGTACCAGGTACTTCAGGACTCGACCAAACCGTCTGCTGTTCCGAACCTCCTCCACCTCGTGTTCCTCTTCACCATCTACAAGTTGCGGGGGTGGCGGGGCGACAGGGCGTCGACCCGGGATGGGGTCCGGAACGAAGGGGGAGAGTTTGACCACAGGGAAGACCGGATGGAGGCGGGATAAGCCCGGGGGGAGCTGGAGTCGGTATGCTGCCTTGCCAACCTTCCGGACCACCTTGTAAGGACCAAGGCGTGCGTGTCCAAGCTTCCGGGAAGGTCGAGCAAGGTTGATGTCTGACGAGTCTAGCCAAACCTTGTCACCCGGTTGGTACTCCGGAGCAGGAGTCCGTCGTTGGTCGTAGTAACGCTTCATGTCGTCCTGAGCTTTGACCAAGGCTGACTGAGCTTCGTCGACAGCAGACTTCATCCGGTCGACGAACTCGTTTGCGGACTCCATGCGGGACGGCGGCTGGTGGGGCTCGAATCCAAGACGGGGGTGACGACCTGTATCCAGTAGGAACGGGGACTGCTGGGTAGAAGCGTGGACACGGTTGTTGTACGCGAACTCCGCCATAGGTAGAAGCCGAGCCCAGTCGTTCTGGCGCTCTCCGACGAAGATCCGGAGGTAAGACTCGAGCTCTTGGTTAGTCCGCTCCGTCTGTCCGTCGGACTGAGGGTGGTACGCAGTGGAAGCAGCCAGCTTGATCCCAAGCATCCGGTAGACTTCCCGGGTGAACTCCGCAACGAACTGCGGACCACGGTCGGAAACGACGGAGCGAGGGAGTCCGTGCAGCTTCCAGACGTTTTGCAGGTACAGGTTGGCGGAGCCGAGGGCGGACACTGTGGTGTGAGTCGGGATGAAGTGGGCGCGTTTGCTTACGGAGTCAACCACATTCATAACAGCGTCGAACCCGTCGGACTCCGGAAGCTCCACAATGAAGTCCACACTCAGGCGATCCCAGCGTTCGCCCGGAATGGGAAGGGGATGGAGCTCACCCATGGGCGGATGCCTTTGGGCTTTCGTCCGGAGGCAGAGATCGCAGTGTCGGGTGTAGGATCCGATGTAGCGGGACATGTTGGGCCACCAGTAGCTGCGTGAGACGAGTTCCAGAGTCTTCCACCTGCCTGCGTGTCCCGCGACCTTGGTATCGTGGTGCTGGGCTACAATGGTCCGACGCAAGTCCGGAACGTCCGGAACGTAGATCTTACCCCGGAACATCAGGAGTCCGTCCGATTGAGACCATTCCGCACTCCGAACTGTCTTGCGACTGCCCTGCGCCTTCTTCAACTCCTCCGCTGCCTTAGCCACTGCATCCTCGAACTTCGCGTTCCGCACTCCAGTCCGGATAGCCGTGAGGATATCCTTCTCCTCCCCTTCAAGAGTGACACCCGTGGCACGAACGGCAAAGTAGGACGGTTTAAGTAAAACCACATCCTTGTTATCATCCTTACCGTCCGAGTGATCCGAGCGCCGCGAGAGAGCATCAGGCTTACCCATAGTGCGTCCGGGTCGGTGCAGGAGTGTGAAATCAAAGCGGGAAAGGTAGAGGGACCAGCGGGCTTGGCGACGGTTGAGCTTCTGGGCCTTGATGAAGTACTCCAGGTTTTTGTGGTCGGTCCAGATCTCAAACGGAGTCTCCGCGCCTTCCAGGTAATGCCGCCACTCTTCGAGCGCCCGGATGATTGAAAGCATCTCCTTGTCGTGTATTTCGTAATTCCGCTCCGCAGCCTGTAGACTTTTAGAGTAGAATGCGACAGGGTGCCATTTACCATCACCCGGATCCAGCTGCGACAAGACTGCACCCGTAGCGTAGTCCGACGAGTCCGCTTCGACGCGGTAAGGCCTATCCTCCTTCGGAAACACTAGGACTGGTTCCGAAGTAATGAGTTCCTTGATCCGGAGGAAGGCGGACTGAGCGGAGTCGTTCCACTGCCATTCTTTGGCGCAAGTGAGGTCGAAGAGAGGCCGAGCTATGTGCGAGTAGTCCTTGACGAAGCGGCGGTAGAAGTTGACGAACCCGAGGAACGATTGGAGTTCAGTCCGGTTACGGGGCGTTGGCCAGTCGCGGACTCCGGAGACCTTGACGGGGTCCATCTCGATCTTACCCTCGGAGATGACAACTCCGAGATACTCCACCTTGGTTTGTTCGAAGTCGCACTTGTCCGCCCGTAGGAATAGCTTATTCCGCTGTAGGATCTCCAGGACTCGTTTGAGAACCCGACGGTGCTCCTCGCGCGTCTTGGTGTAGATCAGAATGTCATCCAGATAGATAATGACCACACCTTCCGTAATGAGCTCCCGAAACAGGTCGTTCATCATGGTCTGGAAGGTGGACGGGCTGTTCGTCAGTCCGAAGAACATCACCAAGGGTTCGAAGAGTCCGCGGGTAGTCCGGAATGCGGCCTTCCACTCATCGCCTTCTTTTATCCGGACATTGTTGAAGCCCCACCGGACGTCGAGCTTGGAGAAGTAGCGGGCGTTCCGGAGTTTGTCCACCAAGTCGGAAATGAGCGGAAGCGGGTACCGATTCTTGACAGTCATGGCATTGAGTTTCCGGTAGTCCTGAACCAAGCGGAGCGATCCGTCCTTCTTCTTGACAAAGAATACTGGAGCAGCCATGGGCGACTTGCTGGGGCGGATGCGACCAGTCCGGAGGTTTTCTCCCAAAAACTCGTCCAGCTGCTTCTGCTCCGCCGGGGACAGCGGGTAGCACTTGGTGTTGACGGGTTCCGCTCCAGGCACTAGTTCAATTGCGTGATCCCATGGACGGGGCATAGGCAGCTCATCGAAGGCTTCCTTGGCGAAGACATCCTCGAACTCCTGAAGGAAGTCCGGAATTGCGCTGTGACGAGGGTCCGGAGCCTTATTACGCTGGAAAGCCAATGCCAGGCGTTGCGAGACAGTTTCCGTGGCTCGGACGTGTTCTTCCCGGAGACTCCGAAGGTATTCCGGAGTTGGAGGAGGGACGGCCGCAAAGATACGGTCACCCTTCTCAAGACTATCGTCGTCCGGAGTTGCATCCTCGTCGTCCTCATCGTCACAATCCAGGAGCTTCGGAGGGTCATCCGAGTGGAGTTCCTCAACCATTGGCATCGGACCCGTACGACACTCCCGGAGTCGCACAGACTCCTTGCGTCTGGTCAGCTTGTCATGGCGGAACTCCTTGCGACAGGTATCGCATCCGGATGGGCAGCGGCTCATGGTCACCTCCTTCGTTTGCCAGTCAATCTCGGGGTTGTGCTTCCGGAGCCAAGTGTATCCGAGGATGACGTCCTGGCGTCCGATGTTTGTAACGGCGAAAAGCATCCGTTCCGTGTGGTCCTTGAACCGGAGTACGAGGTCCACGACCTCGGAGATGGATCCGTTTTCGTTTGGCGAACCGTCGACATTGAAGACTGGGATCGGAGCAGAAAGCTTGCGACGGGTGAAACCATGGGCATCTGCGAATCGCGGATGCATGAAGACCCCGGTGGCTCCGCAGTCCACCAGGGCCTGCAGGGTGCATCGGTGTTGTGTATCCGTGCTCAGCACTTCAACGGGTATGTCTAACGAAAGCTTGCTGGGCAAGGCAGAAATCTTATAGCTACTGGGTAGCCGCCGTTCCCACTGCGGGCGAAACCTTCGGAGTGTGCGGATTGCAACCGGAGTTGCTTGCTTCACGTCGGACGAATCATTGGAAAGGTCGGAATGATCATCGTGTATTTCATCTACGTTAAGACAAGCAAATCGGTTGTTCACCAACGAGGCCGCACGGATCACTCGTTGGTCCGGGGAAAATCCGCCGTGTCAGATTCCTCAACCGGGGCCGTTCCCTCGTCGTCTATTCCTCCCGGAGTCCCAGTACTTTCTACAACGTCGGCCGCGGTCAAGAGATCCTCGATAGCGGACATCCGCTCCTCGGTTGTCATGAACCGGACATCAAACCGCAGCGGGCACTCGCGGGCCATGTGGCCGGGTTTGCCGCATCGGTAGCACGACTGAGGGGCAGGGGGCCGAGAGCGGGTGTGGTCAACGTCCATTGGGACGCCGGGTGAGAGAGCCTTTGGAGGAGGCAGGGGTTGGAAACGGGGTTGGAGAGGCGGGAGCTGGGTCCGAGGTGCAGGAAGTATCCCTCCGGGGTTCCGAGCGACTCCGGAGTTTGCAGCAGGTCGGGGAGAAGGTCCGGAGTGAGCGGAATGCTGGCCGAAGTGGAAGGACTGGTTGGCAGCACGATTGTCTGCAACCCGTTGCGCAGCGCTGTACCATCCTTCGAAGTCTTCTTCGCTGGGGCAGTCCGCGGACTCCGCGACACGGCTCTGGATGACGGAGTCGAGCCCGCGTCGGAACTTCATCGTGATGTTGGAGCCCTCGGTGTATCCGGACTGGTCAATGAGGTCCTGGAACTCGTCGAGGTATTCCTGGAAGGTGCGGCGTCCTTGGTGGTAGCGGGTGGACTCCAGCTTGAGCATGGCAGACTCGCGTTCCCGATCCGGAAGGAAGCGAGTCCGGAATTCCGAAGCGAAGTCACTCCAGGTTTTGAAGTAAGGATCCCGGGTGCTCCGGAGAACCATGTCCGCATATTCCTTGGCTCGGTCCTTCTGGAAGAAGGAGAGACACCAGAGGATTTTGGCTTGCTCGTTCGGGAAGTGGTCCGGACAGAGCTGGAAGTAGATGGTGCAAGCGTTGAAGAATGCGCGACCATCCTTGCGGTTTCCGTCGAAGATTGGGGGAGAGGCGGGCTTCAAACGGGACCGCGGAGTGGTATTGTGTCGACCCGGGGCGTGTTGGGAGGCTGCTGTGCCTTCCGGTTCGGGGTCCGGAGTCGTTTTGGGCGTAGGGGGTCGGGGTGTAGCAAGGAGTGATTCAATTCGAGCTAGGGCGTCATGGATGGTGCTGATTTGGGTTTCGTGCTCGTACGTCTGAGCCCACAAGGTCCGCAAAGTCTCGGAGTCCGATCCTGGAGCGACTGGCTCGAATGACGGGATCTGGCCGGGGGCGCCCGTCATTTCGGAGTCGTCAGGGGAGCGAGGGGTGGAGTTCCTTGGGTCCTCAGAGGTGGGTGGGAGTAGCAGGAGAGCGTCCGGAATGTCCGCAAAACCGGAAAGACGTCGGGAGCGAGTCCGGGATGACACGGGACGTTTTCCGTAGGGCTCTGGTGCCAGGATGGGGGATCTTGTTCTGCTGTAAGGGCAACCTCAAGATGGCCGCACAGCGCAGGCCTAGCAGAGGGAGAATCCAAAGAGATGAATAATGCTACCTACAATACATGAGAGAATACACACCTAGCAGAGGGAGAATCCAAAGAGAACAAGATAAGGATCCTCCATGCTAGGATGCGAAGTATATACTGTAGAGGCGTGGGAGAAGAGTGAAAGAACTGTATAGTACACCCGCCACAAGTCCGATGAATATCACAAGGTACGAACAGGAGCATGTGATAATAAGTGGAGGGGAACATACAGGAGTCGTGCCAGCGACCTGGGGAAGTGGGAATAGGAAGGGAACGGGTAGAAGAAGTGGGGGGAAGTCGTTCTGACGAGTCCAGAGACGTGCACGCGAGTCCGGAGTGAATCCGGACTGCGGGAACGCTTCGGAGTCATCGGAACGCTCTGGGAGGTGAGGGAGTGGGGTGGGAGGATGGAGCAAAGGGAAGGACGAAAAGGAATGTAAATAAGAGTCCGTGGAAAGAAAGAGAGAGGGAGGGGACGAGGGGAAAGGGAAATGGACAGGGGAATAGGGGAAAATAGGGGTGTCCCCTTACACACCCATCCCACTGCTGTGAACAAGAGGGAGCAGTCGTATGCGCACATAACAGCGCCGCGGTATCGCCAGACATCAAACGAAACCATATAGCTCGCTAGAAGACATATGGACGGCAGCACGCTGCGTCGCACGAAGAGCCGCCTGGTAGTTTGACAGGAAAAGATTAATCGATATTTCCGTCATTTAGTCATGAAGGACGCTGTCGAAACCCGAATTCGCAGAGCAACGAAGTCAAAGCTCATCAAACACCGTTTCCAAGATGTCGAGCGTTTGCTATCCGTTACCCAAAGGAGTCAGCGATGCGTCGAGCCGAACGTGAACAATACAAATGACCTGACCTGCATGACAGCCTTCGAAACCCGCACATCCCAATGCCCTCGGCAGCCACTGTAGCCCTCGCCAGCTTGCCAGCCGTCGAATCGACAGCACTACGGTCGGCGTGCCTATTCGTAAGTAAGTACCCGCGAGATCACCAAGAGGCAGTCTACTGAGCTCGCTGGAAGACGCCTAAGTTCTACTGGTAGATTCGCGGATCGATGCATTGTCTACGGCGCGCGAAAGCTGCGCCCCGGGGCTGTATGTCGCATGAAAGATCTAGGATGGTGGAGCGTTGAAGAAAGAAGGCCAAACTCACGTGGCGCTCCGGCGAAACTGCCCTCGCTACCTCATACATCCACCGATGAAAAATAAGACCCCGATCATGAGGACGAGACGACGACGAATTCGTCAGATAATACATCAGAACATGCATCTACCTGCAGAACAGCCGACGTATCTGCGTGCACCGTATTCGCCGATTGCTTGTCGCGCTTTGTGCGCAGTGTTTGTACTTGTCCCGCTGTATGGATCGTCGTCGTTGGAAGCGGGCATGAAAGGCGTTTCATCAAAGTTGCAAGTTGGTTGAGTGGCGAGGATAGATGGAACGGGCCGACGGCTCCGTGACACGTGTGCTTTGCCAACTTTGGCTCGTTCTTGGATTTTGCTTCGTTCTGCAAATTCTACAGACGCCTGCGGGCCCGAAGACTGAGACTCGGTCAGCGCGATCGCTAAACATTCTGGGTAATTTTGGCTCGTTTTCGCGGAGATTGGCGCTTCTCCCAGCCATTCTTTGACGCTGCCTGCGTGGAGACGGTCCCTCCTCCTTATCGATTGGAGCCCACATTGCGCGTTGATATGCCATCGCACTTGCGGAATGGAGCATGGAACGTGGTCGTTCAGATACGAGGATGTTATTCCGTACGAAGGCCGTATACTGGTATGTCTTTGGTCGGATTACCGGGAGATTCCATCTCTGAATTATAGCAGTGCCGTCAGCGGAATCGACTCTCTGACGATTTCTAACGCGACGTGGCTAGCAGCCCAAGATTCAAGGGATAGACCGGTCGTGGTGGTGCCCTAGTATATGTACGTTGAACCTGTGACGCTGAGATGAGACGACGAAAAAGAAAGACGGCGGCTATTGTGGTCGTTCAAAAGGTGTGTCGTTTCCTTCGTGGTTATGATTTGAGGCCTCAAGGACAGTAATACAGGGTGGCTTGCAGTCGACGCAGGACCTCGCTTCACTCGCCATCAAATAGCTCTTTACCACGCCTATTCACTACCCTCCACGATACGGACGAACCATGGCATTGTATTAGGTATTGAGTGCAGCGCGGGGGGTGACTCTACGAGTGTCCTTTGGTGGCCTCGTCTTACTGGGAATGAAGTCACTCAGAGTCGAGGCCTGAGGGTCAGTCTGGAGCTGCGATTCTGAGACTGGCGGACAGCGACGAGGTTGCGATACGCAGTACGTTGCAAGGCATCCCTCCGACATATATATATACCAACTACCAATGATAGGACTAGCTGAATACGCATGCACCGTAGCCTTCGTGAGCTCTCCCCGCGCCTGGAACCCATTCTAACCGTAGCGATTCCTGAAGCTCTAGTCGCTTGTAGCGCTCGTGGTTAGAGAAGACGGGCAATGGGCCGCGAGTTGGGCATGAGCTAACTAATTGAAGGTACGCATACCCCCGCACTAAACACCACATCCGACTCAATAATCTTTGATACACGGCGTATTCTCGACGTTAAATGATATCGGTTAATTGTGCGGGACGGTCGCGCCTGGGGACCGCAAAGAATGCGGGCTGTCTTTCGATTTTCGAGTATGAAGACGCCCCAGCGCCCTTGTCGGACTATTACCCGGAGCTCATTTTTCCACCCGTTTGTATGCTACTCGAGTATAATTCGTGAAGTCTGGTTTTAGTAGCCGCTGTTGTGATCTAATTATCATTGTGCGTACGGGGACACCAGAGACGTAGTATAGAGCCAATAGACCGCACTAGATACCCTATTGAAGTTCTAGCCCTTCGAACCTGCGACTGTACATTAGGCTCTTCGGCAGTCCATGGGCGGCCACTCCAGCGTAGGTTGGCAGCTCTCTTCCCATACTGGAGCTACGACCCCGAGCTGCTGGAGATGTTAGTCGAAGGTTACGAAGCGCGCGGTAACCGGACTATTCGGGATAAGGTGAACATCATCGCAGAGTACTGAGGTAAGCCACCCACCGATACCAGTCTTTCACAGTCCGCGGGGTCAGATTTACCCAGGAAACTGAGATTGGTTCCGAGAATCGAACTCTTCGAAAGGCAAAAAGAAGTCGGGTATAGATCTCTTCGGTTGGGGTTTCTGTGGCGTCGCAGGGGAATGAGTAAAGAATGGAAGAGAATGGGGGACGGGTCCAGCTCACCCAGTCCAGCGTTACCTCAGCTGAGAGTTGGCGAGCAAGAGCGTGCGTCAGTGCGACTAAGACCAATTTGCGAGCCAGTTCATTGAATGGGCACGGAATTTCAATGACCAGGGTGCGAGAATGTTTGCAGGAGGACGCCGAGTGGCCATGTCCTGCGCGCGGGGTTAGAATGGGAACGATGTAGGTAGGATATTCAAAGCCAACTAAATGTACGCACCGGGCAACATGCAGACTCCATTCAGCGACGGGAGGCGCAGTGAAACGTGATTTGCCATGAGAAAAGTCGTGGAAAGTGGAAGATATCGCTGCTTGACAATAAGATCAACACGAAATATAAGCTTCGGAAGTACAAGCTAGGTTGTACCTGGTCGGCGGAGAAGATATCAGCAGGATTGAAGACTCACAATTTCCCGACAACCTCAAAGAACCTCACATCCACATCCGTTTGCCTGGATTTCCTGTTTGCAGTCGACGGATGGATGATGTCTTGGGTGACTTCGTACGTGTTGCCGTCTTAGTGTTGCTGCGTTGACAAGGACGCGCTGATGTTGGATGTTCTAGCCTGGTGCGCATTGACAATGCGGCGCCCTCAGAAGAACGATGATATGCCGCAAACAATGAGTCAAAGTCCAATACCCAAGGAAAATACAGAGAACATACGACAGGCCAAGCTCCTCGATACATCTGAACCTTGCTGGGCTTGCGGAATGTTGACGCGTCGTTGAAGAAGGATGAATAGGAGAAGATAGCCGCTTTTCCGAACCTTCTCCAACAGCCAGTGACGCACGATCACGCGGAGCCCCTATGTCACATTGAACATATAGGCGCCGACCAACTTGAGCTCATTCCTGGTGTTCTCCTCCACCACGGATTCAGTTGACACGCACCCGGGAGGCTATACCATCCATTCCCAATGTTCAACAAAGTAAAGAAAATGAGGAGACGACTGCGACCTCCACCGTATCGGCGGCGATCACAGTAAATCAAAGTCGACAGTAAGTCACCTTTGTTGGGAGTTCTCCTCGTCGTCGCCTCTAACTTACCCTTTCTGAACAAATAGATTGTTCTCAGCGTCCTTTGTGACGCCTCAGGCTCGAGGATATGGAGTGTTCAACTGATACCGTTGTTCCTTCATAGATACACCACCGTCGACCATATATCAATGGCGTCGTAGAACGTTGCCTCGAAAATCTGCGCGGCGATCATGTATGTGTCCGTCAGCGCTCCGAGCCAAGGTATTTCTACTGGTTCCAGGATCGCTATATTGCTGCTTACTGAACATCGGCAGATTGCGTCGTCGCTGGTCACCTTGGCAGCCGCTCCGTACCAAAGATGTGGATAAGCTTGCGGATCAAGGGTTCTCTCCCTCGAATACGTGACGAAGAAATATAGGCAAAGGCTCCGAGTGCTAGGGAGCGAACCAGACACTCCCGCTTGGCGCTGGTTCGATGTCGTGACTAAACCCTCCGAAGCTCGCCATTCATCTGGGTCGATATTGGAGTGATCTCGAAGCTCGTCGCGCGTCACTCTACCAACGGGTCGCCTCGCATTACCATCACGCAGCTCATGAACGTGCTCAGACTACTTCCAAACGCACGCGCACTCCCGAATTCCGACCCTTCCCTTCAATCAGGTAAGCATGGTTGCCGTCTGCTAATTCTCCTTGAACTCACGAGCTACCAGATCGTAGGCTCTATGAAGTCCGTTCCCCCTCAACTACGCTCCTGCTTTGCGGGCCACCTCACTAGTCACCCCTTCGCCACGACCTCGCCTCCCTCGAATGTGCCACCTTTATAAAATCCTTATCGCCTTCATTCGCTCGAATATCTGGCCGAATTCTGAAGGATGCACTCCAACGAGTGCCCTATGTATACCACACGGCTACGATATGTCTCCTTACTCGATCCTCGACCTCAACCCCATTGCTCATTATCACCGCTGAATCGCAGAAACAGAGTCGCGTCAATATCGACTCTACCTACCGTCTTCGAATTCGCTATGTATCTCTCCCGCGACGGGATAGACTTGGCTCCTCACTGTCGCTTTCTATCTTTGCAGAAGTAGGGGTCGTACTTCAGGCGAGGACTTGGAATCTCCTCGTTCGAGGAGAGGCAGGCTCGTTCAGTGATTTCCTGTCATCCCGTGCATGCGCGACCGATAATTCTCATTTGCCCGTGTGGAACACACCCCTCGCTATGCTCCTGCTTATTTTACTTCATCTTATTGTTACCTCTCATTCAGTGCCCCGACTCGTCTATCGTGTACGGATGATTACTCTCAATCGTGTATTCTCTTGTGATTGGAAATATATAAGTGATTCTTCGTCGGATTGAAGTAAGCGTACATGATGATGAGTGTTGTACGAGAAGACAGAGATCCAGGTGTACTACGAGTGTCCGAAGAATCTACAATAATACATCCGCATTCCAAACCTGTACTTTGCCCTCATCCGAACCCGTCACGACCTGCTTCCCATCAAAAGAAAAAGCAATCGACCATACCCACTCTCCAACATCATAGATAGCCAATACCTCCCCGGAAGAGACATCCCACAGCCGAGCAGTACCATCCTTGGAGCCTGAGGCGACAAGTTTGAAGTCTGGTGAGAAGGCCACGCAACGGACCCAATCAGTGTGTCCTTGTAACACTCTCAACAATCCACCAGAGGCAGCATCCCATACTCGTATCGTCTTGTCCCACGAGCCGGAGATGATGTAGGCATTTGAGAATGCAACACAATTCACCTCATCAGTGTGCCCTTCAAGCACCTTGGACTTCCCCGCTCCATGCCACAGCCGAACAGTATCGTCGAAGGACCCGGATGCGAGGCGAGTTCCATCAGGGGAGAAAGCCAATCCCAAGACCAGGTGAGTGTGTCCTTCCATCGCACCAAACAGATTTCGACCTGTCTCCGTATCCCATACTCGAATTGTGCCATCTCGCGATCCCGCTGCGATCTTGCGGCCGTCCGGTGAGAGAGCCAGAGAGTGAATCGGGTATGAGTGGCCTTCGAAAGTGCGTAGTTCCTTCCTGGTTTCGATGTCCCACATTTTGACAGCCCCATCTTCGCCGCCGGTTGCGAATTTCGATCCATCCACCAGGAATGAAACACTCCATTGATTGCCGATGTAGATGGATCTCTCTGCTCCATCACTCCAAACGACTACTCCTGCGCTGGATCCACATAACACTTTGCCAGTAGTCGGGATGACAACAGCCTTGATCAGGAGGCCTTTATGCAGATGATATGAGTCTTGTTTAAATCCTACATGAGGATAGTTCAGAAAATAATATGATATATTCATATAGCTATACTTGCCATCAGCATGACGAAGGACAAGTTGTTGGTAAAATTTGCTAGTGTCATGGACCTTCTGTGCAATGGTACGAAACATGGACACATGGAGCTTGTGTTCTGGATTTGAGGGGAGTAATGCCAGAGCGGAGAACAATGTGACAAAGTCGGGATCACGGGCGTCATCTTGAGTGCCTAAGAATTGCACCGCTAATAGCAATGTTGACAACACATCAGGAACCTCAGTCAGAGGCTCTTTGATATCCGGGCCCATGTCTAATGGATGAGTCAGTACAGTGCAGTAAACATGAGTTTAAGCCTTACTAGAAGATATGCTTGTCAAGACAGAAACTTCTGATTGCAACTGCGCAAGATCACCTCCCTTTGTGGCACCCTCTATCCTGGATATTGTAGAAGAGAGATTTGTGAACGGATCCTGCTCCATTAACCCAGCTAGAAGCCAATAATCGCCCCAAGAGTTGCCATCTGGAAGTGCTGCAGATGGGACATAAGTTTTTGTGTGTGCCTTCGCAATGGCCAGCTTGTCATATCCTGTTGAGCTTGCTGACTTAGGGCGAGTCACTGCGTAGAAGGACCTCAGAATGACAGCATAGAACATCGTACAAATTGTTATGAGGATGACTTTCCACGCCTGATCCTTACTCGAGTCAGATGCCGGGCAAGGAGATGAGGTGTCGAAGAGATCAAGTGCTATGCGGCCAAGAAGAAGAAATTCTTCGTCGACGGGTTTGGAGCGCTTGATATGCAATGCTACAACGTCTTCGTGGATGCCCATCAAGGTGAATACGGACTCGTGAATACGCTGGTTCGTCTGGATATGACGTGGGGCGCAAAGGTGGGGCCTTGAATTGTCCGTGAGATCTACGCATCAGATAAATGAACAAAGTTCCTTACATTCGGGTACCATGGCCACCCTCATGTGATGGATGGCGCAGGGGCAATAGCTCAAGAATCTGCCATGCTGCGGTGAGCGACTCAGTCGGTTGAGCCAGGTCCCATCTCCCGGTATACGAGTGCATATGGAGACCGTGATTCATGGCTTCATATGTCATCCAGCGAAGAGCAGGTCCGAACCCCCTTAGTTCTGAATTATCAATGTTTCCTCCGCCACTTAGAAGACCATTTGTATGTCAGACTTCAAATTTGAAAGAAAGCAAGCGCTTACATGTCAGAATGGCTTCCGGCAAACCAAACTTCCTTAATGTCACCTTGGGACTTCCCCTCGCCATGCAAGGGGGACGTGGAACTTGCATGCTCTGGCCAGAATTTGACGCGTCGCTCATCAAGTGCGAGGGCATGTCGAAAGTGACACACATGGGCCATCCCGTTGACTGTTTCCGGCAAGCTATCTCCCATTCGAAGCCCAATGGATGAGACCGTATCCCTGGTATAATGACACCCGTCCGGTCACTGTTAATGTATTGGATTTGGGGAACAGGCTTACCAGACACCTACGAAATGGACCCTGACATCTGGTTGTGCGAACGCCTTCTTGAATGTCTCGCATAACTTGATTGCCTTATCGTGTTTCTTAGTTTCTACATCTGTTGATCTTTCCGTTGTTGACATGTATAGCTTGAAGACACTGCACTGCAGGGTGAGCTACAGTTGCTTACATGTGTAACGACGTACGCTGGGAGCTGGGAGCTGTAACCTGGGTAGATGAGACCGATCTACAATGGTGTTAGGTACATCAGAGCGAACAGTATAGCCATACCCGCTCAATCATCCCTGCAATAACGCGAACTTGATACGCCCCTCGCGAAAAGCCTGTAGCGGCTTAGTGATGAAAATCATTAAACATGGCAAGGCCTACCAAACAAGAATATTCGGTCGCCTGGCTTGTAGTTCTCCGCGAGCCACTTGTATGCTAACAACAGATTCCTCTCGAATGAACTATCAAGAGAGCCATGAGCTCCGGGGTCCGATAATTAGCACGTCAGCTAGACGGTACTCACATTGCTAGCGCCATGTCAATAAGACGGCTGATCTTTGTCGTGGTGTGTGTCCCGATGCCGCTGATGTAGAACGTGAGTTGCTTTTCTCCTCTGAAGATACGGCTAAAGAACTCGAGGACATAAGTGTTCTAAGATGACCTGATAAGTTATGGTGACAACTGGGCAAGGCGAGAGTCACCTTCTCTCCGAATTCGTTCGAGGTCCCATCGGCACTGATGACTATAATCCTTCCGTTGCGGTCATGACTGCAAGTCACTCTAATTCGCGTTGATTCCTTCTCGTCGACAATCCTTCGCTCGCCGGCAAGCTGTTGATCCACGGTTTCCGGGCGTGGGGGTACAGAGGACATCGCAGCTATGCACTAATACCTGTGATACATAGGCTTTAATATATGGACAACGAAGTCGTTGACAACACGCCGTTTGCGCAAGGCAAACACGAGGCAGGTACACCAACGTATACCACACACAAGCATATAACTGAAACGAACATGGTCATTCTTACGATCTATTCTAATCATAAGAGACAGGCAATAGATCGGCCACGCCAATATTTGATGAGACCTGCCACAATGATATGAGACTGCACCGTCGTTGAGTTATCCACACCGTTTTCTGATGGCAGACGGAATTCGCTTCTGGGCATCCTTCTTGGAGAATGGTACCTTTGGTGACGGCAGAGGCGTTCATTGTTTGCGGTCACAATGAGCTTGACTGCCTTGTATGCATATGGACAAACTATGACATCGCCACGTATAGACCTTGGTTGTTTGGGCATAAGCGCCAGATGTCTTCTTTTCAACCACAACCTCGACGCCATGCAAAGCGAATACCGGGAGTCCCACATCCTCGATTATCCTCGTACCATATCCTCATGAGCATCATTGCGCACATCGGACCCGATGAGATCCATATACCCTCAAGACAACTGGTAGCTGGATCATGAACCCGATCACTGGTATAGATGCGGATATGGGGAACGTGTGTTCCAACTTCCCGTTTGCCTCTAGTACGCCACAACCAAATTTTCAATCACACCAGGCGACTTCCTCACAGATCAAAGACAGTATGAGGACCATTGCATCGGGTACAAGTCACCACTTCGATATTCAAAACATCTTCGAGGCCTCAAGGCAGCCTCGTTTGTCCAGCATGGCGTGCATTTATCTCGAAGACGGTGACACTGTTTGACCGCCTATGCAACATGCTTCTTTTCGCTTGCACAACACCAATCAGTCTGTCAGACTGCCGAGATTATCAACACGTTCGTGATGCAATCATGTCCGTTGACAATTCATCATTAGCGAACGCGACTAGGCCTCGTGGGTTCTTTATCCTTGTTGAATGATCCTCCCCATCAGGGAAAATTGTAGGTCCTTCCCTCGCCTTGCTCCTTATCATCTTCGCATTCATCGGTATTGCTGATACATAGAGTTAAACTCGACATCACCAAGGGTCTTGCTCCTACATCCCACAGCGTCTCCTGCGACCACCTCAACGCTCCATTAATTGGTGTACGACGATCACGGTTGAATGATTAACAACGTCTCGAAACATGCAATCCACCGCTCCAGGGGACCATAAAGTCCCTCCGGCGGTCTGGGAGTAGAGCAACGCGTGCGTGACGTAGGTCGTCTACCTTCTACCTTCACTTCACTCTGAAAACATTATTCAAGTCGCCCCTACTCTTCTTCGCCTTCTGAAAGCTTCTGTATGCTGGCCTAATTCTCGGACGCTTGTGAACAACCTGCATCCCACCCCCGATGTCCACTATCTGCACGACCCATGGGAGCGCTAACGGATTATTTGCGACAAAGAATGCAGGCTCTGTACACCTGCCCGCGCCCCTGCGCCGTGCAGCGTTTCAAATATGACGAAGGTCACAAAGCTCGGTGTCTGGCGATGAAGCAACCAATACAATCCCACATTGTGCTCATTTGTAGTGTATGCCGTTCATCATTCCTACCTCTCTAGTCCGATATCGTTATTCACACAGAAAGACCTCCTCAGACCGCTGCCTCGGGACTCGAACCATCCACAAACCGCGCCACAGTGCGCACCCGTACGGAGTGACGCGATTACAACGTTGGTCCTCGTGAATCCTCCGCAATAGACAAACCCATCCGAGGTTCCGTTGGAGTCATTTGTGCAAGGGTGTCGCAAGTGTGACGGACATCAATCTCGAGCGCGTCCTCTCCGACTCTCCCCTGCCTAACATCCCATATGACGGATTCCTGCAAGCTCCTGGTAGAGGCGCCGATATTACTAACCTAAACTGGAACAGTCGTCGCTGGACGGTCCGATGATCATGTATATGAACCGCCCAAAGTTTTGTGGCATATGGTGTGCTGCTTGCGTCCGTTGCTTGTGTCTTCTCCTTTACTTCTCCCCTCGAATCCATATCTGTGTTTCGAGTCCATTCACACCTGTCCACGCACACCAGTCATTGTGTCGCAGTAATCAATAGAATTCATACATCGTCAGGTAAAAAGTACGGTCAAGTACAATAACGGGAGAGCCGCGTGCCACCATGAAAGAAGACGGACTGGGCGTAGTCGAAAGGAACACTAACGGGAGACTTGAATAGCTCTGGACAACCTGCATACTCAATGGCTGCAGCACCGCAGATGACCGGCCTAGCTCTTCGCTATATCCATGCATCAAAGTACGCTGTATATCGAAGGTTTATGAACTGGGTGTGGCCCCGTACAGTGATAAGCGTACCTTCCAAGCGGGGTGCGCTCCGCCAGCAAGTAGAGATTGCCGCTTAGGGATTCAGAGATTGCGTCGGTTAGAATGGGCTCCAGACGAGCGGAGAATACATGGTGCGCTCACCTAGTGCCTATAGCGAGGATTCGGTACGGATGTTGGAGGGATGCCATGCAACGTACTGCGTCTTGCAGGCTCGTTTCCTGGATCAATGTCTTTGAGCCCTCAAATAGTAATTCGCGAAGGGAACTACACACCTTCTGAACGAATACCATAGACGGTCTACCGTCTTTCATCGTCTCATCTCAGCGGCGTAGGCTAGAGGTACATCTCCTAGCGTATTATTATGCCTCGTCTCTCCCTTGCCTCCTGGGATGACAGTCTCTCTGCGTCCAAAAACGGAGGAAGATAATTAGACCCTCGGCTGAGTGGCACTGTTGTCATTCAGCTCAAGATGCTCTCGAAAAAAGAAGGAAGGACTCACGCTAGCGCTGCGGCCAACCCTGGATCCCAATCACGTCTCCTCCTCAAGGACTCAATGTGTTCTCTTTGTCCTGAGCGTGCGAGGAAAACCACTTTGAGATTACGACGTTGTCACGATGACGAGGAGATGCCTGCGGGTAGACGGAATGACGGAAAACGACCGCTCAAGATGAGTCCCAAGTATCTGCGACAATGCGTCGCGAACACGCGTGAAGAATAATGAGAACGAAGGAAGGAGTTGAGTACTCGAAGAAGTTGGCGGTCCGGCCCGGTCGCACCTCTTACGGTGGCGCCGGCCCGTTTCACCCTTCTTCGCGACCCAACTCCTCGCACATTTCATCAAACACCTCTCATGCCCGCTTGCAACGACGACAATCCGCACAGCAGGCTACACAAAAACTACTGCGCACAAGGCGCGCGACAAATGCTCTGCGAATGCGGGGCACGCCAGTACGTTGGCTGTTCCTGCCGTGGTCGTAGGCGTGTCTAACGTCGTTCTACAGGACCGACGAGTTGGTCGTCGTCACAGCCCCATTCGGTACGCAACAAGTCCCTTATACGTTGTCACTTGATTGAAGAAGGACGATTACGAGGCAGAGACGCCTCAATCGCGAGGTGAGTTTGGCGCTTCTTTCTTGACTCTACACCAAAGTACTCACAATCTATGTACTAGAGGGGTATCCCCAGGATACGTCCTGGCTCATTGTAGCACCCCAGAGAGCTCAAATACAGGGGCACAGCGTCGCGCTGCCAAAATGATGTTTTATCACCGCTCTACGAATACGTATAAGGCGTAACGGCTCCACGAAGCCCTCCAATGGGGTACGTCGACAACGTTTATGCTGTTTAGACGTGCGCACTCCAGTGCTGATGCATCCCTCCCAGGATTGATCTGAGTGTCCTCATCCGCGCCTCGAAATCAATACCACGTTGTCCATTTTTCTTGTGGGCGAAGACCCTGGGGGAGGCATGCAGAGAGGAGGATCTTGGGTAATCTTCGTCACGAGTGCTTCCGCGGCGCTGTGGGTAAGTCTTGCCCCATCGTCGCACCCGATGCTGGCCTGACCCTATACGATACTCTGCTCGTCCTTCAACCGAGACGGCTGCGTGCTGGCCTTTCGTGGATTTCTTCGCGTTCCTGGAGATGCAGTAATGACGGCGTAATACTGGCGCATTTTGTCCGTTCGCATCCAGGCGGCGCCGGCGTTCTCGAAGCTCTTCCAGGTAGATTGGTATGGGTTCCTTTTACGAAACGCCTTGCTGACTCCCGCTCCGTACAAGAAGTTCGAGACTTATTACTCCCTATACTCGGGGGCGCAAAATCACAAACACCACTTCTCGCGCCGTAAACAACACATCGTGCCGCTAGTCTCCCAGCAGGACTCTTCGGCGCTTTCCAGCGATGTCAGTCGACCGTCTCTTGGTGATTTTGCGGGCACTTACATACGGATAGGCTCGCTGCCCATCATGTTGTCGGCTCGACCCCTGGCAAGCTGGCGAGGATTACAGTGGCTGCCGAGGGCATTGGGTTGCGTGGGTTTCGAATGCCGTCATGCAGGTAAGTCTACGTTTATTGTTCACGTTCGGCTCGACGCATCGCTGACTCCGTACGTGACGCCAGGACTATGTCTCCCGCTTCACGTCTCGTCCTGTCACCCTTCCAGGCCCCTTTCCGTGCGACGAAGCGTGCTCTCTCCCATATGCCTTCCATCGAGCTACATTGGTTTCTCCGCTGCCTTGCGGTAAATTTTCTTTTCACGTTCGGCTCGAGGCATCGCTGACTTTGCACCAAGGTGCCTAGTCTACGTATGCTGCTCCCCGTCCTTTGCGTAACGCGTGGCAAGCGTTCCGATATAAGTCAAAGGGGATCGACGAGCTTGTCCTTCCCCGCAGACCGCTGCCATGTTTTCAGACTATCACCACCTAAACAACGAGCAATGAAAAACCCTCAAGGGCTTTCGGCTAGCCCTCGCTTCGCCGCTTGGCGATGGAAACTATCCACAAGGAATGTCGCCGTTCTCAGATGAACTTGAGTTGTTTTCACTGTAATAGGTACCGACTATGGGCTCCTCGTTGTCCACATCACCCTGCAGGCAAACATGGCGCTATGTCGCCCGTACGGAATCAACGGGGGTCATGAATCCTGTCCTGATGCATCGCTGTGGTCGCGTTCTGAAATCGTCGCTCCTTGCCTGTCATATATTCATGTGTGAGTGCTGCTGTCGTGCCGGCGTACCGTGATGATTTAGCAGCAGGTAAGCATATACTTTATTGTTAGGATCCATCTCATTCTGACGTATCGCGAAGGCTGGCGCCATGGAGCAGGCGTCACCGGCACGAGAAGCCTAGTATTTGGTTCAGATATGGGGGTAAATCTGATAGTTTGCCGCTGTATAAGCTTGTGGTACATCTAATGCAACTTATTGTGTCCTTCCATGTGGGCGGCATAAACTCGACACTGTCTCTTCGTGATTCCTCGCAGCGCAGTATTTGGATAATAGCAAGTCCATTATGGATTTGCGGGAACTGCGTCGATTGGCTAGACTGAGCGCAGATCGGCGGTGCACAGACCCGTGCTGTCAACTCCAGCTGTGCACGGACCTTTTGACGTTGGTTGGCAGCCAAACAACGTATTCGCCTCTTCCTTCCTGCTCCCATCCTCGTCGTAGCCGCCGTTGCTCGCAAGATGAGTCTCCACGGAAAAAAATACAAGAACTTGAAGGAGGATATATTTTCTTTCAAAGCTGGTAAATGGCGCGTCCTCTTCTTTTTTTCTGTCCCTCGCTTCCGGCTTTTCCCTGCCTCAAATTCGACATCTTCGCCAACGTCCGTGTAGTGCCCGCCGCTGCAGAAGATTTTACTTCCGGAATCTCGCCGCTTCTTCTTGTAATCGTAGCCCCGCGTCGAGATCGTACAATTCAAGACGAGTCCCAGTCAGAGCTGGGTGGGGGAATTCAAGCGGCCGTCCTTTTTCTTTTTTTTTCTCCCCCGCCTGTGGCATTCCCCGCCTCGAATTCGACGATGTCTGTGTAGGTTCCCCCTGGCCCTCCCGGTCTTGATGAGAAGAGTTTCTTTTTCCTCCTGTTTCCCGCCGCCCTAACGTACATAATGCCCGCCGTCTCTGCTCGTAAAGGCCGCGAGCGCTCCGCCACGCCATCGCTTCGCGCCCCCGCTTAGCACGCAAAGACTTCAGGTACGCATATAGTCCATCCTTTCGACCTCCTACGTATTCCTGCCTCACCATCGCCTGCACGGTGAGTCCCTCTCCCTTCCACATCATACGTACCCTCTTCTTCGACGACTCGTGAACTCTCCTTGGTGCGCACATATGCTGCGTCCTCTCTCCCTCGACTTCTAGCGCCCCCTGCGTTGATAGTTACCACCAGGTCTCGGTGTCTTCGCAGCGCTACTTGTGATTCCTTTCCCACTCCCCCCTCCCTTCCTCGTCCTCACAATTTTGCGGAGTCGAAGTATTGCGTCGCCGAGTCGCTGACTCGTCGGGCAACTGCTGGCGCTGGAGCTCCGGAGTACTGGCCCCTCGTGGACGTCTCACCTCGGCGCCGCGCCGCTCTCCTGTGTTCTCTCGCGCTCCTCCCAGGTCCCTCGTTTCTCCCTTGTCCCAGTAGTCTATCTTCCTTGCGTCAACAGCGCTCGGCGCTAGCCTGATGCATTGCTCTAAAAAGTACCGCCTCCCCTCTCCTCTCCTGCCCGTATGACGCTATTTAGTACATATCGCGCATATATGGTCTCTTCGGGGCTTTTCCTTCTGTTTCTCAGGCCGTGTACATGAGGGCCCCTGCTCCCTCTCGTTCCCGTCCTCCCAGCCATCGCGCGGCTATTGCTTGCCCATCGTGGGGTACCCAGCGGATACTAGAGTCCGAGTCGCTGCGTTCTCGAGATTGTCGCCTGCTTGGCTGCTCGTACTAGAATTGCGTTAATAGTACATGAGCATCGCGGAAATTGCCGTTAGAGCCCTTGTAACGCCAGCAAGGGTCGCCGGTGGTAGCTGGGTGACCCCGCCCCTCTGAGTCGCCTCGGAGGTGATATTACTTCCAAGATTTGTCTCGAGATGTCGTCTTGTCCTAGGATTGTGTAGCCAACGTGTGCGCTTCTTTTGTAAAGCATCTCGCCGTCGTCCATGCGAGCGCTCTGTAACTCCTCTCTCTTCTACGGCTCTGCTCTTCGAAGACAGCCTCGTCGTTTCGTAGCACGCACGTCACGGCGCAAGACCTCTGCGCCTGCCAAGGGCTCAAACGCGCGGGAGTCTGTATTCATCCCTCATTGCGTAGTACCACCAAGTACATGATTTGAGGGGAATAATCGAGCTTCGGCGTAGTGTTGCCTGCTTTGTGGCTGAGGACGGTTGGTTGATAGTAGCGCGAGCGCACTCGTTCGCCGAGAATAGCTGGATGACGTTTCCATCAACGGACTCTCGTTTTACGGTTACCTTCCTCGTTTACAGCACTTTGCGCAGTCATTTGATTGAGTGATCGCAGAGGTGATAATTTTTCCGAGATTTCGACCTCTGGATGCATCGTCTTTTGGTAAGATCGTGGAGTTAACGTCTTCTCTTCCTTACTCGTATCTCTCTTTGCCTTCAAACCGAACCACCTGTACCGCTTCTTTCGGATGGATCTAAGACACCTTCACCGTTACGTAGCACGGTCGTCTTAGCGTAATACTTCTACGACCTCTACGGCCTGTCGAGAGTACAAACGCGCAGGAACTCATGGTACTCTTCCCGAAATCTGGGGCTCTCGAAGTGTCTTGCGGTGGGACCGTGTTGAGATCGAGGTGTCTAGCGTGCTTCTCGGCGTCGCCAATCTGACGTCTGTGCTGCACTTTGTCCAGGTGTAGGCATCGTGGCCGCGCTATGCTGAGGAGAGGATACCGAGACGAAAGAGCAGCGAGCCCCGAAAGAATATATGATTAGACAGGCGCAACGCCGGGCAGAAGACTCGATCAAGGACGATCTACCTACTCATTATCTCCTCGTATAAGGTGGATTGGCCAATTGGCGATGTTCTCAAGTGGTTCTTGATGGGATGTATTTTGCTCGAGACGTGAGGTGTCGATTGCCGACTCCTTCGCTTCTTTCGGCGTACTTTTCGCCGAATGTCGACTCAGCAAACTACTCTCCCTTGCTATCCCTGAGGGTCTGCGGTATATCTATCTCACTTCTCAACGCATATATCTCGGCGCAAGACCTCTGACCATCTACTCAGGCTTGATGAGCCACATCATGGATTTTATTGTTCATACGCTGATGCGGTGAGACGACGGCTACCATCTAGAATGACGTAACGCCGGCCAGATTGGAGCTAGGACGATCCACAACGTCTCCTGCATCCTGTCTAGACTCCTAAGCTTATCGCGCTGTTAGAACGGTACACGTCGGCGCAAGTGTCCGCATACAGTACACTGACACGGACGTGGTAGACGCTATGTAAGATATAGTCAAAGGAGTCGAACAAGAATATGTGTCCTGGAAATGGTAAGGGTATCATGTTCGTCCGTCCATCCGTCTATGGGCCTGGTGATTATTAGAAGAAAGTCGTGCCTGGCGATGAACTAAGACACGTGAAATATCGATACACTATAATCGAAGAGACCTGTTCGTCTTTGGTGGTACCAGACGTGGAGCGGAGATAGAGCGGATTGCACGGTACGCTATGGTACGGCGGACTAATTATGAGGACATACGAAGGACGCCCGTCGTGCTACAAGCCCACCTAGGAGAGTAAGTCATTCGTTCCGATAGCACGTCTAGACATAAACACGGAGAAAGATGATCCAATGAATGAGATAGCTAGTTTCATTAGGTCAGCACGGGATATTTGGCAAGCGAGGGGGGTAGGGGAGGTTGTGGTGTTGGCTAAAAGTGAGAGTGGGTCTCTCTGCACGACGCGAGCGAAAATAATAGGACTGCGACGAAGGTATGGAGTTATCGCTGCAAGTGTCCATTGTCTTGTCCTCGTTTTGCGAACGCAAGGAACGAACAGAGGTCGGCTTATCAATGACGAGGCACGATCCCCGACTTCACGTCCCTCTCATTGTTGCGTCTATGCCTTCGTATTCGTCGTGTAATTTTTCCAGCTAGTCAAGAAGGCCGCGTCGCCGTTTCACTATGCTTCGAATATCCCGTAGCATGTGTATTGACAGCTACTGGAACTGCAAGAGGAAATAGACGTTTGTGCGCGGATGAGCACCGTGGGGGATGTGTTGAAGCCGAGGGCGAGAGTGCGGAATGGCGGGGGGATAGAGGCATCGACAGCCACAAAGGTTGGTGAAAACCCCAGCAAAGGCTCGAGGGACTTGGAGTAGCTATTGGACAAGGGACCCGCGTTCGCGATGAGGGCGACTGGTCGAAGTGGTATGACAATGCAGGATCGGGGCACGGATGGCGTGCAGGCGCTTGAATATTGGCGGCTTTGCGAAGTGCTGAAGGCCTCTGAGCTGAGAGAAGATCCCGCGGTAAGGAGGGAATGAATGTGATTCCCCACATCAAGGTATCGTCATCGAGAAGCGAAGGCGTGGAGATTAGCACTTGCGTCGCTGATTTCGACATACATTATATAGATCTGATTTTTGCAGGCATGCTTGCCCAACGATGTCGTCGCGGGATGTCGATGACGGCTGCGACAATAAGGAGGGGCGGAAGACGAAGTGCATGCTTCCTTTTCCTCGAGTAAAGCCGGCTCGTGTGTCGGCACAGTTGCTGAGATTTCAATGTATAGAGGTTGAAGAGGGGCCTCATATGGGAAGCGAGTGCGCGGAATACAGCACTTCGAGTTTGGGTGTGATGTTAGCGATCCATCGTACTTGATACCGCGAACGTGTATTGGTGCATGGCGCACCGACCTGGGGAGACCCGTCCTTCCTTCCCCTTTGCAAGAATTACCACGGAAATACGTAAGTCGCACGGAAGCAAAGCCTCGTTCGATTGTGTTGGGGAGGGGGAAAGAAGAGGGTGGTGCAGGTATCGGCCTCGCGCACTCGGGAAGCAGACGTGGACGCGCAAATGGTCACGACCCTGAGAATACCTTGATAAGGTGCGTGAAGAGGAGGGTGATGGGTATGAGAAGGGAAACACGTACGAGATCGATGGAGGTCCTCGCAGTTCGAGGAAGTAGTACATCAGCCGGATGAAAGATGGAGCTCGGCCCCAGCTATCGGCGCCAGGGCCACGATGACAAAGAAACGTCTAAGGGGATTGGGCTACAGAAACGCAAGAACGAGGCGGGATCTATTGATCTCGTGGAGTGACGACTGTGTGATATTCGCGGTTCTATCACGGTGGATCTACTTGTGCTACCATACACGGCGCCAGTGTGTGCTGCGAGTGCAGGGCGCAGTAGCATCATCCGGCGCTCATCCGATATTCGAAGGCTTCAGGTCGTATGATGGGAGCTGTTGAGATGTCGAGCTCAGAAGACTGTAGGTGAGAGAGGGAGACCCTCACATTCTAAATGCGCTACTTCCGTAGATCCGGGTAGTCGCCTGAAGCTCTCCATCACATTTCGCAAGGCGTAGGCGGTTCTGTGACCAGCGTACACCAATTAATCTCGCCCGTACTTTATCGGCATTTGCGGTGGGCGAGATGGTGCATGCAGAAGGCAGGGAGCGATGGCCCCGACAATTACTGGTTGAGGCCGGAAGACGGGCGTTGGCTCGTTCCGCTAGCTGTGAGAATCAAACATGAATTAGGCTATAGTAGCGGCCGAAGAAAGAGAGCGAACTTTAGGGAATTTCCGAACACTAGGAAAGCTTCGAAGTTTGAATGGGGATCAGGTGAGGCTTCCATTACACTTGCTGTTGAGACACGATCAGCGAGCATGATGGCGCGAGTATCCGGTCATAAACGTGGTGAATGCATGTAATGCTGTATACACGAGGCTGATTTCGTGTCTTCAAGACATGACACATGAGGAAGCAGATTTGATAGACGTAGGACTCATTGGAGTCCGTCTTGTATGGCATTGAGGATGTGATTGAAAAGAAGCCAACACGTCACAGACCGTCACACAGTCTGGTGCTTATGCAAAGCAACACTTATCGAAGCTGTCAAGCTCATTGTGACAAGTGGCTCTGGCGTCGCTCAGCGAGAAGGACATCCAGAATCAGGAAAAGGCAAGGATATATAGACGATCTAGTTTCTATCAATGCATCTTGCGATCTCATATCATTGTGGCATTCACATCAATGATACGGCGTGCGCAGTCCACTGTCGGAAAACATCCTAATTCTCGCCACACACATTTCATTCGCATGCCTGTGTCCGTAGAACAGCTCCATCAATCACCTTCATAGTGCACATGTCGTTCTTTAGCCGTATAAAAGCCTGTCGTACTCAAGCAATGATATCGATTCTCAATGTCCTCCACTCCACCATCTCCGCAAGCGTTGAACCAGCTTCTTCAGGGCAAACCAAACACAGTCACCCAGCAGGCACCTGCTCAGATTCGGGCGACATGTACTCACAGCCGCGAAGGAAGGATCATAGTTCTCAGCGCAGATGGCACGGCGAATAAATTTGGAGAGAAGGTGAGCGAAGCTTAGTGTGTATATCAATCGCTGAAACTAGCATCCTCAGAGCACAAACGTTGTCGAGTTTCACAGCCGCATTGTCAAGAACAAGAAGCAAAGTACATTCTACATCAGTGGCATTGGCACGCACAATCCGTCACCTGTAGGCCGCCTACTTGACATGGCTTTTGCGAAGTGAGTTCGTTCATTATCAGCTACTCTCATCGTACTGACACAGTTCTGATAGCTCATTTGAAACGAACATCCTGATAGCATACAAGTGGCTGGCAGAGAACTACGAAGAGGGGGATCAAATATTTATGTTTGGTGAGCAAGCGCAGAGGCATGGTGAACGCTCGCGACAGCTAATTTAGTACAGGATTTTCTCGGGGAGCGTATCAAGTGCGCGTTATTGCCGGCATGATCGAGCGGGTAAGCAGTAGCACGACATCCGTCGTCCAACTGCTTACTGATTCTGAAATAGGTTGGGCTAATCTACCCGGGGAGTACTGCCCAACTCCCGGAGTATGTGCTTTTCCCAAACAACAACCCGCATCTGACGTATCACATCCCAGCGTGTTCAAGTTATATATGTCGACGACGGAACGATCGGCTAACTCCAAATCTGAGAAGTACGAGAAAGCGATGAGGTTGTGTAGGACGTTCAAGGCGGCATTCTCACAGCCCGATGTGAAGGTTCATTTCGTCGGTGTCTGGTGAGTCTCGAGATTAATTTCACCTCATGACGCTGAGACGAGCCATGACGGATGTAGGGACACAGTTTCGTCTATTGGTTTCTCAAGGGGCGCAAGTCTCCCGGAGACAGTCTCAGGAATGTCGCATGTGTGCCACTTCCGCCATGCCCTCGCGCTCGATGAGCGACGTGTCAGGTTCTGGCCGGAACATGCACATAGCCAGCCCTCAAACTCATCTGAAATTGGTGGCGATGTCAAGGAAGTATGGTTCGCCGGAAGCCACTCTGATATGTAAGTATTCCTTCTCTCCAATGTGAAAGCAAGCAATTGAACTTACCCAATTCTAGTGGCGGCGGTAACACTGAAAACCTAGATTTGAAGACATTCGGTCCGGCTCTTCGTTGGATGACATATGAAGCCCAGGACCACGGACTTCTGATGCATCCATACACAGGCGAGTGGGCGCTCCCTGATCTAACGAAGCCCCACTCGCTCAAGGGAGCCTGGCATATTCTCGAGTGGTTGCCCTTGCGTCGGCCATCGTATGAGGATGGAATGGTTACATTGAAGTAAGTAACTTCATTTGCTTCCAAGAAAATAACCCTCACCTATGGCTCGAGACCCCATCATGGTGCTCCTCGACGTATACACGCTGGCCAACGTATCCATGAGTCTGTGTATGCGGCAATGGGAATAAAAGTGGACAAACCCAAGACTACGGACTCACAATCTAGTGACCGAGAGCTGCCTCTCCTTCGTCCCCCGACGGACCAAACCGCATCTTACATGCCATACGCGAGACTGCCGAACGAGCCCTCTGCCTCTTGGCGGAACTACCTGTTCCTCGCCGGGTTGGTTGAGCAAGACGCTTTCATAAATATCGAGGCAATGATCTTCGGGATGCAAGACGCCACCAAGGCGCGGGATCTGAAACGATTACAAGACGAAGTTGAGATGTTAGCGACGAACTTCTCATCGGGTAAGACTATGTTGGTGGTGCACGATACTCAGGCTCATATAGGAACCAGGTGCCGGGCAAAATACCGGGGTCCTGACCGAGGTCCACGGTGCACTGTCAATCTTACTTTCCGTGGTCGAGTTTTTGAGGACTGTGCTTCGGGCCCAGGAGGATGTTCGCGACACCGTCATTGCAACGCTTTTCTTGGCGTTGGCTTCCCTCGAACCAAACGAAGATCACAAGCTCCCCCTGGCTACATTCCGCGAGGTTGCTCAGAGCGCGGCCGCGGTGCTCAAACCCAAGCATTACCCTCAGGTCCTTGGAGTCCTTCGTCATGCTACTGGTGATGACACTCACTGTGTAAATCTGATTCAGTGCTAAATCCCTGCGTAGATCTGCTCCAAGTCTCATATAACTTGCACGAAGAGCAGTGGATCAGGGCTGTTGCCATCCCGGCTACCAGCGTAATTTTATCCGCAGGTCCCACAAAAGTAATGGTTCAAACTGGTGGAGGCGAGAGATCCATCAACATTGGTGATCAATGGACTGTTTCATTCTCAGCAGATGGATCAAAATTCGCAACAGGCAACGCAGATGGGACCGTCAAAATATGGGAGACCGAAACTGGGAAGGAACTACGCACTTTAGAAGGTCACTCAGACCCGATTTGGTCTCTGGCTTTCTCACCGGACGGCCGCAAGATCGCAGCGGGATCGGAGGATGGCACAATTCGAGTATGGAATACGGAGACCGGTCGAGATCTGTATGGTGCGATAAAGGGACACACCAGCTGCGTCCGCGGATTGGCTTTCTCCCCTGATGGAACTCGCCTCGCATCCGGGTCCTACGACGATACTGTTCGGCTGTGGGATGAAGATGGGAAGTCCAAGGTGCTTGAAGGGCACACTCGCGATGTTAATTGTGTTGCATTCTCAAATGCCTACATCATCTCCGGCTCGGACGACAAATCGATACGAGTATGGGATGCCGGCTCTGGTGGATTGGTGAGAGTGTTACGAGGTCACACCGGTAGGGTCCTCTGCGTCGCCTTCTCACCTGACTTCAAACTTGTCGCCTCAGGCTCTCGAGATAATACTGCTCGGCTGTTGGATGTCTCCTCCGGGGAGGTATTGGCTATCTATGATGTTGGAGATTGGGTGACGTCTATTGCCTTTTCTTTTGATGGGAAGCAGGTCGTGACAGGTTCAGCGTGGGGCAAGGTGCATGTTTGGAATGCAGATGTGTTATTGTAGATTCTACGGACACTTGTAGTACACCTGGATCTCTGGATTGTTGTACAACATTCATCATCATGTACACTTACTTCAATCTGATGAAGAGTCACTTATATATTTCCAATCACAAGATGATACACAATTGAGAGTAATCATCCATACGCGATAGACGAGTCGGGGGTCTGAATGAGAGGTAACAATAAGAAGAAAGAAAATAAGCAGGAGCATAGCGAGGGGGGTGTTCTAGACGGGCAAATGAGGATCATAGTTCCACATGCATGGGATGACAGGAAATCACTGAACGAGCCTGCCTCTCCTCGAACGAGGGGATCCCCAGTCCTCGCTTGAGGTACGACCCCGACTTCTGCAAAGATAGAAAGCGACAGTGAGGACCCAAGTCGTGTCCTGTCGCGGGAGGGATACGTAGCGAAGCTGAAGACGGTAGGTGGAGTAGATGTTGACGCGACTGGATTGCTGCGATTTAGCGGTGATAATGAGCAATGGGGTCGAGAACGAGATTCGAGTGAAGCAACAGGTAGCCGCGTGGTCAAAACAGGGCGCTCGTTGGAGTGCACCCTCAGAGCTCGGTCAGAAGTTCCAGCGAAACAAGGCGACAAAGAATATATAAAGGTCGCATCCGTAGAAGGCGAGGTCCTGGAGAAGTGGTCACCGTTGAACACAGGTATGTAGCCGAAGGAGGGTGGAATTGAGCATACTTGTGATCTATTAACTACTGAGTTCAAGGAGAAGCGACCAGACCAAAATCATTCTTACTTGATGGTAAATGAAAAGTCGGGATTGGTGGGGGGAGTGTGCGTGCGCTTGGTAGTCTGAGCCCGTTCATGATGTAGGTGCGAAGAGGAATTCGCTATGTGTGAATGCGAGGACCGGGAAGGGTGTGTTCCCACCAAAAGCGAAGTAGGAAGGAAAGGAAACCGAACGCCACGTGACGAACGGAACGGAGGACGAGAACGCAGGAGGCGCCGCGTGCGCACTGCTAGACTCTTCGCGACGCAACTGAGGGGGAGAGAAACTTCTTCTTATTTTCAAAGGTATGTAGGTAGGTACTATATATACTTGTAGTATATGTAAATAAGCACGCTAGTTCTGCGTGTGCTAGTAACTAAGTAATACCTAAGAAACAATGTGCCGCAGCAGCTCGTGTTCGAGTGCTCGGACCGAACGAGGAAGTAAACGAAACGATATAATACGTACAATAAATCGTGTATCCGGGCTTGAACAGGGTGCCAACCCTACAATGAGCTGCGTGATGCTGACGTGAGGCGACCGGTCGGTAGAGTGACGCGCGACGAGCTTCGAGATCACTCCAATATCGACCCAGATGAATGGCGAGCTTCGGAGAGTTTAATCACGACCAGTGGGAGTGTTTGGCTCGTTCCCTGCGCTCGTGAGCCCAAGGCAGCACAAGGGGCATTCGCCTATATCTCGTCGTCTCGCATTCGCAGGAGAAAACCCTTGATCCGCGAACTTATTCGCATCTCTGGTACAGAGGTAACTGCGGCCGCCAAAGTGACCAGCGACGACACTGTATGCCTATGCTCGCTAAGCCACATGACAGTTCTGATACTGATAGGGATACATTCGTGTGGAACGCCAAAGTACACATGATCTACGGGCAGTTCGTGGAGGCAACCTTCTACGACGCCACTGATATATGGTTGAGTTTGGTGTATCTATAGCGAAACAATAGCGTTAGTTGAGCACTCCCCAGAAATCAAGATGTTCAAGAAGCTAAGGTGGTTAATGGAAGATACCGAGAGGCGAAGAAAAGGCAAATCCTTACGAAGCTGCCCAAGCTGCTTACCCTGGAGTTTTATTTGCCGCGATCATCGCCGATACGGTGGAAGTCGCTATCGTCTCCTTATCTTATACTTCGCAGGGCATTGGAAGTGGATGGTATAACTCATGAAACAAAGTTGAATCGGCGGTGGAGGAGAACACCAGGAATGCACTCGAGTTTGTCGGCGCCTACTGTGGAATGAGACATATAGGGGCTGCCCGTGCGTCACAAGCTGTTGGAGAAGCTTCGGAAAAGTCACCGTCTTCTCCCATTCCCCATCCTTCTTCAACGACGTGTCAGCATTCTGCAAGCCCCAGGAGGTACAGAGGTATCGAGGAGTTTTGACCTGCCGTACGTCGTCTGCATTTTCCTGGGGTATCGGACTTTGACTCATTGTTTTCAGAATATCATCGCTCTTCTGAGCGTGCACCATTGTCAATACGCATCAGGCTAGAACATCCAACGTCAGCGCGTCATCACGAGAATGACAGCACGTACGTAACTCTCTCCCGCAGCCCATCCTGAATACTAAGCGAAGCTCTCACCCAGGACGTCATGCCTCCGCCCACTGGGACCAGGGAAAGTCGAGGCAAAGAGATATAGATGGTGCTCTTCGAAAGCTTCGGGCGATCGTGAGTCTCTACCTTTGCTAACATTCTCTTCGATGACCTAGTAGAACCTAGATTTTGCTCTCGAAGGCCCATCTTTCGTGTCCAAGTAATCTTCAGCGACCCGCGGTCGCGATATGTTGCACTCCCCTCGACTTTTGCCCTGTCAAATCACACCTCTCGCCTCTCTTACCCATCCTTACTGGGAATCTGTCTACCACTGCGTGCGCATACTGAGTTGACCCGCGCTCCCTCCTCTTCAAGCCCACTTCCTCGCCACACATACAGACCCTGTGCACTCGACACTCATGTCCCTTATGTCTCCTCAGCCCCAGGTCATCTCGATCCCGTGCTGGGGTACCGCCGAGGTACGCAACTGGATGAATTGAGCAGGGTATCGAGAAGAGTATCGTTGATTCACCACTCGTATCATAGTACGGCTCACACCTTCCGCAATGAACTAGTGAGTAAAGCCGCTCATTTCATTCAGATTCCAAAGACAATTCCCTCCAACTCCCTAGGGTCCTGAACTGACAAGTTCTGCACTCGATGACTGTCCTTTTTCGACGACTCTGATGCTCGTGATCGGCGCGTACTCAGGCGTGCGCATACGATGGTCCATCTCCTACGGAGCGATTCAGTTCATCGATTCCGGGCTAATCAAAATATCCCCAGATGCTCTGCGGCCGCCTTCCGACGTTTTCCAAGCGCGACGCCACGATTTTACGAAAGGGATTTCTGCGAGCTCCCGGTAGAGGCGCCGATATCACTAACCTACACTGGAACGGTCATCGTCGTAGGTCTACTTCCTCGTTCGGCTTCCTCCGGGCTTGGGATTTCCCTTTCATCCGGTTCTCTACCGTCCGAATCTACACTCCGAGTCCATTCACGTATATTTATGCGCGCCGATATCTGAACCAGCGCCCGTATTTGAACCGTAACCACGGATAGTGAATAATACATTTCATAAATTACAATGTAGAAACTAGCACGAAGTAGGCATATACGTCCAGCGCGCAGCACCTTGACTGTCTTTCACAACCACGCGCATGGCGAGTCGCTCCGTTGATCGCTGTCTAGGGCTTCAGAGATCGCGACGGTTAGGATGGGCCACAGGCGAGAGGAGAATCGACGGTTCATCCAGGCTCTAGTAGTGCCTATAGCGAGGAGTCAGTACAGATGTTGGAGGGAACTCACCCAACGTACTGCTCCGCCAGTCTCAGAATCGCAGCTCCCGACTAGCCCACGTTCTTCGTAACATGAAGCCACGGAAGGACACTCATAAGGTATAGCAACTAGACGTATCACGAGCCATGTGACAGCGAGTGCGGTCGACGGTCAGATCCCGCGTCTACTGAGGGGTACCCTGCATCACCCCTTGAGGCCTCAAATCATAACCACGAAGGGAACGACACACCTTTGAATAACAAACATAGACACTGTCTTTCTTTTTCATCATCTCATCTCGGCGGCGCAAATTAAACGTACATATCCCATGGCATCCCCACGAATGGTCTATCCCTTGAATCCTGGGCTGCCAGCCACGTCGAGTCAGAAATCGTCAGAGCGTCGAGTCCCGGACGGCACTGCTATCATTCAGCACGAGAAGCCCCCAGGAGTCTATCAAAGGCATACCTTCGTACAGAACGAAATTCCTTCACTTGAATAACCACGCCTGATGCTCTTAGAACGAGAGTCCCATGTCGTAGAGAACGCTATTAATGGAATGGGTGAGGAATCGAGTTGGGCGCTTGAAGACGTTTGGGGAGTCGGTCCGGTCACACGCGCCACGAATGCGCCGGCCCGTTCCATCCATTCTCGCGAACTTGATCTGTTCTCTGCATGCTCGCACAGAGGCCCAATCTTCAAAGCTTCGCCACCACATCCGTGGAGCGTGATTGACGACGCCCGGAATGCGCGTCCGATTGATCCACAAGTACATTGCATGACCTGAAGGCTGACGTACGGTGAGCCATCGTTCTTTTTCCGTAAGTGTCGGTGCGGATATGATATTGTTTTACAGCTTATCGTCACCCTATCGTAGGTAGCCACTGCGCTGATTCTTGTGGAACTGATATAGAGGATGTTGTGGTAGAGGTTCCAGATGTTTCAGCGACAGGTGAGCTTTGATTCTTCCTTCCACTCAAAGAAGACCGCGTTCTCATGCACATGGTTCGTGTTACTGGGTCCGCAGGCTCCTAATACCAACGAGCTCTACCGCGCCACGGTCTGCACGCAGGCGTATTTAAAGACGCCGTGCTGGAAATCAACGAGGGCTTCAACTGTGGTTATATAGATACGGCTGAAGGGCTCCCTGGAGCCCTCTTCTGAGGTACGTTTGCGACTCCTGGTGCGAGGACCTGAGTTCTGATTTGTTTACCAATAGATGACATGGCTATTAGCTCGCAAGCAACGCCCGATTCCGTGAGTGACACTTTCAGAAAATGAAGGGGTAAGGCGAGGGAGACTTCTGGCTCCGACCGCCGTGGCGGAGTTCGAGCGCTTGTGAGTCCGTCGTGCGCTCTCTACCCCATACTAGGCTAAACTCGACTGAGACAGTGTGTATAAACCCGTAATCCTGCCTATCCCCCAAACGACGATGCTAGTCTACGGAGCCGACTGGGCACGTTTTTGCCAAGAATCGAGAAACCTGAGATGGACGCGCGACGGATTTTCGTGGAATTCATCGCGTTCATAGATGTACTCTAGAAGCGGAATCATCACGCCGTAATCTTGGCCCGTTACGCCTATTTGTCTCCAGACGGCGGTGTTCCTCTCAACGCGCTTCTAGGTCAACCGGTGTCGTTCCTTCTACAAAACCTCTTGCTGACTCTCGATTTTGCATTCGCACATCCTAGATCTTTCATGAGACCTACACACCGACGTGCAACCCCACGTACACCGCTTGGTGCGCCGAAGACAACACATCGAGCCACGAGTCTGCCAGTAGAACTTAGGCGTCTTCCAACAAGGTTCGTCGACTGTCTCTCCGTCATTTCGCGGGTACTGACCTACGAATTGGCCCGATGACTATCATGTTGTCGATTAGACGGCTGGCAAGCTGGCGAGGATTACAGTGGCTGCCGATGGCATTGGGATGTGTGGGTTTCGAAGGCTGTCATGCAGGTCATTTGTATTGTTCACGTTCGGCTCGACGCATCACTGACTCCGTGCGTGACGCCAGGACTACGTTTGCCGCTGCACGTCCTTTTTGTAATGTCTAGAAAACCTTTGAAGCTCTGGAAACGGTGTGTTATGGCTTTGACTTCTTTGCTCTGCGAATACGAGTCTAGACAGCGTCCTTCATGACTAAGTGACGGAAATATTGATTAATCTTTTCCTGTCAAGCTACCAGGCCGCTCTCCGTGCGACGCAGCGTGCTGCCGTCCATATGTCTTCTACGGAGCTATATGCTTTCGTCTGATGTCTGGCGATACCGCGGCGCTGTTATGTGCGCATACGACTGCTCCCTCTCGTTCACACCAGTGGGATGCTTAATCGACTCCGGTAAATTCATCTTTTCTCGCCTCTTGTCTCTCATTTCCAGTTGGTCTAATTCTAGCGTCGGTTGCTTATAACTGCGATGACATTGCTTCTGACCGAGTCTTTCAAAGCTTTTCAGGTCGAATTGAAGTCCATTTGTGCCGAAGCGCGGAAAACTGCCGCGCGAGCCCTCGTTACGCCGCCCAGGACGGCTATGCAGCACCTCCCCCTAGATCCCTGCTTCTGGTCATCTCCTCGATTGCAGCCTTCTGGGGTGTGGTCCAGCGATTGACGTGGTGCTATTTCTGAAATATGGGCCCCTTGTGGTATCGTCTTGCGTTAGGATCGCGGATTCAATGTCTTCGCTTCTTCGGCGGTGTATCTCCGCGTCGTCGACCCGAACTTTGCACCCCGTCCTCCCTCTGCGGATCTGCCGCATCTTTCTTTGCATAGTACCACCAAGTACATGATTTGAGCGGAATAATCGAGTTTCCGCATTTTGTTGCCTGCTCTGTGGTTGAAGATGCGTTGAGAGCACCCAAGCATCGCGAGAAACTACCGCGAGAACACTTGTATTGCCGCCGAGGATGACCGAGTGACGTTTCCCTCGATGGACTCTCGTTTTACGGCCACCTCCTCGTCTACATCACTCTGGGGAGTCATCGAGTGGTCAATGTGATACTATCTGTGAACTTGGGATATCTTGTGCTGGTCTCGGGTAGTAAACGTCTGCGCTTTGGCAGTGTTTCTCGCCGCTGCGAACTCGAGCGCTCTGCACATCGTCCTCACCCACGCGGCTCTGCCGCATCTATACGTCCCTTCTCAGCGCTTCGTTCTACAACTACGCTCGTCTTGGCGCGAGACCTCCGCGGCCTGTCGAGGACTCAAACTCGGGGCAGTATGCACCTATGTATTGCTTTGGCAGACCCGCCCGTTCCGTTGCCCACATATCCCATGGCTGGCTGTTTGTACGCTGAGATGAAGGATACCATATACTCGAGTAGACAAGCGTAACGACGGGCAGAAGACTCAATCGACGACAATCTAGTTTCTCATTATCTCCTCGGTTAAGGTCAGCTCGCTCTTTTTTGCGGGGTCATCGAGTGGTGGCGGAGGCAATACTCTTCCCAAGATTTAGTTGTCTCGAGGCGTCGTCTCGCGCTTGCATCATGTAGTAAACATACGGCGGCTTTGGCTGTGTTTCTCCTCATCGTCAACTCAAACACTCTGCACCCCTCTGCGAGGATTCAAAACTCGCAGCAGTCTCCATTCCTCCCTCATTGCATAGTACCACCAAGTACTATAATTTGAGCGGAATAATCGAGTTCCTGCATGGTGTTGCCTGCTCTGTGGTTGACAATGCGTTGATAGCACCCGAGCCTCGCGAGAAACTACCACGAGCGCGCTCGTTCGCTGGGAATAGCTGGATGACGTTTCCCTCGATGGACTCCCGCTTTACGGCCACCTCGTGATCTACATCACTCTTCGCGCCTCTTTCAGCTGGATCTACCGTGCCTCGAAGACACCTTCATCGTTTCGCAGCACGTACATTTTGACGGAAAAGTTGTACTCGCAGGAACCCATCATACTCTTCCCCAGTCTGGAGCTCTCGAGGTGTCTTGTGTTGTGATCGTGGTCCTCGCTTCTTTTAGCTTGCTTCTCGGCGTCGTCAACCTGACCTCCCTGCACTTTGTCAAGGTGCTGGTGTTGTGGACACGCGATGATGAGGAGAGGATGACGAGACGAAGGAGCGGCGAGCACCCCGAAAGAGTATACGAGTAGACAGGCACAGCGCCGTGCAGAAGACTCGATCAAGGACGACCCAGTTTCTCATTATCTCCTCGTCTGGGGAGAGTTCGCTGATTTTCCGCTGTCATCGAGTGGTGGCGGAGGCGACATTATATCTATTTCTCTCGAGACGTGAGATGTCAATAGCCCGAGGATCATCATGTCGACTCCTGCGCTTCTTCAGTCAGATCTTTCGCCGTTGTCGACTCAGCGAAGCACTCCTTGTTGGTATCCCTACGTCTCTGTCGAATCTATGCGGAGCTTCTCAGCGCTCCGTGGCACGGGCATCGTGGGGAGCCTGGGGTTCCATTACCGTGCCAGACCGTTCACCCCCAGTACAATGGTCATTCCGAGTCACTGAGGCAACGACTGGCGTTTCTACGAAGGCAGGTGCTATCGTGTTAGATCTAACACAATCACCAGGATCATCGTGCATCTTCTGTAAAATCCCCGCGTATCGCACGGATGCCAGGAGCACGTTGGTATCGGTGATCTCGTAGATGGACGTGGTAGGTGGATTGTAAAACAAAGCGCGTGGCGCGACGGCCGTAATACTACATGTAGTAGAATCCCCTATTGAACTGGTAAGGAGCAGAGGGACTGTCCGTCTGCGGGAACGCCAGAAGGTAGAACGAAACAGTCCGCGCGAACGTGTCGTAGTGTGTTAACGTAGACATCAAACGGTGCGTATGTATGTCGTAGGAAGCGCATGAAACTTTGGACACGAATGCGGAGTAAAATAAGCCGCAGTAGGGAGGAGGATGGTGATCTAAGAATATGCAAGGGCCAGAGAATCATCTATTCGTGAGTATGCTTTTAAGCGCGGAAAAGAACACGAGAAAACGATCGATAGGGCGCGCGTGAAAGGAAGCAAGATATTTAGTGCGTTTGAGCCAATTCGTAGGAAAAGGCAAGGCGAACTCAGAGATGAGGCAGCGTTGGTCAAAGGCAGAGGGGATCAGGTACATGCCGTGAATACAACGACAACTGCGGCCAAGGTACGAACCCAGTACTGCGAAGGGTCGTCGTCCGTCCTTCCACAAACGAAAGGAGTGGACAGCGCACGGCGTACAAGTGATGGGATGCAGGATCCCCGACGTCGCTGATCCCTAAGGTTTAGCGTGCGACCTTCCGGACATTGTTTGTCCACAAACCCAGAGGTGGAGTGACAAACAGTACGATCTTCCACACCGCGACCACGACATGTTAAACCCCCCTCGCGGAGGCGCACGACAATCATCAAAAACATGGGCACGCGGGACATGTCACCCTTATCCTGATTTCTTTTCACGGAGCCCTTGGTTGGTTTTGCGGCGATGGTTTCAGGGCCCAGGCAGCGTGTGTATCAAAGCTACAGATACAGCAACGACAAGTGAGTGACAGTGCCGTGATCCCATTGACATGTATGACAGGTCTTGCTTCCCATCCTAGCCTTTCACTCGACGGGAAACAATGGCTCACGACGGTGTGGGCAGCAACTCCGAGTCTCCTCTACCAGCAGCGTGTTGGTGCAGTTTCTGTGCGCATGGATCATTATCCAACCGATGATACTACAATTCGTATGACCATGACGCCACGACCATACCTTCCTTCTTCCCCTCCCAGGCGCTGCCTCCTTACCCACCCGAAAACCAATCCTTCAACCGCGAAACCACATGCGTCTACCTACATCTCGCAGGCCAGTCGGGTCTCAAGGAATCGGGATGGATGAGAAGTCAACTAGGCATGCAGCACAGCAAAGACCGCGCTATCACGTACGAAGACCGGAAACCGACAAGCGCATCGTCTGTGCGCACTTCTTCATGCTGTTTCCTTTGCGGTCTGGTACCTCCAAGTATGCCTCCCCTCCTCGCGGGGTTTCCTGAATTGTGAATCGGAACACGGGTTCGCATCCGTCCTCTACCTTTACACCCAAGGCCTCAACTCCGGGTCTGCCCCTTCATGCTCTTCTCCCAGTGCTACCGAACGCACGAGTACGACATCCTCCGCCTACAAAGCGACAAATCCACCCGCTGGACCTCCAGCGTTCAAAGGGGCGGGCGTACGTTTGGCGCAGGCGTACGGGCAAACTGTCACCTGACGTGGTATTTTTATGGGACGCAAGGATTGCGCTTATGGGTCGATAGGCAGGCCTGCCTCCACATCACAGTATAGTCAACGAGCCCTATGACGAGGACAGGGTAGAAAGAATGCCCATCTGCGATGAGAGCGCGAACAAGAGGTAGTGCACTGCATACTACGTTCCCATGGGGTACAAAGATTGCGACGAGATACTGGTGGCGAGGCCCTTCGGATTGCCGCTGCGAAGCGCCGATTATATGGCACAAACGAAGTCAACGTCGAGGATCATCGAACTCCTGCTCGAACAGCGGGTGCTGTTGAATCGTGGTGTTCCCAGACCAACTAACGGACAGAGGCCGTTCGCAGTGCCGGCTCGTACCGCAGTCCGAGGTGTCGTAGAGTTTGCGTCCACGACGTACGCGATGCTCCTCTTCGGCTTCTACCCAACGTCGTATCGTGCGTTGACAAGTCCTCCGCGCTGTGATCGCGCCTTTACGCTGCTCTATAAGGATTCTGCTTTTCATTACCTCACTGTTCTACGGACACGATTGTCACGCATGCAGCGTTCGTTATACTATGCCTCCTTCAGGACTATCCGCGCTACTATACGATCCACGATACTTGAAATTTCGTAGTCTCCGCTCTGGCTGTTGTGACCCCCAGAGACGAATAGGCATCTTTTGATTATCTCGTATATATTTCTTCCGCTATGTCTCGCACATCTGTCATTTACCGAGCCCTTATCCCTTATCACAGTACCCAGCCACGTACGAGCGGACGACTACAACTCCTTTTCTCCTCTATTTCTTCACTGAACAAGGGATCATCCGCTGCGTTTACTATGGCATGCTACCAAAGCGCATCCCCGCGCTGGATACGACGAGGAGGAAGGGTAGTGTAGACGGTTTCCTCCGCGAAATTGAGGTGACCTCCGGAGATATTGCGAGGGCCCTCGCTACAGCTTCGGTCGATCCTTGTGCGCCGTGACGCACCCATATGGAGCAGGCAACAACAGCGAACGGGGACAGTGGGGAGCACGCCGTGGAGTTGCTCGATAGCTTCAACAAGGAAAACAGTGTAAACTTCGAAATCGCCCCCACCTCGACAGCTCGGGGAACATGAAGTCAGGAACGACCGCAAAGAGACCATGTATGCGTAAGATGCGCCCGAGATTTGAGTGCTACGATGGAGAGTAATCCATCTAGACAGCGCTGGGCGCCGTTGACGCGAGGAAGATAGACAACTGGTACTTGGAAGAGTTGAAGAAGCTGGGAGCCACGGGAGAGAATGTGGAGAGCGACGCCCCGCTAGATTCAGATGTCTCGCGGCGTTTAGGTGCTATCAACCTATCCGCAGCTACAAAGCAGGCAACACTACGCCGAAGCTCGATTATTCCCCTCAAATCATGTACTTGGTGGTACTACGCAATGAAGGAGAAATGCAGACTCCCGCGCGTTTGAGCCCTCAGCAGGGGCAGAGTTCCCGCTCCACGACGTGCGTGCTATGAAACACTGAGGATGTATTCGAAGGGACGTAGATTCGGCAGATCCACAGAGGGAGGGACGGGGAGCAGATTTCGGGTCGACAACGACGAGAGACAGGGCCAAAGTAGCGCAGACGTTGAACCTACGATCCCAGCGCAAGACGACGCTTCGAGGAATTCCTACCTCACAAATAGTATCACTACGACCACTTGATGACTCCACAAGGAGTAGGAATGAAACCAGGATATAGCGAGGGAAACATCACCTAGGTATCCTTGCGGCATCACGAGTGCTCTCGCGGCAGCTCAGGTACTATCAACGCAGCGCTGGCAGAAGCGGATAACAATTTCGAGGAGTCGAGGACTCAGATAACAGTTGGGTACCAACGATGGGCAAGAGGTAGTAGTCGCAAGCGCTCTGCGTCGGGGGCAACATACAGGACGAGTGGCTAGAAGTTCCACAAGGACTGGGAAGTTAAACATCCCAAAACATGCGGCGACGCCGCGCAGATGTAAGGACAAGAGATGGATGAAGGACAAGGGGACGGAATCGCGAGTAGGACGACGAAGAAGGGCAGGTGGAGGGAGGAAAACGAACGGGAAAGTATTTGTATGGTACATAACGACCTCGATTCAGTGGAAACCCCGAAGGGACTAATGACAAGTATCAGAGCAGGTGGAGCTATCGGCAAAGGAAGAGAGGGCGCTGCGTATATATGCGCGATGGAAGGCTCACAAGTCGTCGACGAAGGGGTAATACATATGAGCGACAGGCGTTCGGAGGGGATGGGGCGCTGAGGTGGCATCAGAGGAGAGGGACTCACCGTGTACGTGAGTCGACGTTGGGAAGCAAGGAGCCGGCGAGGAAGGCGAAAGTAGAGGCTATATGCGTACCACGCATGTCATGCACGAACTTGGAGGGAGAAAATATCCTGGTATACGAAGGCCCAGAGCGGCGCTGAGACAAGAGGACGATAGCGAGAGACAATGAGACCGGGAATGGCAAAGGGGGTCGAGAAAGCGGCGAGAGGTAGGCGCACCGCGACTGGACTACTCACCAGTGTCGACACAGATGGGGCTAGCGGGCGAGGAAGAGAGCACGCCACGTATGTGCGCCACCAAGTGTATATGGGTGTGACGGGCATTTTTTTGCAGGGGGGAATGGCACGCTTGGGGATCCTCGCAGGGGAGAGACTCACCATGCACGTAGGTCAACTTCAAGCAGCAAGAAAACAGTGAGAGACGCGAAACGATAGTATTCACGCCATGGTCGAAGGATTGACGTGAGGGAGGCGGCGAGGAAGGACAGCAGAGGGACAAAGGGGAGTTTGAGCGTCGAAGGAAATCGGGGAGAGAATCAGGCTGATGCAGGTCTGCGGAAGACCAGAGCGACGCTGAGACAAGGGGACGATGGCGGGAGACAACGAGACCGGGGAAGAGGCCGACAAAGTAGCGAGATGATCGCACAGGGACTCACCTCACGATATAAGAAGAGGATCAAACGCGTGCTGGCGTCTAGCATATTGATGGCGTGACGGAGCGCTGGCGGCCTTAGCGAGAAGAGATGGCGGGATGTGGGAAGTAAAGAGCGGCGGGCACTACAGAGACGTTGTCGAAGATGTCGAATTTGAGGCAGGGAAAAGCCGGAAGCGAGGGAGAGTGAAAAAAAAAAAGGACGCGCCATGTACCAGCTTTGAAAGAAAATATATCATCCGTCCAGTTCTTGTCTTTTGTTCTGTGGCGACTCATCTTACGAGCAACGGCGGCAACGACGAGGATGGGAGCAGGAAGCAAGAGCGGGATACTTTGTTTGGCTCCCAACCAACGTCAAAAGGCCCGTGCACAGGCAGAGTTGACAGCGGGTCTGTGCACTGCCGATCTGCGCCGAGTCTAGCCAATCTGCTGCCCAACGACTTACACTTTGAGCCGTCTGTCGGTCTCCGCACTCAAGTTTCAACATAATATCTCTTCTGCAGGCAATGTTTCACGCCGGAAAGTCCGTCGCTAATAGTCAGCCGCCGAGACAGCATTGAGGTGGCTGAATACCTTTACGTCGGCCATAGGTAAGGCGAAAAGAAGTTGCATTGGATGTGTACCACAAACTTGTACAGCAGCAGACTATGAACGCCGACGCCGGGAATTAAACAGGCAGACGAAAAGAAAGCTGCCACAAGCGTTCGATGAATTATTAGACCTCGATGATACCGGTGAAGGGACCGAGAGATAGTAGAGGCATCCACTCATAGAGTTGACAGCGCAGGACGAAGGAAAATAGCTGCACGGAATACCGGCTATCCGAGGCGTGTTTCGTCGCACTGTTGAGAGACTAGGGGGAAGGACCCGGTAGATGCCTAGACAAAATGGGAGAATGAGCATGTCGAACTCAAAGTCATACTGGAATACCGCAAAAGGCGGAATACCTCGTCGAGAACCGTATTCGCAAGATAGCGACGCCAACGCATCAAATGCCCTTTCCAAGGTTTCGACTGTTTGCCACGCCCTAAAGAAAGTACGCGGAGCGGTAGGTATAAAGCTGGCGGAGCGGTACAGAGTCAGCGATGCTTCGAGCTGAACGAAAAAGCTAAACTTACCTGGCTGGTGCACCGACGATGCTTCGAGACCTTGGCGACAGTGTCTCAGGCGGGCAGATCGACAGGGTCATTGTTAGTACAGCTACAGAGAAATAGACCGATCGTGTCAACCCCCAGCCCTAAAAACACCAAGGAAACGTCCTACTCACCCCGTCGAAAGAGCCCCGTGGTAGCCTATTGGTAGACTCGCACCGTTGTCTACGGCGCACCAAGTGGTGTATGTGGGTTTGCGCCTGTCGCACGCATGGAAGATCGAGGGTCTGCAAACATAAAGCGAGAGTCAACAAGGGGTTCCGTAGACGGGGCCGCAATGACTTGCTTGCTTATAAACGCGTGCAGAGTCTCATAGTTGTCTGGATACGAACGGACAGAAGGGCCAGAAACACGAGGAACTCCACGAATGGCCAGCGCGCAGCCGACTCGGTTCAGCGATAGGCAGACTATTACGTGTCTATATGCCTAGCGCAGGCGTAAGCCAGCAACGGATGTGACGGTGGAGCGAGACGGAAGCATTCGTAACGATGGACACCCCAAGATCCTCCTCCCGTAATTCCGCTCTGAATCATGTCGGGTCATAAAAGAAAGTATCAGCACTTGTATGGTATCCGCGCGTCCAAAACAGCATAAAGGTAGTCGACTTACGGCATTGCAGCGCTTCGCGGAGCCGTTATGCCGCACCCGCAGAGGGGAGGCAGAAACAGAACCCGTTTCTAAAGCACGACATATGACATATTGTGGCCGGAGGTAATCTTGCTGTCGAGCTACGCTGAGATATGGATGGATCCTGCGGACGCTGGCGTTGTTGGTTACCTGGGTGGAGCGTTGAAGAAAGAAGGACAAACTCACCTGGCGCTCCGGCGAAACTTCGCTCGCTACCTTATACATCCACCGTTGAAAAATAAGACCCCGATAATGAGGACGAGACGACGACGAATTCGTCAGATCTGCGAAGCCAATACATCAGAACATGCATCTACCTGCATCTACGGCTGACGTACCTGCGTGCACCGTATTCGCCGATTGCTTGTCGCGCTTTGTGCGCAATGTTTGTACTCGCCCCGCTGTATGGATCGTCGTCGTCGAATGCGCCCATGAAAGGCGTTTGATGAAAGTTGCGAGTTGGTTCGCGAGGAAGGATGGAACGGGCCGGCGTCACCGACACAGTGACCGGTCCGAGGCTTCAACTTCTTCAAGCGCCCAACTCTTTGCCAACTTTCCTTCAACCTGCGAACGTCTTAAGACTGAGACCCTGTCAGTGTGCGCCCTAGACATCATGCGCTCTTGTGGCTCTTTTTGCGAAGATTGGCGCTTCTCCCAGACATTCTGCGACGCTCCCTGCGTGGAGACGAGACGGGCCCTCCTCCTCATCCATCGTATTAATCGTGTTTTCTACGACATGAGACTCTCGTTCTAAGAGTATGAGGCGTCGTTATTCAAGTGAAGGAATTTCATTCTGTACGTAGGTATGTCTTTGGCTAGATTACAGAGAGCTTCCGGTGCTGAATGATAGCAGTGCCGTCGGGGAATCGACGCCCTGATGATTGCTGACGCGACGTAACTGTCATCACAGAAGGCAAGGTAGAGACCGGTCATGGCGATGCGCTGGGCCACGTACTCCCAACCTGCGCCGATGAGATAAGACGGTATCTGGGGTTGTCTTTCAAAAGGTGCGTCGGCTCTTTGTGGTTACGAATTCAGGCCTCAAGGATAGCTATACAGGGTGCTTTTCTGTGGACACGGGACCTCGCCATCGACTTCACTCGCCCTCGAGCAGCTCGACACCACGTCTCGTGGATACACTCCACGACACCAAGGAACCAGTACAGTGAGTCAAGTAGTGAGCGCAGACACGGTGTATACTCTCTGTGAGTGTCCTTCCGTCCCCTCATCTTTTCAATAACGTGGACTCGGCAGCCAACCAGAGTCGAGGCCAGAGGGTCAATTGGGAGCCGCCAGTCTGAAACTGGCATGTGTCCAGTTAAACCGTTGCACCCAGTTCTTTCTTTACTTTATCGTACTTCACGCTAGCTTCTACAGTGTAATGTATCAGATGTACTGATTGGTGCCGTAGCTGTAATATGACAATTTTTGGGGCGTAAATAGATGTGAATAGACTCGGAGTACAGAGCCTGCCAGTAGAAGAGAACCAGACGAAAGGGAAATCCCAAGCGAGGGAAGTAGACCGACCTTATATTGGGTTCTTTGACCGTCCAACGACGACCATTTCAGTTTAGGATAGAAATATCGGCGCCTCTACCAGGAGCTCGCAGAGATCCCTTTCTGTAAATCATGTCATCGCGCTTGGAAAACGTCGGAAGGCGACCGCAGAGCACCCGAGGACATTTTCATTAGCCCGGAATCGGTGAACTGGATCGGTCCGTAGGAGATGAACCACTAACCTACCAATATGTCCTATGCGCACACCTGAGTACGTGCTGATTCACATCATCGGAGTCGTCGAAAGAATGGCAAGGTTCAAGCGCAGAAGTTCCCAGTTCGGAGCCCTGAGGCCTGAGAGTGTCAGCCATACTATGAGACGAGTGTTAAGTAAACGACGTTCTCTCAAAGCCCGTGTTAACTCACCTAGTCGCGCAGCCAAGCGGTACCTCAGCTGAGGTTCGGCGAGCGATAGTACTTGTCCGTGCGACTGAAGGCAATTTGCAGGCCAGTCGACTGAAGGAGAACGGAATTGAGACGACCTGGCGCCGAGAAGACGCACAAAAGACGGACATCGAGGGGGAGGGGGAGCGGTGAAAGGAAGAAAAGGAGAGAACACAGGAGTTGGAGGCAACTCATAATGCGCACGAGGTGGTGTGAAGGCTCCCAGTGAGCAATGGGTGAGGTGAGAGAGGCGAAGGGGCTCGTCTGACACAGCGAAAGTCGTGGGGAGTGCCAAATATCGCCGGTCCATTTTCTGGTCCCAGTCGACAGATCTGCCGTTGTTATTGAGAACGGGCTGCAGGGGAGAATCTCGTAAATGCTGCCATCTGGCATGAAGACGACATGGCGCCAAGAAGGCATATGAGAGACGGACGTCGAGTGACTACGGCCTGCATGCGTGATGATGATGAGGAGGGGTGGAGGCAGGAAGAGGACGGGGCGCAGGAGCTGAGTGGCGACTAGTAACTCACTATGCGCACGAGGTGGCGGGAAGACCCGCCGCGAGCAACGGACGAGAGACGCCGAAGGGCCAATCCGACATGACACGGAAGTCGTCTAGAGTGCAAAATATTGACGCTCTGGGTAGTTGGCGGTTACTATGACACAAAGAATGGGCATTAGGGGGTAATATCTGGGCTATACTTGGTCACCGAAGAGGATATCAGCACAGTTGAAGACTCACGATCGCGCTAAGATTTCAAAGAGCCCCATCCACGCCTAGTTACCTCAATTTACTGCTCCTAGTCGACGGGCCCAGCATGTACTAGGTGAGAGCTACCGTCAGCGGTATTCAGAATGGGCTGTGGGGGAGAGCTTCCTACATGCTACCATTCTCGTGATGACGCGGTGATGTTGGATGTTCTAGCATGATCCTGCGCCCTCAGTCTGCAAACGATGAGTCCAAGCACCCTAGCAAAACGCAGAGGATGGAGGAGACGAACTCAAGTTGGTCGGCGCCTATGTGTTCAATGAAACATAGGGGGTCCGCGTGATCGTGCGTCACTGGCTGGAGCTTCGGAAAAGCGACTGTCTTCTCCGCAAGCCCAGCAAGGTTCAAATGTATCAAGGAGCTTGGCATGTCGTACGGCCGACTCAGGATTCCTTCATGACACGCACCCTGGAGACTATACCATTCCTTTCCAACGATCTGCAGGGTAGAAAAATGAGCAGACGATGGCAAATTCCATTGTATCGGCGACGATTGCAGTAGATCGCAACAAATCAAATTGACAAAATTGACGGTGAGCAGCTCGTGCATCTTCGCAAGGATTGATCCTTTTCTTCACCTCGCGGTGTCATATATGAATCAAATCACCCTTTCTGAACTTTACTATTGCTCGTAGAACCCTCAGGCTCGATTATATCGAGTGTTCGTGGAACACTATTGTTCCGCAATAGATGCACCACCGTCGACCATATATCAGCGCATTCGTGGAAGGCTGCCTCAACGATCCGCGCATCAATCAGGTATCCGGCGGCACTCCGAAAGAAGGTACTCCTACCAGTTTCAGAATCGCAATGCGGCGTAGTGAACAAATTGCGTCGTCGCTGGTCACCTTTGCCGGCGTGATTACCTCTGTACCAGAGATTTGGATAAGCGTGCAAGTCAACGGTTTTCTCCTGCTAATACGAGACGACGAGATACGGGCAAAGAGGCCCTGTGCTCACGAGTGCAGAAACCGAGCCAGAGACTCCCGCTTGGCGCCGGTTCGAGGTTGTGACTAAACGCTCCGAAGCTCGCCATTCATCTGGGTCGATATTGGAGTGATCTCGAAGCTCGTCGTGCGTCACTCTGCCGACCGGTCGCCTCACATCAGCATCACGCGGCTCATGAACGTCTGCTAATTCTCCTTGAACTCACGGGCTACTAGATCGTAGGCTCTATGAAGTCCGTTCCCCCTCAACTACGCTCCTGCTTTGCGGACCACCTCACGAGTCACCCCTTCGCAACGACCTCGCCTTCCTCGCATGCGACCTTTATACAATCCTCGGTGCCTTGATTCGCTCGAATTTCTGAGCGAGTACCGAAGGATGCACCCCAATGAGCGCCCTATGTCTACCACACAGCTACGATATGTCTCTTTACTCGATTCTCGACCTCGTCCCCATTGCTCATTATCACCGCTGAATCGCAGAAATAGAGTCGCGTCAATATTGACTCTACCTACCGTCTTCAAATTCGCTACGTATCTCTCCCGCGACAGGACACGACTTGGCCCCTTACTATCGCCTTCTATCTTTGCAGAAGTAGGGGTCGTACCTCAAGCGAGGACTGGTGATCCCCTCGTTCGAGGAGAGGCAGGCTCGTTCAGTGATTTCCTGTCATCCCGGGCATGCGAGACCTATGATCCTCATTATCATAGGCATGGGCTTCTTGCTCGCACTTTTTGTTGTGCCTATTTGCCCGTGTGGAACACCCTCCTCGCTATGCTCCTGCTTATTTTAATTCATCTTATTGCTACCTCTCATTCAGACCCCCGACTCGTCTATCGCGTACGGATGATTACTCTCAATTGTGTATCCTCTTGTAATTGAAAATGTATAAGTGATTCTTCGTCGGATTGAAGTAAGCGTACATGATGATGAATATTGTACAACAGGACAGAGATCCAGGTGTACTACAAGTGTCCGTAGAATCTACAATAATAAGTCCGCATTCCAAACTTGTACTTCGCCCTCCCGTGAACCTGTCACAAGCTGCTTTCCATCAAAAGAAAAAGCAATAGACGTAACAATCTCTCCAACATCATAGATAGCCAATCCCTCGCCCGAAGATACATCCCACAGCCGAGCAGTACAATCGTCGGAGCCTGAGGCGACGAGTTTGAAGTCTGGTGAGAAGGCCACCCAACGGACCCAATGGGTGTGCCCTCGTAACACTCTCACCAATCCACCAGAGCCGGCATCCCATACTCGTATCGATTGGTCATCCGAGCCGGAGATGATGTAGGCATTTGAGAATGCAACACAATTAACATCGCGAGTGTGCCCTTCAAGCACCTTGGACTTCCCCGCTCCATCCCACAGCCGAACAGTATCGTCGTAGGACCCAGATGCGAGGCGAGTTCCATCAGGGGAGAAAGCCAATCCCCTGACCACGCCGGTGTGTCCTTCCATCGCACCAAACAGATCTCTACCCGCCTCCGTATCCCATACTCGAATTTTGCCTTCCCCCAATCCCGCTGCGATCTTGCGGCCGTCCGGTGAAAACACCAAAGACCAAATCATGCTGGAGTGACCTTTGAAAGTGCGTAGTTCCTTCCCGGTTTCAATATCCCACATTTTGACATTCCCATTCTCGTCACCTGTCGCGAATTTTGATCCATCCGCTAGGAATGAAACACTCGATTGATTGCCGATGTTGATGGATCTCTTGCCTCCACCAGTCTGAGCCATTACTTTTGTGTCACATGCGGATAAAATTACGCTGGTAGCCGGGATGGCAATAGACATGGTCAAGCAGCCTTCGTGCAAGTTATATGAAACTCGGAGCAGATCTACACAGCAATTTAGCACTGAATCAGATTTACACAGCGAGTGTCATCACCATTAGCATGACGAAGGACTCCAAGGGCCTGAGGGTAATGCTTGGATTTGAGCACCCCAGCCACGCTCTGAGCAACCTCGCGGAATGTAGCCAAGGGGAGCTTGTGATCTTTGATTGGTTCGAGGGAAGCCAATGCCAAGAAAAGTGTCAAAATGATTGAATCGCAAACGTTATCCTGGGTCCCAAGATCAGTCCCCATGAATTCGACCGTGGATAGTAAGACTGGCAGCGTGTTGTGAATCTCTGTCAATATCCCGGCATTTTGACTGGTACCTGATTACTATATCAGCATATGTATCCAGCACCACTAACATACTCTCACCTGATGAGACGTTCGTCGCTAGCATCTCAACCTCGTGCTGCAACCGTTTCAGATCACGCGCTTCAGTGGCATGTTGAATCCCGGAGATCATAGCCTCAATATTGGTGAAGGGGTCGTGTTCAACCAACCTGGCAAGGAGCTGATGATCCCCCCAAGATGCAGAGGGTTCGTTTGGAAATCTTGCATATGGTACATAGGATGCGGGATGGTCCGTCATGGAACGAAGGAGAGGAAGCTCTCGGTCACTAGATTTTGAGTCCGAGTCCGCAGTCTCGGGCTTGTCCACTCTTATTCCCATTGCCGCATACACAGACTCATGGATACGGTGGCCAGCGTGTATACGTCGAGGAGCGCCATGATGGGGTCTCCAGCAATAGGTGAGGTTTATTTTCTTGCAAGCAAATGAAGTTACTTACTTAAGTGTGACGATTTCATTCTTATAGGATGGCCGACGCAAGGGCAACCACTCGAGAATATGCCAGGCTCCCTTGAGCGAGTGGGGCTTCGTTAGATCAGGGAGCACCCACTTGCCTGTGTATGGATGCATCAGAAGTCCGTGGTCCTTGGCTTCATATGTCATCCAACGAAGAGCCGGACCGAATGTCTTCAAATCTAAGTTTTTAGTGTTACCGCCTCCACTAGAATTGGGTAAGTTCAATTGCTTGCTTTCGCATTGGAGAGAAGGAATACTTACATATCGGAATGGCTTCCGGCAAACCATACTTCTTTGACATCGCCGCCAATTTCTGGTGATTTTGAGGGCTGGCTATGTGCGTGTTCGGGCCAGAACCTGACACGTCGCTCATCGAGCGCGAGGGCATGGCGGAAGTGGCACACATGCGACATTCCTGAGACTGTCTCCGGGAGACTTGCGCCCCTTGAGAAACCAATAGACGAAACTGTGTCCCTACATCCGTCATGGCTCGTCTCAGCGTCATGAGGTGGAATCAATCTCGAGACTCACCAGACACCGACGAAATGAACCTTCACATCGGGCTGTGAGAATGCCGCATTGAACGTCCTACACAACCTCATCGCTTTCTCGTACTTCTCAGGTTTGGAGTTAGCCGATCGTTCCGTCGTCGACATATATAACTTGAACACGCTGGGATGTGATACGTCAGATGCGGGTTGTTGGTTGGGAAAAGCACATACTCCGGGAGTTGGGCAGTACTCCCCGGGTAGATTAGCCCAACCTATTTCAGAATCAGTAAGCAGTTGGACGACGGATGTCGTGCTACTGCTTACCCGCTCGATCATGCCGGCAATAACGCGCACTTGATACGCTCCCCGAGAAAATCCTGTACTAAATTAGCTGTCGCGAGCGTTCACCATGCCTCTGCGCTTGCTCACCAAACATAAATATTCGATCCCCCTCTTCGTAATTCTCCGCCAGCCACTTGTATGCTATCAGTATGTTCGTTTCGAATGAGCTGTCCATGTGCGAATAAGCAGTGTTGTATCAGATTGTCGTTCATGAACTTACTTTGCGAACGCCATGTCAAGTACGCGGCCTACGGGGGACGGGTTGTGCGTGCCGATGCCACTGATGTAAAAGGTAATTTGCTTCTTGTTCTTGCGAATACGGCTATGAAATTCGACGACATTCGTGCTCTGAGAACGCTAGCTTAGTGAGTAAATCGTTCGTCAATCAACATCGCTCACTTTCTCTCCAAATTTATTTGCTGTCCCATCGGCACTGAGGACAATGATCCTGCCTTCTCGGCTGTGGGTACATGTCACCCGAATTTGGGTTTGCGCCTTCTGAGTGATTGTGCTTGGGTCGCCTTGAAGGCGTTGATCGAACACTTGTGGGGACGGAGGAGTGGAGGACATTGTGATTGAATGGTATTGAGAATGTCCTACAGGCTTCAATAGATCTCAATAGTGATGAGCTTCATGGGCGAGTGAGACATGATGTACGGGGTTAACGGACACAGCATGTTCTTTATCCACAAGTATATGCAGAAAGAGATTGCGGTGAGAACTACAATCTACTCTCAGGCCGACATGAAGATGTGGTAAGGGACAGGCGATTGATCATCTCATCTTTTTTGATATGAGACGGTGCCGATTGACATCGACCGAGTCGTCTAGATACCCACACTTTCACCTGATTACCCCCGTCAGAAACGTTGAATACTCGTGGACATTACAAGTCTGTCTCATATACATATTGATGAATTTTTGACGTCAATTCATGTTGCTTTAAAGTTTGAAGTAGTTCAAACACGCTCGCTCGACCATATTTGCATAAGCGCCAAACTCACAGTGATACACGTGTGACCCTCTGCGACGCGTGGGCTTCTTTTCAACCACAGCACCAAACTATGCAAGACTAGTCCTGCAGGAAGAATCTGCTTCGAAAACGAACACATCAGCTCCATCATATTTCGAAGAACACATCAGCTCCACATGCTATCCATTCGCCGGCCTTTTTAGCCCTCTACGAACCGCAATCTATCCTTTCATATCGACATTCCATCTGTCAGAGATGGGAGCACATCACCAGGTTTCTGATACGATACTCGCTCTGATATTCCCCAACTGTTCATCCACAGGGAATACAATGGAAGCTTCGCCTCATGCCCGTTCAAACTTCGAAAATCTCCCACCGTTGGAAGGTTGCCTGAAATCCGTTCTATCCCTTCTTCTACCACTATGTCCCAATTCCTGCTTGATTGTTAGGAAAACGGGCAAACACCCATCTCTAATCATCAACCAATCATTGTCGAGGTCATAGCCTAGCTTCCGTGTGCACCATCTCGCGCACAGCAAATGCAGATGAATTACGAGGCAAATGAACCGGTACATTCTGGTCACAACACCGCCTACGCCTCGTCGGATGTGCTTTACAGCTCTGGGTAACCACCCGGATGCCCGGCCTTAGCACATTTAGAACGTGAGTGTCTCCCTGTCACCTACTGTATTCTAATTTCGACGTCTCAACAGCTCTCATCATACGACACTGAAGCCGTTGGCGGCGGGCTCAACGTTAGATGATCCCACATAGCCGCCATCATGCCGGCTTGCTCTACTCCTCAGCTTTCTTGCTATGTGGTGGCACCGGCAGATCGAGATCAACTCGTGCACACGTTTCCGCACCCACGAATTCCTGAAGCATCCGACGACGAAGCCTCGCGGCTATGAGTTCAGAACCTTTCGCGCCTCGGGATCCAATCCTCTCGGCTGTTCTTTCAGTATCATATTGTACCTCTGGACGGTGGGATCCCATCGTGCATATGACCCGCCATCCCCTCGAATTGCGAGGGCCTCGTATGTTGTTCCTTTGCTACACGCATACACGCCTTCAGTTATTTCAGCTCATCGGCATGCACGTATCCATTTCTCCTTCACCGAATGCGTGAAGCCAATATCTACAATAGCCTCTGTTTCCCCCCCTTCCTGTTCGGCATCACCTAGGCGCGGTGCCTACGCCTGGACAGGGTGCAGCACGGAGGTTAGGTTGACGACGACAAGAGGCACTCTGAAAGAAGCGAGGACATTGACACCACGATCCCAAACAGGACACCTCGAAAGCTCCAGATTTCTGGAAGAGAATGATGAGTTCCTGGGCGTTTGCGCTCTCGGCAGGCCGTAGAGGCCGTAGAAGTATTACGCCAAACCAATCATGCTACGAAACGATGAAGGTGTCTTCGAAGCGCTGTAGATCCAGCCTAAAGGGACGGTACAGGTCGTTCGGTTTGGAGGCGAAGAGAGATACGAGTAAAGAAGAGAAGACGATAACTCCACGATCTTACCAAAAGACAACGCTCCCAGAGGTCCAAATCTCGCGAAGTGTACGGCGATACCTCAATCAGATAACCGGGCGAAGTGATGTAAACGAGGCAGGTGGCCGTAAAACGGGAGTCCGTTGATAGAAACGTCATCCATCTATTCCCGGCGAACGAGTGCGCTCGCGGTAGTTTCGCGCGGTGCTTGGGTGCTCTCAACGCATCCTCAGCCACAAAGCAGGCAACAAAATGCGGAAACTCGAGTATTCCGCTCAAATTATGGATAGTACTTGCTGGTACTACGCAATGAGGGAGGAATACAGACTCCCGCGCGTTTGAGCCCTCGGTAGGCCGCAGAGGTCTCGCGCTACGACTTGTGTAGTTGTAGAGCGAAATGCTGAGGAGCAAGGTATGAATATAGCGGAGTCGCAAAGGGAAGGACGGGGCGCAGAGCTCGGGTCGACGACGGGGAGAAACACGACTAAAGAAGCGAAGATGTTGACTCCACGATCCAGACAGCGCAAGACGACGCTTCGAGGAATTCCTACCTCACAAATAGTATCACTACGACCACTTGATGACTCCACAAAAGAGTAGAAATGAAACCAGGATATAGCGAGGAAAACATCACCTAGGTATCCTTGCGGCATCACGAGAGCTCTCGCGCCATGCACAGGTACTGTCAACACAGCCCTAGCAGGAGCGGATAACTATCTCAAGAACGCGGCGACTCGGACTCTAGTATCCGCTGGGAACGACACGATGGGCAAGCAATGCGGATGTAGTGGCGAGTATTCTGTGAAGTTACTCGCGCGGTTCAACCCAGAGAGTAGTGTAGTGTGGGAGTCGTAGCCGCGCGGCGCTGGAGGACGGGAACGAGAGGGAGCAGAGGGCCCGTACACGGCTTGGGAAACAGAAGGAAAAGACCCGAAGAGAGCATATATGCGCGATGTGTACTAAAAAGCGTCATACGGGCGGGTGAGGAGAGGGGAGGCACTATGTCTAAGAGCAATGCATAAGGCTAGCGCCGAGCGCCGTTGACGCGCGGAAGATAGAATACTGGGACGAAGAAGAGACGAACAACCGGGGTGACGCGGGAGAGAACGCGAAGAACGGCCCGCCGCTAAGTTCAGATGTCCTCGAAGAGCCAAGAGCTCCCCAACAAGTTGACGAAAGGAACGGAGAATGGGGTCGAAGGGATGATTAATGACGAGTAGGGTGACGAAGAAGGATGGACAAAAGGGAGGGACGTCAACTTGTATGAGTAGGTATGGATTATATAACGGCCAAAAGTCGATATCCTAATGATCAAGGAGGCTCGAGGAGAGCCCGTCGCCTATACGGGCACCATGGAAGACCAGAGAGTTGTTGACGGAGGAGTACGTACGAGGAGTGCCAGCCATTCGTAGGGAATGGGGTGCTTAGAGGCCATCGGAAGGGGAGAGACTCGGAGCTCAAGTACTCACCGTGCGCGTGAGTCGACGTTGGGAAGCAACAGATGAGAGAGAGGCGCGAAAGGGGAGGGTATATGTGTACTATACGGGCTGTGTACCAAGTCTTTGCTCGAAGAGCGGCAGGACAGAACGATAACGGAGGGACACGGGAGCATACGCTTGAAGAAGGGCGGGCAGTGATTACAACCAGAATGAGGGAGGTCTGTGGATAGCCAGAGTGGCGTTGAGTCGAGGGGAAGATGGGGAGAGACAATGACATCGGGGGTAACAAAGCGGCGAGAGGACGGAATTAGGCTGTTGGAATGGAGACTCACATGGACATCGCGTTACAAGGGGATGATCAGAGACAGAAAAAGAGAGGGAGGACGTGCTGGCGCCTGGCATATTGATAATGTGGCGGAGCGCTGGCGGCCTTTACGAGAGAGAAGACGGCGAACATTAGGTTAGAGCGGCGGGATGCTGGAGGGAAAAAGAAACTCTTCTTATCAGGCCTGCTCGTTGGGAAAGGAGGGAGGGCTGGTGGAGCGGTGTCCCCTACACAGACAGCGGCCAAGACGTCGTCGAGTTCGAGGCAGGGGAGAAAAAAAGCAAAGAGGACGCGCCACGTACCATCTTTCAAACAAAATATAGGCCCGTTGACTTCCCCCGTCGCGTCCTGATATTTTCTGCGCTGATGTGCCTTACGAACTCGTCGCGGGATAAAAACGACGGTGACGACGAGAGAGGGAAAAGCAGAGGGGACACTTTGTTTGGCTGCCAACCAACGTCGAAAGGTCTGTGCGCAGGCGGAGTTGACAGCGCAGGTCTGTGCCACAGACACTGCAGATCTCCATCGCACTGCTTCCAACAAATCCATAATTCCCTGTCCTTCAATGGTCAACATCGTCATCACACGTTGATTATGTTGTTTTCGTCTTCTAATCTTACCGCTCACCGGTGCCAGCGAGACAACGTGGAGCAGTGTACTGCGTAGAGCCGGACGCTGGGAATGTTCAGGCCGCTGTAACAGCGTTGAGATGGGTTAAAGGGTAAAAGGACTAGCAGGGAAGGCGAGAACAAGTTGCATTGGTCGTACTGCAAGGTTTTACAATATCAGGGTACCGAGTTTAGGACGCGCGTATCTGCAATTTGCAGATCCCCGACCAGCGACTACGCGTGACGTTGTCTTCCGTCCAATCTTACGTCCCAACGTCACCAACACCGGTACATATGGAAGTCTACGTCCTAAAATACCGTCGATAAACATTAGAGGTGCGCGGATAAAGGATTGAAGTCAATTTCTTACCTGTTTCCTGAATAATTGAATATCCATACCGCTTCGGCCCAAATGAACTTCAATTCGACCTGAAAAGCTTTGAAAGACTCGGTCAGAAGCGATAGAATCACGGCCATAAGCACTCGACGCCGGTATCTGACGCGCCCGAAATAAGAGACGAGGTAAGAGTGAAGCAGCCATCGTGAAGTTACCAGAGTCAACAAATTGGCGCGCTGATGCGGACGTGGTGATGTTGACGGTTATATGCATCAAAACGCCGCGGTTTCAGCAGAAAAATTGGAACTGCACGGCAAGTAGCACGATTCGTCGCGCGGTGCAGACGCCGAAGAGCAGCCTGGTAGCATAACAGGCAAAAATGAATCAACGTTTTCAACCCCAACTCTTCTAGAAAACGTGAAATACCTGGTCGAGGATCGTATTCGCAGCGCGAAGCTAGAGGTCGTCCAATATCATTTGCAGGATTCTCGTTCGCTTGTTGCGCAAGGGGACGTATCTGCTGACGAGGAACTGGAGACTTGGTGTGGTGTAGGTGATTCGGTGGGAAGCACGTAGGAGAGAAGCAGGAGAGCAGCACCTTACTTAACTAAACTTCCTCATAACGCACCCTGTCCCAATTGTCCTCAGCGTCTGAGATCTTTACCAGCCAGCCCGGCCGTTGACAGCGTGAAGGCCGGTAGATCTGGAGAAGGGAAGACAGATCGCATAAATACAAATAACCCCCCCAAAAGTCACCAAAGACGACGGACATCACTCGCGCGTAGAAGTCTAGTGGTAGAGTGTCTATTGAGTTTCAGGACGCCCTCGCCGGCACAAAAAGCAGCATATATGTAGCTACGTACGCGGGAATGGATGGACGGAGAAGATCGGGGGTCTGCAGATGCAAAGGGGAAGTAATCGACGAGAGGGACACGAGACGGAAGAACGTAGCTGGGCGAAAGACATATGGACGACAGTACGATTCGACGAACGTGGGAGCTTCGAAGGCGAAATGGATCAGAATTTTCAGCTCAAAACTTCTTAGAGAATGTGGAATACCTCATTCGGATGCGAAAATCGGCCAAGGGAAAGTTCGTACAACGCCTTTTTCGTGCTATTGACTCGTTATGCGCACGGCGTCTGCGAACAAGGAAGCGCTATCAGTGACCCGTTGCGCCCAAATTGGAGAAGAAATCAACCTGTGCCTTATACTCCTTAAACTCGCGCTATCTTCAACGTGCCTCAGCCTGGGAGTAATTGCGAGTCGTCAACTTGACTGCGTGGTGGCCAAGAGAGAGGTTGCCTCGCGAAACTCCCCAGAGAAACGGGTCCCATGCCCCGTTGGATCCCATGGATTGTCATTGGCAGAAAGGAGTAGGCGTTCCAAGCATTGCCGATGCTGCGGCTTTCTGCCTATGTGGGCTTGTACGTCGGGGTGGATGCCGCGTCGAATCGAGAATCTAGTGCTTCCTGGTGATGTCGCGCGTGAATCCTGGGCAGGAAGCAAGTACAAATACTCACCCGTAAGAGCGACGAGACTCTCACCCCCGCTGACGTCTCCTTGACACGTTCAGATCGCAAGACGAACTTTACAGAACCAATGAATCATTTGGTGCATCACGTAGACTCTTTGGACTGAGATGACACGTTCGCCGGTGGTAGACGGATTATGCAGCTGGAGATCTAGCGGAGAGTCAGTCGGTCGTCAGGTATACTGAGGGTGAAAATTCGGGCTGCAAGTTGCTTGAATGGCGCCAGGTTCGAGTGGCTGGAACGGGCCGCCGCCACCGTGACACATGTGACCGGACCGAGCCGCCAAATTCCTTGCTTCGTTCCCGAAACCGAAATGGAGTCCGCACAATCGCTTGACGTCGTGAGTATCCACGAGGTATTGTTGCATACTCTTCTCAGCCGCATCTTCACTCAATCCTGATCTCCGCAGCGACTTAGATGCTGGCCTCATTACCAAGAAGGCTTGACTGGTAAGTCCTCAATTCGGGTATCGCGAGTTCCTGTATCTCAGTCATAGCAGTGTAATCCAGAAATAGAGATGAACAACACGCGGGCAATGCGTCTTGACGTTGGAGTGTACGGACTACAGATGGAGATGAAGCGCGAAAAGGAAGACAAACGCCGATCTTCCTGAGGCAGTCATCAGGTCCGTGAGTCTTTCTTCGCCGTCCCGGTTCGATGACTCAGACGCTGAGGCAGGGTACAGTCTACTTGCGCGATTAATTCTCTCTTATTCGTCTCAACCCTGTCCAGTCGCCTACGCTCTGCGACACCACGAAATTGGCAACTAAGCCGATTTGATGTAGCAGGGTCTTACAGTCAACAACTTGGACTGTGGACTCAGATGGAGTTGAGAACCGACCACACTGTACGAGTCGGACGGCAGGGAGAGGAGACGGCTTTCCGAGGCCGGGTACGTTCCATAACAATACTTTTCCGACGAATACTGATTTTTCATCATATGGACTCGTCTAATCTGCATACCCTTTCGCCCTTATATTCTGCCCCATATTTCAGAGTACGGCCTAATACCGAGTACATGATACGCTGCGCGATATTCCCTGCCCGACGACTCAAGGGTCCGCACCCTGGAGATGAATCCTACCGATGGATGACTCAACGTACCCAAGATATGTCAACGCTGTATCAGACTCTGTACACGGCTCAAGGGCATTTGATACACACCGTAGTTCAACGCATAGAAATAGCAGTGTCCTATACTAGACGATTACGACTTCGAATCCCGTCATAATGTGTCCGTTTGGAGGGATGTTCCGACTCTCGAGCTGGGTCTCCTTGACGTAACCGTCGCACTGAGCTCTTTCGCGTATTTTGCACCAGTTTCTGCGGTATGTTATACGAGGGCTATATATTACTGTCCGTGGGCATAGCACGAAGCTCGGTGCTCGTCAACGATGAGGTCGATGGAGTGTAAACAAAAAATGTAATCAAAGTCTAAGAAAGAGATGCTGACCACGCCAGAGTTGCCCTTGTGTATTTGGTGAGCTCGTGCCTACGACGTTATATTAGACTCTCCGGCCATCGACGGGCAGCTATTCCAGATAACCTAGTAGTTTTTTTTTTCATTTACTGGCGCCCCGGCGGCGTGGAATTTCTCTTCTTCTCGATGCGGTCATAGGCGTTGAATATATTTGAGATACTGGATATCCTGCGGTCTGTCATGGTTGGGATCAGACTCACGCATTTTCTCGATGGGGAACTAGGACAGCTCACGCACTGATGTTATCCAGCTTGTTCCGCGTCGTGCGCGCATGCTTTAGCACACAGCGGGCGGTCAACAAGACGCTGGAAATAGAACCGGGCAGCGGCGCTGAGCTCCTCGGGTCCTAAAAAGCAGGAATGGAGTGGGTTGAGTGTGGAATGGCAGAGGACGAGTAGGGTTTACTCACGACTTGATTGTCGAAAACGTGGGCGGTACTTGCACGATACGAGTGTTCAGGATCACCCAATTACGCACCCAGAGGTACGTTTAAGGCTTGGCAAGCGATATCCTATGGTGTGTCTGCGTGACTTAAGATGGGTATGGCCTGCGAGCGCGGTGATAAGGGGTTGGGGTGAGCAGAAGCGGGGGTCGCTGAGTTAAAAGACAACTCACTGTATGCACGGGGCGGCCTCACAGAAGAAGATACCAGTTGTGAGGAATGCGAGATGTTGGCGCTCAGGTTCCCTGACAGTTACTTCGACACGAAGGATGGGTATTAGGAGGCGATATCTAGGTTCTACTGGGTCATCAAAGAGAATGTCAGCCAAAGTAAAGATTCACGTTGGCTCGAAACTTTCAAGGAGCACGTCTGTTTGCTTCAATTTCCCGGTCCTAGTCGACGGAGGCATGATGCATGATGTCCTCGGTGAGAGCTGCCGTTGGTATCTAGGATGGGCTGCGGGAGAGAATATCATAGATGCTGCCATCTTCGTGATGACGCGTCTTTAAAATGACGCGCTGATGTTGGATGTTCTAGCCTGGTGCGTATTCCCCCAGAAGAGGCGATGTGATTCTGCAAACAATGAGTCGAAGTCCAATACCCAAGGAAAATGCAGAAAACATACGACAGTCCAAGCTCCTCGATACATCTGAACCTTGATGGGCTTGCGGAATCCTGACGCGTCGTTGAAGAAGGACGGGGAATGGGAGAAGACAGTCGCTTTTCCGAAGCTTCTCCAACAGCCAGTGACGCACGATCACGCGGAGCCCCTATGTCTCATTGAACACATAGGCGCCGACCAACTTGAGTTCATTCCTGGTGTTCTCCTCCACTGCCGATTCAGCTTTGTTTCATGACATGCACTCAGGAGGCTATACCATTCCTTTCCAACGATCTGCGGCGTAGAAAAATAAGGAGACGATGGCGAATTCCACCGTATCGGCGATGATCGCAGTAGATCATAACAAGTCAAATTGACGGTGAGCAGCTTGTACATCTTCGCAAGGATTTATCCTTTTCTTCACCTCGCGGTGTCATATATGAATCACATCACCCTTTCTGGACTTTTTGATTGCTCGTAGAACCCTCAGGCTCGATGATATCGAGTGTTCAAGTAACGCTATCTTTCCGCGATAGATGCACCACCCTCGACCATATATCAGTGGCGTCGTAGCAGGCTGCCTCGATGATCTGCCCCTAGATCATGTATCTGTCGGTACTCCGACCGAAGTATCCCTACCAGTTCCAGAATCGCAATGCGGCGTAGTGAACATATTGCGTCGTCGCTGGTCACCTTTGCCGGCGTAGTTACCTCTGCATCAGAGATGTGGATAAGCTTGCAGATCAACGGTTTTTTCCTGCTAATACGAGACGACGAGATACGGGCAAAGACGCCTTGTGCTGCCTTGGGCTCACAAGTGCAGAAACAGAGCCCGACACTCCCGCTTGGCGCCGGTTCGATGTCGTGACTAAACCCTCCGAAGCTCGCCATTCATCTCGGTCAATATTGGAGTGATCCTGAGGCTCGTCGCGCGTAAATCTACCGACCGGTCGCCTCGCATTACCATCACGCAGTTCATGGACGTGCTCAGACTACTTCCACACGCACGCGCACTCCCTTCCTTTCGATCAGGTAAGCATGGTTGTCGTCTGCTAATTCTCCTTGAACTCACGAGCTACCAGATCGTAGGCTCTATGAAGTCTGTCCCCCGCAGCAACGTTCCTGCTTTGCGGACCACCTCACGAGTCACCGCTTCACCACGAACTCTCCTCCCTCGCGTGCGACCTTTATACAATCCTCGTCACCTAGATTTGGATTTGCTCGAATTTTGGACCGAGTTCTGGGGGTGCACTCCAACGAGCGCACGCAGCTACTTGTTGCTTCACTCGAATCTCGACCTCGACCCCATTGGTCATTATCACCGCTGAATCGCAGAAATAGAGTTGCGTCAACATCACTCTACCTACTGTCTTCCAATTCGCTACGTATCACTTCCGCGACGTGACACAACTTGGCTCCTCACTGTTGCTTTCTATCTTCGCAGAAGTAGGGGTCGTACCTCAAGCGAGGAATGGGGATCCCCTCGTTCGAGAAGAGGCAGGCGCGACCTATGATTCTCATTTTACCGTGTGGAACACCCCCCTCGGTATGCTCCTGCTTATTTAACTTCATCTTATTGTCACCTCTCATTCAGTCCCCAACTCGTCTACCCCGTGTGCATAATTACTCGTCATTGTGTATCCTCTTGTAATTGAAAATGCATAAGTGATTCTCCGTCGGATTGAACCAAGCGTGCGGGATGATGAATATTGTACAACAAGCCAGAGATCCAGACGTGCTACAAGTGTCCGTAGAAACTACAATAACACATCCGCATTCCAAACATGCACCTTGCCCTCGTATGAACCCGTCACGACCTGCTTCCCATCGAGAGAAAAAGCAATAGACCGTACCCAATCTTCAACATCATAGATAGCCAATACCTCCCCGGAAGATACATCCCACAGCCGAGCAGTATAATCTCCGGAGCCTGAGGCGACGAGTTTGAAGTCTGGTGAGAAGGCCACGCAAAGGACGAGATTGGTGTGCCCTCGTAACACTCTCACCAATCCACCAGAGCCGGCATCCCATACCCGTATTGTCTTGTCATACGAGCCGGAGATGATGTAGTCTTTCGAGAATGCAACAGAGTATACTGGGCGACTGTGTCCTTCAAGCACCTTGGACTTCCCCGCTTCATCCCACAGCCGAACAGTATCGTCGTAGGACCCAGATGCGAGGCGAGTTCCGTCGGGGGAGAAAGCCAATCCGCGGACCGACCGGGTGTGTCCTTCCATCGCACCAAACAGATCCCGACCTGTATCTGTATCCCATACTCGAATTTTGCCGTCCACCGATCCCACTGCGATCTTGCGGCCATCCGGTGAGAAAGCCAAAGAGTAAATCGAGCGTGAGTGGCCTTCAAAAGTCCGTAGTTCCTTCCCAGTTTTGATATCCCATATTTTGACGGTCCCATATCCGTCGCCTGTTGCGAATTTTGACCCATCTACTGAGAATGAAACAGTCCGTTGATCACCGAGGTTGATGGATCTCTCCACTCCATCAATCTGAATCACTACCTTCCCACTAGATGCATACAAGACTTTGTCGGTACCCAGGATGGCAACAGATTCGACCTCTTGGTATCTGTGTAAATGATATGCAGCTTGGAGCAGTCCTACGGCAATAAGATTCAGCACTCCACTGCCTATTGTGAATCTTTAAGTTGATTCACCTGCGTGTCGAAGAAGTTGTGGGTAATATTCGGAAGCCCCCTTCACTTTCCGAGTAGTCTCACGAAATGCAGAAAACAAGATTCTGTCACAGGGATGCTGCTGGAGTAAAGCCAGCGACGAGAAAGCCTTCAGGATGACAGCATTCAAGGGGTTGGTTTCAGCTCCCAAGAAATCGAGTGCTGCATATAATCTCGGTAGGGCGTTGATAGCGCCAATAAGTGGACTAGTTTCTTGGCTGATCACTAGGTCCAATTGATTAATAAATAATCCGTGAGTCGGTGAAGAGGCAGGGTCTTACCTGAAATGTTCGTCGCAAGCACTTCTACCTCCAATTTCACTCGTTCTGCATCCTTCCCTTTTGTGGCATCCTCAATTTTGGATATTGCTGACGTGAGATTTGAGAAAGGATCGTGTTCAATAATTGCGGCTAGTTGCTGATGGTCGTGCCATGAGTAGCCATTGGGGAGTACTCCAGATGGCGCATAAGGCTTGGGTTTACCGGTTGGGCGATCGGGTGAATTTGCTTTAGCTATCAATTCAATCACAGATTCATGAATAAGCTGGCCTCCTTGTATCTGTCGAGGTGAACCAAGATGAGGTCTACAGGGAAAGTTGAGGTTCTGTTCGTCAGGAAAGTAATGAGGGGTACTTACGTTCGTGTAATGCTGTTGGCCTCGTATACCGGTCGACGTAAAGGCAATAACTCAAGGATACCCCAAGCAGCGTTGAGTGACTTCGTCGGCTTGGGAAGCTCCCATTTACCGTCATATGGGTGCATTTGAAGCCCATGGCTCATGGCTTCATATGTCATCCACCGCAGTGCTGGGCCGAATGTCGTTAATTCTGAATTCTCAACATTACCGCCGCCGCTGAAAGAGTGCCTCGGTGTCATCGAGCACGTTGCGCTCTCCCACATGTTCGGGTGAAGTTCACCTGAATGGCCGAACAACACCTGAACAACACCTGAACAACACCTGAACAGAATCCGAACATTGGCTGAATTTCTCCACCAAAACTCTTTTTTTTGGTTCAGATTTTGTTCAGGTCACCTGAATTGTTCACCTGAACATTTGGTGAATTCAGGTGAATTTGACAGGTAATGTTCACCTGAATGTTAGGTGAATTCAGGTGGAATACATTAGTACTACTTCTTGTTGCAGGAATTCTTGAATAATGGCTCCTTTTAAGTGGGAAAACTGTTCAAAGAGGTCAACAATACTTCTTCCTAAGAATATCTTTTACTCTGAACACTGTTCTACTAACAAATAGTATATTGTTACAGTGGGAAAATATCACCCAAAATAGAAGTTGTAGAGCCATCTTTTCCGACTCTGCTGGTATAGATAGCATTGTGAGAACTTGACTTATTAGTGAGAAAAATGTAAATTACTTGAAAAAACAGGGAAAGTTTTCAGTTTTCTTACTGTATAGACTGTTTAAGAGGTCTACTACATTTATCAGCAGTTGTTTTGTCAATGCTAAACACTCATTATGCTGAAGAAAGAGTTTCCTGACGTTCCCACAGTAACAAGAATTTTCCCATGGTCAGTATTAAACTTAGTGAATACTTTTGGGAAAGACCAAGATACTTTTTGTAGGGTATATCAACCTGGTTATGTGACTGTTTATAGAATTCTCATGAGCTACTTTCATTGTTCTGCAGTAGTTGATAGAAATAGTAGAATCACATAGAAAGGACACCATGGATGACAACCATATTGATGAGACCATATTCAGGTGTTGTTTGTATGTGGTTCAGATGATGTTTTGGGTAATGTTCATGTAATGTTCAGATAATGTTCAGGTGATGTTCAGATGCTGCTCAGATGACATTCATCTGACATTCAGATAGAATTTGGATGATCTCTGTTCACCTGAACATCACCTGAACATCACCTGAACACCATCTAAACATTATCTGAACCTGAACAAAGGCTACAAACAGAATCTGAACATTACCTGAACATTCGGTGAAATTCACCTGAACAGTATCTAAACAATACCCGAATACCCGAACATCACCTGAACGTCAGATGAACATGTGGTGGACTGCAACATACACCTTACCAGACACCGACAAAATGGACCTTGACATTGGGGTGAGAGAAAGCCTTCTTGAATGTCCCGCATAACTTCATTGCCATGTTGTGTTTCTCTGCCCCTTTCCCGCTTGATCTTTCCGTTGTGGACATATAAAGCTTGTAAACGCTATGGCGATAACTTAGTTGCGATTACATATAGACGGTGATGACATACGCGGGGAGTTGGGTGTTATTGCCTGGGTAAATGAGCCCAACCTGCGACATCATAATTTCAATGAGCGCGTACAGAATCTAATTCCATCCTACTTACATGTTCAATCATTCCTGCGATGACGCGTACTTGGTACGCTCCTCGCGAAAAACCTGTCCTCGTAGGTCAGAGGTCGGGGAAATGAACAGGGTGCGACGTACCAAACAAGAATATTCGGTCCCCGGGTTCATAATTCTCGGCCAACCACTTGTACGCCAGAAGGACATTCCGCTCAAATGAGCTATGAGCGGAGCCGTGAGTGTCAATGACCTGCAAGCTATCATACTGTCCTTACTTTGCAAAAGCCAAATCGAACACACGGCCTAGCATCGATGTGGTGTGCGTCCCGATTCCGCTGATATAGAACGTAATCTGTCTCTTCCCCTTGACGATACGGCTATAGAACTCGACGACATTTGTACTCTGAGACGGTCAGTTACAACCAAGATGATTGTAAGGGGGTGGTTACCTTCTCGCCAAACTCATTAGAGGTCCCGTCTGCACTAATCACGATAATCCTCCCATTCCGGTCGTGACTACAGGTCACTCGAATTCCCGTCGATGCCTTCTCGTTGACAATCCTTCGCTCGCTGGCAAGCTGTTGATCCACGGTTTCCGGGCGTGGGGGTACGGAGGACATCGCAGCTATGCGCTAGTACCGGTGATACATGAGCTTTAATATATGGACAGCGAAGTCATTGACAACTCGCCGTTTGCGCAAGGCAAACATGATACAGGCACACCAACGTGTAACTGGATCATGAACCCGATCACCGGTATGGATGCGGATCTGGGGACATGTGTTCCCATTTGCCTCTAGTACGCCACAAACAAACTTTCAATCTCACCAGGCGACTTCCTTACAGATCAAAGACAGTATGAGAACCATTGCATCGGGTACAAGTCACCACTTCGATATTCAAAACATCTTCCAGGCCTCAAGGCAGCCTCGTTTGTCCAGCATGGCGTGCATTTATCTCGAAGACGGTGACACCGTTTGACCGCCTATGCAACATGCTTCTTTTCGCTTGCACAACACCAATCAGTCTGTCAGACTGCCGAGATTATCAACACGTTCGTGATGCAATCATGTCCGTTGACAATTCATCATTAGCGAACGCGACTAGGCCTCGTGGGTTCTTTATCCTTGTTGAATGATCCTCCCCATCAGGGAAAATTGTAGGTCCTTCCCTCGCCTTGCTCCTTATCATCTTCGCATTCATCGGTATTGCTGATACATAGAATCAAACTCGACATCACCAAGGGTCTTGCTCCTACATCCCACAGCGTCTCCTGCGACCACCTCAACGCTCCATTAATTGGTGTACGACGATCACGGTTGAATGATTAACAACGTCTCGTAACATGCAATCCATCGCTCCAGGGGACCATAAAGTCCCTTCGGAGGTCTGGGAGTAGAGCAACGCGTGCGTAACGTAGGTCGTCTACCTTCTACCTTCACTTCACTCTGAAAACATTATTCAAGTCGCCCCTACTCTTCTTCGCCTTCTGCAAGCTTCTGTATGCTGGCCTAATTCTCGGACGCTTGTGAACAACCTGCATCTCACCCCCGATGTCCACTATCTGCACGACCCATGGGAGCGCTAACGGATTATTTGCGACAAAGAATGCAGGCTCTGTACACCTGCCCGCGCCCCTGCGCCGTGCAGCGCTTCAAATATGGCGAAGGTCACATAGCTCGGTGTCTGGCGATGAAGCAACACAATCCCAAATTGTGCTCATTTGTAATGTATGCCGTTCATCATTCCTACCTCTCTAGTCCGATATTGTTATTCACACAGAAAGACATCCTCAGACCGCTGCCTCGGGACTCGAACCATCCACAAACCGCGCCACAGTGCCCACCCGTACGGAGTGACGCGATTACAACGTTGGTCCTCGTGAATCCTCTGCAATGGACAAACACATCCAAGGCTCCGTTGGCGTCATTTAGGCAAGGTGTCGCAAGTGTGACGGACATCAATCTCGAGCGCGTCCTCTCCTACTCTCCCCTGCGTAACATCCCATATGATGGATTCCTGCAAGCTCCTGGTAGAGGCGCCGATATTACTAACCTAAACTGGAACAGTCGTCGCTGGACGGTCCGATGATCATGTATAGGAAGCGACCGCAGTTCTGTGGCATATGGCGTGCTGCTTGCCTTCTTTTCTTGAGATTCCTTGTTCGATTCCGCCTCCAGTCATTCTCCGTCTCAGAGTCCATTCACGCCTATCTACACACACCAATCATTGTGATAACAACCACGGACAGTAATCAATACATTCCATATGTTACAGTGTAGCGATTATCATGAAGTTAGGGTGAAGTACGAAGGGGGAAAAGCTACGTGCAACCGTTCAAGACGACGCGACTCGACATAGTCAAATCAACCCTGAATAGTAGACTTGACGAGGGTCGGATAGACTGCATTCCTAACGACTGCAGCACCGCAGCCGGCCCGCCCACCTCTCCGCTATATCCATGCATCTACCTACGCTGTATATCAAAGGTCTATGAACTGGGTGTGGCCCCGTACAGTGATAAGCGTACCTTTCAAGCGGGCTGCGCTCCGCTAGCAAGTAGAGATTACCGCTTAGGGATTCAGAGATTGCGTCGGTTAGAATGGGCTCCAGACGAGCGGAGAATACATGGTGCGCTCACCTAGTGCCTATAGCGAGGATTCGGTACGGATGTTGGAGGGATGCCATGCAGCATACTGCGTCTTGCAAGCTCGTTTCCTGGATCAATGTCTTTGAGCCCTCAAATAGTAATTCGCGAAGGGAACGACACACCTTCTGAACGAATACCATAGACAGTCTCCCGTCTTTCGTCATCTCATCTCAGCGGCGTACGCTGGAGATACATCTACTAGCGTATTATTGTGCCTCGTCCCTCCCGATGACAAGTCTCTTCGCCTCCGAAACGCAGGAAGGCAACTAGCCCCTCGGCTAGGTGGCACTACTGTCATTCAGCTCAAGAAACTCTTGAAAAACGAAGGAAGAACGTTAGCGCTGCAACCAACCCTGTATCCTAATCACATCTCATCTCCAAGGGCTGAACGTGCTCTCTTTGTCCTGAGCGTACGAGCAAAACCACATTGAGATTATGACGTTGTCACGTTGACGAGGAGATGCCTGCGGGTTAGAAGGAATGTCGGAAGATGACTGCTCAAGATGAGTACCAAGTATCTGCAACAATGCGTCGCGAACACGCGTGAAGAATAATGAGAACGAAGGAAGGAGTTGAGCACTCGAAGAAGTTGGCGGTCCGGTCCGGACGCACCTGTTACGGTGCCGCCGGCCCGTTCCATCCTTCCCCGCGACCCAACTCCTCGCAACTTTCATCAAACACCTTTCGTGCTCGCTTCCAACGACGACGATTCGCACAGCAGGTTACGCGCAAATAAATGAGAACGAAGTGCGCGACAAACACTCGCCGAATGCGGTGCACGCCGGTACTTTGGCTATTCCTGTCGTGGTCGTAGGTGTGGCTAACGAGCGTCGTTCTACAGGACCGGCGAGTTGGTCGTCGTCACTCCCTCATTTGGTACGCAACAAGTCCCTTGTACGTTGTCACTTGATTGGAAAAGGATGATTACGAGGCAGAGACGGCTCAATCGCGAGGTGAGTTTGGCGCTTCTTTCTTGACTCTAGACTAAAGTACCCACAATCTATGTACTAGATGGGTATCCCCAGGATACGTCCTGGCTCATTATAGCACCCCAGAGAGCTCAAATCCAGGGGTACAGCGTCGTGCTGCCAAAATGATGTTTTATCACCGCTCTACGAATACGTATACTCCACGAAGCCCTCCAACGGGGTACGTCGACAACGTTTATGTTGCTTAGACGTGCGCACTCCAGTGCTGATGCATCTCTCCCAGGATTAATCTGAGTGTCTTCATCCGCGCCTCGAAATCAATACCACGTGTCTTATCAGTGTCCATTTCTCTTGTGGGCGCAGGCCTTGGGGGAGGCATGCAGAGAGGAGGACCTTAGGTGATCTTCGTTACGAGTGCTTCCGCGGCGCTGGGTAAGTCCTGCGTGATGGCTTTTCGTGAATTTCTTCGCGTTTCCGGGTGTGCTCGAAAGGTGCAGGAATGACGGCGAACTCCAGGCCCGTTCTGTCCGTGTCCGTTCGCCTCCAGACGTTGCTCTCAACGCGCTTTTAGGTCAGCCGGTGTCGTTCCTTCTACAAAACCTCTTGCTGACTCTCGCTTTTGCATTCGCACATTCTAGATCTTCCATGCGACATACAGCCCCAGGGCGCAGCTTTCGCGCGCCGTAGAAAACGCGAGTCTACCAGTATGACATACGCGTCTTCCAGCGAGGTCAGTAGACTGCCTCTTGATGATCTCGCGGGTACTTACCTACGAATAGGCTCGCCGACCATCAAGTTGTTGACACGGCTGGCAAGCTGGCGGGAATTGCGGCGGCTGTTGAGCAAATCGTGATTGGATGAGGTTCAGACGCCGTCAGGAAGGTAGGCTGATTGTTCACTGTCGATTAGACGCGTCGCTGACTCTGCACCAAGCCACCTGGTATATGTCTGCCGCTCCGCGTCCTTTGCGTATCGTATAGCGAACAGTCGAAATCATGGAAACCGCATTTGTGTGCGCTACGATGCTACAGAAGGTATTTACCGTGTCCTTGATGATCCGGCGTTGAAAACCTTGATTAATTTTGTCTGTAAAGGCTATTAGGCTGCTCTTTGTCGTCTCCACCACGAGACGGATCGAGCTACTTGCCACGCAGGCACGTTCCTTCCTGCGGAAACCGCGACGTTTAATGCATAGATAGGTCTATTCATGAACCAGGTAAGCATCTGACGTCGAACCTTTCATTTATACACCGCTGACTTCGACGATGTTCCAGGCGGCGCAGCGTCATTCACTAGTGTTCTAAGTGCTAGCGCGTAACATCTGGCACAAAGCCACTTATCCTGTACTCGCACAGCAAGATCAGAAGTCCGAAGCAGCGGTAGCCTCAGCTCGCAAATATGCACACATCCCGAGCGTAGCAATACTCGATACTGACGCTGTAAAACCTTGTAGTACATCCAATCCGACTTCTTTTCGTCGTTCCTACCAGTCCTTTTAATCCATTGTATCCTTCTCGACGCTGTTAGAGTGGCTCGACCATTTCCAACGTACTTCTCGACGCAGTACACCGTCGCGCAATGTCTCACTGGCAGTGGTGAATGTCAAATAAAAGAGAAAAGAAAAGCTTGTTCAATGGGTAATGACGATGGTGCGCAAAGGACAGGGAATTATGGATTTTGGGGTAGTAGTCCGATTGAGATGAGCCAGAAACCGAGAGCAGATCTGCAGTGCACAGACCTCCTAGCTGTCAACGGCGCCTGTGCACGGGCCTTTTGACGTTTGTTGGCAGCCAAACAAAGTATTCCCCTCTTCCTTCCTGCTCCCATCCTCGTCGTTGCCGCCGTTGCTCGCAAGATGAGTCTCCACAGAAAAAAAGACAAGAACTAGACGGAGGGTATATTTTCTTTCAAAGCTGGTAAATGGCGCGTCCTCTTTTTTTTTCTCCCTCGCTTCCGGCTTTTCCCCGCCTCAAATTCGACATCTTCGCCAACGTCCGTGTAGAGTTTCTTTTACTTCTCGCATCCCGCCATCTCTTCTCGTAAACGCCGCCAGCGCTCCGCCACGCCATCAATATGCTAGACGCCAGCCTCTCTCCCTTCTGCCGTTTGACCATCTTCTTATCGCGTGAGGTGAGTTTCCTGCGTCTTCCGTGCGACCACCTCGCTCCTTTGTCGGCCCGGTCTCGTTGTCTCTCGCTATTATCCCCTTGTCTCAGCGTCGCTCTGGTCATCCGCCAACCTTCCTCACCCTGATTCTCTCCTCGACTTCCTTCGACGCCCAAACTCCCCTTTGTCCCTCTGCTGTCCTTCCTCGCGCCTCCCTCACGCAAATCCTTCGACCATGGCTCGAACAGTACACATGTAACTTCTCCTTTCGCGTCTCTCACTGTTTCCTTGCTCCTTGATGTTAACTTACGTGGATGGCGAGTCTCCCCCCTCCGACGACCCCCAAGCGTGCCATTCCCCCTTGCAAAAAAATGCCCGTCACACCCATACACACTTGGTGGCGCACATACGTGGCGTGCTCTCTTCCTCGCCCGCTAGCGCCATCTATGTCGACACTGGTGAGTAGTCCAGTCGCGGTGCGCCTACTCCATCCTCTCGCCGCTTTCTCGACCCCCTTTGCCATTCCCGGTCTCATTGTCTCTCGCTATCGTCCTCTTGTCTCAGCGCGGCTCTGGGCCTTCGTATACCAGGATATTTTCTCCCTCCAAGTATAGGTTTCGTGCATGACATGCGTGGTACGCATATAGCCTCTACTTTCGCCTTCCTCGCTGGTTCCTTGCTCCCCAACGTCGACTCACGTACACGGTGAGTCCCTCTCCTCTGATGCCACCTCAGCGCCCCATCCCCTCCGAACGCCTGCCGCTCATACGTATTACCCCTTCGTCGACGACTTGTGAGCCTTCCATCGCGCATATATACGCAGCGCCCTCTCTTCCTTTGCCGATAGCTCCACCTGCTCTGATACTTGTCATTAGTCCCTTCGGGGTTTCCACTGAATCGAGGTCGTTATGCACGCATACAAATACTTTCCCGTTCGTTTTCCTCCCTCCGCCTGCCCTTCTTCTTCGTCCTACTCGCGATTCCGTCCCCTTGTCCTTCATCCATCCCTTGTCCTTACATCTGCGCGGCGTCGCCGCATGTTTTGGGATGTTGAACTTCCCAGTCCTTGTGGAACTTCTAGCCACTCGTCCTGTATGTTGCCCTCGACGCAGAGCGCTTGCGACCACTACCTCTTGCCCATCGTTGGTACCCAACTGTTATCTGAGTCCTCGACTCCTCGAAATTGTTATCCGCTTCTGCCAGCGCTGCGTTGATAGTACCTGAGCTGCCGCGAGAGCACTCGTGATGCCGCAAGGATACCTAGGTGATGTTTCCCTTGCTATATCCTGGTTTCATTCCTCCTGCTTTGTGGCTGCGGATAGGTTGATAGCACCTAAACGCCGCGAGACATCTGAATCTAGCGGGGCGTCGCTCTCCGCATTCTCTCCCGTGGCTCCCAGCTTCTTCAACTCTTCCAAGTACCAGTTGTCTATCTTCCTCGCATCAACGGCGCCCAGCGCTGTCTTGATAGATTACTCTCCAACGTAGCACTCAAATCTCGGGCGCATCTTACGCATACATGATCTCTTTGGGGTCGTTCTTGACTTCATGTTCCCCGAGCTGTCGAGGTGGGGGCGATTTCGAAGTTTACACTGTTTTCCTTGTTGAAGCTATCGAGCAACTCCACGGCGTGCTCCCCACTGTCCCCGTTCGCTGTTGTTGCCTGCTCCATATGGGTGCGTCACGGCGCACAAGGATCGACCGAAGCTGTAGCGAGGACCCTCGCAATATCTCCGGAGGTCACCTCGATTTCGCGGAGGAGACCGTCTACACTACCCTTCCTCCTCGTCGTATCCAGCGCGGGGATGCGCTTTGGTAGCATGCCATAGTAAACGCAGCGGATGATCCCTTGTTCAGTGAAGAAATAGAGGAGAAAAGGAGTTGTAGTCGTCCGCTCGTACGTGGCTGGGTACTGTGATAAGGGATAAGGGCTCGGTAAATGACAGATGTGCGAGACATAGCGGAAGAAATATATACGAGATAATCAAAAGATGCCTATTCGTCTCTGGGGGTCACAACAGCCAGAGCGGAGACTACGAAATTTCAAGTATCGTGGATCGTATAGTAGCGCGGATAGTCCTGAAGGAGGCATAGTATAACGAACGCTGCATGCGTGACAATCGTGTCCGTAGAACAGTGAGGTAATGAAAAGCAGAATCCTTATAGAGCAGTGTAAAGGCGCGATCACAGCGCGGAGGACTTGTCAACGCACGATACGACGTTGGGTAGAAGCCGAAGAGGAGCATCGCGTACGTCGTGGACGCAAACTCTACGACACCTCGGACTGCGGTACGAGCCGGCACTGCGAACGGCCGCTGTCCGTTAGTTGGTCTGGGAACACCACGAGTCAACAGCACCCGCTGTTCGAGCAGGAGTTCGATGATCCTCGACGTTGACTTCGTTTGTGCCATATAATCGGCGCTTCGCAGCGGCGATCCGAAGGGCCTCGCCACCAGTATCTCGTCGCAATCTTTGTACCCCATGGGAACGTAGTATGCAGTGCACTACCTATTGTTCGCGCTCTCATCGCAGATGGGCATTCTTCCTACCCTGTCCTCGTCATAGGGCTCGTTGACTATACTGTGATGTGGAGGCAGGCCTACCTATCGACCCATAAGCGCAATCCTTGCGTCCCATAAAAATACCACGTCAGGTGACATTTTGCTCGTACGCCTGCGCCAAACGTACGCCCGCCCTTTTGAACGCTGGAGGTCCAGCGGGTGGATTTGTCGCTTTGTAGGCGGAGGATGTCGTACTCGTGCGTTCGGTAGCACTGGGAGAAGAGCATGAAGGGGCAGACCCGGAGTTGAGGCCTTGGGTGTAAAGGTAGAGGACGGATGCGAACCCGTGTTCCGATTCACAATTCAGGAAACCCCGCGAGGAGGGGAGGCATACTTGGAGGTACCAGACCGCAAAGGAAACAGCATGAAGAAGTGCGCACAGACGATGCGCTTGTCGGTTTCCGGTCTTCGTACGTGATAGCGCGGTCTTTGCTGTGCTGCATGCCTAGTTGACTTCTCATCCATCCCGATTCCTTGAGACCCGACTGGCCTGCGAGATGTAGGTAGACGCATGTGGTTTCGCGGTTGAAGGATCGTTTTTCGGGTGGGTAAGGAGGCAGCGCCTGGGAGGGGAAGAAGGAAGGTATGGTCGTGGCGTCATGGTCATACGAACTGTAGTATCATCGGTTGGATAATGATCCATGCGCACAGAAACTGCACCAACACGCCGCTTGTAGAGGACACTCGGAGTTGGAATACCTTCGGATTTGGCTTGAATCTGCCCACACCGTCGTGAGCCATTGTTTCCCGTTTAGTGAAAGGCTAGGATGGGAAGCAAGACCTGTCATACCTGAGCCAGATGTCAATGGGATCACGGCACTGTCACTCACTTGTCGTTCCTGTATCTGTAGCTTTGATACACACGCTGCCTGGGCCCTGCAACCATCGCCGCAAAACCAACCAAGGGCTCCGTGACAAGAAATCAGGATAAGGGTGACATGTCCCGCGTGCCCATGTTTTTGATGATTGTCGTGCGCCTCCGCGAGGGAGGTTTAACATGTCGTGGTCGCGGTGTGGAAGATCGTATTGTTTGTCACTCCACCTCTGGGTTTGTGGACAAACAATGTCCGGAAGGTCGCACGCTAAACCTTAGGGATCAGCGACGTCGGGGATCCTGCATCCCATCACTTGCACGCCGTGCGCTGTCTACTCCTTTCATTTGTGGAAGGACGGACGACGACCCTTCGCAGTACTGGGTTCGTACCTTGACCGCAGTTGTCGTTGTATTCACGGCATGTACCTTATCCCCTCTGCCTTTGACCAACGCTGCCTCATCTCTGAGTTCGCCTTGCCTTTTCCTACGAATTGGCTCAAACGCACTAAATATCTTGCTTCCTTTCACGCGCGCGCCCTAGCGATCGTTTTCTCGTGTTCTTTTCCGCGCTTAAAAGCATACTCACGAATAGATGATTCTCTGGCCCTTGCATATTCTTAGATCACCATCCTCCTCCCTACTGCGGCTTATTTTACTCCGCATTCGTGTCCAAAGTTTCATGCGCTTCCTACGGCATACATACGCACCGTTTGATGTCTACGTTAACACATTACGACACGTTCGCGCGGACTGTTTCGTTCTACCTTCTGGCGTTCCCGCAGACGGACAGTCCCTCTACTATTTACCACTTCGATAAGGGATTCTACTACATGTAGTATTACGGCCATCGCGCCACGCGCTTTGTTTTACGATCCACATACCACGTCCATCTACGAGATCACCGATACCCACGTCCTCCTCGCATCCGTGCGGTACGCGGGGATTTTACAGGAGATGCACGACGATCCTGGTGATTGTGCTAGATCTAACACGATAGCGCCTGCTTCCGTGGAAACGCCAATCGTCGCCTCAGTGACTCGGAATGCCTGTGGTACTGGGCATTAACAGTCCGGCACGGCGATGGAACTCCAAGCGCCCCCGAGTTTTCGTTCTCGACAGGCTGCAGAGGTCTCGCGCCACGGCGTGCGTCGTATTTAGCGCTGAGAAGCCACGTATAGATACTGCAGACACACAGGCGCAACAGTTCGCCGAGTCGATAACGGCGGAAGGTGAGACCGAAGAAGCGTAGCAGTGGGCACGACGACCATCAGGCAATTGACGTCTCACGCCCTGAGACGACTAAATCTCAGGAAGAGTATCGCTTCAGCCACCACTTGACGACACCGAGAAAGGAGCGACCTCTCCTTAAACGAGGAGATAACGAGAAACTGGGTCGTCCTCGATTGAGTCTTTTGCCCGGCGTTGCGCCTGTCTACTCGTATTTACTCGTACACTCTTTCGGGGGCTCGCCGCTCTGTCGTATCGTTATCATCTCTTCGGCATCACGTAGCCACGATGCCTACACCTGGACAAAGTGCAGCACAGACGTCAGATCGACAACGCCGAGAAGCACGCTAGACACCGCGGTCTCAACACGGTCCCAACACAAGACACCTCGAAAGCGCCAGATTTCTGGAAGAGAATGATGAGTTCCTGGGCGTTTGCGCTCTCGGCAGGCCGTAGAGGCCGTAGAAATCTTACGCTAAGACGACCGTGCTACGAAACGGTGAAGATGTCTTCGAAGCGCCGTAGATCCAGCCGAAAGAGGCGGTACAGGGCGTTCGGGTTGACGACGAGTAATACGAGTGTAGACAGGACGACGCTTCAAGAGATCCAAATCTCGGGAAGAGTATCACCTCTGCGATCGCTCAATCAGATATCTGCGCAAAGTGATGTAAACGAGGCAGGTGGCCGTAAAACGGGAGTCCATTGATAGAAACGTCATGCATCTATTCCCGGCGAACGAGTGCGCTCGCGGTGGTTTCTCGCGATGCTTGGGTGCTCTCAACACATCCTCAGGCACAGAGCAGGGAACAAAACGCGGAAACTCGATTACTCGGACTATAATCATAGTACTTGCTGGGGACTGTGCAATGAGGGAGGAATGCAGACTCCCGCGCGTTTGAGCCCTCGGTAGGCCGCAGAGGTCTCGCGCTACGACTTGTGTAGTTGTAGAACGAAATGCTGAGGAGCAAGGTATGTATAGCGGAGTCGCAAAGGGAAGGACGGGGCGCAGAGCTCGGGTCGACGACGGGGAGAAACACGACTAAAGAAGCGAAGATGTTGACTCCACGATCCAGACAGCGCAAGACGACGCTTCGAGGAATTCCTACCTCACAAATAGTATCACTACGACCACTTGATGACTCCACAAAAGAGTAGGAATGAAACCAGGATATAGCGAGGGAAACATCACCTAGGTATCCTTGCGGCATCACGAGTGCTCTCGCGGCGGCTCAGGTACTATCAACGCAGCGCTGGCAGAAGCGGATAACAATCTCGAGAACTCGACGACTCGGATAACCGCTACGATGGGCAAGCAGTACGTACACAATGAACGCGGAGGATTCAATGAAGTCACACCCGCGCTTCAACGGGGAGAATAGCGTAGGTTTCGTAGCTGCGCGATGCTGAGAGGAGGATAATGAGCCTCATGTATACTTTGGGAAATATAGGGTCAAACGCAAGCCGGAAAGAGGATATAAGCATAACACACGTCAAGTCGAACGTCAGATGAACGGCGGGATGCAAGACGAGAGTGATATGTTTGAAAACAACCCTTAAGGCTAGCGAGCGCCGATGACGCGAGGAAGATAGACTACTGGTACTTGGAGGAGACGAAGAGCCTAGGAGCCGCGGGAGAGAATGCACAGAGCATACCGCCGCTAAATTCCGATGGCAGCAAATCCCCAAAGAGTCGGTGATTCGCCAGCGAAGAATCACGAGTAGGGCGACGAAGAAGGATGGACGAAGAAGGACGGACAAAGGGGAGGACTATCAACTTGTGAGCGTTCTTATGCATATATAACGGCTACTATTCGATATGAATGGGCACGGCGATGGGGAAATCTCAGGCAGCGACGCGTGTGGCGCCAGCGGACGACGAAGAGAGCAGGGCGCGTGTATACGCACTGAGGAAGACAGACGTATTGTCGGCGTAGGGGTGCTAGGCGTATAGACAAAATGCGACGCTTAGGTGGCCTTGGACGGGGAGAGGACTCACTGTGCATGCATGTCGACGTTAGTGTAGGCGCGAAGTGGTATTCAACGCGTGTGTGTGAGCGAGGACCGGGAATGGTGTATTCCCACCAAAAGCGAAGGTAGAAGGAAAGACGTGAAACCGAACGCCACGTGACGAACGGAACGGAGGACGAGGACGCAGGAGGCGCCGCGTGCGCACTGCTAGACTCTTCGCGACGCAACTGAGGGGAGGAGGAAACTTCTTCTTGTTATTGTAGGTAGATATGTAGGTACTGTATATACTTGTAGTATATGTAAATACGCACGCAGAATGTGCATGCGCGAGGAAGTAACTAATACCTAAGAAACTATGCGGCCGCGGATGATAACAGACCGAAACAAGAAGTAAATGAAACGGTGATATACGTACAATAATCTGTGTATCCGACCTCGAACAGGGTGCCAACCCTACATTGGGGAGCAAGGAGCCGGCGAGGAAGGCGAAAGGAGAGGCTATATGCCTACTACGCACGTCATGCAAGAAGCCTATACTTGAAGAGCGGCTGGAGGAGTGAGGAAGGGGAGCATAGGTTGATATGGGAAGGACCACAGCGGCGCTGATACATGAGGGCGCTAGCGAGAGACAATGAGACCGGGGATGGCAAAGGGGGTCGACCAAGTGGCGAGAGGATGGAATAGGCGGACCGCAACTGGACTACTCACCAGCGTCGACACAGACGGTGATGGTGGGTGAAGAAGAGAGTATGCCACGTTTGTGCGCCACCATTGCAAGAGGGAACAGCATGCTTGGGAGTCCTCGGAGGGGAGAGACTCACCATGCACGTAGGCCAACGTCAAGGAGCCAGGAAACAGTGAGAGATGCGAAAGGAGAGGTTATATCCGCACTTTTCACGCAATGGTCGAGAGATTTACATGGGGGAGGCGCAAGGAGGGACAGCAGAGGTGGTGAGCGGCAGAGAGACAAAACGGAGTCTATTCCTCGAGAGAAGTCGGCAGAGAATCAGACTGAGAAACGTCTGCGAATGGCCATAGCGCGAGGGGAAGATGGGGAGAGACAATAATATCCGGAGTTGAAGAGGGGCCGACAACGCGACAAAATGATGGCATAGGCAGTTGGATCGGGGATTCACATCAGGCAGCAAGGAAATGGTTAAAGCGAGAAAACAGAGGGAGGACGTGCTGGCGCCTGGCAAAGTGATGGCGTGGCGAAGCGCTGGCAGCCTTTACGAGAAGAGACGGCGGGCATTACGTTAGGGCGGCGGGATTCGGGAGGGAAAAGGAACTCTTCTCATCGAGACTGCTCGTCGGGGAGAGACTTTGGCGTTGATGGGTACCGTGGCCTCTGCACACACTGGCGAAGATGTTGTCGAATTTGAGGCGGGGGAAATCCAAGAGGTGGGGCAGAGTAAAAAAGAGGACGCGCCACGCACCAGCTCTCAAGGAAAAAAATACGCCCGTGGAGTCCCTAGGTCTAGTTCTGCTACTTTTTATGTGGAGACTGGCCTTGCGATATCGACGCGGGATGGCAACGGCGGAACGACGAGAGAGGGAAGAAACAGAGAAAGGGGACCACTTTGTTTGGCTTCCAACCAACGTTCAAAGGCCCGTGCACAGGCGGAGTTGACTGCACGGGTCTGCACTGCCGATCTGCGCTCATTCTAGCCGATCGACACAGTTCCCACTGCTGCCCGCAAATTAGTAATGACTTCCTCCTTAGCGTCGCCATTATCCAAGTCGCTGCACAAGTTTCAAGCTTCAATAGATTTTCAAGTAAAATCTATTGCAATCCCAGCACTCATCTGCATCGGAGCAGTATTTTGCTTCCAACACTGCGTTACGAATAATCAGCCGTTGAGATAGGCGAATAGATTTACGCTGCCCGCGTGAACAGAAGTAGCATTGTATATATAACATACACAAGCTTATACAACTGCAGACTATCGATTGCAAGCCGTATCCGAATCAAAGCCGCGACTGCGCCTTGTGCTGCATGCTGCATGGCGCCATACTCATCTCCCTACAATATAACAAGCGGATGCAAGTCTGCCGCCTGTAGCACGCAAGTCTTTGAGCAGGAGAGCGATCTAAATGACAAATAATCCACCTACCTGTTGCTTGGGCTATCAAATGATTAGGCCTTAGGAAAGGCAGGACTGCGCTGAAAAGGGTATGCGCTACGCGCCAGGGCATCGATTACCACACATTGCTGCGAGACGATACGCGGGCTAGACCAAGGGAAACAGGAGATGAAGAGCGCAACACGATCGACAATCAACTACCTTCGGCCAATATGCGTCCGTCCCCCCGATATCGACAAGAAGGATCGGTGGCATCAGTGCATTAATATACCGCCTTGTGCCCAGCGCAAGGCAAAAGAAAATAGCTGCGTGGAATACGGGCTATCCGTGGCATGTTTCGTCGCACTGTTGAGAGACTGGGGGATAGGACCCGGTAGATGCCTAAGCAAAATCGAAGAACGAGGATTTCGAACCCAAGATCATACTGGAGTACTCGAAACCGCCGAATACCTCGTCGAGAATCGTAAGAGCAAAGTAGCGGCGCCACCGCATCAAACGCCGTTTCCAAGATTTCGACGATCTGCTACGCGCTAAAGGAAGTACGGGGAGCGGCAGGTATAAAGCTGGCGGTGCGGTACGGAGTCAGCGATGCTTCGAGCCGAACGTAAAAGCTAGACTTACCTGGCTGGTGCATCGACAATGCTTCGAGACCTTGGCGACAGTGTCTCAGGCCGGCAGACAGGGTCATTGTTAGCACAGCTACAGAGAAATCGCCCGATCGTGTCAACCCCCAGCCCTAAAAACACCAACGAAACGTCCTACTCCCCCCGTCGAAAGAGCCCCGCGGTAGCCTATTGGTAGACTCGCACGCACGCACCGTTCTCTACGGCGCACCAAGCGGTGTACGTGGGTTTGCGCCTGTCGCATGGAAGATCGAGGGTCTGAACACATAGAGCGAGAGTCAACAAGGGGTTTCGTAGGAGGGGCCGCAATAACTTGCGTGCTTATACACGCGTCGAGAGTCTCATAGTTGTCTGGATACGAACGGACAGAACGGCCAGAAACACGATGAACTCCACGAATGGTCAGCGCGCAGCCGACTCGGATAGGTAGACTATTACGTGTCTATATGCCTAGCGCAGGGGTAAGCCAGCAACGGATGTGACGGTGGAGCGAGACGGAAGCATTCGTAACGATGGACACCCCAAGATCCTCCTCCCTGAATTCCACTCTGAATCATATCGCGTCAGTAAAGAAAGTCTCAGCACCGGTGTGGTGTGCGCGCGTCCAATACAGCATAAATGTCGTCGACTTACGGCATTGCAGCGCTTCGCGGAGCCGTTCCGCCGCACCCGCAGAGGGGAGGCAGAAACAGAACCCGTTTCTAGAGCACGACATATGACATATTGTGGCCGAAGGTGATCTTGCTGTCGAGCTACGCTGAGATATGATGGATCCCGCGGACGCTGGCGTTGTTGGTTACCTGGGTGGAGCGTTGAAGAAAGAAGGCCAAACTCACGTGGCGCTCCGGCGAAACTGCCCTCGCTACCTCATACATCCACCGATGGAAAATGAGACATCGATCATGAGGACGAGACGACGACGAATTCGTCGGATCTGCAAAACTAATGCATCAGCACCTGCATCTACGGTTGACGTACCTGCGTGCCGATTGCTTGTCGCGCGCTTTGTGCGCAGTGTTTGTAATTGTCCCGCTGTATGGATCGTCGTCGTCGAATGCGCACATGAAAGGCGTTTGATCAAAGTTGCAAGTTGGTTGAGTGGCGAGCAGTTCGAGTTAGATGGAACGGGCCGGCGTCATCGTGGCACAGTGACCGGTCCGAGGTGTCAACTTCTTCAAGCGCCCAACTCCCTCCCTGCTTCAACTTTGGTGCGTTCTTCCTCCAACCTGCGAACGTCTTAAGGCTGAGACCCTGTGAGTGGGCGCCCTAGACGTCATGCGCCCTTGTGGCTCTTTCGGCACAGATTTGCGCTTCTCCCAGACATTCTGCGACGCTCCCTGCGTGGAGACGATACGGGCCCTCCTCCTCCTCCATCGTATTAATCGTGTTTTCTACGACATGGGACTCTCGTTCTAAGAGTATGAGGCGTGGTTATTCAAGTGAAGGAATTTCATTCTGTACGAAGGTATGTCTTTGGCTAGATTACAGAGAGCTTCCCGTGCTAAATGATTTCAGTGCCGTCCGGGACTCGACGCTCTGACGATTGCTGGCGCGACGTAACTGTCATCACAGAAGGCAAGGTAGAGACCGGACATGGCGATGCGCTGGGCCACGTACTCCCAACCTGCGCCGATGAGATAAGACGGTATCTGGGGTTGTCTTTCAAAAGGTGTGTCGTCTCTTTGTGGTTATGAAGGACATTTATACAGGGTACCTCCCAGTAGACACGGCATCTGTCCGTCGACTTCACGCGCCCGCACATGGCTCCATACCATGTCCAGTCGCTGCACTCCACGACACCAAGGAACCAGTAGTGAGCGCAGGCGTGGGGGATACTCTCTATGAGTGTCCTTCCGTAGCCTCATCTTTCCAATAACGTGTACTCGGCAGCGAACGCGAGTAAATTCCTAGGTCTCAGCTATGAACTGCGATTCTGAGGTTGCGAGACGCAGTACGTCGGGTGGTATTCATCCAACATATACACTAATTCCCCACTATGGCACTAGGTGAGCCCACATCCACCATGGCTTTTATGTGCTCTCCTCTCGCCTGTAGATCGTCGCAATTTCTGAAGCTCTAGGCGGCGAGGTCCACATACGAGCAGAGCGATTGCCTCTCTTCATGCGCGTGGTAGGAGATGACTGTCGAAGTCGCGCGCGCTGTGTGTGTATGGCTCTGGAAGACGGTCTCAATCACCGAAGGTACGCTGATCACCGTATTCGACACCACACCCGACTAAACGACCTTTGATATGCGGCTTAGTTAGTAGCATAGATAAAGCGGAGGGTTAGGCGGGTCGGCGGCGGCGGCGCAGCCGTTAGGAGTACGGTCTATCCGAAGCTCCTCAAGTTTCCGTTGATTTGTGGCACGGCGAGGTGGAGGGCGACGCGGACAGCCCCAGCTGGATGAATAGATGAAGCGAGAGTATGAGATAACGTTGAACTATCTTCGCAGTGAGCCCGCGCGAGGAAATACACAAAATGATGGGCTCAACATCAATGATTTTCATGATATATAGTCTGTATTGATGGTTTAAATTGTATAGAGTCAGTGTACGCCCAAACTGCCAGCAACTCAAAAGGAATCTAAATAATAAATGAAAGAGCTCTGACTCGTTCGTCCTGAATATGAAGTAGGAAGCAATCTCTAGTGCCAGCGACGGTAAGCACCAGAAACTGCTCACGGAACTATCTTAGAGCTACACCGAGGGCCAGCTCACGCAAGGCGTACACTGACATATCTAGGTTAACCACGGCTACCCTAAGCATTTATCGTAGGGAAAGTAAATTCATGTTAGTGTAGCCGAGCTACACGAACCTACGCTTGGCTAGACAACACTCCGTGTAATCGATTTAGGCGCAGTTCGCGTACCTTCGTGTATCTCATTCACGGGCTCCTAGACTCAGCTAAACAGTGTTCATCCTAGTCAAATAGCTGAACCTCTATGTGTATCTCACTAACATCAGCTACACAACTGTACCCGAACTTGGGCTAGGGAACGTCGGAACGCAGTGAGGGGCTTTGCGACAAGAAATCAGGGTGTCGGCGGATTGTCCGGAGTCCTCGCGCTTTTTTCATGATATATGTTGATCCCTTATGAGGCAGTGTCTGCGCCTCGGCGAGAAAGGTTCAACACGTCGTGGTCGCGGTGCGGAAGATCGTATTGTTTGACACTCAAACAATGTCGGGAAGGTCGCACGCTAAACTTCAGGGATCAGCGACGTCGGGGATCCTGCATCTCATCACTTGTACGCCGTGTGCTGTCCACTCATTTCGTTTGTGGAAGGACGGACGACGGCCCCTTGCTGTACCGGCTTCGTACCTTGGCCCCAGTTGTCGCTGTATTTGCACTTACGGCATGTAGCTTTATCCCCCCCTCTGCCTTTCACCAACGCTGCATCATCTCTGTGTTCGCCTTGCCTTGTCCTCCGAATTGGCTCAAACGGACTAAGTATCTTCCTTCCTTTCCCGCGCGCGCCCTAGCGATAGTTTTCTCGTGTTCTTTTCCGCGCTTACTAGCGGACTCACGAATAGATGATTCTCTGGCCCTTGCTTATTCTTAGATCATCATCCTCCTCCCTACTGCGACTCATTTTACTCCGCATTCGTTGCCAAAGTTTCATGCGCTTCCTACGACATCCACACCGTGTGATGTCTACGTCAGCACCTACGACACGTTTGCGCGGACTGTTTTGTTTTCCCTTTTGGCGTTCACGCAAATAAACAGTCCCTCTGCTGTTTACCAGTTCAATCAGGGATTCTACTACGTCTGTTATAACGGTCGTCGCGTAACACGGCCAAAGGCCGCAGAAGTTCACTCTACGAACCTACCACAAGACAACGCTTCCAGAGGTCCAAATCTCGAGAAGAGAATCACCTCTGCGACAACTCAATCAAACGACTGCGCAAAGTGATGTAGATGAAGAGGCAGCCTGTCCATCGAGGAAAGCCTCATCCAGCTATTCTCGGCGAACGAGCGCGCTCGCGGTAGTTTCTCGCGAAGATTAGGTACTATCAACCGTCCTCAGCCACAGAGCAGGCAACACTACGCCGAAACTCGATTATTCCGCTCCAATTATGGCTGGTACTACACACTGAAGGAGGAATACAGACTCCCGCGCGTTTGAGCCCTCAGCAGGGGCAGAGTTCCCGCTCCACGACGTGCGTGCTACGAAACACTGAGGATGTATTCGAAGAGACATAGATTCGGCAGATCCACAGAGGGAGAGACAGGGAGCAGATTTCGGGTCGACAACGACGAGAGACACGGCCAAAGTAGCGCAGACGTTGAACCTACGATCCCCGCGCAAGACGGTGCTTCGAGGAATTCCTACCTCACAAATAGTAACACTACGACCGCTTGATGACTCCGCAAAAGAGCGAGGAAAACATCACCTAGGTATCCTTGCGGCATCACGAGTGCTCTCGCGGCAGCTCAGGTACTATCAACGCAGCCCTGGCAGGAGCGGATAGCTATCTCGAGAACTCGACGACTCAGGGAACCGCTGGGTACTACACGACGGCCGAGAAATACGTAGATAATAGTGCGGAGTATTCAATGAAGTTACACCCGCGGTTCAACGGGGAGAATAGCGTAGACATCGTAGCTGCGCGATGCTGGAAGGACGAGAAGGAGACAGAGCAGCGGGCCTCCCGTATACGGTTTGGGAAGTATAAGATCAAAAACGACCCCGAGAAGAGTATATATGCGTAACATGCTCCGAGTATCGTCAGATAGACGGTGGGAGGCGAGAGGGAAGGTACTACGTCGTTCGAGAGCAACACAGCGGACGAGCGCCGAGCGCTGTTGACGCGGGGAAGATAGATTACTGGTACTTAGCAGAGTTGAAAAACCTGGGAGCCGCGGGAGAGAGCACAGAGAGCGTCCCCTTCAGCCAGATGTCCTCGAAGAGCTACTAGCTAAGAGTTCCCGAACAAGTCGGCGAAAGGAACGGAGAATTGGGTAGAAGGAATGACGCGACAAGTAGGACGACAGATAACCAAGGAAGGATGGGAGGGATGTCAACTGGGATGCGTTTGTATGCATATATAACCGCCAAAACTGAATAATGGGCACCAGGACGGGACGAGTTACAGATACGGACGCAGGTGGCGCTAGCGAGCAAGGAAGAGAGCATGCCGCGTATATCGGCACCATGGAAGACCGCCGAGTCGGCGGCGAAGGAGCAGGTACGAGGGGTGCCAGGAATTTGGAGGCTGAAGGGAACCTCGGATGGGGAAAGACTCACCGTTCACCGTTGGGAAGCAAGGAATCAGAGAGAGGGTCAAAGGAGAGCCGATAGGCGTACCATTCCCATCATGCCCGCGCGAGGGAGGAGTAGATCGTAGGTGGCAACAGCGTTGATACGCGGGGACAATAGCGAGAGACGACGAGCCCGGGGGATGGCAAAAGGGGGTCGACAAAGCGGCGAGAAGAAGCCAACGGCGATTGAATATTGAATCCGAGACTCACATCACGCAGCAAGGGGTTGGTCAAAAACAGAAAAAGACAGGGAGGACATGCTGGCGCCTGGCGAATTCATGGTGTGGCGGAGCGCTGGCGGCGTGTACTAGAAAGGTGGTGGGCATTACGCTAGGGCAGCCAGATGCGAGAGGGAAAAGAAACTCTTGTTATCAACACTGCTCATCAGGGCAGTGATATGTTGGGAGGGCGAGAGGGAAATGAGGGAGAGCCGGTGAGAGCGGTGGCCCCTACAAAGACTCTGGCCAAGTCGTCGCCGAATTCGAGGCGGGGAAATGACAGGGCGGGGGAGAAAAAAAGCAAAGAGGGCGCGCCACGTACCAGCTTTCGAAGAAAAGAAAAAGATAATATAGGCCGGTTGACTTCCCCCGTCGCGCTCCGATATTTTCTGGGCTGATGTGCCTTACGAACTCGTCGCAGGATAAAAGCGACGGTGACGACGGGAGAGGGAAGAAGCGGAAGGGGTGGTGGACACTTTGTTTGGCTGCCAACCAACGTCGAAAGGTCTGTGCGCAGGCGGAGTTGACAGCGCGGGTGTGTGCAGATCTGCGCACAGTCTCTAGCTCATCTCAATCGCACTGCTTCCAAAAAAATCCATAATTTCCTGTCCTTCAATGGTCAACATCATCATTACACGTCGATTATGTTGTTTTTGGTCTTCTAATCTTACCGCTCACCGGTGCCAGCGAGACAACGTGGAGCAGTGTACTGCGTAGGACACTGGGAATAGTCAGGCCGCTGTAACAGCGTTGAGATGGTTAAAAAGGGTAACACGTGCGGATACGGAAGGCGAAAAGAAGTTGAATTGGTCGTACTGCAAGGTTTTACAATATCAGGGTACCGAGTAATGCCGCGTTTAGGACGCGCGTATCTACAAAGAACCCCGACCAGCGAATACGCGTGACGTTGTCTCATGCCAGATGTTAGGCCCCAACACCGGTACTTATGGAAATCTACGTCCTAGAATACCGCCAATAAACATTAGAAGTACGCTGATAAAAGATTCAAGTCAAGTTCTTACCTGTTTCCTGAATAATTGAGTATCTGTCCAGCTTCGGCACAAATGGACGGCTAGACACGCCCGAAATAAGAGACGAGGGAAGAGTAAAGCCGATCAGCCATCGTGAAGTTACTAGAGTCAACCAGCTCTCGTTGTCGCGCTGACGCGGGCGAGGTAGAGTGGACGTATGTATGCATCAAAACACCGCGCTTTCCGCCGAAAAGAGCAGGAGTTAGCACGATCCGTCGCGGTGGAGAGGCCCAAGATCAGCCTGGTAGCTTGTCAGGCAAAGATGAATCAACGCTTGGAGCACCGTATCATCAAGGACACTGGAAATACCAGTACGTAGGAGAGAAGCAGGAGAGAAGCACCTTACTTACCTGACGCTCCTTCAAAACGCGCCCGGTCACGATTCCTCTAGAGCGTCTGGGAGGTTCGCTAGCTAGCCGGCGCGTTGACAGCGTGAAGGTCAATAAATTTGGAGAAAGGGAGACAGATTGTATCAGTCACCAATCAACAAAGACACGGCCGACGGACCTTAATCGCGCGTAGAACCTTGGTGATACAGTGGCTTTTCAAGCTTCAGGACGTCCTCGCCGGCGCAAAAAGCAGCATATATGTAGCTACGTACGCGGGAATGGATGGACGGAGAAGATCGGGGGTCTGCAGATGCAAAGGGGAAGTAATCGACGAGAGGGAGCGGTCGTATGCGCAGATGAAATTGCTACGTCGTCGATGCTGATCGCGCACGAGACGGAAGAACATAGGTGCGTGATAAGGCACATGGTCGGTAGTACGATTCGACGATCCTGGGAGCGTTGGAGGCGAAACGAATCAGTATTTCCAACTCAAACGGTGGAGCTGACGTTGGAGAAGAAGCCTACCTGGTGCCTTATGCTCCGTCGAAACTCGCGCGATCTTCAACGTGCCTCAGCCTGGGAGTAATTGCGAGCCGGCAGCTTGACTGCGCAGTGGTCACGAAATCTATATGTAGAGAGATTACATCGCGAAGGTCACTAAAGGAGCGGGCCATGTACCTCGTTGGATCCCATGGATCTTCATTGGCAGCAAGAAGTAGCCTTTCAAAGCATTGGCGATTTGGGGGCTTTCTGCCTATGTGGGCTTGTACGTCGGGGTGGAGGCCGCGTCGAATCTAGAATCTAGTGCTTCCTGAGGTTGTAGCACGTGAATCAGCAAGGCGTTGGCAAGGAGCAAGTTATGATCACTTACCCGTAAATGCGACGAGACTCTCAACGCCCTCAGTGGACCAACGGCCGTCTCTCCACCACAGCCCGATCGCAAGACAAACTTTGCTTAACCATCCTTCGTGGCGTCGCGTCGGCTGTATGGACTAAAGATGTCGCCTTCACGACTGATCGACGGATTACGCAGCTGGGGATCTGGTGGAGAGTTAGACTGTCGTCAGGTAAGTGGGAGCCGCTCGCTGAGTGCAGCGTCAAATCCTCTCAGTAACAATCACCGCGAAATGAGCTCACCAATGGCATCCGCGGACTCGCGCATTAGCACACAAGTACCCGCATTCAGAACAGCGTAAAGCACCTCTGATTACCTCATCGCTACGAAGCCCTTGGGCCGCATCCATAGAGGGGGGGCGTAGCACGCTTTTACAACTCGACATATTACTTGCTGCCCTGCTAAGCTGGGTCACGACAAATCCTGCGTATACTTGAGAAAGAAGTGCTAAACTCACCTCACGCTTCAGCGGCCTCTCTGGTTCCCTAATTCATCAACTAACAAAGAGGAGCACTGTATGAGGCTGAGACGATAAGCAACTCGTCGGATCTGTAAAAGCTAATTCATCAGAACATGCATCTACCTACAGAACAGCCAACGTACCGGCGTGCACCGCATTCGCCGATTATTTGTCGGTGATCATCCAGGTGTATGGAAAGTCGTCGTTGGATGCCGGCATGAAAGGCGTTTGACCAAGGGTGCAAGTTGGTTCGCGTCAAGTTCGAGCTGAATGGAACGGGCCGGCGCCACCGTGACATATGTGACCGGTCCGAGGTGTCAACTTATTCAAGCGCCCAACTCCCTCCCTGCTTCAACTTTGGTTCGTTCTTCCTTCAACCTGCAAACGTCTTAAGGATGGGACCCTGTCAGTGGGCGCCCTAGACATCATGCGCCCTTGTGGCTCTTTCGGCACAGATGTGCGCTTCTCCCAGACATTCTGCGACGCTCCCCGCGTGGAGACGAGACGGGCCCTCCTCCTCATCCATCGTATTAATCGTGTAGGTGCGAAGAGGAATTCGCTATGTGAATGCGAGGACTGGGAATGGGTGGTGTTCCCACCAAAAGCGAAGTAGGAAGGAAAGGAAACCGAACGCCACGTGACGAACGGAACGGAAGACAGACAACAGGAGGCGCCGCGTGCGCACTACCTGGGCTCGACGCTTCGCAACGCAACGGGGGGAGGGGAAACTTCTTCTTGTTATATTCAAAGGTATGTAGGTAGGTACTATATATACTTGTAGTATATGTAAATAAGCACGCTAGTTCTGCGTGTGCTAGTAACTAAGTAATACCTAAGAAACAATGTGCCGCAGCAGCTCGTGTTCGAGTGCTCGGACCGAACGAGGAAGTAAACGAGACGATATAATACGTACAACAAATCGTGTATCCGGGCTTGAACAGGGTGCCAACCCTACATCTCCGGGGGACCTTTAAAAGTTGACCCTCCGTGGTCAACATCCAATCAAACTACAATGAAATCCTGTACGAGACAGTCGCGACGACGATGCCTGCGCGGAACCGAGCGTGGTGGTGAGCGTATCGAGTTCGCCTAGTTTGTCTATCCGTTGGTATGCCCGTTGGGATCACTTGGTGATGCGGCGCGAAATAGTGACGATGTCGTCGATGGTGCGCAATGGTGAGTGATTATGGGGTGGGACGGGGTGGGGGACAATGCTGGGACGACGTTGGACATATACCGTGGCGGCGTCTACGTTTTTCGACGGCGGTGGTACGTGGTGGTGTCCTGGTAGATGGTCGTACGGCGGTAAGGGGCTCGATAGGGGGGTTCGCGAGTCGTTCTGATGATGGTGGTGGACGGCGAGGCGACGGTGAGGTGTGGTCGACATATGTGGAGGGGGAACGGGGTGTTCGATGTCGATGCGTAAGCCAGAGTGGCTCGCTTCGAATGATGGAGCTCCATGTCGTCGAAAGTCTCGTTTCACCATGTTTCGAACCAGGTGTCGTTGGTGGCGGGTCGTGTACTGGAATCGGCGTGTCGTTGAGAGGGATGTGGCGTGCGGAGGGTGGTGACGGAAATGCGGAGATCGGAACTGTAACATACGAAAGAAATAGAACGAGAATTAAAAGAAATGTGATCTGTACGAACGAAACGAAACGGTACGAAAAACTATATCTAATATACGTAGGATATGATGTTTTTGGTGGTTTATTTCGTTGGTGATGAGCTGGGGGTGATGCGAACGAGAACGAGACGATGGTCTGAAGAGAACTAAGTATTATGAAGCGAAACGGGGGAATGGGGAATATGAACGAGGCGGTGCGGTTGAGGGAATGAGGGGTTGCGTGATGGAGTGGATGGAAGTGAAAGTGCGTGCGTATGTACTTGGTAATTTACTGGGGTCGATGTCGTTTATCGTTATACTTCAGCCGCTGTGATCGAGTTCTTTATCTATCTTGCGTATGTAGGTTCGTTGGATCGTGGGTAGATAGCGCGTATATTGTCGTAGATTATCGTTTCGAGGCGGCGGGGGATGGCGTTAACGATGGGGAAGGTGAAGCGAGTGTGGGGGAGAGGATGGTAGTGGTGGCGTAGAGATAGTGTCGTAAAGCGAGTTTCCGTTGTCGTGTTGCGAGTTGAGTGGCGTGGGTGGCGGTGAGTCGTTAGCTGTTGTTGTCGTGCGCCGAGTGACTTCGTTCGGGCGGACGCCGCTTGCGTAGCCTTTGCCGTCGTCTTGAGTACCGTGTAGCGCGTGCTTGACGATGTGGTGGTGACCGTAGACTTGAATATAGATGGTGCTGCCGTTCATATCCTTGCGCGATGCTGAGACTGACTTCTTCGAGCTGAGTGCCGATGCCTTCACTTTGGTGTCGCCGATGGACTTCGTGCCGCATTTCTAACGTTTCCGTTGGCCGTGCTATTGCTGTGGCATTGTGAAGCGAGAGAGCGATTCGAGGTGGCGGTGGTGTTTCGTCGTCCGTTTGGTAAAGGTCCGTGATAGCTACTTGATAGTCGTCGTCGCCGTCGTCGTCGTCTGGAGATGTTGGTGGTTCTTCATCATCCATCTGGTAGAGTGCCTTAACGGCTGCTTCGTAGTCGTAGTCGTTGTCGTCTGGAGGTACTTGAGGTGGTGGCGGTGGTACGTGATACATTGTGCTTCCGTGGTCTGGGGTCGCTTCGTCGGGTACTGGCTTCGCTTGTAGTCGTTCGCATAGCTCCTTGCGTATATCTGGTGAAATACTGATCAGTTCCGTTAATGTTAACTCAATCATCGCTTGCTGAGGGCGACTGTCGACGATCTCGGTGTGTTCGCTACTGGACCGATGCTGGAGTTCTTCTTGGGTCGATACTGATTCTTGCGGGATTGCCGTGCTTCGTGTCCGAATTGATATGTCGTTACCTAACAGTTGAGTCTCGTTAGCCACATTAATCTCGTTACTTAGACCCGGGCTGGGAGTCGGCTTTAGCGTCGCTGAGTTCGCTGGTAAGACTGGGCCAATACTGTATGGTGGCGCGCAAGGAACCGGTGGGGTGGGTGCCGTGTACGTAGTGACTAGATACTGGGTCGTTGACGGTGCTGGGGTGGCCGGCGTGCTCGCTATTTGCTGACTGAGTTGGGATGCGAATTCTGCCATGGCTTCCTGAATAACTGTCCGTATTTGTGAACTCGCGTCGGATTCGGGTTCAACTGCGGGAGCTCGTGTCGTGCATCGTAGACTATTGCCTTTCGAGAGGGTCGATCTGCCTTCGTAGATATGTAAAACCGCGCGGTAGACGTTGTCGATGGTGTAGACTTCGCGTTGTGGCTTCTTCGGTTCCCAAGCGAGGAGAACGAAATCGATCTTGCCGTGCATGTCGTCGGGGAAGATGCTGAGGAAATACTTGATCGCTGCGCGTTCCGTGAGGATGTCCGCTTCCTGTAGTATTTCAAACATATCAGTAAATCGACGGCGATACTTGCCTAGCTGCGCTATAGTCGTAATATGATTCCTGTATTCTTCAACGAGTTCTTCGAGCTGTGATAAGTCTGCAAATTCGCTCGGGCGCGATCCGGGGTATTCGTCGTATGCCGCGTTCTTGAATGCCGTCCAATCGTGTGGGTGAATCTTCGAGAGCCGAGACCATGTGCGATATTCACTGTCAGTGACGTATCGTCGTGCATATTGTACCTTGGCTGAGTCGTCGAGACTTGCGTTGGCTGCGTATCGCTCAACTTCGTCGAAAAACCGGTCTAGAATGTCGGGGTCGCCATTAAACGACGGGGCGTGGCGCTGGCCTGGGTCTGGCATACTGACGTGAGGCATGTTGAGTGCGTGGGGCGTGTAGGCGCGAGAACGTAGATGCTGGTCGTGACGCTGGCTGGAAGTGTGATCGATCGGAGTGCTGGGGTAATTCCGGGGATAACGAGCTGATCGAGGCTGGGGAAGAGGGATATCTTCGCGTGTGCTAAGATCCGAGTGGTGCTCTGACTGTACGTCTTCGTGACGGATCCTTGGGTAATCTAGACGGCTGGCTGGAGTCGTGGCGCGTGTCGCAGAGTCGTGAGTCGTGACGCAAAATGAGCTAGTAAAGATGACCTAATAAGAACAGAAAAGCTTCAGCTTTTGGGTCCCTCGCGGTGGGCTCCAAAATTGTAGGTGCGAAGAGGAATTCGCTATGTGAATGCGAGGACTGGGAATGGGTGGTGTTCCCACCAAAAGCGAAGTAGGAAGGAAAGGAAACCGAACGCCACGTGACGAACGGAACGGAAGACAGACAACAGGAGGCGCCGCGTGCGCACTACCTGGGCTCGACGCTTCGCAACGCAACGGGGGGAGGGGAAACTTCTTCTTGTTATATTCAAAGGTATGTAGGTAGGTACTATATATACTTGTAGTATATGTAAATAAGCACGCTAGTTCTGCGTGTGCTAGTAACTAAGTAATACCTAAGAAACAATGTGCCGCAGCAGCTCGTGTTCGAGTGCTCGGACCGAACGAGGAAGTAAACGAAACGATATAATACGTACAACAAATCGTGTATCCGGGCTTGAACAGGGTGCCAACCCTACAATCGTGTTTTCTACAACATGGGACTCTCGTTCTAAGAGTATGAGGCGTGTTTATTTAAGTGAAGGAATCCCATTCTGTACGAAGGTATGTCTTTGGCTAGATTACAGAGAGCTTCCCGTGCTGAATGATAGCGGTGCCGTCGGGGAATCGACGCCCTGCTTGTTGCTGACGCGACGCAACTGTCATCACAGAAGGCAAGGTTGAGACGGGTCATGGTAGTGCGCTGGGATACATACGTACAACCTGCGTCGATGTGATAAGACGGTATCTGGGGTTGTCTTTCAAAAGGTGTGTCGTCTTTTTGTGATTACGAATTGAGGACTGAAGGACAACTATACAGGGTACCTCTCAGTAGACACGGCATCTGTCCGTCGACTTCACGCGCCCGCACATGACTCCATACCATGTCCAGTCGCTACACTCCACGACACCAAGGAACCAGTAGTGAGCGCAGGCGTGGGGGATACTCTCTATGAGTATCCTTCCGTCCTCTCATCTTGCCAATAGCGTGGACTCGGCAGCCAACCGGAGTCAATGCCTATGTTTCAGTTAGGACCTGCGATTGCGAGACTGGCGGACGGCGACAAAGTTGCGAGACGCAGTACGTTGCAATGCATCACTCTCACATAGAGACCAAGTTCCCACTATGGAATCCCAAATTCCCATTCCTTGCCGCTCCCAAAAATCACAAATGAAGACTCACGACTGACGAGTCACGAACCAAGAAGAATATCGTAAATACTGAACGTCGCCGCACAATGCCGAGGGGAGGTCCACGCACCAAAGCGCGACGACTTGATAGAGTTCGAGAGACAAGGATATAACAATGTGCCGATAGGAACCCTGGATAGACGAGGATGGAGGCGTACCATGGTCCCGATAGGAGAGGATAAACAGCCAAGATGACGATGAGAGGGTGGAGGATGCCATGTGGCTGCCTGCTGTCGGGTTGAGACAGGAGAGTGGGGGGATGGACAAGGGAGATGAGAGGGGGTGAGAGGGACGTTTCCGTGGGGGCCAAAACACAAAAAGAGAGCGTAAGATAAGAAGAGGATACTCTGCGAGTGAAGTACGCGTGGAGGAGGACGAAGAGGATGAGAGTCAGGGTGCTGTGGAAGCCGGTTGCAGCTGAGATAGAGTGTAGGTAGAGGGCAGGTAGAGCGACGTGTTATCTAGGAAGACGAGGACAGTCGTGGCCGGAGTTGCACCCTGTCTGCCCTATTTACGTTGTGATCAGTGTTGGGGCGATGATTAGTGAGGGCTCCGTGACGCGGAAGGTGCGAGCAGCGAGGGGAGAAGACGTGCCGCTTGTATGCGCAGCTCGGGTGGCTTACTAGTCCCCCAAGAAGATTGGTGGCGGCGCGGCCAGGGGGGGCCAAGCGGGGCGCCAATCGAGAAAGTAGTCGAGGAGCCAGGCGTTGGGATAAGCAGCGCGGGGAGGGGATGACAAGGCAGAGACACGGGATTAGGAGGGGGGTTGACAAAGGAGCAAGAGGATGTCATGGTGGTTGGAGATGGGAGAGGCTCGCCAGAGGCGGATGATAGGAAACAATGAACGCGGGTACATGCGTACCAGATGAACGGGGTGTCATACAACGTCACCGGTCGTGGTGGTGGGAAAGGCAAAGGGTATCCACGGTGGCATGAGGCTAGGGCAGCGTCAGAGACTGCTCGGGCGAGAGAACGGCCAGGACATGGTCGAATTCGAGGCACAAACGGCGGGAGAGAGAAAGAAAAGCCGACACACGACGTACCAGCTTTTCAAAAAAAAACCACCCCCCATTTCTGCTCTTTTTCTGCGAAGACCTGCCTCGCGATCTCGCCCTCCCTACAGCTATTGGGGTATGAAAAGGCCCATGCACAAGCGGAGCCGGCTGGCTGACAGCCAGGAGGTCCAGGGTCTGTGCGCTCGCGAGCTGCGCTGTCCTCTTCTTCTCTCAATCGCGAGTGAGAATGCCGGCGAATTCAGAACGAGTCCCTATTGACAGTAAGTCGTATTCAGTGTACTGCACGGATTAGTAATTACCGAAAACGTTTATTAGGCTCATGAATCGCGTGTATATGCGAGCCGCTTCGCATTCTGCTGCACTTTACTTGGGAGGTTTTACGGTCCAACGTAGACAGCGAATAGAAAATGAGAAAACGGCGTCTTCTATATGTGAATAAATGAACATCAGGCAAAATGAAATGATAAACTATGTGCTGATCTATTGTGTTTGTGAACCGCTTTAGCACTGTGATAATTTCGAGCCGGCGGTCCGTGCGAAACCCCGAAACGCGCAACCATCTCAGAACCACCCCATCCCGAAGAACATCCCGTAGAACGATCTCACCCCCGTATAACGCATCTGCAGCCTGCAGACCAGCATGCATCGAGTGCGGGATGGGCAGGGGTCGCGCGTCTGCGCACACTTTTCGCGATTCAGGCATTCAATTGCGACTTCGAATCCTGTCAGAATGTGGTGATGTGGAGAGATACGTGGATTTAGGGAGGTTCCTACCTACGACCCTATATTAGACTCTTCGTCCGAGGATGGGGAGCCATTCCGAGCTCACCTAGTACTTCATTCCGTTCACGAGCACCGCGAGACACCCATTTCCCTTGCCAGATGGGGGGGCATACCGAGGGGACAACGTCGCAGAGCCGTTGAACATATTACAGATATTTTCACAATCCTGCGATTCGTGCTCTACGCTCGGCGGGAGGTCCATATCCTAAGGGTATTCCCTAAGGAGACACTCAACGAAATCCCCGACGGACATGACCTAGTCCCCTCACGGCGCGCTGTCTCGGAAACGCGCCAGTTGGTTCTGGGAATCTGAATAAAGCAGGGGCCGAGCACAGAGCCCCCCGCTCCGGGGCCCTATAGCCAGGGGGTGGACTGCGTCACCCGGTTCTCCGTCACCACGACGCCTCTATCCATGCCGCTTGTGGTCCATCCAGTCGCGGCCCTTCACCCCTCAGGTTCAGCACCATTCTCGACGGCCACAGAAATCAGATCGACTCCCCAAGTCACCTCGATTTCGAGGAGGACACCACTCGCCTCCACCACCATTCTTCCTCGGCGCATCCAGCACGTGGATGGGCTTTGGTAGCGTGCCGTATTAGGAGAGGTAGGTATGCGCGTATATTATATAACAGATAGTATATGGATGAATCGACGGAAGCGAGAACACGGTCTGCGTGATATTCGTGCCCATAGAACAGTGTAATAAAAAGCAGAATCTTGACAGAGCGCCGTCAAGGCGAGATCACAGCGCAGAAGACTTGGCCAAGCATGAGACAATGTATCGTTGGCTAGAAGCCGAGGAGGCGCATCGTGTGAGCGCAAACACTACGACACCTAGAGCTGCGGTACGAGCCGCCACGGCGACGTCCTTCCATCTGGGAACATCATGAGTCGACAGCACGCGCTGTAAGAGAAGACGTTTCGTAACCCTCGACGTCGCTGATTTCCCGCTACTACGTCCTTGTCCTCAATGCCATATGATCGGCGCTTTGCAACGGGGGTCCGAAGGGCATCCCCCATCAGCATCTCGTGGCAATAGTTGTATCCCATGGAAACGTGGTATGCAATTCAATACCTCTTTTCCGCGCTCTCATCGCAGATGGGCATTCTTCCTAGCCCGTCCTCGTCATAGGCCTTGTTGACTATACTGTGACGTGGAGGTTGTCTCACGCCAGATGATACGCCCCAACACCGGTACTTATGGAAATCTATGTCCTAAAATACCGCCGATGAATATTAGAAGTACGCTGATAAAAGATTCAAGAGTCAAGTTCTTACCTGTTTCCAGAATCATTGAATATCCGCAGCGCTCTTCAGTTCGACCTGAAAAGGCTCGGTCAGAAACCATATCATCTCGGCCACAAGCACCCAACGCTGGTATCGGATGTGCCCGAAATAAGAGACGAGGAAAGGGTGAAGCAGCCACCGTGAAGTTACTAGAGTCAACAAGCTCTAGCTGGCGCGGTGATGTGGACGTGGTAATGTGGACGGTTATATGCATCAAAACGCCGCGGTTTCAGCAGAAAATTTGGAACTGCGCGGCAAGTACCACGGTTGGTCGCGCGGTGGAGAGGCCGAAGAGCATCCTTGTAGCTTATCAGGCAAAAACGAATCAAAGATTGGACATCAAGGACACGGGAACAACACCGCGTTAGCAAGGCAGCGAAGCCAAAAGTCGTCGAATACCATTTGCAAGATTATCATTCGCCCGATACGCAGGGGGACCCGACGAAGACCCGGAGACTTGGTGTGGCGTAAGTGATGCGATGGGAAGCACGTAGGAGAGAAGCAGCTTACTTAACTAATATTTCTTCAGGTCTCGCTCAATCCAGATTCTCCACATCGTCTGAGATCTTTGCCAGCCGGCCCGTTGACGGCGTGAAGGCTGGTGGATCTGGAGAAAGAAGACAGATTATATTAGTAACCACCACGAAATTACCCAATGAAACGGCCGACGGACCTCAATCGCGCATGGAAGTCTAGTGGTGAAGTGTCTATCGAAGTTTCAGGACGTCATCGCCGGCGCAAAAAGCAGCATATATGTAGCCACGTACGTGGGAATGGATGGGACGCAGAATATCGAGGGTCTACAAATGCAAAGAAAGGCAATCGATGAGGGGCAGCGGTCGTATGAGCAGATGAAGACGCCACGTTGTTGACACTGATAGCGCACGATACGGAAGAACGTAGCTGGGTGAAAGACATATGGACGACAGTACGATTCGACGAACGTGGGAGCTTCGAAGACGAAATGAATCAGAATTTTCAGCTCAAACCTTCTTAGAGAACGTGGAATACCTCGTCTAAAGTCGGATGCGAAAAGCGGCGAAGACAAAGTTCGCGTAATATTGGCAGGGCGTCCTCGCGGGATCTTCAACATGGCTCAGCATCAGAGTGACCGCGAGTCGTCAACTTGACTGTGTAGCGGTCAGGGAATCTGTAGATGGATGGCACCGAGAACGTCACCAAAGGAGCAGACAACGTACCTCGTTGGATCCCATAGATTTTCATTGGCAGAAAGGAGTAGCCTTTCGAAGCATTGTTGATTTTGCGGCTTTCTGCCTATGTGTGCTGGTACGTCGGGGTGGACGCCGCATCGAATGTCTAGTGCTTCCTGAGGTCGTAGCGCGTGAATCAACAAGGCGTTGGGCAGGGGTAAACCGCGATGACTTACCCGTAAACGCGACGAGACCCTCAACGCCCTCAGTAGATCAACGGCTGTCTCTCCTCCACGGCCGGATCGTAAGACGAGCTGCACATAACCATCATTCGAAGCATCGCGTCCGCTCCGCGACCCGAACGCCGAGTTCGCCGCTGGTCGACGGATTCCGCACCTGGGCATCTAGCGGGGAGTCAGTCGGTCATCAGGTACAGGTAGAGAGGCAGTCCGCTCACCGAGTGCAGCGTTCAATCCTCTTAGTCACGATCACGGTGAGATCTCCCTCCCTCCGCCCTCCGTCCATGAAGAACACCACCAGGTTGTGATGCGTTGCTAATAAGTCACAGCACACGACTAGCCTACCGTATCTGTGAACAAAAGATTCAGGACTCGGGTGCCCACATTCAAAGCGACGTTAGGCCCGTCTGCGTACCTCATCGCAGGGCTTCAAAGAACCGTTGGACCGTATCTGTAGAATGACGATGGATCAAGTTTTTAAAGCACTTGTTCTGATAGATGAGCTGTCTGCTGTGCTGTGCTGAGCTAGGACGTATCGTGTGAAGACCGCTCTGTTACATAGATTGTTGGGACTTTGGTGTAGACTCGGAGTCGAAAGAAGTGCCAAACTCACCTGACGCTTCAGTGAAATTCGCCCTTCTGCCTCATAACACCCATCGTAACTCATCTGCGTGGCAAATAGAATGAGCGGCTGCGTGTAAATGCTGAGACGACGACCGACTCGTCAGATCTGCAAAGCCAATTTCTCAGAACATGCATCTACCAGCAGAGCGGCTGGCATACCTGTGTCAACCGCATTTGCAAATTGTTTGTCGCGCGCTTTGCGCGCAGTAGTTTGCGCGTAGCCTGGTGTGCGGATCGTCGTCGTTGGAAGCGGGCGTGAAAGGTGTTTGATGAAAGTTACGAGGAGTTGGATCGAGAAGAAGGACGGGGCGGGCCGGCGCCACCGTAACAGGTGCGTCCGGACCGGACCGCCAACTTCGTGCTCAACTCCTTCCTTCGTTCTCATTATTCTTCACGCGTGTTCGCGACGCATTGTCGCAGAGACTTGGTCCTCATCTTGAGCAGTCATCAACATCTTACGACATTCCTTCTACCCGCAGGCATCTCCTCGTCATCGTGACAACTTCGTAATCTCACTGTGGTTTTGCTCGCACACTCAGGACAAAGAGAACACGTTGAGTCCTTGAGGAGGAGACGTGATTGGGATACAGGGCTGGTTGCAGCGCTAACGTGAGTTCTTCCTTCGTTTTTCGAGAGCTTCTTGAGCTGAATGACAGTAGTGCCACCTAGCGAGGGTCTAGTTATCTTTCTCCGTTTTTGGACGCAAAGCGACTGTCATCGCAGGAAGAAAGATGGAGACCGATCGTGGCAATGCCCTGGGATCCTTAGACTCAACCTGCGGCGCTGAGATGCGACGATGAAAGGCGAGGGTATCTGGAGAGTCATTCAAAAGGTGTGTCGTTCCCTTCTATTTACGATTCGAGGCCTCAAGGACAGTAATACAGAGTGGCTTGCAGTCGACGCAGGACCTCTCCGTCGACTTCACTCGCCATCAAATAGCTCTTTACCACGCCTATTCACTACCCTCCAGGGTACGGAGGAACCGTGGCATCGTATTACGTGTTGAGTGCAGCCCGGGGGGTGACTCTACGAGTCTCCTTTGGTGGCCTCGTGTTACTGGGAACGCAGTCACTCAGAGTCGAGGCCTGAGGGTCAGTCGGGAGCTGCAACTCTGAGACTGGCGGCCGGCGACGAGGTTGCGATACGCAGTACGTTGCATTGCATCCATCCAATAGTTGTATTGACTCCTCGCTATAGGCACTAAGTGAACACACCTTGGATTCTCCATTTGCTTAGGGCCCATCCTAACCGTTACGATCTCTCAAGCTCTAGGCCGCAACGTCCAAATACTTGCAGAGCGACCACTCGCAATGCGCTTGGTCGGAGAAGACCGTCAATGTGCTGTGCACTGGACATATATACCTCTGGAAGATAATCTAAATCGTCGAAGGTACGCTTACCACCGTATTCGACACCACACCCGGCTCAACGACCTTTGATGTACACCGTATATAGATGCGTGTACATCGCGGAGAGCTAGGCGGGTCGGCTGCGACGCTGCTGTCGTTAGGAATACGGTCTATGCGAAGCTCCCCAAGTCTCCATTGAGTCAACTATGCCCCGTACGCAGCTCTTTCTTCTTGTGCTTCATTTCACAGTAGTTTCTACAATGTGATGTATGGAATGGATTGATTGCTGGTTGTGATGACAATAATTGATGTGTGTAAATAGGCGCGAATGGACTCTGAGACAGAGGGATTGGAGGCGGAAGTGAACGCGGAATCTCAAGCAAAGGATGCAAGCAGCATGGCATATGACACTGACCCGAGAAGACACACAAAAGACGGACATCGAGGGGCTACGTCACGTATGCGTGGGGAGGAGGGGGAGTGGCGAAAGTAAGCAGAGGAGAGAACACAGGATTTGGGAGGTAACTCAGTATGCGTACGAGGCGGTAGGCAGACTCTTTTCATTACACGCACCCTGGGCCTATTCCGTCCACCTCCAACGTCCAGTAGAGTAAAGAAATGAGGAGACGATGGCGACCTCCACCGTATCGGCGATGATCGCGGTAAATCAAACTCGACGGTGAGCAGCTTATGCAGCTTCGTAATGATCTCTCCTTGCATTCACCTCTCAGTAATTGATTAGCTTACCTCTCAGCGGAAGCTGCGAGACATCAAGATGTCCATGCAAGGCCTCAGGCTCCAGGATACCGAGTATCCAGCCTTTCTTGATAACCTCGTTCCTCGGTTTAACTAACGCTATTGCTCTGCGATAGATACACCACCGTGAGTCATATATCAGTGGGTTCGAAGAAGGCTACCTCGACGATCTACGTGTCAATCATGTATCCGTCGGCACTCCGAACGAAGGCATTCCTACCCGTTTCAAAATCGCTGGACATCGGCATTTTGCGTCATCGCTGGTCACGTTTGCCGCTGCGATTACCTCTGTACCATCTGTACCAGAGATGTGGATGGGTTCTCGGATCGCGAGTTGTTTTGAGCGAACGCGAGACGATGAGATCCGAACAAGGGTGCTGCGCTACCTTGGGCTCATGAGCGTGGAGACCGATGCTGATACTCTCACTCGGCTCGTGTTTGAGATCCCTACGAAAGACAAAGCGAACCATCATTCATCTGCATCAATATTAGATTGTCCTCAAAGGTACTCACGCTTCATCTTACCAATCGTTCGTCGCACGTTCTCATCATGCACAATGGGCTCAGACCACTTTCAAATGCACGCGGACTCCCCACAAGCCCCGATTTTTCGTTTATCATCAAGTCAGAATGCCTGCCGTCTGCTCAATTATCCTGGAGCTCACGAGTGGCTAGATCATAGGTTCTACAAATCCCATCCTCCGACTAGATACCTGCTTCTAACCCCTTCGCGACGACCTCCCCTTCTTCGCGCACAAACTTTACACAATACTCGTCGTCTTGCGTAGTTCTGAAACTGCAGAGGGATGCACTCCAACGAGCGTCCTGTGGACGCCAAACCGCTAAGCTTTACTTCTTCGCTCGATCCTCTAGCTTGACCACATTGTTCACCATCCACCGCCGCATCACAACACTCTGGGCGCGTCAACTCAGGTACGCTCTACCCTATCTACAGTTCTCAAATTGCTACAGATCTCTCCAGCAATAGGGCGCAATGTGGCTCCTCACTGACGCTTTATATCTTTGCAGAAGTGACTGCACTTCAAGCGAAGACTATGGATCCCGTCGTTCGAGGAGAGGCAGCCACCTTCAGCGACTTCATGTTATCACGGCCATGCACTACGCCTCATTATCGTCGGTTTGGGCTTTTTCTTGTACTTCTTGTCGCGCCTATTTGCCCCCGTGGAACACCCCTCTCGCTCTGCTCGTGGTTATTTTACTTCATTCTATCGTTACTTCCCATGCAGACCCCCGAATCGTCTATCGCGTATGCATAATTCCTCGCGATTGTATATTCTCTTCTGATTCAAAACACATAAGTGATTCTTCATCCGATCAAAGTAAGAATACACAGTGATGAATATTGTACAACAAGCCGGTGATCCAGACGTGCTACAGGTCTCCGTAGAATCTACAATAATACATCGGTATTCCAAACATCTACCTCGCCCCCCGCTGAACCCGTCACGACCTGCTTCCCATCAAAAGAAAAAGCAATAGACGATACCGCCGCTACAACATCATAGATAGCCAATACCTCCCCGGAAGATACATCCCACAGCCGAGCAGTACCATCGGAGGAGCCTGAGGCAACGAGTTTGAAGTCTGGTGACAAGGCCACGCAATCGACCCGACCGGTGTGCCCTCGTAACACTCTCACCAAATCACCAGATCCGGCATCCCATACCCGTATCTTCTTGTCATACGCGCCAGAGATTATGTGGTCTTTCGAGAATGCGACAGACAATACTGGGCCACTGTGCCCTTCAAGCACCTTGGACTTCCCCGCTCCATCCCACAGCTGAACAGTATTGTCGTCAGACCCGGATGCGAGGCGAGTTCCGTCGGGGGAGAAAGCCAATTCCCAGACCGCCGCGGTGTGTCCTCCCATTGCACCAAATAAATCTTGACCCATCTCCGTGTCCCATACTCGAATCGTGCTGTCCCCCGATCCCGCTGCAATTTTGCGGCCGTCCGGTGAGAACACCAAAGACAAAATCCAGTGTGAGTGGCCTTCGTAAATTTGTAGTTCCCTCCCGGTTTCGGTATCCCATATTTTGACAGTCCCGTGGCCGTCGCCTGTTGCAAGTTCTGATCCATCTGCTGAGAATGAAACAGTGTATTGATCTCCAATACTGAATGATGTCTTGTCTCCTTTGGACTGGATTAATACTGCCCTGTCAGATGCAGATACAACTTTGTCAGGAGCTGGGATGGCGACGTCGTCGATCCTACGGCCCTTGTACAGATTATAGGAAGCCTGTAGCAGTCCTACAGAAAGACGAGTTAGCGCTATGCTGCTTATTGTTTATATCCCTAGGTTGATTCACCTATGTGACGAAGAAGCCGTGGGTAGTACTCTTTGGACCCTGTTACCTTCTGGGTAACCGCACGAAGTGCAGACAATGAGAGTCTGTCACTGGGATGCTGATGGAGGGAAGCCAGAGAAGAAAAGGCCGTCAGGATGACGCCATTGAGAGGGTTATTTTCAGAACCCAGGAAATCGAGTGATGCAAACAGCCTGTGCAGAATGTCAAATACTTCGATCAATGGAGCAGTATCTTGGCTGATAACTGTTTTATATGTCAGTTATATGGGTCATATATATCCGAGGAGTGTCTTACCTGAAATGTTCGTTGCAAGGACAGCAACTTCTGATTGCACATGCTGCAGGTCCGCCTTCTCCGTTGCATTTTGAATCCTGGATATTGTTGCTTTGATGTCTGTGAAAGGATCGTGTTCAATCACTCCCTCTGGGGGTGCATAATTTTCCCAAGAGATTCCTTCGGGGAGTACTGCAAGTGGCATGTAAGGGCGACGATGGGCGAGGGGGAGACCTTCTTGACTGGGTGAATTCGGGTGCTCAGCCTTGTCCTCGATTAACGCAAAAACTGACTCGTGAATTTGCTGTCCTTTCCGGATATGCCGTGGAGAACCAAAGTGAGGTCTGAGTTCTGGTAAGATTTGATTTTAAGAGAAGAATAAATCACTTGCTTTCGTGTAATTGTATCGCCATCATATGACGGGCGGCGCAAGGGCAATATCTCGAGGATTTTCCATGCTCCCATGAGAGACCGTGTTGGTTTCGGTAATATCCATTCACCTCTATACGGATCCATCTTAAGCCCGTGGCTCATTGCCTCATACGTCATCCAACGGAGAGCAGGACCAAATGTTTTCAATTTTCGATTGCTAACATTTCCGCCACCACTGAATGGCGATGTCACTTGCATTTCCCATTAAAGTGAACGAATGCTTACATATCGGAATGGCTGCCCGCGAACCATACCTCCTTGACATCTCCAGGCAGTCCTTCTTTATCGGAGTCCCCAGTGCTAGCATGTTCGGGCCAAAACCGGACCCGTTGCTCATCCAGGGCGAGGGCATGGCGGAAGTGGCAAACGTGCGACATTCCTGAGACAGTTTCTGGGAGACTCGCTCCTCTTGTAACACCGATTGACGAGACCGTGTCCCTACATTGTAGTCAGCTTTGAAATAGCAATGATATGGTGGAACTTGCCAGACTCCAACGAAATGGACTTTGACATCTGGCTGCGAGAAGGCCATCTTGAATGTCTCGCATAATTCCATCGCATCCTTGTGCTTCACAGTTTCCTTCCCGCTGGATCTCTCCGTCGTCGCCATGTAAAGCTTGTATACACTGTAGGGACAGCTTAGGTGTGAGTATCCATGCAGAGGAATGACGTACGCGGGGAGTTGGGTATTATTTCCTGGGTAGATGAGTCCTACCTACACCATCATAATTAAGACGAGCACAGAATGTAATCCTATCACACCTACCCGTTCGATCATTCCGGCAATAACACGTACTTGGTACGCTCCACGCGAGAATCCTGTCACGTGGTTTAGAGCTTGAAGAAATGAACTAGGTGTGACATACCAAAGAGGAATATTCGATCCCCCTCTTCGTAATTCTCCGCCAGCCACTTATATGCTATCAGTATGTTCGTTTCAAATGAGCTGTCCATGTACGAATAAGGAGTGTTGTATCAGATTGTCGTTCATGGACTTACTTTGCGAACGCCATGTCGAGTATACGTCCTACGGGGGACGAATTGTGCGTGCCAATGCCACTGATGTAAAAGGTAATTTGCTTCTTGTTCTTGATAATACGGCTATGAAATTCGACGACATTCGTGCTCTGAGAACGCTAGCTTAGTGAGTAAATCGTTCGTCAATCAACATCGCTCACTTTCTCTCCAAATTTATTTGCTGTCCCATCGGCACTGAGGACAATGATCCTGCCTTCTCGGCTGTGGGTACATGTCACCCGAATTTGGGTTTGCGCCTTCTGAGTGATTGTGCTTGGGTCGCCTTGAAGGCGTTGATCGAACACTTGTGGGGACGGAGGAGTGGAGGACATTGTGATTGAATGGTATTGAGAATGTCCTACAGGCTTCAATAGATCTCAATAGTGATGAGCTTCATGGGCGAGTGAGACATGATGTACGGGGTTAACGGACACAGCATGTTCTTTATCCACAAGTATATGCAGAAAGAGATTGCGGTGAGAACTACAATCTACTCTCAGGCCGACATGAAGATGTGGTAAGGGACAGGCGATTGATCATCTCATCTTTTTTGATATGAGACGGTGCCGATTGACATCGACCGAGTCGTCTAGATACCCACACTTTCACCTGATTACCCCCGTAAGAAACGTTGAATACTCGTGGACATTACAAGTCTGTCTCATATACATATTGATGAATTTTTGACGTCAATTCATGTTGCTTTAAAGTTTGAAGTAGTTCAAACACGCTCGCTCGACCATATTTGCATAAGCGCCAAACTCACAGTGATACACGTGTGACCCTCTGCGACGCGTGGGCTTCTTTTCAACCACAGCACCAAACTATGCAAGACTAGTCCTGCAGGAAGAATCTGCTTCGAAAACGAACACATCAGCTCCATCATATTTCGAAGAACACATCAGCTCCACATGCTATCCATTCGCCGGCCTTTTTAGCCCTCTACGAACCGCAATCTATCCTTTCATATCGACATTCCATCTGTCAGAGATGGGAGCACATCACCAGGTTTCTGATACGATACTCGCTCTGATATTCCCCAACTGTTCATCCACAGGGAATACAATGGAAGCTTCGCCTCATGCCCGTTCAAACTTCGAAAATCTCCCACCGTTGGAAGGTTGCCTGAAATCCGTTCTATCCCTTCTTCTACCACTATGTCCCAATTCCTGCTTGATTGTTAGGAAAACGGGCAAACACCCATCTCTAATCATCAACCAATCATTGTCGAGGTCATAGCCTAGCTTCCGTGTGCACCATCTCGCGCACAGCAAATGCAGATGAATTACGAGGCAAATGAACCGGTACATTCTGGTCACAACACCGCCTACGCCTCGTCGGATGTGCTTTACAGCTCTGGGTAACCACCCGGATGCCCGGCCTTAGCACATTTAGAACGTGAGTGTCTCCCTGTCACCTACTGTATTCTAATTTCGACGTCTCAACAGCTCTCATCATACGACACTGAAGCCGTTGGCGGCGGGCTCAACGTTAGATGATCCCACATAGCCGCCATCATGCCGGCTTGCTCTACTCCTCAGCTTTCTTGCTATGTGGTGGCACCGGCAGATCGAGATCAACTCGTGCACACGTTTCCGCACCCACGAATTCCTGAAGCATCCGACGACGAAGCCTCGCGGCTATGAGTTCAGAACCTTTCGCGCCTCGGGATCCAATCCTCTCGGCTGTTCTTTCAGTATCATATTGTACCTCTGGACGGTGGGATCCCATCGTGCATATGACCCGCCATCCCCTCGAATTGCGAGGGCCTCGTATGTTGTTCCTTTGCTACACGCATACACGCCTTCAGTTATTTCAGCTCATCGGCATGCACGTATCCATTTCTCCTTCACCGAATGCGTGAAGCCAATATCTACAATAGCCTCTGTTTCCCCCCCTTCCTGTTCGGCATCACCTAGGCGCGGTGCCTACGCCTGGACAGGGTGCAGCACGGAGGTTAGGTTGACGACGACAAGAGGCACTCTGAAAGAAGCGAGGACATTGACACCACGATCCCAAACAGGACACCTCGAAAGCTCCAGATTTCTGGAAGAGAATGATGAGTTCCTGGGCGTTTGCGCTCTCGGCAGGCCGTAGAGGCCGTAGAAGTATTACGCCAAACCAATCATGCTACGAAACGATGAAGGTGTCTTCGAAGCGCTGTAGATCCAGCCTAAAGGGACGGTACAGGTCGTTCGGTTTGGAGGCGAAGAGAGATACGAGTAAAGAAGAGAAGACGATAACTCCACGATCTTACCAAAAGACAACGCTCCCAGAGGTCCAAATCTCGCGAAGTGTACGGCGATACCTCAATCAGATAACCGGGCGAAGTGATGTAAACGAGGCAGGTGGCCGTAAAACGGGAGTCCGTTGATAGAAACGTCATCCATCTATTCCCGGCGAACGAGTGCGCTCGCGGTAGTTTCGCGCGGTGCTTGGGTGCTCTCAACGCATCCTCAGCCACAAAGCAGGCAACAAAATGCGGAAACTCGAGTATTCCGCTCAAATTATGGATAGTACTTGCTGGTACTACGCAATGAGGGAGGAATACAGACTCCCGCGCGTTTGAGCCCTCGGTAGGCCGCAGAGGTCTCGCGCTACGACTTGTGTAGTTGTAGAGCGAAATGCTGAGGAGCAAGGTATGAATATAGCGGAGTCGCAAAGGGAAGGACGGGGCGCAGAGCTCGGGTCGACGACGGGGAGAAACACGACTAAAGAAGCGAAGATGTTGACTCCACGATCCAGACAGCGCAAGACGACGCTTCGAGGAATTCCTACCTCACAAATAGTATCACTACGACCACTTGATGACTCCACAAAAGAGTAGAAATGAAACCAGGATATAGCGAGGAAAACATCACCTAGGTATCCTTGCGGCATCACGAGAGCTCTCGCGCCATGCACAGGTACTGTCAACACAGCCCTAGCAGGAGCGGATAACTATCTCAAGAACGCGGCGACTCGGACTCTAGTATCCGCTGGGAACGACACGATGGGCAAGCAATGCGGATGTAGTGGCGAGTATTCTGTGAAGTTACTCGCGCGGTTCAACCCAGAGAGTAGTGTAGTGTGGGAGTCGTAGCCGCGCGGCGCTGGAGGACGGGAACGAGAGGGAGCAGAGGGCCCGTACACGGCTTGGGAAACAGAAGGAAAAGACCCGAAGAGAGCATATATGCGCGATGTGTACTAAAAAGCGTCATACGGGCGGGTGAGGAGAGGGGAGGCACTATGTCTAAGAGCAATGCATAAGGCTAGCGCCGAGCGCCGTTGACGCGCGGAAGATAGAATACTGGGACGAAGAAGAGACGAACAACCGGGGTGACGCGGGAGAGAACGCGAAGAACGGCCCGCCGCTAAGTTCAGATGTCCTCGAAGAGCCAAGAGCTCCCCAACAAGTTGACGAAAGGAACGGAGAATGGGGTCGAAGGGATGATTAATGACGAGTAGGGTGACGAAGAAGGATGGACAAAAGGGAGGGACGTCAACTTGTATGAGTAGGTATGGATTATATAACGGCCAAAAGTCGATATCCTAATGATCAAGGAGGCTCGAGGAGAGCCCGTCGCCTATACGGGCACCATGGAAGACCAGAGAGTTGTTGACGGAGGAGTACGTACGAGGAGTGCCAGCCATTCGTAGGGAATGGGGTGCTTAGAGGCCATCGGAAGGGGAGAGACTCGGAGCTCAAGTACTCACCGTGCGCGTGAGTCGACGTTGGGAAGCAACAGATGAGAGAGAGGCGCGAAAGGGGAGGGTATATGTGTACTATACGGGCTGTGTACCAAGTCTTTGCTCGAAGAGCGGCAGGACAGAACGATAACGGAGGGACACGGGAGCATACGCTTGAAGAAGGGCGGGCAGTGATTACAACCAGAATGAGGGAGGTCTGTGGATAGCCAGAGTGGCGTTGAGTCGAGGGGAAGATGGGGAGAGACAATGACATCGGGGGTAACAAAGCGGCGAGAGGACGGAATTAGGCTGTTGGAATGGAGACTCACATGGACATCGCGTTACAAGGGGATGATCAGAGACAGAAAAAGAGAGGGAGGACGCGCTGGCGCCTGGCATATTGATAATGTGGCGGAGCGCTGGCGGCCTTTACGAGAGAGAAGACGGCGAACATTAGGTTAGAGCGGCGGGATGCTGGAGGGAAAAAGAAACTCTTCTTATCAGGCCTGCTCGTTGGGAAAGGAGGGAGGGCTGGTGGAGCGGTGTCCCCTACACAGACAGCGGCCAAGACGTCGTCGAGTTCGAGGCAGGGGAGAAAAAAAGCAAAGAGGACGCGCCACGTACCATCTTTCAAACAAAATATAGGCCCGTTGACTTCCCCCGTCGCGTCCTGATATTTTCTGCGCTGATGTGCCTTACGAACTCGTCGCGGGATAAAAACGACGGTGACGACGAGAGAGGGAAAAGCAGAGGGGACACTTTGTTTGGCTGCCAACCAACGTCGAAAGGTCTGTGCGCAGGCGGAGTTGACAGCGCAGGTCTGTGCCACAGACACTGCAGATCTCCATCGCACTGCTTCCAACAAATCCATAATTCCCTGTCCTTCAATGGTCAACATCGTCATCACACGTTGATTATGTTGTTTTCGTCTTCTAATCTTACCGCTCACCGGTGCCAGCGAGACAACGTGGAGCAGTGTACTGCGTAGAGCCGGACGCTGGGAATGTTCAGGCCGCTGTAACAGCGTTGAGATGGGTTAAAGGGTAAAAGGACTAGCAGGGAAGGCGAGAACAAGTTGCATTGGTCGTACTGCAAGGTTTTACAATATCAGGGTACCGAGTTTAGGACGCGCGTATCTGCAATTTGCAGATCCCCGACCAGCGACTACGCGTGACGTTGTCTTCCGTCCAATCTTACGTCCCAACGTCACCAACACCGGTACATATGGAAGTCTACGTCCTAAAATACCGTCGATAAACATTAGAGGTGCGCGGATAAAGGATTGAAGTCAATTTCTTACCTGTTTCCTGAATAATTGAATATCCATACCGCTTCGGCCCAAATGAACTTCAATTCGACCTGAAAAGCTTTGAAAGACTCGGTCAGAAGCGATAGAATCACGGCCATAAGCACTCGACGCCGGTATCTGACGCGCCCGAAATAAGAGACGAGGTAAGAGTGAAGCAGCCATCGTGAAGTTACCAGAGTCAACAAATTGGCGCGCTGATGCGGACGTGGTGATGTTGACGGTTATATGCATCAAAACGCCGCGGTTTCAGCAGAAAAATTGGAACTGCACGGCAAGTAGCACGATTCGTCGCGCGGTGCAGACGCCGAAGAGCAGCCTGGTAGCATAACAGGCAAAAATGAATCAACGTTTTCAACCCCAACTCTTCTAGAAAACGTGGAATACCTGGTCGAGGATCGTATTCGCAGCGCGAAGCTAGAGGTCGTCGAATATCATTTGCAGGGTTCTCGTTCGCCCGATACGCAGGGGGACGTATCTGCTGACAAGGAACCGGGGACCTGGTGTGGTGTAAGTGATTCGGTGGGAAGCACGTAGGAGAGAAGCAGGAGAGAAGCAGCTTACTTGACCAATATTCCTTCAAAACGCGCCCGGCCACGATTTCTTTATAGCGTTTGAGATCTTGGCTAGCTAGCCGGCGCGTTGACAGCGTGAAGGCCAGTAGATCTGGAGAAAGGAAGGCAGATTATATCAGTAACCACCATGAACTTACCCAATGAAACGGCCGACGGACCTTAATCGCGCGTAGAAGCTTGGTGGTATAGTGGCTTTTCAACCTTCAGGGCGTCGTTGACGGCGCGAATATCTGCATATCTTGGACAAAGTACGCCGGAATAGAAGACACGCAGAAGATCGAGGGTCTTCATATACCAACCGGAAGTAATCGACGAGAGTGAGCGGTCGTATGCGCAGATGAAGACGCATTACACAAAGGACGTGGAGCAGCATACGTAGAATGGGCAGCTTGGTGCAGAGTCAGCGATGCCTCGAGCCTAACGTGTGAAAGAACATTTACCGCAAGACAGCAGAGAAAAGAATGTAGCTCGATGGAAGACATATGGGAGAAAGCACGCTTCGTCGCACGGGAAGGGGCCTGGTCGCTTGACAGGACAAAATAATCAAGATTTGCGATGCCAAGTCAATAAAGACAGGGGAAATACCTCGCCTGAATAGTACACGCAATGCAGCGAAGCCCGAGCTCATAACACATCGTTTCCAGAGCTTCAAAGGGTTCCTAGACGTTACAAAAAGGACGTGAAGCGGCAGACGTCGTCCTGGCGTCCCGGTACAGAGTCAGCGATGCGTCGAGCCGAACGTGAACAATAAACGTAGACTTACCTGCATGACGGCATTCGAAAGCCACGCAACCCAATGCCCTCGGCAGCCACTGTAATCCTCGCTGGCTTGCCAGGGCTCGAGCCGACAACAAGATGGGCAGCGAGCCTATCCGTATGTAAGTGCCCGCGAAATCACCAAGAGACGGTCGACTGACATCGTTGGAAAGCGCCGAAGAGTCCTATGTGTTGTTTACGGCGCGAGAAGTGGTGTTTGTGAGTTTGCGCCCCCGAGTATAGGGAGTAACAAGTCTCGAGCTTCTGCAGGTACAGAGCGAGAGTCAGCAAGGCGTTTCGTAGTAAAAGGAACCCATACCAATCTACCTGGAAGAGCTTCGAGAACCTCGGCGCCGTCTGGATGCGAACGGACAAAATGCGCCAGTATTACGCCGTCATTACTGCATCTCCAGGAACGCGAAGAAATTCACGAAAGGCCAGCACGCAGCCGTCTCGGTTGAAGGACGAGCAGAGTATCAAGCGGCTGCGTATAGGGTCAGGCCAGCATCGGGTGCGACGATGGGGCAAGACTTACCCAGCGCCGCGGAAGCACTCGTGACGAAGATTACCCAAGATCCTCCTCTCTGCATGCCTCCCCCAGCACAAGAAAAATGGACACTAGTCGGACACGTGGTATTGATTTCGAGGCGCGGGTGAAGACACTCAGATCAATCCTGGGAGGAATGCATCTCCACTGGAGTGCGCACGTCGAAGCAGCATAAACGTTGTCGACGTACCCCATTGGAGGGCTTCGTGGAGCCGTTACGGCGTATACGTATTCGTAGAGCGATGATAGAACATCATTTTGGCAGCGCGACGCTGTCCCCCTGAATTTGAGCTCTCTTGGGTGCTATAATGAGCCAGGACGTATCCTGGAGATACCCCTCTAGTACATAGATTGTGGGTACTTTGGTGTAGAGTCAAGAATGAAGAGCCAAACTCACCTCGCGATTGAGGCGTCTCTGCCTCGTAATCGTCCTTCTTCAATCAAGTGACAACGTATAAGGGACTTGTTGCTTACCGAATGAGGGTGTGACGATGACCAACTCGTTGGTCCTGTAGAACGACGTTAGCCACGCCTACGACCACGACAGAAACAGCCAACGTACCGGCGTGCACCGCATTCGCGGATTGTTTGTCGCGTACTTCGTGCTCATTCATTTGCGCGTAACCTGCTGCGTGGATTGTCGTCGCCGTCAGATGTGGGCATAGAAGGCGTTTGATCAAAGTTGCAAGTTGGTTCGCGCCAAGTTCGAGCGTGGATGGAACGGGCCGGCGCCACCGTAACAGGTGCGACCGGACCGGACCACCAACTTCTTCGAGTGCTCAGCTCCTTCCTTCGTTCCTCAAGGCCTCGAACGTCACACTGAGCGGGTTCATCATTCTTCACGCGTTTTCGCGACGCATTGTCGCAGATACTTGGTAGTCATCTTGATCAGTCATTTTCCGTCATTCCTTCTACTCTCCTCGTCATTATCACAAGGTCGTAATCTCAATGTGGTTTTGCTCGCACGCTCAGGACGAAGAGAGGACGTTGAGCCCTTGAGGAGGAGACGTGATTGGGATACAGGGATGGTTGCAGCGCTAACTTGAGTCCCTCATTCGTTTTTCGAGAGCTTCTTGCGCTGAATGATAACAGTGCCACGTAGCGAGGGTCTGATTATCTTCCCGGGTGTCGGAGGCGAAGAGACTGTCATCCCAGAGACGAGGGATAATAATACGCCGCTGAGATGAGACGATGAAAGACGGTAGACCGTCTATGGTATTCGTTCAGAAGGTGTGTAGTTCCCTTCGCGAATTACTATTTGAGGGCTCAAAGACATTGATCCAGGAAACGAGCCTGCAAGACGCAGTACGTTGCATGGCATCCCTCCAACATCCGTACCGAATCCTCGCTATAGGCACTAGGTGAGCGCACCATGTATTCTCCGCTCGTCTGGAGCCCATTCTAACCGACGCAATCTCTGAATCCCTAAGCGGCAATCTCTACTTGCTGGCGGAGCGCACCCCGCTTGGAAGGTACGCTTATCACTGTACGGGGCCACACCCAGTTCATAAACCTTCGATATACAGCGTACTTTGATGCATGGATATAGCGAAGAGCTAGGCCGGTCATCTGCGGTGCTGCAGCCATTGAGTATGCAGGTTGTCCAGAGCTATTCAAGTCTCCCGTTAGTGTTCCTTTCGACTACGCCCAGTCCGTCTTCTTTCATGGTGGCACGCGGCTCTCCCGTTATTGTACTTGACCGTACTTTTTACCTGACGATGTATGAATTCTATTGATTACTGCGACACAATGACTGGTGTGCGTGGACAGGTGTGAATGGACTCGAAACACAGATATGGATTCGAGGGGAGAAGTAAAGGAGAAGACACAAGCAACGGACGCAAGCAGCACACCATATGCCACAAAACTTTGGGCGGTTCATATACATGATCATCGGACCGCCTAGTGACAACTGTTCCAGTTTACGTTAGAAATATCGGCGCCTCTACCAGGAGCTTGCAGGAATCCGTCATATGGGATGTTACGCAGGGGAGAGTCGGAGAGGACGCGCTCGAGATTGATGTCCGTCACACTTGCAACACCCTTGCACAAATGACTCCAACGGAACCTCGGATGGGTTTGTCTATTGCGGAGGATTCACGAGGACCAACGTTGTAATCGCGTCACTCCGTACGGGTGGTCACTGTGGCGCGGTTTGTGGATGGTTCGAGTCCCGAGGCAGCGGTCTGAGGATGTCTTTCTGTGTGAATAACGATATCGGACTAGAGAGGTAGGAATGATGAACGGCATACATTACAAATGAGCACAATGTGGGATTGTATTGGTTGCTTCATCGCCAGACACCGAGCTTTGTGACCTTCGTCATATTTGAAACGCTGCACGGCGCAGGGGCGCGGGCAGGTGTACAGAGCCTGCATTCTTTGTCGCAAATAATCCGTTAGCGCTCCCATGGGTCGTGCAGATAGTAGACATCGGGGGTGAGATGCAGGTTGTTCACAAGCGTCCGAGAATTAGGCCAGCATACAGAAGCTTGCAGAAGGCGAAGAAGAGTAGGGGCGACTTGAATAATGTTTTCAGAGTGAAGTGAAGGTAGAAGGTAGACGACCTACGTTATGCGCGCGTTGCTCTACTCCCAGACCGCCGGAGGGACTTTATGGTCCCCTGGAGCGGTGGATTGCATGTTACGAGACGTTGTTAATCATTCAACCGTGATCGTCGTACACCAATTAATGGAGCGTTGAGGTGGTCGCAGGAGACGCTGTGGGATGTAGGAGCAAGACCCTTGGTGATGTCGAGTTTGATTCTATGTATCAGCAATACCGATGAATGCGAAGATGATAAGGAGCAAGGCGAGGGAAGGACCTACAATCTTCCCTGATGGGGAGGATCATTCAACAAGGATAAAGAACCCACGAGGCCTAGTCGCATTGGCTAATAATGAATTGTCAACGGACATGATTGCATCACGAACGTGTTGATAATCTCGGCAGTCTGACAGACTGATTGGTGTTGTGCAAGCGAAAAGAAGCATGTTGCAGAGGCGGTCAAACGGTGTCACCGTCTTCGAGATAAATGCACGCCATGCTGGACAAACGAGGCTGCCTTGAGGCCTCGAAGATGTTTTGAATATCGAAGTGGTGACTTGTACCCGATGCAATGGTTCTCATACTGTCTTTGATCTGTGAGGAAGTCGCCTGCTGTGATTGAAAGTTTGGTTGTGGCGTACTAGAGGCAAATGGGAACACATGTCCCCAGATCCGCATCCATACCTGTGATCGGGTTCATGATCCAGTTACACGTTGGTGTGCCTGCATCATGTTTGCCTTGCGCAAACGGCGAGTTGTCAATGACTTCGCTGTCCATATGTTAAAGCCTATGTATCACCGGTATTAGCGCATAGCTGCGATGTCTTCCGTACCCCCACGCCCGGAAACCTTGGATCAACAGCTTGCCAGCGAGCGAAGGTTTGTCAACGAGAAGGCATCGACGGGAATTCGAGTGACCTGTAGTCACGACCGGAATGGGAGGATTATCGTGATTAGTGCAGACGGGACCTCTAATGAGTTTGGCGAGAAGGTAACCACCACCTTAGCATTACCTTCATGGTAACTGACCGTCTCAGAGTACAAATGTCATTGAGTTCTATAGCCGTATCGTCAAGGGGAAGAGACAGATTACGTTCTACATCAGCGGAATTGGGACACACGCCACATCTAAGCTAGGCCGCCTATTCGACTTGGCTTTCGCAAAGTGGGGACAGTCCCATTGTTCACAATTCCTTAACGCTCACGGCTCTGTTCATAGCTCATTTGAAAGGAACGTCCTCTTGGCGTACAAGTGGTTGGCAGAGAATTATGAACCTGGGGATCGAATATTCCTCTTTGGTATGTCACACCTAGTTGATTTCTTCAAGCTCTAAACCACGGGACAGGATTCTCGCGTGGAGCGTACCAAGTACGTGTTATTGCAGGAATGATCGAACGGGTATGTGTGATAGCACTACATTCTGTGCTCGTCCTAATCATGATGGCATAGGTAGGACTCATCTACCCAGGAAATAATACCCAACTCCCCGCGTACGTCATTCCTCTGCATGGATACTCACACCTAAGCTGTCCCTACAGTGTATACAAGCTTTACATGGCGACGACGGAGAGATCCAGCGGGAAGGAAACTGTGAAGCACAAGGATGCAATGGAATTATGCGAGACATTCAAGATGGCCTTCTCGCAGCCAGATGTCAAAGTCCATTTCGTTGGAGTCTGGCAAGTTCCACCATATCATTGCTATTTCAAAGCTGACTACAATGTAGGGACACGGTCTCGTCAATCGGTGTTACAAGAGGAGCGAGTCTCCCAGAAACTGTCTCAGGAATGTCGCACGTTTGCCACTTCCGCCATGCCCTCGCCCTAGATGAGCAACGGGTCAGGTTTTGGCCCGAACATGCTAGCACTGGGGACTCCGATAAAGAAGGACTGCCTGGGGATGTTAAGGAGGTATGGTTCGCGGGCAGTCACTCCGATATGTAAGCATTCATTCACTTTAATGGGAAATGCAAGTGACATTGCTATTCAGTGGTGGCGGAAATGTTGAGCACGTTGCGCTCTCCCACATGTTCGGGTGAAGTTCACCTGAATGGCCGAACAACACCTGAACAACACCTGAACAACACCTGAACAGAATCCGAACATTGGCTGAATTTCTCCACCAAAACTCTTTTTTTTGGTTCAGATTTTGTTCAGGTCACCTGAATTGTTCACCTGAACATTTGGTGAATTCAGGTGAATTTGACAGGTAATGTTCACCTGAATGTTAGGTGAATTCAGGTGGAATACATTAGTACTACTTCTTGTTGCAGGAATTCTTGAATAATGGCTCCTTTTAAGTGGGAAAACTGTTCAAAGAGGTCAACAATACTTCTTCCTAAGAATATCTTTTACTCTGAACACTGTTCTACTAACAAATAGTATATTGTTACAGTGGGAAAATATCACCCAAAATAGAAGTTGTAGAGCCATCTTTTCCGACTCTGCTGGTATAGATAGCATTGTGAGAACTTGACTTATTAGTGAGAAAAATGTAAATTACTTGAAAAAACAGGGAAAGTTTTCAGTTTTCTTACTGTATAGACTGTTTAAGAGGTCTACTACATTTATCAGCAGTTGTTTTGTCAATGCTAAACACTCATTATGCTGAAGAAAGAGTTTCCTGACGTTCCCACAGTAACAAGAATTTTCCCATGGTCAGTATTAAACTTAGTGAATACTTTTGGGAAAGACCAAGATACTTTTTGTAGGGTATATCAACCTGGTTATGTGACTGTTTATAGAATTCTCATGAGCTACTTTCATTGTTCTGCAGTAGTTGATAGAAATAGTAGAATCACATAGAAAGGACACCATGGATGACAACCATATTGATGAGACCATATTCAGGTGTTGTTTGTATGTGGTTCAGATGATGTTTTGGGTAATGTTCATGTAATGTTCAGATAATGTTCAGGTGATGTTCAGATGCTGCTCAGATGACATTCATCTGACATTCAGATAGAATTTGGATGATCTCTGTTCACCTGAACATCACCTGAACATCACCTGAACACCATCTAAACATTATCTGAACCTGAACAAAGGCTACAAACAGAATCTGAACATTACCTGAACATTCGGTGAAATTCACCTGAACAGTATCTAAACAATACCCGAATACCCGAACATCACCTGAACGTCAGATGAACATGTGGTGGACTGCAACATACACGAAATGTTAGCAATAGAAAATTGAAAACATTTGGTCCTGCTCTCCGTTGGATGACATATGAGGCGATGAGCCACGGGCTTAAGATGGATCCGTATAGAGGTGAATGGATATTACCGAAACCAACACGGTCTCTCATGGGAGCATGGAAAATCCTCGAGGTATTGCCCTTGCGCCGCCCGTCATATGATGGCGATACAATTACACGAAAGCAAGTGATTTAATCTTCTCTTAAAATCAAATCTTACCAGAACTCAGACCTCACTTTGGTTCTCCACGGCATATCCGGAAAGGACAGCGAATTCACGAGTCAGTTTTTGCGTTAATCGAGGACAAGGCTGAGCACCCGAATTCGCCCAGTCAAGAAGGTCTCCCCCTCGCCCATCGTCGCCCTTACGTGCCACTTGCAGTACTCCCCGAAGGAATCTCTTGGGAAAATTATGCACCCCCAGAGGGAGTGATTGAACACGATCCTTTCACGGACATCAAAGCAACAATATCCAGGATTCAAAATGCAACGGAGAAGGCGGACCCGGAGCATGTGCAATCAGAAGTTGCTGTGCTTGCAACGAACATTTCAGGTAAGACATTCCTTGCATACATATGACCTATATAACTGACATTTAAAACAGTTATCAGCCAAGATACTGCTCCATTGATCGAATTATTTGACATTCTGCACAGGTTGTTTGCATCACTCGATTTCCTGGGTTCTGAAAATAACCCTCTCAATGGTGTCATCCTGACGGCCTTCTCTTCCCTGGCTTCCCTCCCACAGCATCCCAGTGATAGACTCTCATTGTCTGCACTTCGTGAGGTTACCCAGAAGGTAACAGGGTCCAAAGAGTACTACCCACGGCTTCTTCGTCACATAGGTGAATCAACCTAGGGATATAATCAATAAGCAGCATAGCACTAACTCGTCTTTCTGCAGAACTGCTACAGGTTTCCTATAATCTGCACAAGGGCCGTAGGATTGAGGACATTGCCATCCCAGCTACTGGCCATAGTTTGTCTGCATCTTCCGAAGACGTAGTGATCCAACTCAATGGAGTGGAGAGATCCCTCAAAATTGGTGATCAACGGACTGTTTCATTCTCAGCAGATGGATCAAAATTCGCAACAGGCAACACAGATGGGACCGTCAAAATATGGGAGACCGAAACTGGGAAGGAACTACGCACTTTAGAAGGTCACTCAGACCCGATTTGGTCTCTGGCTTTCTCACCGGACGGCTGCAAGCTCGCAGCGGGATCGTGGGATGGCACAATTCGAGTATGGAATACGGAGACCGGTCGAGATCTGTATGGTGCGATAAAGGGACACACCAGCTGCGTCCGCGGATTGGCTTTCTCCCCTGATGGAACTCGCCTCGCATCCGGGTCTGACGACAATACTGTTCAGCTGTGGGATGGAGCGGGGAAGTCCAAGGTGCTTGAAGGGCACACTCGCGATGTTAATTGTGTTGCATTCTCAAATGCCTACATCATCTCCGGCTCGGACGACAAATCGATACGAGTATGGGATGCCGGCTCTGGTAGATTGGTCAGAGTGTTACGAGGACACACCGATTGGGTCCGTTGCATGGCCTTCTCACCAGACTTCAGACTCGTCGCCTCAGGCTCCAACGATCGTACTGCTCGGCTGTGGGATGTCTCTTCGGGGGAGGTATTGGCTATCTATGATGTTGGAGATTGGGTGATGTCTATTGCTTTTTCTTTTGATGGGAAGCAGGTCGTGACGGGTTCGGATGAGGGCAAAGTACATGTTTGGAACACTGATGTATTATTGTAGATTCTACGGACACTTGTAGTACACCTGGATCTCTGTCTTGTCGTACAACATTCATCATCATGTACACTTACTTCAATCTGATGAAGAGTCACTTATATATTTCCAATCACAAGATGATACACAATTGAGAGTAATCATCCATACGCGATACACGAGTCGGGGGTCTGAATGAGAGGTAACAATAAGAAGAAAGAAAATAAGCAGGAGCATAGCGAGGGGGGTGTTCTAGACGGGCAAATGAGGATCATAGTTCCACATGCATGGGATGACAGGAAATCACTGAACGAGCCTGCCTCTCCTCGAACGAGGGGATCCCCAGTCCTCGCTTGAGGTACGACCCCGACTTCTGCAAAGATAGAAAGCGACAGTGAGGACCCAAGTCGTGTCCTGTCGCGGGAGGGATACGTAGCGAAGCTGAAGACGGTAGGTGGAGTAGATGTTGACGCGACTGGATTGCTGCGATTTAGCGGTGATAATGAGCAATGGGGTCGAGAACGAGATTCGAGTGAAGCAACAGGTAGCCGCGTGGTCAAAACAGGGCGCTCGTTGGAGTGCACCCTCAGAGCTCGGTCAGAAGTTCCAGCGAAACAAGGCGACAAAGAATATATAAAGGTCGCATCCGTAGAAGGCGAGGTCCTGGAGAAGTGGTCACCGTTGAACACAGGTATGTAGCCGAAGGAGGGTGGAATTGAGCATACTTGTGATCTATTAACTACTGAGTTCAAGGAGAAGCGACCAGACCAAAATCATTCTTACTTGATGGTAAATGAAAAGTCGGGATTGGTGGGGGGAGTGTGCGTGCGCTTGGTAGTCTGAGCCCGTTCATGAGCTGCGTGATGCTGACGTGAGGCGACCGGTCGGTAGAGTGACGCGCGACGAGCTTCGAGATCACTCCAATATCGACCCAGATGAATGGCGAGCTTCGGAGAGTTTAATCACGACCAGTGGGAGTGTTTGGCTCGTTCCCTGCGCTCGTGAGCCCAAGGCAGCACAAGGGGCATTCGCCTATATCTCGTCGTCTCGCATTCGCAGGAGAAAACCCTTGATCCGCGAACTTATTCGCATCTCTGGTACAGAGGTAACTGCGGCCGCCAAAGTGACCAGCGACGACAATGTATGCCTATGCTCGCTAAGCCACATGACAGTTCTGATACTGATAGGGATACATTCGTGTGGAACGCCAAAGTACACATGATCTACGGGCAGTTCGTGGAGGCAACCTTCTACGACGCCACTGATATATGGTTGAGTTTGGTGTATCTATAGCGAAACAATAGTGTTAGTTGAGCACTCCCCAGAAATCAAGATGTTCAAGAAGCTAAGGTGGTTAATGGAAGATACCGAGAGGCGAAGAAAAGGCAAATCCTTACGAAGCTGCCCAAGCTGCTTACCCTGGAGTTTTATTTGCCGCGATCATCGCCGATACGGTGGAAGTCGCTATCGTCTCCTTATCTTATACTCCGCAGGGCATTGGAAGTGGATGGTATAACTCATGAAACAAAGTTGAATCGGCGGTGGAGGAGAACACCAGGAATGCACTCGAGTTTGTCGGCGCCTACTGTGGAATGAGACATATAGGGGCTGCCCGTGCGTCACAAGCTGTTGGAGAAGCTTCGGAAAAGTCACCGTCTTCTCCCATTCCCCATCCTTCTTCAACGACGTGTCAGCATTCTGCAAGCCCCAGGAGGTACAGAGGTATCGAGGAGTTTTGACCTGCCGTACGTCGTCTGCATTTTCCTGGGATATCGGACTTTGACTCATTGTTTGCAGAATATCATCGCTCTTCTGAGCGTGCACCATTGTCAATACGCATCAGGCTAGAACATCCAACGTCAGCGCGTCATCACGAGAATGACAGCACGTACGTAACTCTCTCCCGCAGCCCATCCTGAATACTAAGCGAAGCTCTCACCCAGGACGTCATGCCTCCGCCCACTGGGACCAGGGAAAGTCGAGGCAAAGAGATATAGATGGTGCTCTTCGAAAGCTTCGGGCGATCGTGAGTCTCTACCTTTGCTAACATTCTCTTCGATGACCTAGTAGAACCTAGATTTTGCTCTCGAAGGCCCATCTTTCGTGTCCAAGTAATCTTCAGCGACCCGCGGTCGCGATATGTTGCACTCCCCTCGACTTTTGCCCTGTCAAATCACACCTCTCGCCTCTCTTACCCATCCTTACTGGGAATCTGTCTACCACTGCGTGCGCATACTGAGTTGACCCGCGCTCCCTCCTCTTCAAGCCCACTTCCTCGCCACACATACAGACCCTGTGCACTCGACACTCATGTCCCTTATGTCTCCTCAGCCCCAGGTCATCTCGATCCCGTGCTGGGGTACCGCCGAGGTACGCAACTGGATGAATTGAGCAGGGTATCGAGAAGAGTATCGTTGATTCACCACTCGTATCATAGTACGGCTCACACCTTCCGCAATGAACTAGTGAGTAAAGCCGCTCATTTCATTCAGATTCCAAAGACAATTCCCTCCAACTCCCTAGGGTCCTGAACTGACAAGTTCTGCACTCGATGACTGTCCTTTTTCGACGACTCTGATGCTCGTGATCGGCGCGTACTCAGGCGTGCGCATACGATGGTCCATCTCCTACGGAGCGATTCAGTTCATCGATTCCGGGCTAATCAAAATATCCCCAGATGCTCTGCGGCCGCCTTCCGACGTTTTCCAAGCGCGACGCCACGATTTTACGAAAGGGATTTCTGCGAGCTCCCGGTAGAGGCGCCGATATCACTAACCTACACTGGAACGGTCATCGTCGTAGGTCTACTTCCTCGTTCGGCTTCCTCCGGGCTTGGGATTTCCCTTTCATCCGGTTCTCTACCGTCCGAATCTACACTCCGAGTCCATTCACGTATATTTATGCGCGCCGATATCTGAACCAGCGCCCGTATTTGAACCGTAACCACGGATAGTGAATAATACATTTCATAAATTACAATGTAGAAACTAGCACGAAGTAGGCATATACGTCCAGCGCGCAGCACCTTGACTGTCTTTCACAACCACGCGCATGGCGAGTCGCTCCGTTGATCGCTGTCTAGGGCTTCAGAGATCGCGACGGTTAGGATGGGCCACAGGCGAGAGGAGAATCGACGGTTCATCCAGGCTCTAGTAGTGCCTATAGCGAGGAGTCAGTACAGATGTTGGAGGGAACTCACCCAACGTACTGCTCCGCCAGTCTCAGAATCGCAGCTCCCGACTAGCCCACGTTCTTCGTAACATGAAGCCACGGAAGGACACTCATAAGGTATAGCAACTAGACGTATCACGAGCCATGTGACAGCGAGTGCGGTCGACGGTCAGATCCCGCGTCTACTGAGGGGTACCCTGCATCACCCCTTGAGGCCTCAAATCATAACCACGAAGGGAACGACACACCTTTGAATAACAAACATAGACACTGTCTTTCTTTTTCATCATCTCATCTCGGCGGCGCAAATTAAACGTACATATCCCATGGCATCCCCACGAATGGTCTATCCCTTGAATCCTGGGCTGCCAGCCGCGTCGAGTCAGAAATCGTCAGAGCGTCGAGTCCCGGACGGCACTGCTATCATTCAGCACGAGAAGCCCCCAGGAGTCTATCAAAGGCATACCTTCGTACAGAACGAAATTCCTTCACTTGAATAACCACGCCTGATGCTCTTAGAACGAGAGTCCCATGTCGTAGAGAACGCTATTAATGGAATGGGTGAGGAATCGAGTTGGGCGCTTGAAGACGTTTGGGGAGTCGGTCCGGTCACACGCGCCACGAATGCGCCGGCCCGTTCCATCCATTCTCGCGAACTTGATCTGTTCTCTGCATGCTCGCACAGAGGCCCAATCTTCAAAGCTTCGCCACCACATCCGTGGAGCGTGATTGACGACGCCCGGAATGCGCGTCCGATTGATCCACAAGTACATTGCATGACCTGAAGGCTGACGTACGGTGAGCCATCGTTCTTTTTCCGTAAGTGTCGGTGCGGATATGATATTGTTTTACAGCTTATCGTCACCCTATCGTAGGTAGCCACTGCGCTGATTCTTGTGGAACTGATATAGAGGATGTTGTGGTAGAGGTTCCAGATGTTTCAGCGACAGGTGAGCTTTGATTCTTCCTTCCACTCAAAGAAGACCGCGTTCTCATGCACATGGTTCGTGTTACTGGGTCCGCAGGCTCCTAATACCAACGAGCTCTACCGCGCCACGGTCTGCACGCAGGCGTATTTAAAGACGCCGTGCTGGAAATCAACGAGGGCTTCAACTGTGGTTATATAGATACGGCTGAAGGGCTCCCTGGAGCCCTCTTCTGAGGTACGTTTGCGACTCCTGGTGCGAGGACCTGAGTTCTGATTTGTTTACCAATAGATGACATGGCTATTAGCTCGCAAGCAACGCCCGATTCCGTGAGTGACACTTTCAGAAAATGAAGGGGTAAGGCGAGGGAGACTTCTGGCTCCGACCGCCGTGGCGGAGTTCGAGCGCTTGTGAGTCCGTCGTGCGCTCTCTACCCCATACTAGGCTAAACTCGACTGAGACAGTGTGTATAAACCCGTAATCCTGCCTATCCCCCAAACGACGATGCTAGTCTACGGAGCCGACTGGGCACGTTTTTGCCAAGAATCGAGAAACCTGAGATGGACGCGCGACGGATTTTCGTGGAATTCATCGCGTTCATAGATGTACTCTAGAAGCGGAATCATCACGCCGTAATCTTGGCCCGTTACGCCTATTTGTCTCCAGACGGCGGTGTTCCTCTCAACGCGCTTCTAGGTCAACCGGTGTCGTTCCTTCTACAAAACCTCTTGCTGACTCTCGATTTTGCATTCGCACATCCTAGATCTTTCATGAGACCTACACACCGACGTGCAACCCCACGTACACCGCTTGGTGCGCCGAAGACAACACATCGAGCCACGAGTCTGCCAGTAGAACTTAGGCGTCTTCCAACAAGGTTCGTCGACTGTCTCTCCGTCATTTCGCGGGTACTGACCTACGAATTGGCCCGATGACTATCATGTTGTCGATTAGACGGCTGGCAAGCTGGCGAGGATTACAGTGGCTGCCGATGGCATTGGGATGTGTGGGTTTCGAAGGCTGTCATGCAGGTCATTTGTATTGTTCACGTTCGGCTCGACGCATCACTGACTCCGTGCGTGACGCCAGGACTACGTTTGCCGCTGCACGTCCTTTTTGTAATGTCTAGAAAACCTTTGAAGCTCTGGAAACGGTGTGTTATGGCTTTGACTTCTTTGCTCTGCGAATACGAGTCTAGACAGCGTCCTTCATGACTAAGTGACGGAAATATTGATTAATCTTTTCCTGTCAAGCTACCAGGCCGCTCTCCGTGCGACGCAGCGTGCTGCCGTCCATATGTCTTCTACGGAGCTATATGCTTTCGTCTGATGTCTGGCGATACCGCGGCGCTGTTATGTGCGCATACGACTGCTCCCTCTCGTTCACACCAGTGGGATGCTTAATCGACTCCGGTAAATTCATCTTTTCTCGCCTCTTGTCTCTCATTTCCAGTTGGTCTAATTCTAGCGTCGGTTGCTTATAACTGCGATGACATTGCTTCTGACCGAGTCTTTCAAAGCTTTTCAGGTCGAATTGAAGTCCATTTGTGCCGAAGCGCGGAAAACTGCCGCGCGAGCCCTCGTTACGCCGCCCAGGACGGCTATGCAGCACCTCCCCCTAGATCCCTGCTTCTGGTCATCTCCTCGATTGCAGCCTTCTGGGGTGTGGTCCAGCGATTGACGTGGTGCTATTTCTGAAATATGGGCCCCTTGTGGTATCGTCTTGCGTTAGGATCGCGGATTCAATGTCTTCGCTTCTTCGGCGGTGTATCTCCGCGTCGTCGACCCGAACTTTGCACCCCGTCCTCCCTCTGCGGATCTGCCGCATCTTTCTTTGCATAGTACCACCAAGTACATGATTTGAGCGGAATAATCGAGTTTCCGCATTTTGTTGCCTGCTCTGTGGTTGAAGATGCGTTGAGAGCACCCAAGCATCGCGAGAAACTACCGCGAGAACACTTGTATTGCCGCCGAGGATGACCGAGTGACGTTTCCCTCGATGGACTCTCGTTTTACGGCCAACTCCTCGTCTACATCACTCTGGGGAGTCATCGAGTGGTCGATGTGATACTATCTGTGAACTTGGGATATCTTGTGCTGGTCTCGGGTAGTAAACGTCTGCGCTTTGGTAGTGTTTCTCGCCGCTGCGAACTCGAGCGCTCTGCACATCGTCCTCACCCACGCGGCTCTGCCGCATCTATACGTCCCTTCTCAGCGCTTCGTTCTACAACTACGCTCGTCTTGGCGCGAGACCTCCGCGGCCTGTCGAGGACTCAAACTCGGGGCAGTATGCACCTATGTATTGCTTTGGCAGACCCGCCCGTTCCGTTGCCCACATATCCCATGGCTGGCTGTTTGTACGCTGAGATGAAGGATACCATATACTCGAGTAGACAAGCGTAACGACGGGCAGAAGACTCAATCGACGACAATCTAGTTTCTCATTATCTCCTCGGTTAAGGTCAGCTCGCTCTTTTTTGCGGGGTCATCGAGTGGTGGCGGAGGCAATACTCTTCCCAAGATTTAGTTGTCTCGAGGCGTCGTCTCGCGCTTGCATCATGTAGTAAACATACGGCGGCTTTGGCTGTGTTTCTCCTCATCGTCAACTCAAACACTCTGCACCCCTCTGCGAGGATTCAAAACTCGCAGCAGTCTCCATTCCTCCCTCATTGCATAGTATCACCAAGTACTATAATTTGAGCGGAATAATCGAGTTCCTGCATGGTGTTGCCTGCTCTGTGGTTGACAATGCGTTGATAGCACCCGAGCCTCGCGAGAAACTACCACGAGCGCGCTCGTTCGCTGGGAATAGCTGGATGACGTTTCCCTCGATGGACTCCCGCTTTACGGCCACCTCGTGATCTACATCACTCTTCGCGCCTCTTTCAGCTGGATCTACCGTGCCTCGAAGACACCTTCATCGTTTCGCAGCACGTACATTTTGACGGAAAAGTTGTACTCGCAGGAACCCATCATACTCTTCCCCAGTCTGGAGCTCTCGAGGTGTCTTGTGTTGTGATCGTGGTCCTCGCTTCTTTTAGCTTGCTTCTCGGCGTCGTCAACCTGACCTCCCTGCACTTTGTCAAGGTGCTGGTGTTGTGGACACGCGATGATGAGGAGAGGATGACGAGACGAAGGAGCGGCGAGCACCCCGAAAGAGTATACGAGTAGACAGGCGCAGCGCCGTGCAGAAGACTCGATCAAGGACGACCCAGTTTCTCATTATCTCCTCGTCTGGGGAGAGTTCGCTGATTTTCCGCTGTCATCGAGTGGTGGCGGAGGCGACATTATATCTATTTCTCTCGAGACGTGAGATGTCAATAGCCCGAGGATCATCATGTCGACTCCTGCGCTTCTTCAGTCAGATCTTTCGCCGTTGTCGACTCAGCGAAGCACTCCTTGTTGGTATCCCTACGTCTCTGTCGAATCTATGCGGAGCTTCTCAGCGCTCCGTGGCACGGGCATCGTGGGGAGCCTGGGGTTCCATTACCGTGCCAGACCGTTCACCCCCAGTACAATGGTCATTCCGAGTCACTGAGGCAACGACTGGCGTTTCTACGAAGGCAGGTGCTATCGTGTTAGATCTAACACAATCACCAGGATCATCGTGCATCTTCTGTAAAATCCCCGCGTATCGCACGGATGCCAGGAGCACGTTGGTATCGGTGATCTCGTAGATGGACGTGGTAGGTGGATTGTAAAACAAAGCGCGTGGCGCGACGGCCGTAATACTACATGTAGTAGAATCCCCTATTGAACTGGTAAGGAGCAGAGGGACTGTCCGTCTGCGGGAACGCCAGAAGGTAGAACGAAACAGTCCGCGCGAACGTGTCGTAGTGTGTTAACGTAGACATCAAACGGTGCGTATGTATGTCGTAGGAAGCGCATGAAACTTTGGACACGAATGCGGAGTAAAATAAGCCGCAGTAGGGAGGAGGATGGTGATCTAAGAATATGCAAGGGCCAGAGAATCATCTATTCGTGAGTATGCTTTTAAGCGCGGAAAAGAACACGAGAAAACGATCGATAGGGCGCGCGTGAAAGGAAGCAAGATATTTAGTGCGTTTGAGCCAATTCGTAGGAAAAGGCAAGGCGAACTCAGAGATGAGGCAGCGTTGGTCAAAGGCAGAGGGGATCAGGTACATGCCGTGAATACAACGACAACTGCGGCCAAGGTACGAACCCAGTACTGCGAAGGGTCGTCGTCCGTCCTTCCACAAACGAAAGGAGTGGACAGCACACGGCGTACAAGTGATGGGATGCAGGATCCCCGACGTCGCTGATCCCTAAGGTTTAGCGTGCGACCTTCCGGACATTGTTTGTCCACAAACCCAGAGGTGGAGTGACAAACAGTACGATCTTCCACACCGCGACCACGACATGTTAAACCCCCCTCGCGGAGGCGCACGACAATCATCAAAAACATGGGCACGCGGGACATGTCACCCTTATCCTGATTTCTTTTCACGGAGCCCTTGGTTGGTTTTGCGGCGATGGTTTCAGGGCCCAGGCAGCGTGTGTATCAAAGCTACAGATACAGCAACGACAAGTGAGTGACAGTGCCGTGATCCCATTGACATGTATGACAGGTCTTGCTTCCCATCCTAGCCTTTCACTCGACGGGAAACAATGGCTCACGACGGTGTGGGCAGCAACTCCGAGTCTCCTCTACCAGCAGTGCGTTGGTGCAGTTTCTGTGCGCATGGATCATTATCCAACCGATGATACTACAATTCGTATGACCATGACGCCACGACCATACCTTCCTTCTTCCCCTCCCAGGCGCTGCCTCCTTACCCACCCGAAAACCAATCCTTCAACCGCGAAACCACATGCGTCTACATACATCTCGCAGGCCAGTCGGGTCTCAAGGAATCGGGATGGATGAGAAGTCAACTAGGCATGCAGCACAGCAAAGACCGCGCTATCACGTACGAAGACCGGAAACCGACAAGCGCATCGTCTGTGCGCACTTCTTCATGCTGTTTCCTTTGCGGTCTGGTACCTCCAAGTATGCCTCCCCTCCTCGCGGGGTTTCCTGAATTGTGAATCGGAACACGGGTTCGCATCCCTCCTCTACCTTTACACCCAAGGCCTCAACTCCGGGTCTGCCCCTTCATGCTCTTCTCCCAGTGCTACCGAACGCACGAGTACGACATCCTCCGCCTACAAAGCGATAAATCCACCCGCTGGACCTCCAGCGTTCAAAAGGGCGGGCGTACGTTTGGCGCAGGCGTACGAGCAAACTGTCACCTGACGTGGTATTTTTATGGGACGCAAGGATTGCGCTTATGGGTCGATAGGTAGGGCTGCCTCCACACAGTATAGTCAACGAGCCCTATGATGAGGACAGGGTAGAAAGAATGCCCATCTGCGATGAGAGCGCGAACAAGAGGTAGTGCACTGCATACTACGTTCCCATGGGGTACGAAGATTGCGACGAGATACTGGTGGCGAGGCCCTTCGGATCGCCGCTGCGAAGCGCCGATTATATGGCACAAACGAAGTCAACGTCGAGGATCATTGAACTCCTGCTCGAACAGCGGGTGCTGTTGAATCGTGGTGTTCCCAGACCAACTAACGGACAGCGGCCGTTCGCAGTGCCGGCTCGTACCGCAGTCCGAGGTGCCGTAGAGTTTGCGTCCACGACGTACGCGATGCTCCTCTTCGGCTTCTACCCAACGTCGTATCGTGCGTTGACAAGTCTTCCGCGCTGTGATCGCGCCTTTACGCTGCTCTATAAGGATTCTGCTTTTCATTACCTCACTGTTCTACGGACACGATTGTCACGCATGCAGCGTTCGTTATACTATGCCTCCTTCAGGACTATCCGCGCTACTATACGATCCACGATACTTGAAATTTCGTAGCCTCCGCTCTGGCTGTTGTGACCCCCAGAGACGAATAGGCATCTTTTGATTATGTCGTATATATTTCTTCCGCTATGTCTCGCACATCTGTCATTTACCGAGCCCTTATCCCTTATCACAGTACCCAGCCACATACGAGCGGACGACTACAACTCCTTTTCTCCTCTATTTCTTCACTGAACAAGGGATCATCCGCTGCGTTTACTATGGCATGCTACCAAAGCGCATCCACGCGCTGGATACGACGAGGAGGAAGGGTAGTGTACACGGTCTCCTCCGCGAAATCGAGGTGACCTCCGGAGATATTGCGAGGGCCCTCGCTACAGCTTCGGTCGATCCTTGTGCGCCGTGACGCACCCATATGGAGCAGGCAACAACATAGAACGGGGACAGTGGGGAGTACATCGTGGAGTTGCTCGATCGGTTCAACAAGGAAAACAGTGTAAACTTCGAAATCGCCCCCACCTCGACAGCTCGGGGAACATGAAGTCAAGAACGACCCCAAAGAGATCATGTATGCGTAAGATGCGCCCGAGATTTGAGTGCTACGTTGGAGAGTAATCCATCTAGACAGCGCTGGGCGCCGTTGATGCGAGGAAGATAGACAACTGGTACTTGGAAGAGTTGAAGAAGCTGGGAGCCACGGGAGAGAATGTGGAGAGCGACGCCCCGCTAGATTCAGATGTCTCGCGGCGTTTAGGTGCTATCAACCTATCCGCAGCTACAAAGCAGGCAACACTACGCCGAAGCTCGATTATTCCCCTCAAATCATGTACTTGGTGGTACTACGCAATGAAGGAGAAATGCAGACTCCCGCGCGTTTGAGCCCTCAGCAGGGGCAGAGTTCCCGCTCCACGACGTGCGTGCTATGAAACACTGAGGATGTATTCGAAGGGACGTAGATTCGGCAGATCCACAGAGGGAGGGACGGGGAGCAGATTTCGGGTCGACAACGACGAGAGACAGGGCCAAAGTAGCGCAGACGTTGAACCTACGATCCCAGCGCAAGACGACGCTTCGAGGAATTCCTACCTCACAAATAGTATCACTACGACCACTTGATGACTCCACAAGGAGTAGGAATGAAACCAGGATATAGCGAGGGAAACATCACCTAGGTATCCTTGCGGCATCACGAGTGCTCTCGCGGCAGCTCAGGTACTATCAACGCAGCGCTGGCAGAAGCGGATAACAATTTCGAGGAGTCGAGGACTCAGATAACAGTTGGGTACCAACGATGGGCAAGAGGTAGTAGTCGCAAGCGCTCTGCGTCGGGGGCAACATACAGGACGAGTGGCTAGAAGTTCCACAAGGACTGGGAAGTTAAACATCCCAAAACATGCGGCGACGCCGCGCAGATGTAAGGACAAGAGATGGATGAAGGACAAGGGGACGGAATCGCGAGTAGGACGACGAAGAAGGGCAGGTGGAGGGAGGAAAACGAACGGGAAAGTATTTGTATGGTACATAACGACCTCGATTCAGTGGAAACCCCGAAGGGACTAATGACAAGTATCAGAGCAGGTGGAGCTATCGGCAAAGGAAGAGAGGGCGCTGCGTATATATGCGCGATGGAAGGCTCACAAGTCGTCGACGAAGGGGTAATACATATGAGCGACAGGCGTTCGGAGGGGATGGGGCGCTGAGGTGGCATCAGAGGAGAGGGACTCACCGTGTACGTGAGTCGACGTTGGGAAGCAAGGAGCCGGCGAGGAAGGCGAAAGTAGAGGCTATATGCGTACCACGCATGTCATGCACGAACTTGGAGGGAGAAAATATCCTGGTATACGAAGGCCCAGAGCGGCGCTGAGACAAGAGGACGATAGCGAGAGACAATGAGACCGGGAATGGCAAAGGGGGTCGAGAAAGCGGCGAGAGGTAGGCGCACCGCGACTGGACTACTCACCAGTGTCGACACAGATGGGGCTAGCGGGCGAGGAAGAGAGCACGCCACGTATGTGCGCCACCAAGTGTATATGGGTGTGACGGGCATTTTTTTGCAGGGGGGAATGGCACGCTTGGGGATCCTCGCAGGGGAGAGACTCACCATGCACGTAGGTCAACTTCAAGCAGCAAGAAAACAGTGAGAGACGCGAAACGATAGTATTCACGCCATGGTCGAAGGATTGACGTGAGGGAGGCGCCGAGGAAGGACAGCAGAGGGACAAAGGGGAGTTTGAGCGTCGAAGGAATTCGGGGAGAGAATCAGGCTGAGGCAGGTCTGCGGAAGACCAGAGCGACGCTGAGACAAGGGGACGATGGCGGGAGACAACGAGACCGGGGAAGAGGCCGACAAAGGAGCGAGATGATCGCACAGGAGACTCACCTCACGATATAAGAAGATGATCAAACCCGTGCTGGCGTCTAGCATATTGATGGCGTGACGGAGCGCTGGCGGCCTTAACGAGAAGAAGCGGGAAGTAAGAGAAACGCTTCTGCAGCGGCGGGCACTACACAGACGTTGGCGAAGATGTCGACTTTGAGGCAGGGAAAAGCCGGAAGCGAGAGAGAGAAAAAGAGAAGAGGACGCGCCATGTACCAGCTTTCAAAGAAAATATATCCTCCGTCCAGTTCTTGTCTTTTTTTCTGTGGACACTCATCTTGCGAGCAACGGCGCCAACGACGAGGATGGGAGCAGGAAGGAAGAGCAGAATACTTTGTTTGGCTGCCAACAAACGTCAAAAGGCCCGTGCACAGGCGCCGTTGACAGCTAGGAGGTCTGTGCACTGCAGGCTCTAGCTCATCGCGACCACACTGCTGCCCAAAACTCCATAATTTCCTGTCCTTTGGTCAACATTCTCATTACACATCGATCATGATTCATTCTCTTCTAATTTGACAGTTTATCGGGGCCAGCGAGACAATGCGCAGTGGTATACGACGTAGAGAAGTCCGCTGTTCAGGCCGCTGTAGCAGCGTCGAGACGGGTAAAAAGTACTGGCAGGGAACGCGAGAAGAAGAAGTTGCATCGGTCGTACTGCAATATCAGGGTACCGAGTAATACTGCGCTCAGGACGCGCGCATCTGCGTACCATCTCGCCGAGGGACTACATGTCACGCTGTCTTCAGTCCAATCTTACGCCCCAACGTCACCGACACCAGCACATATGGAAGTCTACGCCCTGATATACCGCCGATAAATATCAGATGTACGCTGATATAAGATTCAAGGTAAGTTCTTACCCATTTCCTGGATATTTGAGCATCTCTGGCGCTTGGCACAATCTGCAGCCCGATTAGTTCTGGAAAGCGGTATCCCAGGCGAGAAAGATTCGGTCATAAACGCTGGGTTCACGGCCACAGTCACCGGGCAGTAGGATCGAATCTGCTGGAATGAGGGGCAGCGGGGAGACAAGAGGCGATGAGCAATCAAGAATCGACTAAGCCTCGGTCATCCCGCCGCTGTGGACGACAGGGAGCAGTCGTACGCGCGCATTACAGACCAGTGATAAAAGACGGTGGCTGCGTGGCATGCCTGCTCACTGATATAGCACAATTCGTCCAGTGATGCAGACTACGAGGGGCGAGGACCCGATAGCGGGCGGAAGAGCTAGGGGTCGTTGAACGCTTGGTGCAGGATGGTAGACCGCTAGTCAAGTGGAGATAGTCTGGCACCATGGCAACTATGTCGAACCGAGGCAGCAGCAGGCGGCCGGAAATAAAAGGGCCGAAGAGAAGAAAGCTGCGACAACCCCCCACAATTCTGCGGCTCAAGATTCATCATTCCCATTGATTCCGTAAGAGCGGCCGTACGCGAACGTCATAGCGCGATTGTTGGCTGCAGGCTATTGTACACAGCGAAGAGCCCAGACCTGGTAAGAATGACAGCGTAAATGCTTTTATAGCTCACTCAAATACATCTAGGAACAGCGGTATACCTTGTGGAGGATTTTATTCGCCAAGCGGTGAAGCAGGGGATCGTCGAAAGCCCGTTAGAGGATTTCTGTCGGAGGGGGTCTGCCAACATGGCAGCGGCGTCCTTCACTCGTCGGGCCAGCATTGAAGAGGAAACCTACCTCCCCGATAGGGCCTTGAAACTGGCTCGATTTCGAGCACTCGTCGCTAGTCAACAGCGTGAAGGCCGGTAACCTGTAGAAGAATAAACAATTCGCATCAATAACCACCCCGAAAGTCACCAAAGACACCGTCGACGGACCTCAATCGCGCGTAGAAGCTTAGTAGTAGATTAGCCGTTCGAAGCATCGTCCGCGGCGCGAATACCTACATATGTGCAATATTTCAGGCAAAGTACGCCAGAATAGAAGACACGAACAAGATCGAGAGTCTTCATAGACAAACCGGAAGCGATCGACTAGAGGGTGCGGTCGTATGCGCAGATGAAGACGCATTACACAAACGACGTGGAGAATCATACATAGACTGGGCAGCTTGGTGCAGAGTCAGCGATGCCTCGAGCCTAACGTGTGGAAGAAAATTTACGGCAAGACAGAAGAGAAAACAATGTAGCTCGATGGAAGACATATGGGAGGAAGCACGCTTCGTCGCACGGAAAGGGGCCTGGAAGCGTGACAGGACGAGACGTGAAGCAGGAGACATAGTCCTGGCGTCACGTACGGAGTCAGCGATGCGTCGGGCCGAACGTGAACAATACAAATGAACTGACCTGCATGACAGCCTTCGAAACCCACACATCCCAATGCCCTCGTCAGCCACTGTAATTCCTCACCAGCTTGCCAGCCGTCAAATCGACAGCACTGTGGTCGGCGAGCCTATTCGTAGGTAAGTACCCGCGAAATGACGGAGAGACAGTCGACGAACCTTGTTGGAAGACGTCCGAGTTCTACTGCTAGACTAGCGGTACGATGCGTCATTCACGGCGCATCAAGCGGTATGCGTGGGCTTACGCCTGGAGGTGTAGGGTGCATGGAAGATCTAGGATGTGCGAATGCGAAAGGCGAGACTCATCAAGTGGTTTTGTAGAAGGAGCCAACACCAACTTCCCTAGAAGCGCGTCCAGAACCTCGACGCCGTCTGGATAGGAACTGACAGAAAGGGCCAGGAGTCCACCGCCATTCCTGCACCTTTCGAGCACACCCGGAAACACGATGAACTTCGCGAAACGCAAGAGTACAGCCATTTTCATCATCGTTGCACGTCTATCATGTCGGATCCGTGGACTGGCATCGCCATTTGGGGGATAGGTCTACATACACTGCCTCAGTCGAATTCATCCTAGCATGGGGTGAAGAGCGAACGACTGACTCACACGGTCCCACGGCGGGGTAGAAAAATCACGTCTCCGTCGCCTCACCCATCCGTCTTCCGAAAGTGTCACCCATCAGGTGTTGTTCGCGGGCTTCAGATGGCCAATCACCCGTCATATCTATGGGGAAACAGATAAACTCAGGTCATCGCGCCACGAGTCACTCAACCACTGTCTACTTACCTCAACGTTTTGCGGGGTCCCGTCGCGCGATTTAGCCATATCAATATAACGACAATCGAAGCTCTCGTTGACACTAAACGCCGTATCTTTGGGTAGGACTATGTGCAGATAGCGAGTTGGGAGAGCTCGTTGGGATTAGGAGCCTGCGAACCCGGTTGGAAAGTGTTCGTCATTGAGTGGAAGGAAGAATCAAAGCTCACCTGTCGCTGAAACATCTGGAACCTCTACCACAACATCCTCTATAGCAGTTCCATAAAATCAGCGCAGTGGCTCTCTACGATAGGGTGACGATAAGCTGTCAAACTATATCATAGTCAGCACCGACACTCACGAAGAAGAACGACGACCCACCGTACGTCAGCTATTGCCATGTCTCGTATTCGTAGATCAGTTGGCCGTGCGTTCTGGGCGTCGTCAATCACGCTCCACGCATGTGGTGGCGAAGCTTTGAAGATTGGGCCTGTGTGCGAGCATGCAGAGAACAGATAAGTTGCAAGTTGGTTCGCGAGAATGGATGGAACGGGCCGGCGCATTCGTGGCACGTGTGACCCGAGCGAGCGTCAAGCGCCCAACTCCTTGCTTCAACTTCTGGCTCGTTCTTGGTTTGTTTTTCGAATGTCTTCGGACCGAGACTCTTGCAGAATGTTCACGGCTTCTTTGATGAAGATTGGCTCTTCTCCAGGACATTCTTTGACGCTCCTCGCGTGGACATGGGCCCTTCTGCTCATCCATCGAAACGTTCAGGACTATACGCGATGGGACTCGCCGAATGTAGGATGGAAGGTGGTCATTCAGATATCTGGATATGATCCCGTATGAAGGACGTATACCGGTATGTTTTTGGTCGGATTACCGGGAGCTGACCGTGCTAAATGATAGTAGTGCCGTCGGCGGAATCGACGCTCTGGCGATTTCTGACTCGACGTGGCTGGCAGCCCAAGATTCAAGGGATAGACCGGTCGTGGTGGTGCCCTAGTATATGTACGTTCAACCTGTGACGCTGCGATGAGACGACGAAGAAGAAAGACGGTGGCTATGGTAGTCTTTCAGAAGGTGTGTCGTTCCGTTCGTGGTTATGATTTGAGGCCTCAAGGACAGTAATACAGGGTGGCTTGCAGTAGACGCGGGCTTTTTTTCGGCTGACTTCACTCGCTCACAAGGCTCGTCACTCAGTCTAGTCGTTACATTCCACGAGTGTCCTTCCGTGTCTCCATGTTACCAAGAACGTGGGCTAATCGGGAATCGCGCGTCTGAAAGCTAGCGGCCGGGAACGGGACTCCGAGACGCAGTACGTTGGGTGATATCCTTCCAACGTCTGTCCTGACTCCTCGCTATAGGCACTATGAGAGCCCGGATAAACCGTGGATTCTCCTCTCGCCTGTGGCCCATCATAAACGTCGCGATTTCTGAAGCTCTAGGCGGCGACGTCCACATATGAGCAGAGCGACTGCCGTTCGTCATGTGCCTAGTCGGAGGTGACTGTCAAAGTAGCGCGCTCTGGGTGTGTATGCCTCTGCACGATGATTCAACTGGTCGAAGGTATGCTTAGAATCGATTTAGACCCTAGCTCATAGACGTAGCGGAAAGCTGGATTGGACCGTTCGAGAATCCGGGTTGTCCAGAGCTAGTCAGATGTATTATTGAGTGCGTATGACACTGTCCAGTTGAACCGTTGCGCCTAGCTCTTCCTTTATCGTACTTCACGTTAGCTTCTACAGTGTAATGTAGTACCGTAGCTGCAATACGACAGTTTTGGGGCGTAAATAGACGTGAATGGACTCGGAGGCCATAGCCGGCCAGTAGAAGAGAGCCAGATGAAAGGGAAATCCCAAGCGAGGGAAGTAGACCGCACAACCAGGACCTGGTGTAGGGTTCTTCGACTGTCCGGCGACGACCGTTCTAGCTTAGGTTAGTAATATCGGCTCCTCTACCAGGAGCTTGCAAGAATCCTTTTCTTCAAGTCGTATCATCGCTCATGGAAAACGTCGGAACGCGGCCGCTGAGCATTTGAGATATTTTGATTAGCCAGGAATCGGTGAACTGCATCGGTCCGTAGGGATGGACTACTACCTACCGATATGTCGTATGCGCACGCCTGAGTACGCGCCGATCACAAGCATCAGAGTCGTCGAAAGAGGACAGTCCTCGAGTGCAGAACTCCTCAGTTCGGATCACTAGGCATTCGGATGTGATTGACTGTGAAATGGGATGAAATGGGCGACTTGACTCACTAGTTCCTTGCGGAAGGTGTGAGCCGTACTATGATACGAGTGGTGAATCCACGATACTCTTCTCTATTCCCTGCTCAATTCATCCAGTTGCGTACCTCGGCGGTACACCAACTAAAGCAGCACGGAATCGAGATGACCTGGGGATGAGAGGACATAAGGGACATGAGCGTCGAGTGCACAGGGTCTGTATGTGTGGCGAGGAAGTGGGCTTGAAGAGGAGGGAGCGCGGGCCAACTCAGTATGCGCACGCAGTGGTAGACAGACTCCCAGTCAGAAATGGGTGAGGGAGGCGAGAGGCGTGTTTTGACACGGCAAAAGTCGGGGGGAGTGCAACATATCGCGGCCGCTGGACAGCAAAATCTGTGTTCTACTAGGTCATCAAAGAGAATGTAAGCAAAGGTAGAGACTCACGATCGCCCGAAGTTTTCGAAGAGCACCATCCATATCTCTTTGCCTCAATCTTCCTTGGTCCCAGTGGACGGAGGCACGACGTCTTGGGTGAGAGCTTCGCTTAGTATTCAGGATGGGCTGCGACAATGCTGCACGCTCAGAAGAGCGATGATATTCTGCAAACAATGAGTCAAAGTCCGATACCCCAGGAAAATGCAGACGACGTACGGCAGGTCAAAACTCCTCGATACCTCTGCACCTCCTTGCGCTTGCAGAATGCTGACACGTCGTTGAAGAAGGATGAGAAGACGGTGAAACAGCCAGTGACGCACGATCACGCGCAGCCCCTATACGTCTCAGCGCCGACGAACTCGAGCTCATTCCTGGTGTTCTCCTCCACCGCCGATTCAACTTTGTTTCATGAGTTATACCATCCACTTCCAACGCCCTGCGGAGTATAAGATAAGGAGACGATAGCGACTTCCACCGTATCGGCGATGATCGCGGCAAATAAAACTCCAGGGTAAGCAGCTTGGGCAGCTTCGCAAGGATTTGCCTTTTCTTCGCCTCTCGGTATCTTCCATCAACCACCTTAGCTCCTTGAACATCTTGATTTCTGGGGAGTGCTCAACTAACACTATTGTTTCGCTATAGATACACCACCCTCGACCATATATCAGTGGCGTCGTAGAAGGTTGCCTCCACGAACTGCCCGTAGATCATGTGTACTTTGGCGTTCCACACGAAGGTATCCCTATCAGTATCAGAACTGTTATGCGGCTTAGCGAGCATAGGCATACAGTGTCGTCGCTGGTCACTTTGGCGGCCGCAATTACCTCTGTACCAGAGATGCGAATAAGTTCGCGGATCAAGGGTTTTCTCCTGCGAATGCGAGACGACGAGATATTGGCGAATGCCCCTTGTGCTGCCTTGGGCTCACGAGCGCAGGGAGCGAGCCAAACACTCCCACTGGTCGTGATTAAACTCTCCGAAGCTCGCCATTCATCTGGGTCGATGTTGGAGTGATGTCGAAGCTCGTCGGGTGTCACTCTACCGACCGGTCGCCTCGCATTACCATCACGCAGCTCATGAACGTGCTCAGACTACTTCCAAACGCACGCGCACTCCCGAGTGCCGACCCTTCCCTTCAATCAGGTAAGCATGGTTGCCGTCTGCCAGTTTTCCTTGAACTCACGAGCTACTAGATCGTAGGCTCTATGAAGTCCGTTCCCCCTCAACTACGTTCCTGCTTTGCGGACCACCTCACTAGTCACCCCTTCGCGACGACCTCGCCTCCCTCGAATGTGCCACCTTTATAAAATCCTTATCGCCTTCATTCGCTCGAATTTCTGGCCGAATTCTGAAGGATGCACTCCAACGAGTGCCCTATGTATACCACACGGCTACGATATGTCTCCTTACTCGATCCTCGACCTCAACCCCATTGCTCATTATCACCGCTGAATCGCAGAAATGGAGTCGCGTCAATATCGACTCTACCTACCGTCTTCGAATTCGCTATGTATCTCTCCCGCGACGGGATAGACTTGGCTCCTCACTGTCGCTTTCTATCTTTGCAGAAGTAGGGGTCGTACTTCAAGCGAGGACTTGGAATCTCCTCGTTCGAGGAGAGGCAGGCTCGTTCAGTGATTTCCTGCCATCCCATGCATGCGCGACCTATGATTCCCATTTGCCCGTGTGGGCTATGTTCCTGCTTATTTTCGTTCATCATATCGTTACCCCTCATTCGGACCCCCGACTCGTCTATCGCGTATGGCTGATTACTCTCAATTGTGTATGCTCTTGTGATTGGAAATATATAAATGATTCTTCGTCGGATTGAAGTACGCATACATGATGATGAATATTGTACAACAAGCCAGAGATCCAAATGTACTACAAGTGTCCGTAGAAGCTACAGTAACACATCTGCATTCCAAATATGTACCTTGCCTCCCATCGAACCCGTCACGATCTGCTTCCCATCAAAAGAAAAAGCAATAGACCATACCCGCTCTCCAACATCATAGATAGCCAATACCTCCCCGGAAGAGACATCCCACAGCCGAGCAGTACCATCGGAGGAGCCTGAGGCAACGAGTTTGAAGTCTGGTGAGAAGGCCACGCAAACGACGAAATGGGTGTGCCCTCCTAATACTCTCACCGAATCACCAGAGCCGGCATCCCATACCCGTAGCGTCATGTCAAACGAGGCGGAGATGACGTGGTCTTTTGAAAATGCAACACAATCAACATCGCTAGTGTGCCCTTCAAGCACCTTGGACTTCCCCGCTCCATCCCACAGCCGAACAGTATCGTCGAAGGACCTGGATGCGAGGCGAGTTCCATCAGGGGAGAAAGCCAATCCCAAGACCAGGTGAGTGTGTCCTTCCATCGCACCAAACAGATTTCGACCTGTCTCCGTATTCCATACTCGAATTGTGCCATCCCACGATCCCGCTGCGAGCTTGCAGCCGTCCGGTGAGAAAGCCAGAGACCAAATCGGGTCTGAGTGACCTTCTAAAGTGCGTAGTTCCTTCCCGCTTTCGATATTCCATATTTTGACAGACCCGTTGGCATCGCCTGTTGCGAATTTTGATCCATCCACTAGGAATGAAACACTCCATTGATTGCCGATGCTGATGGATCTCTCTGCTCCATCACTCCGAACAACTACATTTTCTGCACTCGCAGATAATATTTTGCCAGTAGCTGTGATGGCAATGGCCATGATCGAGCGGCCTTCGTGCGACGACTCATATGAGACTTGGAGAATTCCTGGACCAAGAACATTCAGCACAAAATTCAATCGAGATCCATAGGCAACCTCACCACTAGCATGACGATGGATAAGTTGCATATAATACTTTGAACAACTGTGGACCTTCCGAGAAATATCGCGAAAGGTGGATAATGGGAGTTTGTAGTTTGTATCGGATGCGAGCGAAGCCAGTGCAGCGAAGAGTGTGGTAAAAGTAGGACCACGAACATCATCTTCGGTATTTAGGTAGGCCACTGCGGATAGCAATCTGGGTAATGCGTCGGGAACCTCGGCCAGCGGAGAAGAGTTTTGGCCGAAATCTATTTGGCAAGCGTGAATGATAGAACTTGCGCAGCAGATGTGTACCTACCAGACGGAATGTTTGTCGCAAGTAGGGCAATCTCTGATTGCAACCACTCCAAATCCATTCTCTTTGTAGCATCTTCGATCCGGGAGACCACCACATTAAACTTGGTGAACGGATCTTGTTCCATCAATTCAGCGAGAAATTCAAGATCGTCCCAAGCGGCATTATCAGGAAGTACTGCGTATGGCACATATGCTGCAGAACCATTGATGTGATGCAGAGGGGGGGGCTTTCGACCAGGCGACTCGTTATGCTCTGTCTTGCCGTCCGCAAGCCTCATCAACGTGAACACGGATTCATGGATATACTGGCCCTTTTGGATATGTCGTGGGGCACCAAGGTGGGGCCTTGGTCTATTAATGAGAACCATACGTCGGGAGCAAAACATAGCGTTGCTTACATCCGAGTAGCTTTGTCACTTTCGGGTGACAACCGATGAAACGGCCACAACTCGAGAAGACGCCAGGCCAGTTTAAGTGACTTCGCGTTTGCAGGATTCACGGAATCCCAGTGACCTGTATATGGGAGCATTTGGAGACCGTGCTCCATGGCCTCGTATGTCATCCAACGAAGAGCTGGACCAAATCTCTTGAGTTCGGGATTGGCGCCACTCCCGCCGCCGCTAGATCGATAGTGGTGTTATTCTATCAATGATCCGTTGCAAAGAAAGCGCGCTCGTACATATCAGAATGGTTACCTGCAAACCAGACTTCCTTCACGTCCCCAGGAGGCTTCGACTGGTCGAGACTGCTGGCATATTCCGGCAAAAACTTGACACGTCGTTCATCCAGCGCGAGGGCATGGCGAAAGTGGCACACGTGGGACATTCCGTTAACGGTTTCTGGGAGACGCAGCGCCCCGATAGAAGCAACAGACGAAACAGTGTCCCTACATCTGAGGTATGAGGTTTATGCCGACATTGTTCCACCGATGGCCTCACCAAACACCGACGAAATGAACCTTGACATTTGGCTGGGAGAATGCCGCCTTGAATGTCTTGCATAGTCCTATCGATTTCTTGTAGCTCGCAGACTCGACTTCCCTTGATACTTCTGTTGTCGACATGTAGAGCTTAAAAACACTGTTACAATGGTGGACTATGAGCTATGGTTACTGGATCTGGCAGTGACGTACGCGGGAAGTTGGCTGCTATAGCCTGGATAGATGAGTCCGACCTAGGACATCGTTGGTTGAATGATGCAATCTCAAGTCGAACTTCAGAGACATACCCGTTGTATCATTCCTGCAATAACGCGCACTTGGTAAGCTCCCCGCGAGAAGCCTAAGAGACAACTTAGCAATGGGCAGCATCGATAAATTAGCAGGCTCACCGAATAAAAATATTTGGTCACCCGGCTTATAATTTTCGGCTAGCCACTTGTAGGCTAGAAGAAGATTTCTTTCAAATGAACTGTCAAAGGCGCTGTGAGGTTCAAGGTTTCGTGTACAACCAGAACGTGCTCACTTTGCGAACGCCATGTCAACTAGGCGGCCTATCTTTGATGTGGTATGTGTCCCGATACCGCTGATGTAGAACGTGAGCTGATTTTCTCCTTTAACGATACGGCTGAAGAACTCGAGAACGTAAGTGTTCTGAGAGGACCTGATTAGTTATGATAACAACTGTGCGAGGCGAGAGTCACCTTTTCTCCGAATTCGTTCGAGGTCCCATCGGCACTAATGACGATAATCCTTCCCTTACGGTCATGACTGCAAGTCACTCGAATTCGTGTTGATGCCTTCTCGTCGACAATCCTTCGCTCGCCGGCAAGCTGTTGATCCACGGTTTCCGGACGTCGTAGGGGTGTGGAGGACATCGCAGCTATGCTCTAATGCGTGCGATACATAGGCTTTAATATATGGATAGCGAAGTCATTGACAACTCGCCGTTTGCGCAAGGCAAACATGATGCAGGTACACCAACGTGTAACTGGATTGTGAACCCGATCACCGGTATGGATGCAGATATGGGGGACATGTGTTCCCGTTTGCATCTAGTACGCCGCAAGCAAATTTTTAATCACACCAGGCGACTTCCTCACTGACCAAAGACGCGTATGAGGACCATTGCACCGGGTACAAGTCACCGCTTCGATATTCAAAACATCTTCGAGGCCTCAAGGCAGCCTCGTTTGTCCAGCATGGCGTGCATTTATCTCGAAGACGGTGACACCGTTTGACCGCCTATGCAACATGCTTCTTTTCGCTTGCACAACACCAATCAGTCTGTCAGACTGCCGAGATTATCAACACGTTCGTGATGCAATCATGTCCGTTGACAATTCATCATTAGCGAACGCGACTAGGCCTCGTGGGTTCTTTATCCTTGTTGAATGATCCTCCCCATCAGGGAAAATTTTAGGTCCTTCCCTCGCCTTGATCCTTATCAGCTTCGCATTCATCGGTATTGCTGATACATAGAATCAAACTCGACATCACCAAGGGTCTTGCTCCTACATCCCACAGCGTCTCCTGCGACCACCTCAACGCTCCATTAATTGGAGTACAACGATCACGGTTGAATGATTAACAACGTCTCGTAACATCCAATCCACCGCTCCAGGGGACCATAAAGACCCTCCGGAGGTCTGGGAGTAGAGCAACGCGTGCGTAACGTAGGTCATCTACCTTCTCCCTTCACTTCACTCTGAAAACATTATTCAAGTCGCCCCTACTCTTCTTCGCCTTCTGCAAGCTTCTGTATGCTGGGCTAATTCTCGGACGCGTGTGAACAACCTGCATCCCACCCCCGATGTCCACTATCTGCACGACCCATGGGAGCGCTAACGGATTATTTGCGGCAAAGAATGCAGGCTCTGTCCACCTGGTCGCGCCCCTTCGCCGTGCAGCGCTTCAAATATGACGAAGGTCACATAGCTCGGTGTCTGGCGATGAAGCAACCAGGAATACAGTCCCACATTGTGCTCATTTGTAATGTATGCCGTTCATCATTCCTACCTCTCTAGTCCGATATCGTTATTCACACAGAAAGACATCCTCATACCGCTGCCTCGGGACTCGAACCATCCACAAACCACGCCACAGTGCCCACCCGTACGGAGTGACGCGATTACAACGTTGGTCCTCGTGAATCCTCTGCAATGGACAAACACATCCAAGGCTCCGTTGGCGTCATTTAGGCAAGGTGTCGCCAGTGTGACGGACATCAATTTCGAGCGCGTCCTCTCCTGCTCTCCCCTGCGTAACATCCCATATGATGGATTCCTGCAAGCTCCTGGTAGAGGCGCCGATATTACTAACCTAAACTGGAACAGTCGTCGCTGGACGGTCCGATGATCATGTATAGGAAGCGACCGCAGTTCTGTGGCATATGGCGTGCTGCTTGCCTCCTTTGCTTGAGATTCCTTGTTCAATTCGGCCTCCAGTCCGTCTCCGTCTCAGAGTCCATTCACGCTTATTTATACACACCAATCATTGTGATCACAACCACGGAAAGTAATTAATACATTCCATCTGTTATAGTGTAGAAATTAGCATGAAGTTGGGTGAAGTACGAAGAGGGAAAAGCTACGTGCAACCGTTCAAGAAGACACGACTCGACGTAGTCAAATCAACCCTGAATAGTAGACTTGACGAGCGTCGGATAGACCGTATTCCTAACGACTGGAGCGCCGCAGCCAACCCGCTTAGCTCTCCGCGATGACCATGCATCTAAATACGGTGTATATCAAAGGTCGTTGAGCCGGGTGTGGTGTCTAATACGGCGATAAGCGTACCTTCGTTGATTGAGACCGTCTTCCAGAGCCATACACACCCAGCGCGCGCAACTTCGACAGTCATCTCCTACCACGCGCACGACGAGAGGCAATCGCTCTGCTCGTATGTGGACCTCGCCGCCTAGAGCTTCAGAAATTGCGACGATCTACAGGCGAGAGGAGAGCACATGAAAGCCATGGTGGATGTGGGCTCACCTAGTGCTATAGTGGGGAATTAGTGTATATGTTGGATGAATACCACCCGACGTACTGCGTCTCGCAACCTCAGAATCGCAGTTCATAGCTGAGACCTAGGAATTTACTCGCGTACACGTTATTGGAAAGATGAGGCTAGGGAAGGACACTCATAGAGAGTATCCCCCGCGCCTGCGCTCACTACTGGTTCCTTGGTGTCGTGGAGCGTAGCGACTGGACATGGTATCGAGCCATGTGCGGGCGCGTGAAGTCGACGGACAGATGCCGTGTCTACTGGGAGGTACCCTGTATAGCTGTCCTTCAGTCCTCAATTCGTAACCACAAAGAGCCGACGCACCTTTTGAAAGACAACCCCAGATACCGTCTTATCTCATCGGCGCAGGTTGGACATATGTATCCCGGCGCATTACCATGACCGGTCTCTACCTTGCCTTCTGTGATGACAGTTGCGTCGCGTCAGCAATAAGCAGGGCGTCGATTCCCCGACGGCACTGCTATCATTCAGCACCGGAAGCTCTCTGTAATCTAGCCAAAGACATACCTTCGTACAGAGATAATTTCTTTACTTGAACGATCACGTCCCCCTCTTGCAGGCCGCGAGTCGCATGTCGTAGAGAATGCGATTAATGGAATGGGCGAGGCAGTTGTCTTCACGCAGATGGCGTCGAAGAATATCTGGGAGAGGCACCGATCTCGGCAGAAATGAGCCACGACTACGCAGAATGTCCAGCGCCTTCGCAGCAAGAGTCTAAGTCTTAAGACGTTTGAAGAACAAACCAAGGACGAACCAGAGTTGAAGCAAGGTGTCGGGCGCTTGAAGAAGTTGACACCTCGGTCACTGTGTCGCGGTGACGCCGGCCCGTTCCATCCTTCCTCACGAACCAACTCGCAACTTTCATCAAACGCCTTTCATGGGCGCATTCGACGACGACGATCCATACAGCCGGGCGAGTACAAACATTGCGCACAAAGCGCGCGACAAGCAATCGGCGAATACGGTGCACGCAGATACGTCGGCTGTTCTGCAGGTAGATGCATGTTCTGATGAATTGGCTTCGCAGATCTGACGAATTCGTCGTCGTCTCGTCCTCATGATCGCGGTCTTCTTTTTCATCGGTGGATGTATGAGGTAGCGAGGCCTTCTTTCTTCACCGCTCCACCCAAGTACCGACAGTGCCAAACGGACCTCCGCAGAATCCATCGTATCTTAGCGTAGCTCAGCATGTCAATTACCTCTGTGGGAAATGCGCCGTGCTGTAAAAGACGTTCCGTCGTCGCTCTACGGATGCGGCGTAACGGCTCCGCGAAGCTCTGCAATGGCGTAAGTTGACAACCTTTATGCTCCTTTGAGCGCCCGAACTCCAGTGCTGATGGATCCCTCGTAGACTTGATACGAGCGTCTTCCTCTCCGCTTCGCGAGAAATACCCCATGTCTGATGGCTGTTCTTTTCTTGTGGGCGAAAGCCGTGGGGGAGGCATGCAGAGAGGAGGATCTTGGGCGATCTTTGTTACGAGTGCTTCCGCGGTGCTGGGTAAGTCTTGCCCCATCGTCGCACCCGATGCTGGCCTAACCCCATACGCAGCCGCTTGATACTCTGCTCGTCCTTCAACCGAGACGGCTGCGTGCTGGCCTTTCGTGAATTTCTTCGCGTTCCTTGATATACTTGGAGATGCAGTAATGACGGCGTAATACTGGCGCATTTTGTCCGTTCGCATCCAGACGGCGCCGAGGTTCTCGAAGCTCTTCCAGGTAGATTGGTATGGGTTCCTTTTACGAAACGCCTTGCTGATTCTCACTTTGCACCCACAGACACCTGATCTTTCATGCAAGTCCACATATACCGCTTGGTGCACCGTAAAAAATGTCGAGCGACCAGTAGAACTCCCCGGCGTCTTCCAGCGAGGCATGTTGACTGCCTCTGGGTCATTTCGCGGGCACTCACAGGCTCGCTGACCATGGACTTTTCGACCCGACGGCTGGCTAGCTGCCGAGAATTGCGGCTGCTGTTGAGCGAATCGTGATTGGATGAGGTTCAGACGCCGTCCGGCGTCAGGAAGGTAGGCATTCGGCCAACGCTTCATTGCCTCTGCGCCAAGCCACCTGGTATATGTCTGCCGCTCCGCGTCCTTTGCGTATCGTGTAGCGAACAGTCGAAATCATGGAAACCGCATTTGTGTGCGCTGCGATGCGCATACGATGCTACAGGAGGTATTTCCCGTATCTTTATTGACTTAGCGTTGGAAATGTTGATGCATTTTATTGAGATACTAGGCTGCTCTTCGTCGTCTCCACCGCGCGACGGATCGAGCTACTTGCCACGCAGGCACGTTCCTTCCTGCGGAAACCGCGACGTTTAATGCATAGATAGGTCTATTCATGAACCAGGTAAGCATCTGACGTCGAACCTTTCATTTATACACCGCTGACTTCGACGATGTTCCAGGCGGCGCAGCGTCATTCACTAGTGTTCTAAGTGCTAGCGCGTAACATCTGGCACAAAGCCACTTATCCTGTACTCGCACAGCGAGATCAGAAGTCCGAAGCAGCGGTAGGAGCGTAGCAGTACTCGGTACTCTGACGCTGTAAAACCTTGTAGTACATCCAATCCAACTTCTTTTCGCCGTCCCTACCAGTCCTTTTAATCCATTTTATCCTTCTCGACGGTGTTAGAGTGGCGCGACCATTTCCAACGTACTTCTCGACGCAGTACACCGTCGCGCAATGTCTCACTGGCAGTGGTGAATGTCAAATAAAAAGAGAAAATAAATGCTTAGTCAATGGGTAATGACGATGGTGCGCAAAGGACAGGGAATTATGGATTTTGGGGTAGTAGTCCGATTGAGATGAGCCAGAAACCGAGCGCAGATCTGCAGTGCACAGACCTCCTAGCGGTCAACGGCGCCTGTGCACGGGCCTTTTGACGTTTGTTGGCAGCCAAACAAAGTATTCCCCTCTTCCTTCCTGCTCCCATCCTCGTCGTTGCCGCCGTTGCTCGCAAGATGAGTCTCCACAGAAAAAAAGACAAGAACTAGACGGAGGGTATATTTTCTTTCAAAGCTGGTAAATGGCGCGTCCTCTTTTTTTTATCTCCTCGCTTCCGGCTTTTCCCCGCCTCAAATTCGACATCTTCGCCAACGTCCGTGTAGAGTTTCTTTTACTTCTCGCATCCCGCCATCTCTTCTCGTAAACGCCGCCAGCGCTCCGCCACGCCATCAATATGCTAGACGCCAGCCTCTCTCCCTTCTGCCGTTTGACCATCTTCTTATCGCGTGAGGTGAGTTTCCTGCGTCTTCCGTGCGACCACCTCGCTCCTTTGTCGGCCCGGTCTCGTTGTCTCTCGCTATTATCCCCTTGTCTCAGCGTCGCTCTGGTCATCCGCCAACCTTCCTCACCCTGATTCTCTCCTCGACTTCCTTCGACGCCCAAACTCCCCTTTGTCCCTCTGCTGTCCTTCCTCGCGCCTCCCTCACGCAAATCCTTCGACCATGGCTCGAACAGTACACATGTAACTTCTCCTTTCGCGTCTCTCACTGTTTCCTTGCTCCTTGATGTTAACTTACGTGGATGGCGAGTCTCCCCCCTCCGACGACCCCCAAGCGTGCCATTCCCCCTTGCAAAAAAATGCCCGTCACACCCATACACACTTGGTGGCGCACATACGTGGCGTGCTCTCTTCCTCGCCCGCTAGCGCCATCTATGTCGACACTGGTGAGTAGTCCAGTCGCGGTGCGCCTACTCCATCCTCTCGCCGCTTTCTCGACCCCCTTTGCCATTCCCGGTCTCATTGTCTCTCGCTATCGTCCTCTTGTCTCAGCGCGGCTCTGGGCCTTCGTATACCAGGATATTTTCTCCCTCCAAGTATAGGTTTCGTGCATGACATGCGTGGTACGCATATAGCCTCTACTTTCGCCTTCCTCGCTGGTTCCTTGCTCCCCAACGTCGACTCACGTACACGGTGAGTCCCTCTCCTCTGATGCCACCTCAGCGCCCCATCCCCTCCGAACGCCTGCCGCTCATACGTATTACCCCTTCGTCGACGACTTGTGAGCCTTCCATCGCGCATATATACGCAGCGCCCTCTCTTCCTTTGCCGATAGCTCCACCTGCTCTGATACTTGTCATTAGTCCCTTCGGGGTTTCCACTGAATCGAGGTCGTTATGCACGCATACAAATACTTTCCCGTTCGTTTTCCTCCCTCCGCCTGCCCTTCTTCTTCGTCCTACTCGCGATTCCGTCCCCTTGTCCTTCATCCATCCCTTGTCCTTACATCTGCGCGGCGTCGCCGCATGTTTTGGGATGTTGAACTTCCCAGTCCTTGTGGAACTTCTAGCCACTCGTCCTGTATGTTGCCCTCGACGCAGAGCGCTTGCGACCACTACCTCTTGCCCATCGTTGGTACCCAACTGTTATCTGAGTCCTCGACTCCTCGAAATTGTTATCCGCTTCTGCCAGCGCTGCGTTGATAGTACCTGAGCTGCCGCGAGAGCACTCGTGATGCCGCAAGGATACCTAGGTGATGTTTCCCTTGCTATATCCTGGTTTCATTCCTCCTGCTTTGTGGCTGCGGATAGGTTGATAGCACCTAAACGCCGCGAGACATCTGAATCTAGCGGGGCGTCGCTCTCCACATTCTCTCCCGTGGCTCCCAGCTTCTTCAACTCTTCCAAGTACCAGTTGTCTATCTTCCTCGCATCAACGGCGCCCAGCGCTGTCTTGATAGATTACTCTCCAACGTAGCACTCAAATCTCGGGCGCATCTTACGCATACATGATCTCTTTGGGGTCGTTCTTGACTTCATGTTCCCCGAGCTGTCGAGGTGGGGGCGATTTCGAAGTTTACACTGTTTTCCTTGTTGAAGCTATCGAGCAACTCCACGGCGTGCTCCCCACTGTCCCCGTTCGCTGTTGTTGCCTGCTCCATATGGGTGCGTCACGGCGCACAAGGATCGACCGAAGCTGTAGCGAGGACCCTCGCAATATCTCCGGAGGTCACCTCGATTTCGCGGAGGAGACCGTCTACACTACCCTTCCTCCTCGTCGTATCCAGCGCGGGGATGCGCTTTGGTAGCATGCCATAGTAAACGCAGCGGATGATCCCTTGTTCAGTGAAGAAATAGAGGAGAAAAGGAGTTGTAGTCGTCCGCTCGTACGTGGCTGGGTACTGTGATAAGGGATAAGGGCTCGGTAAATGACAGATGTGCGAGACATAGCGGAAGAAATATATACGAGATAATCAAAAGATGCCTATTCGTCTCTGGGGGTCACAACAGCCAGAGCGGAGACTACGAAATTTCAAGTATCGTGGATCGTATAGTAGCGCGGATAGTCCTGAAGGAGGCATAGTATAACGAACGCTGCATGCGTGACAATCGTGTCCGTAGAACAGTGAGGTAATGAAAAGCAGAATCCTTATAGAGCAGTGTAAAGGCGCGATCACAGCGCGGAGGACTTGTCAACGCACGATACGACGTTGGGTAGAAGCCGAAGAGGAGCATCGCGTACGTCGTGGACGCAAACTCTACGACACCTCGGACTGCGGTACGAGCCGGCACTGCGAACGGCCGCTGTCCGTTAGTTGGTCTGGGAACACCACGAGTCAACAGCACCCGCTGTTCGAGCAGGAGTTCGATGATCCTCGACGTTGACTTCGTTTGTGCCATATAATCGGCGCTTCGCAGCGGCGATCCGAAGGGCCTCGCCACCAGTATCTCGTCGCAATCTTTGTACCCCATGGGAACGTAGTATGCAGTGCACTACCTATTGTTCGCGCTCTCATCGCAGATGGGCATTCTTCCTACCCTGTCCTCGTCATAGGGCTCGTTGACTATACTGTGATGTGGAGGCAGGCCTACCTATCGACCCATAAGCGCAATCCTTGCGTCCCATAAAAATACCACGTCAGGTGACATTTTGCTCGTACGCCTGCGCCAAACGTACGCCCGCCCTTTTGAACGCTGGAGGTCCAGCGGGTGGATTTGTCGCTTTGTAGGCGGAGGATGTCGTACTCGTGCGTTCGGTAGCACTGGGAGAAGAGCATGAAGGGGCAGACCCGGAGTTGAGGCCTTGGGTGTAAAGGTAGAGGACGGATGCGAACCCGTGTTCCGATTCACAATTCAGGAAACCCCGCGAGGAGGGGAGGCATACTTGGAGGTACCAGACCGCAAAGGAAACAGCATGAAGAAGTGCGCACAGACGATGCGCTTGTCGGTTTCCGGTCTTCGTACGTGATAGCGCGGTCTTTGCTGTGCTGCATGCCTAGTTGACTTCTCATCCATCCCGATTCCTTGAGACCCGACTGGCCTGCGAGATGTAGGTAGACGCATGTGGTTTCGCGGTTGAAGGATCGTTTTTCGGGTGGGTAAGGAGGCAGCGCCTGGGAGGGGAAGAAGGAAGGTATGGTCGTGGCGTCATGGTCATACGAACTGTAGTATCATCGGTTGGATAATGATCCATGCGCACAGAAACTGCACCAACACGCCGCTTGTAGAGGACACTCGGAGTTGGAATACCTTCGGATTTGGCTTGAATCTGCCCACACCGTCGTGAGCCATTGTTTCCCGTTTAGTGAAAGGCTAGGATGGGAAGCAAGACCTGTCATACCTGAGCCAGATGTCAATGGGATCACGGCACTGTCACTCACTTGTCGTTGCTGTATCTGTAGCTTTGATACACACGCTGCCTGGGCCCTGCAACCATCGCCGCAAAACCAACCAAGGGCTCCGTGACAAGAAATCAGGATAAGGGTGACATGTCCCGCGTGCCCATGTTTTTGATGATTGTCGTGCGCCTCCGCGAGGGAGGTTTAACATGTCGTGGTCGCGGTGTGGAAGATCGTATTGTTTGTCACTCCACCTCTGGGTTTGTGGACAAACAATGTCCGGAAGGTCGCACGCTAAACCTTAGGGATCAGCGACGTCGGGGATCCTGCATCCCATCACTTGCACGCCGTGCGCTGTCTACTCCTTTCATTTGTGGAAGGACGGACGACGACCCTTCGCAGTACTGGGTTCGTACCTTGACCGCAGTTGTCGTTGTATTCACGGCATGTACCTTATCCCCTCTGCCTTTGACCAACGCTGCCTCATCTCTGAGTTCGCCTTGCCTTTTCCTACGAATTGGCTCAAACGCACTAAATATCTTGCTTCCTTTCACGCGCGCGCCCTAGCGATCGTTTTCTCGTGTTCTTTTCCGCGCTTAAAAGCATACTCACGAATAGATGATTCTCTGGCCCTTGCATATTCTTAGATCACCATCCTCCTCCCTACTGCGGCTTATTTTACTCCGCATTCGTGTCCAAAGTTTCATGCGCTTCCTACGGCATACATACGCACCGTTTGATGTCTACGTTAACACATTACGACACGTTCGCGCGGACTGTTTCGTTCTACCTTCTGGCGTTCCCGCAGACGGACAGTCCCTCTACTATTTACCACTTCGATAAGGGATTCTACTACATGTAGTATTACGGCCGTCGCGCCACGCGCTTTGTTTTACGATCCACATACCACGTCCATCTACGAGATCACCGATACCCACGTCCTCCTCGCATCCGTGCGGTACGCGGGGATTTTACAGGAGATGCACGACGATCCTGGTGATTGTGCTAGATCTAACACGATAGCGCCTGCTTCCGTGGAAACGCCAATCGTCGCCTCAGTGACTCGGAATGCCTGTGGTACTGGGCATTAACAGTCCGGCACGGCGATGGAACTCCAAGCGCCCCCGAGTTTTCGTTCTCGACAGGCTGCAGAGGTCTCGCGCCACGGCGTGCGTCGTATTTAGCGCTGAGAAGCCACGTATAGATACTGCAGACACACAGGCGCAACAGTTCGCCGAGTCGATAACGGCGGAAGGTGAGACCGAAGAAGCGTAGCAGTGGGCACGACGACCATCAGGCAATTGACGTCTCACGCCCTGAGACGACTAAATCTCAGGAAGAGTATCGCTTCAGCCACCACTTGACGACACCGAGAAAGGAGCGACCTCTCCTTAAACGAGGAGATAACGAGAAACTGGGTCGTCCTCGATTGAGTCTTTTGCCCGGCGTTGCGCCTGTCTACTCGTATTTACTCGTACACTCTTTCGGGGGCTCGCCGCTCTGTCGTATCGTTATCATCTCTTCGGCATCACGTAGCCACGATGCCTACACCTGGACAAAGTGCAGCACAGACGTCAGATCGACAACGCCGAGAAGCACGCTAGACACCGCGGTCTCAACACGGTCCCAACACAAGACACCTCGAAAGCGCCAGATTTCTGGAAGAGAATGATGAGTTCCTGGGCGTTTGCGCTCTCGGCAGGCCGTAGAGGCCGTAGAAATCTTACGCTAAGACGACCGTGCTACGAAACGATGAAGGTGTATTTGAAGCGCCGTAGATCCAGCCGAAAGAGGCGGTACAGGGCTCGGGTTGAGGACGAGAAATACGAGTGTAGACAGGACGACGCTTCAAGAGGTCCAAATCTCGGGAAGAGTATCACCTCTGCGATCACTCAATCAGATATCTGCGCAAAGTGATGTAAACGAGGCAGGTGGCCGTAAAACGGGAGTCCGTTGATAGAAACGTCATGCATCTATTCCCGGCGAACGAGTGTGCTCGCGGTAGTTTCTCGCGATGCTTGGGTGCTCTCAACACATCCTCAGGCACAGACCAGGCGATACAAGACCGAAACTCGATTATTCCGCTCAAATTATGGATAGTACTTGCTGGTACTACGCAATGAGGGATGAATACAGACTCCCGCGCGTTTGAGCCCTCAGCAGGGGCAGAGTTCCCGCTCCACGACGTGCGTGCTGTGAAACACTGAGAATGTATTCGAAGAGCCCTATATCCATCAGAGCCGCAGAAGAGAGAGGAGTTCCAGAGCGCTCGCATGGACGACGGCGAGTTGCTTTGCCAAAGAAGCGCACACGTTGGCTACACAATACTAGGACAAGACGACATCTCGAGCCAAATCTTGGAAGTAAGATCACCTCCGCAGCCACTCGTAGAGGGGAGGGTTACCCAGCTACCAACAGCAACGCTTCGCGGTATCACCCGTGCTCTCGCGCCACGCACAGGTACTGTCAGCACAGCCCTAGCAGGAGCGGATAACTATCTCGAGAACGCGACGACTTAGACTCTAGTATCCGCTGGGTACCAACGATGGGCAAGAGACACGGAGGTAGTAGTCGCGAGTACTCCGCGAAATTGCTCGCGCGGGTCAATCCTGAGAGTAGTGTAAGTGTCGTGGCCGCGCGACGCTGAGAGGACAAGAACAAGATGGAGCAGCGAGCATCACTTGGGAAACAGAAGGAAAAGACGGGAAGGAATCGCGAGTAGAACGACGAAGGGCGGAAGAAGGCAGGAAAACGAACGGAAAAGGATTTGTATGCATACATAACGACCTCAACTCAGTGGACACCGAGACGGGACTAATGACAAGTATCAGAGCAGGTGGAGCTAGCGGCAAAGGAAGAGAGGGCGCCGCGTGTACGAGCCACCATGGAAGGCTCACAAGTTGTCGATGAAGGGGTAATACGTATGAGTGTCAAGCGTTCGGAGGGAATGGGGCGCTTAGGTGGCATCGGAGGAGAGGGACTAACCGTGTACGTGAGTCGACGTTGGGAAGCAAGGGGCTAGCGAGGGAGGCGAAAGCAGAGGCTATATGGGTACCACGCACGTCATGCACGAAGCCTGTACTTGGAGAGCGGCTGGAGGAGTGAGGAAGGGGAGCATAGGTTGGTATACGAAGGTGCAGAGCGGCGGGGAGACAAGAGGACGATAGCGAGAGACAATGAGACCAGGGACGGCAAAGCGGGTGGACAAAGCGGCGAGAGGATGGAATAGGCGCACCGCGACTAGACTACTCACCAGTACCGACACAGATGGTGCTAGCGGGTGAGGAAGAAAGCACGCCACGTTTGTGCGCCACCATTGCAAGAGGGAACAGCATGCTTGGGGGTCCTCGGAGGGAAGAGACTCACTATGCATGTTGGCCAACGTCAAGGAGCAAGAAAACAGTGAGAGACGCAAAAGGAGAGGTTATATCCGTACTTTTCACGCAATGGTCGAGAGATTTACTTGGGGGAGGCGCAAGGAGGACAGCAGAGGTGGTGAGCGGCAGAGGGACAAGGGCGTCGAGAGAAGTCGGGGAGAGAATCAGGCTGAGAAACGTCTGCGAATGGCCATGGCGGTATTGAAGCGAGGGGGAGATGGGGACAGACAATGATATCGGAAGTTGCAGAGCCGGTGGACGGGGCAGAGAACGCGGAAAAATAATGACATAGGCAGTCACATCGCGATACAAGGGGATGATCAGAGCAAAGAAAAGAGGCGGAGGACGTACCGGCACCTGGTATATTGATGGCGTGACGGAGCGCTGGCGGCCTTTACTAGAAGAGGCGGCGGGTATTACGTTAGAGCGGCGGGATGCGGGACGTAGCAGGGAACTCTGCCAATCAAGGCGCGGGAGGGAAATGATATGTGGAGAAGGCGATGAAAATGAGGAAGGGACGGGGGAGCCTCTGCACACACTGGCGAAGGGTTAGATGTTGTCGAATTTGAGGCGGGGGGAAATTCAAGAGGGGGCGGAGCAAAAAAAAAAAGGACGTGCCACGTACCAGCTTTCAACGAAAATTATAGGCCCATGGAATTCCTCCATCCAGTTCTTGTATTTTCTTGTGGAGACTCGCCTTGTGATGCCAACGCGGGATAGCAACGGCAACAACGAAAGAGGGAAGAAACAGAGAAAGGGGAACACTTTGTTTGGCTGCCAACCAATGTAAGAGGGCCCGTGCACAGACGGAGTTGACAACCCGATTCTGTGCATTGCCGATCTGGCGAATCGATGCAGCTCCTCCCACTGCTGCCCGCAAATTCGTAACGACTTGACGTTATCCATCGGGCCGTCTGTTAGTCACCGGTTCACCTCTCACTGCGAAAGCTTCAATAGAATCCCAAACTTTTCTCTTCTGCGTCAGCGACATTTGGTGCATCGGAGCAGTATTTTGCTTCGAACACTGCGTTACGAATAATCAGCCGTTGAGATGAGCGAATAGATTTACGCTGCCCGCGCGAACAGAAGTAGCATTGGATATATAACATACACAAGCTTATACAACGGCAGACTATCGATTGCAAGCCGTATCCGAATCAAAGCCGCGACTGCTATTGCCCTCGGTGAGCTACTATGCCTTGTGCTGCATGGCGCCATACCTATCTCCCTACAATATAACAAGCGGATGCAAGTCTGCCGCCTGTAGCACGCAAGTCTTTGAGCAGGCGAGCAATCCAAATGACAAATAATCCACCTACCTGTCTCTTGGGCTATCAAATGATTAGGCCTTAGAAAAGGCAGGACTCCGTCTGGACCTGCGCTGAAAAGGCTACGCGCCAGGGCATCGATTACCACACATTGCTACGAGACGATACGCGTGCTAGACCAAGGACAAGAGGAGATGAAGAACGCAACACGATCGACAATCAACTACCGTCGGCCAATATGCGTCCACTTCCCCGATATCGACAAGAAGGATCGGTGGCATCAGTGCATTAATATACCGCCTTGTGCCCAGCGCAAGGCAAAAGAAAATAGCTGCGTGGAATACGGGCTATCCGTGGCATGTTTCGTCGCACTGTTGAGAGACTGGGGGATAGGACCCGGTAGATGCCTAAGCAAAATCGAAGAACGAGGATTTCGAACCCAAGATCATACTGGAGTACTCGAAACCGCCGAATACCTCGTCGAGAATCGTAAGAGCAAAGTAGCGGCGCCACCGCATCAAACGCCGTTTCCAAGATTTCGACGATCTGCTACGCGCTAAAGGAAGTACGGGGAGCGGCAGGTATAAAGCTGGCGGTGCGGTACGGAGTCAGCGATGCTTCGAGCCGAACGTAAAAGCTAGACTTACCTGGCTGGTGCATCGACAATGCTTCGAGACCTTGGCGACAGTGTCTCAGGCCGGCAGACAGGGTCATTGTTAGCACAGCTACAGAGAAATCGCCCGATCGTGTCAACCCCCAGCCCTAAAAACACCAACGAAACGTCCTACTCCCCCCGTCGAAAGAGCCCCGCGGTAGCCTATTGGTAGACTCGCACGCACGCACCGTTCTCTACGGCGCACCAAGCGGTGTACGTGGGTTTGCGCCTGTCGCATGGAAGATCGAGGGTCTGAACACATAGAGCGAGAGTCAACAAGGGGTTTCGTAGGAGGGGCCGCAATAACTTGCGTGCTTATACACGCGTCGAGAGTCTCATAGTTGTCTGGATACGAACGGACAGAACGGCCAGAAACACGATGAACTCCACGAATGGTCAGCGCGCAGCCGACTCGGATAGGTAGACTATTACGTGTCTATATGCCTAGCGCAGGGGTAAGCCAGCAACGGATGTGACGGTGGAGCGAGACGGAAGCATTCGTAACGATGGACACCCCAAGATCCTCCTCCCTGAATTCCACTCTGAATCATATCGCGTCAGTAAAGAAAGTCTCAGCACCGGTGTGGTGTGCGCGCGTCCAATACAGCATAAATGTCGTCGACTTACGGCATTGCAGCGCTTCGCGGAGCCGTTCCGCCGCACCCGCAGAGGGGAGGCAGAAACAGAACCCGTTTCTAGAGCACGACATATGACATATTGTGGCCGAAGGTGATCTTGCTGTCGAGCTACGCTGAGATATGATGGATCCCGCGGACGCTGGCGTTGTTGGTTACCTGGGTGGAGCGTTGAAGAAAGAAGGCCAAACTCACGTGGGTGGCGCTCCGGCGAAACTGCCCTCGCTACCTCATACATCCACCGATGGAAAATGAGACATCGATCATGAGGACGAGACGACGACGAATTCGTCGGATCTGCAAAACTAATGCATCAGCACCTGCATCTACGGTTGACGTACCTGCGTGCCGATTGCTTGTCGCGCGCTTTGTGCGCAGTGTTTGTAATTGTCCCGCTGTATGGATCGTCGTCGTCGAATGCGCACATGAAAGGCGTTTGATCAAAGTTGCAAGTTGGTTGAGTGGCGAGCAGTTCGAGTTAGATGGAACGGGCCGGCGTCATCGTGGCACAGTGACCGGTCCGAGGTGTCAACTTCTTCAAGCGCCCAACTCCCTCCCTGCTTCAACTTTGGTGCGTTCTTCCTCCAACCTGCGAACGTCTTAAGGCTGAGACCCTGTGAGTGGGCGCCCTAGACGTCATGCGCCCTTGTGGCTCTTTCGGCACAGATTTGCGCTTCTCCCAGACATTCTGCGACGCTCCCTGCGTGGAGACGATACGGGCCCTCCTCCTCCTCCATCGTATTAATCGTGTTTTCTACGACATGGGACTCTCGTTCTAAGAGTATGAGGCGTGGTTATTCAAGTGAAGGAATTTCATTCTGTACGAAGGTATGTCTTTGGCTAGATTACAGAGAGCTTCCCGTGCTAAATGATTTCAGTGCCGTCCGGGACTCGACGCTCTGACAATTGCTGGCGCGACGTAACTGTCATCACAGAAGGCAAGGTAGAGACCGGACATGGCGATGCGCTGGGCCACGTACTCCCAACCTGCGCCGATGAGATAAGACGGTATCTGGGGTTGTCTTTCAAAAGGTGTGTCGTCTCTTTGTGGTTATGAAGGACATTTATACAGGGTACCTCCCAGTAGACACGGCATCTGTCCGTCGACTTCACGCGCCCGCACATGGCTCCATACCATGTCCAGTCGCTGCACTCCACGACACCAAGGAACCAGTAGTGAGCGCAGGCGTGAGGGATACTCTCTATGAGTGTCCTTCCGTAGCCTCATCTTTCCAATAACGTGTACTCGGCAGCGAACGCGAGTAAATTCCTAGGTCTCAGCTATGAACTGCGATTCTGAGGTTGCGAGACGCAGTACGTCGGGTGGTATTCATCCAACATATACACTAATTCCCCACTATGGCACTAGGTGAGCCCACATCCACCATGGCTTTTATGTGCTCTCCTCTCGCCTGTAGATCGTCGCAATTTCTGAAGCTCTAGGCGGCGAGGTCCACATACGAGCAGAGCGATTGCCTCTCTTCATGCGCGTGGTAGGAGATGACTGTCGAAGTCGCGCGCGCTGTGTGTGTATGGCTCTGGAAGACGGTCTCAATCACCGAAGGTACGCTGATCACCGTATTCGACACCACACCCGACTAAACGACCTTTGATATGCGGCTTAGTTAGTAGCATAGATAAAGCGGAGGGTTAGGCGGGTCGGCGGCGGCGGCGCAGCCGTTAGGAGTACGGTCTATCCGAAGCTCCTCAAGTTTCCGTTGATTTGTGGCACGGCGAGGTGGAGGGCGACGCGGACAGCCCCAGCTGGATGAATAGATGAAGCGAGAGTATGAGATAACGTTGAACTATCTTCGCAGTGAGCCCGCGCGAGGAAATACACAAAATGATGGGCTCAACATCAATGATTTTCATGATATATAGTCTGTATTGATGGTTTAAATTGTATAGAGTCAGTGTACGCCCAAACTGCCAGCAACTCAAAAGGAATCTAAATAATAAATGAAAGAGCTCTGACTCGTTCGTCCTGAATATGAAGTAGGAAGCAATCTCTAGTGCCAGCGACGGTAAGCACCAGAAACTGCTCACGGAACTATCTTAGAGCTACACCGAGGGCCAGCTCACGCAAGGGGTACACTGACATATCTAGGTTAACCACGGCTACCCTAAGCATTTATCGTAGGGAAAGTAAATTCATGTTAGTGTAGCCGAGCTACACGAACCTACGCTTGGCTAGACAACACTCCGTGTAATCGATTTAGGCGCAGTTCGCGTACCTTCGTGTATCTCATTCACGGGCTCCTAGACTCAGCTAAACAGTGTTCATCCTAGTCAAATAGCTGAACCTCTATGTGTATCTCACTAACATCAGCTACACAACTGTACCCGAACTTGGGCTAGGGAACGTCGGAACGCAGTGAGGGGCTTTGCGACAAGAAATCAGGGTGTCGGCGGATTGTCCGGAGTCCTCGCGCTTTTTTCATGATATATGTTGATCCCTTATGAGGCAGTGTCTGCGCCTCGGCGAGAGAGGTTCAACACGTCGTGGTCGCGGTGCGGAAGATCGTATTGTTTGACACTCAAACAATGTCGGGAAGGTCGCACGCTAAACTTCAGGGATCAGCGACGTCGGGGATCCTGCATCTCATCACTTGTACGCCGTGTGCTGTCCACTCCTTTCGTTTGTGGAAGGACGGACGACGGCCCCTTGCTGTACCGGCTTCGTACCTTGGCCCCAGTTGTCGCTGTATTTGCACTTACGGCATGTAGCTTTATCCCCCCCTCTGCCTTTCACCAACGCTGCATCATCTCTGTGTTCGCCTTGCCTTGTCCTCCGAATTGGCTCAAACGGACTAAGTATCTTCCTTCCTTTCCCGCGCGCGCCCTAGCGATAGTTTTCTCGTGTTCTTTTCCGCGCTTACTAGCGGACTCACGAATAGATGATTCTCTGGCCCTTGCTTATTCTTAGATCATCATCCTCCTCCCTACTGCGACTCATTTTACTCCGCATTCGTTGCCAAAGTTTCATGCGCTTCCTACGACATCCACACCGTGTGATGTCTACGTCAGCACCTACGACACGTTTGCGCGGACTGTTTTGTTTTCCCTTTTGGCGTTCACGCAAATAAACAGTCCCTCTGCTGTTTACCAGTTCAATCAGGGATTCTACTACGTCTGTTATAACGGTCGTCGCGTAACACGGCCAAAGGCCGCAGAAGTTCACTCTACGAACCTACCACAAGACAACGCTTCCAGAGGTCCAAATCTCGAGAAGAGAATCACCTCTGCGACAACTCAATCAAACGACTGCGCAAAGTGATGTAGATGAAGAGGCAGCCTGTCCATCGAGGAAAGCCTCATCCAGCTATTCTCGGCGAACGAGCGCGCTCGCGGTAGTTTCTCGCGAAGATTAGGTACTATCAACCGTCCTCAGCCACAGAGCAGGCAACACTACGCCGAAACTCGATTATTCCGCTCCAATTATGGCTGGTACTACGCACTGAAGGAGGAATACAGACTCCCGCGCGTTTGAGCCCTCAGCAGGGGCAGAGTTCCCGCTCCACGACGTGCGTGCTACGAAACACTGAGGATGTATTCGAAGAGACATAGATTCGGCAGATCCACAGAGGGAGAGACAGGGAGCAGATTTCGGGTCGACAACGACGAGAGACACGGCCAAAGTAGCGCAGACGTTGAACCTACGATCCCCGCGCAAGACGGTGCTTCGAGGAATTCCTACCTCACAAATAGTAACACTACGACCGCTTGATGACTCCGCAAAAGAGCGAGGAAAACATCACCTATGTATCCTTGCGGCATCACGAGTGCTCTCGCGGCAGCTCAGGTACTATCAACGCAGCCCTGGCAGGAGCGGATAACTATCTCGAGAACGCGACGACTCGGACTCTAGTATCCGCTGGGTACCACACGATGGGCGAGAAATACGGAGGTATTAGTCGCTAGCACTCTGCAAAGTTGCTCGCGCGGTTCAACCCAGAGAGTAGTGTAGTGTGGGAGTCGTAGCCGCGCGACGCTGGGAGGATGGAAATGAGACGGAGCAGCCAGCCTCACGTACAACGCTTAGGAAACAGAAGGAAAAGACCCGAAGAGAGCATATATGCGCGAAGTGTACTAAATAGCGTCATACGGGCAGGAGAGGAGAGGGGAGGCGCTACTTTTGCGAGCAATGCATCAGGCTAGCGCCGAGCGCTGTTGACGCGAGGAAGATAGACTACTGGTACTTAGCAGAGTTGAATAACCTGGAAGCCGCGGGAGAGAGCACAGAGAGCGGCCGCTTAAGCCAGATGTCCTCGAAGAGCTAAGAGTTCCCGAACAAGTCGGCGAAAGGAACGGAGAATTGGGTAGAAGGAAGGACGCGACGGGTAGGACGACGTATATCGGCGACGAAGGAGCAGTGCCAGGAATTTGGAGGGAATAGGAGGCTGAGGGGAGCCTCGGATGGGGAAAGACTCACCATGCACCGTTGGGAAGCAAGGAACCAGAGAGAGACTCAGAAGGAGAGGCGATAGGCGTACCATTCCCATCATGCCCGCGCGAGGGAGGAGTAGATCGTAGGTGGCGATCAGAGGAGGGACAAGGGGGAGCATAGGCGGCGAAGATGGGTGGGGAGAGAAGCATACTTTGAAAGGTATGGGAATGACCTCAACAGCGTTGATACGCGGGGACGATAGCGAGAGACGACGAGCCCGGGGGATGGCAAAGGAGGTCGACAAAGCGGCGAGAAGAAGCCAACGGCCATTGAATATTGAATTTGAAACTCACATCACGCAGCAAGAAGATGGTCAACAACAGAAAAAGACAGGGAGGACATGCTGGTGCCTGGCGAATTGATGGCGTGGCGGAGCGCTGGCGGCGTTTACGAGAAAGGCGGCGGGCATTACGTTAGGGCGGCGCGATGCGAGAAGGAAAAGAAACTCTTCTTATCAACACTGCTCATCGGGGAGACTAGCGCGGTGATATGTTGGGAAGGCGAGAGGGAAATGAGGGAGGACTAGTGAGAGCGGTGGCCCCCACACAAACACTGGCGAAGATATCGTCGGTTGCGAGGCAGTGAAATGCCAGAGGCGGGGGAAGAGAAAAAAGAGGAGAGGACGCGTCACGTACCAGCTTTCAAAGAAAATATAGGCCCATGGAAATCCTCCGTCCAGTTCTGCAGATCTTTCTGTAGAGACTCGCCTTGTGATGTCGACGCGGGTTAGCAACGGCGGCAACGACGAGAGTGAGAGCGGGAAGGAGGACCACTTTGTTTGGCTGCCAACCAACGTCGAAAGGTCTGTGCGCAGGCGGAGTTGACAGTGTGGGTCTGTGCACTGCAGATCTGCGTTCGGTCTCTAGCTCATCTCAATAAGACTACTGCCCCAAAATCCATAATTCCCTGTCCTTTGCGCAACATCGTCATTACCCACCGATCAAGCATTTCTTTTCTCTTCATATTTGACATTCACCACTGCCCGTGAGACATTGCGCGGCCGTGAACTGCGTCGAGAAGTACGTTGGAAATGGTCGGGCCACTCTAACAGCGTCGAGAAGGATACAATGGATTAAAAGGACTGGTAGGGACGGCGAAAAGAACTTGGATTGGATGTACTACAAGGTTTTACTGCGTCAGAGTACCGAGTATTGCTACGCTCGGGACGTGTGCATATTTGCGAGCTGAGCTTCGGACTTCTGATCTCGCTATGCGAGTACAGGATAAGTTGTTTTGTGCCAGATGTTGCGCACCAGCACCCACAACACTAGTGAATGACGCTGCGCCGCCTAGGACATCGTCGAAGTCAGCGGTGTATAAATGAAATGTTCAACGTCAGACGCTTACCTGGTTCATGAATAGACGTATCTATGCATTAAACGTCGCCGTTTCCGCAGACAGGAACGTGCCTGCGTGGCAAGTAGCTCGATTCGTCGCGGGGTGGAGACGACGAAGAGCAGCCTAATAGCCTTGACAGACAAAATGAATCAACGTTTTCAACGCCGGATCATCAAGGACACGGGAAATACCTTCTGAAAAGCCGCCTTAGTCCTCGCCAGCTTGCCAGTCGTGTCGACAGCCTGATAGTCTAGGGGCCTAATATGTAAGTAAGTGCCCGCGAGATCATCAAGAGACAGTCGACGAACCTTGTTGGAAGACGCCTAAGTTCTACTGGCAGACTCGCGGCTCGATGTGTTGTCTTCGGCGCACCAAGCGGTGTGCATGGGCTTACGCCGGGAGGTGTAGGGTGCATGGAAGATCTAGGATGTGCGAACGCTAAAGCGAGAGTCAGCAAGAGGTTTTGTAGAAGGAACGACTCCGGCTGACCTAGAAGCGCGTTGAGAGTAACGTCTGGAGGCGAACGGGCAGAACCAATCCGGCTCTGTTCATCCGGAAACGCGACAAAGTTCACGAAAGGCCAGCACACGGCCGTCTCAAACCTCGTTCAAGGTCCCCGTAGCAACGCGCCTAGGGGACAGTCGAGGCTCCTACTATAGAATGAACGGTGTGTCGTCATGAGGCAGAAGCAGAATGCACCAACTTACCTAGAGCTGTGTCGAGATTCTCACCGCCGTCTAGGTACGAACGGGCAAACCGGATAGGAGTCCGACGTAATTACTGCATCTCCCTTCGGAAACGCGAAGAACCTGGCGAAGGACCGGGCGCGTTGTCACAGCTGGTCCCCAATTCGTGCCGAAAAACAGTATACTGGACGAGAGCTATCCGGTCAGAAACGCTATCATCACGGTCAAAAGTACCACATGCTGCTATCAGACACCGTGAATGGGAGATGCGCCGTGAATGTGAGGCACACCAGGAGGGGAGACAAGAGGCGAGGAAACATGGACCAAGCTTAGTCATCCACCACTGTGAACGAGAGGGAGCAGTCGTACCGATGACATTGTAGCGCCACGGTATCGCAAGACAGCATACGAAGCGATGTACTTCAATGGAAGACGTATGGGAGAAAGCACGCTTCGTCGCACGAGGAGGGGCCTGGCACCCTGACAGGACAAAATAATCAAAATTTCCGATACCAACAATAAAGACACGGGAAATACCTCGTCTGAATAGTACACCAAAGGCAGCGAAGCCCGAGCTCATAACACACCGTTTCCAGAACTTCGAAGGTTTTTTAGACGTTACAAGCGGCAGACGTAGTGCTGGCGTCTTGCTACAGAGTCAGCAATGCTTCGATCCGAATGTGAAAAATGAAAATAAATCCACCTTCCTGACGGCGTTCGAACACCATCCAATCACGATTTGGCCAGCAGCCTCTGCCTGGAATCCCGGCCAGCTTGCCAGCCGTCGAGCCGACAACATGATAGTCAGCGGGACTATTCGTTAGACTAGTGGTACGATGTGTCGTTCACGGCGCATCAACCGGTGTACGTGGCTTTGCACGTCGGTGTGTAGGTCTCATGGAAGATCTAGGGTGTGAGGATTCGAAGCAAGAGTCAGCAAACAATTTCGTAGAGGGAACGACACCGGCTGACCGGGAGGCGTGTTGAGAGTAACGCCGCCGTCTGGAGACAAACAGGCTTAACGGGCTAAGATTACGGCGTGATGATTCCGCCTCTAGAGTACATCTATGAACGCGATGAACTCCACGAAAATCCGTCGCGCGTACATGTCAGGTTTCTCGATCCTTGGCAAAAGCATGCCCAGTCAGCTCCGTGGACTCGCATCGTCGTTTTGGGGATAGGCAGGATTACGCGTCTATACACAATGTCTCAGTCGAGTTTATCCTAGTATGGGGTACAGAGCGTACGACGGACTCACAAGCGCTGCGAACTCCGCCACGGCGGTCAAAACCAGAAGTCTCCCTCGCCTTACCCCTTCGTCTTCTGAGAGTGTCACTCACGGAATCGGGCGTTGCTTGCGAGCTAATAGCCATGTCATCTGCTGGTAAACTAATCAGAACTCAGGTCCTCGCGCCAGGAGTCGCGAACGTACCTCAGAATAGGGCCCTTCAGCCGTATCTATATAACCACAGTTGAAGCCCTTGTTAATTTCCAGCACGGCGTCTTTGAATACGCGAGCAGACCGTGATGCGGTAGAGCTAGTTAGGATTAGGAACTTGCAGACCCGGTAACACGAACCATGAGAAAGCGTTCGTCGTCGAGTGGAAGGAAGAATCAAAGCTCACCTGTCGCTGAAACATCTGGAACCTCTACCACAACATCCTCTATAGCAGTTCCACAAGAATCAGCGCGGTGGCTCTCTGCGATAGGGAGACGATCAGCTGTCAAACGATATCATATCCGCACCGACACGCTACTGCCATGTCTCGTATTCGTAGATCAGTTGGCCGTGCGTTCTGAGCCACGTCAGCGCGCTGCGGTGAAGATCGGGCTTGTGTGCGAGCATACAGGGAACAGGTCAAGCTGAAAGTTGGTTCGCGTCAAGTTCGAGCTTGGATGGAACGAACCGGCGCCACCGTGACACGTGTGACCGGACCGAGTCCAACTCCTTGCTTTAGCTCCTTCGTCATTGCTTCGTTCTGTAAATGCCTGAAGATTGAGACTCTGGCAGTGGAGACGCTGAATGTTGCTTCTCTACGACACTACTTGACGCTCCCTGCGTGGAGGCGTTCCCGCATCATTCATCTTATATCGCGTTTTGTCGCGTTTTGGAACTCTCGTCTTAAATGGAGGCGATGTCATTTAGGTAAAGTGATTTTCAACCTGTACGAAGGTATGTCTTTGACTAGAATACTGATGGCTTCCATTGCTGAATGATTGTAGTGCCATCGGGGAATCGATGCCCTGTCAATCTCTGGCGCGACGTGACTGCCATCCCAGGAAGCAAGGTAGAGACGGGTCGTCGTAATGCGCTGGGATGGAACGATGAAAGGCGAATGTATCTCGTATCGTCGTTCAAAAGGTGTGTCTTTCCCTTCGTAGGTACGAATCGACGACTCACGAATAGCCAGCCGGAGTGCCTCTCAGTGGACGCCGGATCTATCTGTCAACTTCACTCGCCCTCACGACACCTAGTCACTATACTTTACGACATCGGGGACGCAGGGCACTGAATTAGTTTGTGCAGCGCGGGGTACAACCTCACGAACGTTCTGCCGTGGCCTCGTCTTGCTGACGGTACACAGTCAACCGGAGTTGAGGCCTGAGCCTCAGTCGGCAACTGTGCATCCGAGACTGACGGCCGGGATGGGACCGCGAGACGCAGTACGTTGCAGGGCATCCCTTCCATATATATATACTAACTATGGACGATAGGACTAGTTGAGTACGCATGCACGGTGGCCTTCATGCGCTCTCCTCGCGCCTGAAACCAATCTCAACCGCCGCGATGCGTGAAGCACTAGGCGCGTGCCGTGCGCGTGGTTGGAGAAGACCGGCGAGGGGCCACGAGTTGGGCATGATCTAACGACTCGAAGGTACGCTGACCCCCCGTACCAAACACCACACCCGACTCAACCTCGTACCACCTCGCTCTTCCGGAATCGGGTCACCAACAGCTGCTGGAGATGTCGGTCAAAGATCGCAAAGGGCGCATTAGATGGGTCATTCGGGATAATGTGAATATCGTCGCAAGGTACTGATATAAGCCACCCGCCGATACCAGGCTGGCATGACGTACACTCGAGTACAGTACTCGCCGTCAGATTTGCGCAAAGCGTCTAAATTGGTTATGAGAATCGAACTCGTCGAAAGAAGAAAGCAGAGGCCGGATATAGACATCTTCGGTTGGGGTTTCTGTGGTGTCGTAGGGGAATGACTATAGAATGCGAGAGAATGGAGAGCGCGTCAGCTCACACAGGCCAGCGTTACCTCAGCCGAGAATTGGCGAGCGATAGCGTGTGTTAGTGCGACCAAAGCTGATTTACGGGCCAGTGAAGTGAAGGAGCACGGAATTCGATGACGAGGGTGCGATAATGCTTGCAGGAGAACGCCGAGTGGCCATGGCCTGCGTGCGAGGTAAGAAGGGGAATGGTGGGCTTGACTGTACGCACAGGGCAGCAGGCTAACTCCATCCAGCAATGGGAGGCCAAGGTTCATTCGGCACGACGACAGTCGCAAAGAGATAACGCCACTCTGAGTGGTTCACGGTTGATTCGATGCGACCTTCGAGCGCAAGGTCTAGGCGGCACGGGGTCAATCATGAAGGCGGAAGCAGAAGTAGGGACTCACAATCGCTTGTCAACGTTAATCAACCCCGTGCAGGGCGTCCTCATCCATTTTGCTCCATTTTCTGATCCCAGTCGGTGCGCGGGGCATCCTGAGTGAGAGCTACCGCTGGGCGGCATGAGAGGACTTCGTACGTGTCGCCGTCTTAATGTTGCTGTATTGACGGGTCTTTACGATGACACGCTGATGTTGGATGTTCTAGCCGCCTGATGCGTATGGACAATGATGCGCCCTCAGAAGAGCGGTGTCATTCTACAAACAATGAGTCGAAGTCCTACACCCCAGCAAAATGAAGAAGACGTACGTCAGGCCCAGCTCCTCGGTACATCTGAACCTTGCGGAATGCTGACGCGTCGTTGAACAGTGGGAGAAGACAGTCGCTTTTCCGACGCTTCTCCAACAGCCAATGACGCACGATCACGCAGAGCCCCTATGTCTCATTGAACACATAGGCGCCGACCAACTTGAGTTCGTTCTCCTCCACGGCCGACTCAGGATTCCTTCATGACACGCGCCCTGGAGACTATACCATTCCTTCCCAACGATCCGTGGGGTAGAAAAATGGGGAGACGATGGCGAATTCCACCGTATCGGCGATGATCGCAGTAGATCATAACAAATCAAATCGACGGTGGGCAGCTCGTACATCTTCGCAAGGATTTATCCTTTTCTTCACCTCACGGTGTCGTATATGAGCCACATCACCCTTTCTGGGCTTTTTGATTGCTCGTAGAACGTTCAGGCTCGATGATATCGAGTCTTCAAGCAACACTATCGTTCCGCGATAGATGCACCACCGTCGACCATATATCAGCGCATTCGTAGAAGGCTGCATCGACGATCCGAGCGTCGATCATATATCCGTCGGCACTCCGAGCGAAGGTATCCCTCCCAGTATCAGAATCGCTATGTGGCTTAGCGAACATCGACATTTAGTGTCGCCGCCGCGATTACCTCTGTACCAGAGATGTGAATACGCCCGTAGATCAACGATTTTCTCCTGTGAGTACGAGACGACGAGATATAGGCAAAGGTACCTTCGGATTCCTTGGGCTCACAAGTGCAGAAACCGAGCCAGACACTCCCCCTTGGTGCCGGTTCGATGTCGTGACTCCGAAGCTCGCCATTCATCTGGGTCGATCTTGGAGTGATCTCGAAGCTCGTCGCGCGTCACTCTACCAACGGGTCGCCTCGCATTACCATCACGCAGCTCATGAACGTGCTCAGACTACTTCCAAACGCACGCGCACTCCCGAATTCCGACCCTTCCCTTCAATCAGGTAAGCATGGTTGCCGTCTGCTAATTCTCCTTGAACTCACGAGCTACTAGATCGTAGGCTCCATGAAGTCCGTTCCCCCTCAACTACGTTCTAACTACGTTCCTGATTTGCGGACCACCTCACGAGTCACCCCTCCGCAACGACCTCTCCTACCTCGCGTGCGACCTTTATACAATTCTCGTCATCTTGATTTGGATTTGCTCGAATTTTGGACCGAGTTCTGAGGGTGCACCCCAACGAGCGCACGCGGCTACTTGTTGCTTCACTCGAATCTCGTTCTCGACCCCATTGCTCATTATCGCCGCTGAATCGCAGAGATAGAGTCGCGTCAATATCGACTCTACCTACCGTCTTCAAATTCGCTACGTATCCCTCCTGCGGCAGGACACGACTTGGCTCTTCACTGTCGCTTTCTATCCTTTGAGAAGTAGGGCTCGTAACTCCAGTGTGGACTGGGGATCCACTCGTTTGAAGAGAGGCAACCTTGTTCAACGACTTCTCGCTTGGACTTCTTATTGCATCTATTTGACCGTGTAGAAGGCCCCCTGTGCTCGCTTTGTTCGTTTCGCTCTTACTTTACTTGATCGTCACCTCTCATTCATTCCCCAACTTGTCTACCCCGTATGCATAAGCATTGACCATTGTGTATTGTCTTGTGATTGAAAACACAGAATTGATTGTTCATCCAATGGAAGTAAGCGTACATGGTGACAAAGATTTTACGACAAGCCAGAGATCCAGACGTGCTACAAGTGTCCGTGGACACTACAACAATACATCTGCATTCCAAATATGTACCTTGCCTCCCAACGAACCCGTCACGACCTGCTTCCCATCAAAAGAAAAAGCAATAGACATCACCCAATCTCCAACATCATAGATAGCCAATACCTCGCCCGAAGAGACATCCCACATCCGAGCAGTATTATCTCCAGAGCCTGAGGCGACGAGTTTGAAGTCTGGTGAGAAGGCTATGCAATAGACACAATTGGTGTGACCTCGTAACACTCTCACCAATCCACCAGAACCGGCATCACATACTCGTATCGATTGGTCGTCCGAGCCGGAGATGATGTAGGCATTTGAGAATGCAACACAATTAACATTGCGAGTGTGCCCTTCAAGCACCTCGGACTTCCCTGCTTCATCCCACAGCCGAACAGTATTGTCGTAGCCCCCGGATGCGAGGCGAGTTCCATCAGGGGAGAAAGCCAATCCCCTGACCCATTTGGTGTGTCCCTCCATCACACCAAACAGATCTCGACCTGTCTCCGTATCCCATACTTGAATTGTGCCGTCCCACGATCCCGCTGCGATCTTGCGGCCGTCCGGTGAGAGAGCCAAAGAGTGAATCGGGTATGAGTGGCCTTCGAAAGTGCGTAGTTCCTTCCTGGTTTCGATGTCCCACATTTTGACAGCCCCATCTTCGCCGCCGGTTGCGAATTTCGATCCATCCACCAGGAATGAAACACTCCATTGATTGCCGATGTAGATGGATCTCTCTGCTCCATCACTCCAAACGACTACTCCTGCGCTGGATCCACATAACACTTTGCCAGTAGTCGGGATGACAACAGCCTCGATCAGGAGGCCTTTATGCAGATGATATGAGTCTTGTTTAAATCCTACATGAGGATAGTTCAGAAAATAATATGATATATTCATATAGCTATACTTGCCATCAGCATGACGAAGGACAAGTTGTTGGTAAAATTTGCTAGTGTCATGGACCTTCTGTGCAATGGTACGAAACATGGACACATGGAGCTTGTGTTCTGGATTTGAGGGGAGTAATGCCAGAGCGGAGAACAATGTGACAAAGTCGGGATCACGGGCGTCATCTTGAGTGCCTAAGAATTGCACCGCTAATAGCAATGTTGACAACACATCAGGAACCTCAGTCAGAGGCTCTTTGATATCCGGGCCCATGTCTAATGGATGAGTCAGTACAGTGCAGTAAACATGAGTTTAAGCCTTACTAGAAGATATGCTTGTCAAGACAGAAACTTCTGATTGCAACTGCGCAAGATCACCTCCCTTTGTGGCACCCTCTATCCTGGATATTGTAGAAGAGAGATTTGTGAACGGATCCTGCTCCATTAACCCAGCTAGAAGCCAATAATCGCCCCAAGAGTTGCCATCTGGAAGTGCTGCAGATGGGACATAAGTTTTTGTGTGTGCCTTCGCAATGGCCAGCTTGTCATATCCTGTTGAGCTTGCTGACTTAGGGCGAGTCACTGCGTAGAAGGACCTCAGAATGACAGCATAGAACATCGTACAAATTGTTATGAGGATGACTTTCCACGCCTGATCCTTACTTGAGTCAGATGCCGGGCAAGGAGATGAGGTGTCGAAGAGATCAAGTGCTATGCGGCCAAGAAGAAGAAATTCTTCGTCGACGGGTTTGGAGCGCTTGATATGCAATGCTACAACGTCTTCGTGGATGCCCATCAAGGTGAATACGGACTCGTGAATACGCTGGTTCGTCTGGATATGACGTGGGGCGCAAAGGTGGGGCCTTGAATTGTCCGTGAGATCTACGCATCAGATAAATGAACAAAGTTCCTTACATTCGGGTACCATGGCCACCCTCATGTGATGGATGGCGCAGGGGCAATAGCTCAAGAATCTGCCATGCTGCGGTGAGCGACTCAGTCGGTTGAGCCAGGTCCCATCTCCCGGTATACGAGTGCATATGGAGACCGTGATTCATGGCTTCATATGTCATCCAGCGAAGAGCAGGTCCGAACCCCCTTAGTTCTGAATTATCAATGTTTCCTCCGCCACTTAGAAGACCATTTGTATGTCAGACTTCAAATTTGAAAGAAAGCAAGCGCTTACATGTCAGAATGGCTTCCGGCAAACCAAACTTCCTTAATGTCACCTTGGGACTTCCCCTCGCCATGCAAGGGGGACGTGGAACTTGCATGCTCTGGCCAGAATTTGACGCGTCGCTCATCAAGTGCGAGGGCATGTCGAAAGTGACACACGTGGGCCATCCCGTTGACTGTTTCCGGCAAGCTATCTCCCATTCGAAGCCCAATGGATGAGACCGTATCCCTGGTATAATGACACCCGTCCTGTCACTGTTAATGTATTGGATTTGGGGAACAGGCTTACCAGACACCTACGAAATGGACCCTGACATCTGGTTGTGCGAACGCCTTCTTGAATGTCTCGCATAACTTGATTGCCTTATCGTGTTTCTTAGTTTCTACATCTGTTGATCTTTCCGTTGTTGACATGTATAGCTTGAAGACACTGCACTGCAGGGTGAGCTACAGTTGCTTACATGTGTAACGACGTACGCTGGGAGCTGGGAGCTGTAACCTGGGTAGATGAGACCGATCTACAATGGTGTTAGGTACATCAGAGCGAACAGTATAGCCATACCCGCTCAATCATCCCTGCAATAACGCGAACTTGATACGCCCCTCGCGAAAAGCCTGTAGCGGCTTAGTGATGAAAATCATTAAACATGGCAAGGCCTACCAAACAAGAATATTCGGTCGCCTGGCTTGTAGTTCTCCGCGAGCCACTTGTATGCTAACAACAGATTCCTCTCGAATGAACTATCAAGAGAGCCATGAGCTCCGGGGTCCGATAATTAGCACGTCAGCTAGACGGTACTCACATTGCTAGCGCCATGTCAATAAGACGGCTGATCTTTGTCGTGGTGTGTGTCCCGATGCCGCTGATGTAGAACGTGAGTTGCTTTTCTCCTCTGAAGATACGGCTAAAGAACTCGAGGACATAAGTGTTCTAAGATGACCTGATAAGTTATGGTGACAACTGGGCAAGGCGAGAGTCACCTTCTCTCCGAATTCGTTCGAGGTCCCATCGGCACTGATGACTATAATTCTTCCATTGCGGTCATGACTGCAAGTCACTCGAATTCGCGTTGATTCCTTCTCATCGACAATCCTTCGCTCGCCGGCAAGCTGTTGATCCACGGTTTCCGGGCGTGGGGGTACAGAGGACATCGCAGCTATGCACTAATACCTGTGATACATAGGCTTTAATATATGGATAGCGAAGTCATTGACAACTCGTCGTTTGCGCAAGGCAAACATGATGCAGGTACACCAACGTGTAACTGGATTGTGAACCCGATCACCGGTATGGATGCAGATATGGGGGACATGTGTTCCCGTTTGCATCTAGTACGCCGCAAGCAAATTTTTAATCACACCAGGCGACTTCCTCACTGACCAAAGACGCGTATGAGGACCATTGCACCGGGTACAAGTCACCGCTTCGATATTCAAAACATCTTCGAGGCCTCAAGGCAGCCTCGTTTGTCCAGCATGGCGTGCATTTATCTCGAAGACGGTGACACCGTTTGACCGCCTATGCAACATGCTTCTTTTCGCTTGCACAACACCAATCAGTCTGTCAGACTGCCGAGATTATCAACACGTTCGTGATGCAATCATGTCCGTTGACAATTCATCATTAGCGAACGCAACTAGGCCTCGTGGGTTCTTTATCCTTGTTGAATGATCCTCCCCATCAGGGAAAATTTTAGGTCCTTCCCTCGCCTTGATCCTTATCAGCTTCGCATTCATCGGTATTGCTGATACATAGAATCAAACTCGACATCACCGAGGGTCTTGCTCCTACATCCCACAGCGTCTCCTGCGACCACCTCAACGCTCCATTAATTGGAGTACGACGATCACGGTTGAATGATTAACAACGTCTCGTAACATCCAATCCACCGCTCCAGGGGACCATAAAGACCCTCCGGAGGTCTGGGAGTAGAGCAACGCGTGCGTAACGTAGGTCATCTACCTTCTGTAAGGGGACACTCCTATTTTCCCCTATTTCCCCTGTCCATTTTCCCTTTCCCCTCGTCCCCTCCCTCTCTCTTTCTTTCCACGGACTCTTATTTACATTCCTTTTCGTCCCTTCCTTTGCTCCATCCTTCCACCCCACTCCCTCGCCTTCCAGAGTGTTTCCGATGACTCCGAAGCGTTCCCGCAGTCCGGATTCACTCCGGACTCGCGTGCACGTCTCTGGACTCGTTGGGACGACTTCCCCTCACTTCTCCTACCCCTTCCCTTCCTATTCCCACTTCCCCAGGTCGCTGGCACGACTCCTGCATATTCCCCTCCACTTATTATCACATGCTCCTGCTCGTACCTTGTGATATTCATCGGACTTGTGGCGGGTGTACTATACAGTTCTTTCATTCTTCTCCCACGCTTCTACAGTATATACTTCGCATCCTAGCATGGAGGATCCTTATCTTGTTCTCTTTGGATTCTCCCTCTGCTAGGTGTGTATTCTCTCATGTATTGTAGGTAGCATTATTCATATCTTTGGATTCTCCCTCTGCTAGGCCTGCGCTGTGCGGCCATCTTGAGGTTGCCCTTACAGCAGAACAAGATCCCCCATCCTGGCACCAGAGCCCTACGGAAAACGTCCCGCGTCATCCCGGACTCGCTCCCGACGTCTTTCCGGTTTTGCGGACATTCCGGACGCTCTCCTGCTACTCCCACCCACCTCTGAGGACCCAAGGAACTCCATCCCTCGCTCCCCTGACGACTCCGAAATGACGGGCGCCTCCGGCCAGATCCCGTCATTCGAGCCAGTCGCTCCAGGATCGGACTCCGAGACTTTGCGGACCTTGTGGGCTCAGACGTACGAGCACGAAACCCAAATCAGCACCATCCATGACGCCCTAGCTCGGATTGAATCACTCCTTACTACACCCCGACCCCCTACACCCAAAACGACTCCGGACCCCGAACCGGAAGGCACAGCAGCCTCCCAACACGCCCCGGCTCGACACAATACCACTCCGCGGTCCCGTCTGAAGCCCGCCTCTCCCCCAATCTTCAACGGAAACCGCAAGGATGGTTGCGCATTCTTCAACGCTTGCACCATCTACTTCCAGCTCTGTCCGGACCACTTCCCGAACGAGCAAGCCAAAATCCTCTGGTGTCTCTCCTTCTTCCAGAAGGACCGAGCCAAGGAATATGCGGACATGGTTCTCCGGAGCACCCGGGATCCTTACTTCAAAACCTGGAGTGACTTCGCCTCGGAATTCCGGACTCGCTTCCTTCCGGATCGGGAACGCGAGTCTGCCATGCTCAAGCTGGAGTCCACCCGCTACCACCAAGGACGCCGGACCTTCCAGGAATACCTCGACGAGTTCCAGGACCTCATTGACCAGTCCGGATACACCGAGGGCTCCAACATCACGATGAAGTTCCGACGCGGGCTCGACTCCGTCATCCAGAGCCGTGTCGCGGAGTCCGCGGACTGCCCCAGCGAAGAAGACTTTGAAGGATGGTACAGCGCTGCGCAACGGGTTGCAGACAATCGTGCTGCCAACCAGTCCTTCCACTTCGGCCAGCATTCCGCTCACTCCGGACCTTCTCCCCGACCTGCTGCGAACTCCGGAGTCGCTCGGAACCCCGGAGGGATACTTCCTGCACCCCGGACCCAGCTCCCGCCTCTCCAACCCCGTTTCCAACCCCTGCCTCCTCCAAAGGCTCTCTCACCCGGCGTCCCAATGGACGTTGACCACACCCGCTCTCGGCCCCCTGCCCCTCAGTCGTGCTACCGATGCGGCAAACCCGGCCACATGGCCCGCGAGTGCCCGCTGCGGTTTGATGTCCGGTTCATGACAACCGAGGAGCGGATGTCCGCTATCGAGGATCTCTTGACCGCGGCCGACGTTGTAGAAAGTGCTGGGACTCCGGGAGGAATAGACGATGAGGGAACGACCCCGGTTGAGGAATCTGACACGGCGGATTTTCCCCGGACCAACGAGTGATCCGTGCGGCCTCGTTGGTGAACAACCGATTTGCTTGTCTTAACGTAGATGAAATACACGATGATCATTCCGACCTTTCCGATGATTCGTCCGACGTGAAGCAAGCAACTCCGGTTGCAATCCGCACACTCCGAAGGTTTCGCCCGCAGTGGGAACGGCGGCTACCCAGTAGCTATAAGATTTCCGCCTTGCCCGGCAAGCTTTCGTTAGACATACCCGTTGAAGTGCTGAGCACAGATACACAACACCGATGCACCCTGCAGGCCCTGGTGGACTGCGGAGCCACCGGAGTCTTCATGCATCCGCGATTCGCAGACGCCCATGGTTTCACCCGTCGCAAGCTTTCTGCTCCGATCCCAGTCTTCAATGTCGACGGTTCACCAAACGAAAATGGATCCATCTCCGAAGTCGTGGACCTCGTACTCCGGTTCAAGGACCACACGGAACGGATGCTTTTCGCCGTTACAAACATCGGACGCCAGGACGTCATCCTCGGATACACATGGCTCCGGAAGCACAACCCCGAGATTGACTGGCAAACGAAGGAGGTGACCATGAGCCGCTGCCCATCCGGATGCGATACCTGTCGCAAGGAGTTCCGCCATGACAAGCTGACCAGACGGAAGGAGTCCGTGCGACTCCGGGAGTGTCGTACGGGTCCGATGCCAATGGTCGAGGAACTCCACTCGGATGACCCTCCGAAGCTCCTGGATTGTGACGATGAGGACGACGAGGATGCAACTCCGGACGGCGATAGTCTTGAGAAGGGTGACCGTATCTTTGCGGCCGTTCCTCCTCCAACTCCGGAATACCTTCGGAGCCTCCGTGAAGAACACGTCCGAGCCACGGAAACCGTCTCGCAACGCCTGGCATTGGCTTTCCAGCGTAATAAGGCTCCGGACCCTCGTCACAGCGCAATTCCGGACTTCCTTCAGGAATTCGAGGATGTCTTCGCCAAGGAAGCCTTCGATGAGCTGCCTATGCCCCGTCCATGGGATCACGCAATTGAACTAGTGCCTGGAGCGGAACCCGTCAACACCAAGTGCTACCCGCTGTCCCCGGCGGAGCAGAAGCAGCTGGACGAGTTTTTGGAAGAAAACCTCCGGACTGGTCGCATCCGCCCCAGCAAGTCGCCCATGGCTGCTCCAGTATTCTTTGTCAAGAAGAAGGACGGATCGCTCCGCTTGGTTCAGGACTACCGGAAACTCAATGCCATGACTGTCAAGAATCGGTACCCGCTTCCGCTCATTTCCGACTTGGTGGACAAACTCCGGAACGCCCGCTACTTCTCCAAGCTCGACGTCCGGTGGGGCTTCAACAATGTCCGGATAAAAGAAGGCGATGAGTGGAAGGCCGCATTCCGGACTACCCGCGGACTCTTCGAACCCTTGGTGATGTTCTTCGGACTGACGAACAGCCCGTCCACCTTCCAGACCATGATGAACGACCTGTTCCGGGAGCTCATTACGGAAGGTGTGGTCATTATCTATCTGGATGACATTCTGATCTACACCAAGACGCGCGAGGAGCACCGCCGGGTTCTCAAACGAGTCCTGGAAATCCTCCAGCGGAATAAGCTATTCCTGCGGGCGGACAAGTGCGATTTCGAACAAACCAAGGTGGAGTATCTCGGAGTCGTCATCTCCGAGGGTAAGATCGAGATGGACCCCGTAAAGGTATCCGGAGTCCGAGACTGGCCAACGCCCCGTAACCGGACTGAACTCCAATCATTCCTCGGGTTCGTCAACTTCTACCGCCGCTTCGTCAAGGACTACTCGCACATAGCTCGGCCTCTCTTCGACCTCACTTGCGCCAAAGAATGGCAGTGGAATGACCCCGCTCAGTCCGCCTTCCTCCGGATCAAGGAACTCATCACTTCGGAACCAGTCCTAGTGTTTCCGAAGGAGGACAGGCCTTACCGCGTCGAAGCGGACTCGTCGGACTACGCTACGGGCGCGGTCCTCTCTCAGCTCAACCCGGATGATGGTAAATGGCACCCTGTCGCGTTCTACTCTAAAAGTCTACAGCCTGCGGAGCGGAACTACGAAATACACGACAAGGAGATGCTTTCGATCATCCGGGCTCTCGAAGAGTGGCGGCACTACCTGGAAGGCGCGGAGACTCCGTTTGAGATCTGGACTGACCACAAAAACCTGGAGTACTTCATCAAGGCCCAGAAGCTCAACCGTCGCCAAGCCCGCTGGTCCCTCTACCTTTCCCGCTTCGACTTCACACTCCTACATCGTCCCGGACGCACTATGGGTAAGCCTGATGCTCTCTCGCGACGCTCGGATCACTCGGACGGTAAGGATGATAACAAAGATGTGGTTTTACTTAAACCGTCCTACTTTGCCGTTCGTGCCACGGGTGTCACTCTTGAAGGGGAGGAGAAGGATATCCTCACGGCTATCCGGACTGGAGTGCGGAACGCGAAGTTCGAAGATGCAGTGGCTAAGGCAGCGGAGGAGTTGAAGAAGGCGCAGGGCAGTCGTAAGACAGTCCGGAGTGCGGAATGGTCTCAATCGGATGGACTCCTGATGTTCCGGGGTAAGATCTATGTTCCGGACGTTCCGGACTTGCGTCGGACCATTGTAGCCCAGCACCACGATACCAAGGTCGCGGGACACGCAGGCAGGTGGAAGACTCTGGAACTCGTCTCACGCAGCTACTGGTGGCCCAACATGTCCCGCTACATCGGATCCTACACCCGACACTGCGATCTCTGCCTCCGGACGAAAGCCCAAAGACATCCGCCCATGGGTGAGCTCCATCCGCTTCCCATTCCGGACGAACGTTGGGATCGCCTCAGTGTGGACTTCATTGTGGAGCTTCCGGAGTCCGACGGGTTCGACGCTGTTATGAATGTGGTTGACTCCGTAAGCAAACGCGCCCACTTCATCCCGACTCACACCACAGTGTCCGCCCTCGGCTCCGCCAACCTGTACCTGCAAAACGTCTGGAAGCTGCACGGACTCCCTCGCTCCGTCGTTTCCGACCGTGGGCCGCAGTTTGTTGCAGAGTTCACCCGGGAAGTCTACCGGATGCTTGGGATCAAGCTGGCTGCTTCCACTGCGTACCACCCTCAGTCCGACGGACAGACGGAGCGGACTAACCAAGAGCTCGAATCTTACCTCCGGATCTTCGTCGGAGAGCGCCAGAACGACTGGGCCCGACTTCTACCTATGGCGGAGTTTGCGTACAACAACCGTGTCCACGCTTCTACCCAGCAGTCCCCGTTCCTACTGGATACAGGTCGTCACCCCCGTCTTGGATTTGAGCCCCACCAGCTGCCGTCCCGCATGGAGTCCGCAAACGAGTTCGTCGACCGGATGAAGTCTGCTGTCGACGAAGCTCAGTCCGCCTTGGTCAAAGCTCAGGACGACATGAAGCGTTACTACGACCAACGTCGGACTCCTGCTCCGGAGTACAAACCGGGTGACAAGGTTTGGCTAGACTCGTCGGACATCAACCTTGCTCGACCTTCCCGGAAGCTTGGACATGCACGCCTTGGTCCTTACAAGGTGGTCCGGAAGGTTGGCAAGGCGGCATACCGACTCCAGCTCCCTCCGGGCTTATCCCGCCTCCATCCTGTCTTCCCTGTGGTCAAACTCTCTCCCTTTGTTCCGGACCCAATCCCGGGTCGACGCCCTGTCGCCCCGCCGCCTCCGCAACTTGTAGACGGCGAAGAGGAACACGAGGTAGAGGAGGTTCGGAACAGCAGGCGTTTCGGTCGGGTGTTGAAGTATCTGGTACGTTGGCGAGGCTATGGCATCGAGCACGACTCCTGGGAACCCGCGAGCAACCTCCAACACGCTGCCCAGAAGGTCAAGGACTTCCATGATCGCCATCCCGACGCAGTCCGTGTACTCCGGATGACTCCTACGGCACTCGACCAGTCTTGGGAACGTTGGCGTAGTCGGAAGGCTCCGGGTTCTGTCCGGTCGTACTTCGACGTCTTCTCGCAGCATTCTGGGGTTTCGGGATTGGTGAATACATGGCGTGGCAAGCAGGAATCTTCGCGTCGGGTCGCCGCGAGCTTGAAGGGGGGGTGATGTAAGGGGACACTCCTATTTTCCCCTATTTCCCCTGTCCATTTTCCCTTTCCCCTCGTCCCCTCCCTCTCTCTTTCTTTCCACGGACTCTTATTTACATTCCTTTTCGTCCCTTCCTTTGCTCCATCCTTCCACCCCACTCCCTCGCCTTCCAGAGCGTTTCCGATGACTCCGAAGCGTTCCCGCAGTCCGGATTCACTCCGGACTCGCGTGCACGTCTCTGGACTCGTTGGGACGACTTCCCCTCACTTCTCCTACCCCTTCCCTTCCTATTCCCACTTCCCCAGGTCGCTGGCACGACTCCTGCATATTCCCCTCCACTTATTATCACATGCTCCTGCTCGTACCTTGTGATATTCATCGGACTTGTGGCGGGTGTACTATACAGTTCTTTCATTCTTCTCCCACGCTTCTACAGTATATACTTCGCATCCTAGCATGGAGGATCCTTATCTTGTTCTCTTTGGATTCTCCCTCTGCTAGGTGTGTATTCTCTCATGTATTGTAGGTAGCATTATTCATATCTTTGGATTCTCCCTCTGCTAGGCCTGCGCTGTGCGGCCATCTTGAGGTTGCCCTTACACCTTCTCCCTTCACTTCACTCTGAAAACATTATTCAAGTCGCCCCTACTCTTCTTCGCCTTCTGCAAGCTTCTGTATGCTGGGCTAATTCTCGGACGCGTGTGAACAACCTGCATCCCACCCCCGATGTCCACTATCTGCACGACCCATGGGAGCGCTAACGGATTATTTGCGGCAAAGAATGCAGGCTCTGTCCACCTGGTCGCGCCCCTTCGCCGTGCAGCGCTTCAAATATGACGAAGGTCACATAGCTCGGTGTCTGGCGATGAAGCAACCAGGAATACAGTCCCACATTGTGCTCATTTGTAATGTATGCCGTTCATCATTCCTACCTCTCTAGTCCGATATCGTTATTCACACAGAAAGACATCCTCATACCGCTGCCTCGGGACTCGAACCATCCACAAACCACGCCACAGTGCCCACCCGTACGGAGTGACGCGATTACAACGTTGGTCCTCGTGAATCCTCTGCAATGGACAAACACATCCAAGGCTCCGTTGGCGTCATTTAGGCAAGGTGTCGCCAGTGTGACGGACATCAATTTCGAGCGCGTCCTCTCCTACTCTCCCCTGCGTAACATCCCATATGATGGATTCCTGCAAGCTCCTGGTAGAGGCGCCGATATTACTAACCTAAACTGGAACAGTCGTCGCTGGACGGTCCAATGATCATGTATAGGAAGCGACCGCAGTTCTGTGGCATATGGCGTGCTGCTTGCCTCCTTTGCTTGAGATTCCTTGTTCAATTCGGCCTCCAGTCCGTCTCCGTCTCAGAGTCCATTCACGCTTATTTATACACACCAATCATTGTGATCACAACCACGGAAAGTAATTAATACATTCCATCTGTTATAGTGTAGAAATTAGCATGAAGTTGGGTGAAGTACGAAGAGGGAAAAGCTACGTGCAACCGTTCAAGAAGACACGACTCGACGTAGTCAAATCAACCCTGAATAGTAGACTTGACGAGCGTCGGATAGACCGTATTCCTAACGACTGGAGCGCCGCAGCCAACCCGCTTAGCTCTCCGCGATGACCATGCATCTAAATACGGTGTATATCAAAGGTCGTTGAGCCGGGTGTGGTGTCTAATACGGCGATAAGCGTACCTTCGTTGATTGAGACCGTCTTCCAGAGCCATACACACCCAGCGCGCGCAACTTCGACAGTCATCTCCTACCACGCGCACGACGAGAGGCAATCGCTCTGCTCGTATGTGGACCTCGCCGCCTAGAGCTTCAGAAATTGCGACGATCTACAGGCGAGAGGAGAGCACATGAAAGCCATGGTGGATGTGGGCTCACCTAGTGCCATAGTGGGGAATTAGTGTATACTCGCGTTCGCTGCCGAGTACACGTTATTGGAAAGATGAGGCTACGGAAGGACACTCATAGAGAGTATCCCCCACGCCTGCGCTCACTACTGGTTCCTTGGTGTCGTGGAGTGTAGCGACTGGACATGGTATGGAGCCATGTGCGGGCGCGTGAAGTCGACGGACAGATGCCGTGTCTACTGGGAGGTACCCTGTATAGCTGTCCTTCAGTCCTCAATTCGTAACCACAAAGAGACGACCACACCTTTTGAAAGACAACCCCAGATACCGTCTTATCTCATCGGCGCAGGTTGGACATATGTATCCCGGCGCATTACCATGACCGGTCTCTACCTTGCCTTCTGTGATGACAGTTGCGTCGCGTCAGCAATAAGCAGGGCGTCGATTCCCCGACGGCACTGCTATCATTCAGCACCGGAAGCTCTCTGTAATCTAGCCAAAGACATACCTTCGTACAGAGATAATTTCTTTACTTGAACGATCACGTCCCCCTCTTGCAGGCCGCGAGTCGCATGTCGTAGAGAATGCGATTAATGGAATGGGCGAGGCAGTTGTCTTCACGCAGATGGCGTCGAAGAATATCTGGGAGAGGCACCGATCTCGGCAGAAATGAGCCACGACTACGCAGAATGTCCAGCGCCTTCGCAGCAAGAGTCTAAGTCTTAAGACGTTTGAAGAACAAACCAAGGACGAACCAGAGTTGAAGCAAGGTGTCGGGCGCTTGAAGAAGTTGACACCTCGGTCACTGTGTCGCGGTGACGCCGGCCCGTTCCATCCTTCCTCACGAACCAACTCGCAACTTTCATCAAACGCCTTTCATGGGCGAATTCGACGACGACGATCCACGCAGCAGGTTACGTGCAAATGAAGAGCACGAATTGCGCGACAAATAATCGGCGAATACGGTGCACGCAGGTACGTCAGCCGTAGATGCAGGTGCTGATGTATTGGCTTTGCAGATCTGACGAATTCGTCGTCGTCTCGTCCTCATGATCGGGGTCTTCTTTTTCATCAGTAGATGTATGAGGTAGCGAGGCCTTCTTTCTTCAACGCTCCACCCAAGTACCGACAGTGCCAAACGGACCTCCGCAGAATCCATCGTATCTTAGCGTAGCTCAGCATGTCAATTACCTCTGTGGGAAATGCGCCGTGCTGTAAAAGACGTTCCGTCGTTGCTCTACGGATGCGGCGTAACGGCTCCACGAAGCCCTCCGATGGGGTACGTCAACAACATTTATGCTGTTTAGACGTGCGCACTCCAGTGCTGATGCATTTCTCCCAGGATTAATCTGAGTGTCTTCATCCGCGCCTCGAAATCAACACCACGCGTCTGACTAGTGTCCATTTTTCTTGTGGGCGCAGGCCCTGGGGGAGGCATGCAGAGAGGAGGACCTTGGGTGATCTTCGTTACGAGTGCTTCCGCGGCGCCGGGTAAGTCTTGCCCCATCGTCGCACCCGATGCTGGCCTGACCCCATACGCAGCTGCTTGATACTCTACTCGTCCTTCAATCGAGACGGCTGCGTGATGGCCTTTTGTGAATTTCTTCGCGTTCCCGGATATACTTGGAGATGCAGTAATGACGGCGTAATACTGGCGCATTTTTCCCGTTCGCATCCAGACGGCGCCGGCGTTCTCGAAGCTCTTCCAGGTAGATTGGTATGGGTTCCTTTTACGAAACGCCTTGCTGACTCTCGCTCCGTACCTGCAGAATCTCGAGGCTTATTACTCCCTATACTCGGGGGTGCAAAATCACAAACACCACTTCTCGCGCCGTAAACAACACATCGTGCCGCTAGTCTCCCAGCAGGACTCTTCGGCGCTTTCCAGCGATGTCAGTCGACCGTCTCTTGGTGATTTTGCGGGCACTTACATACGGATAGGCTCGCTGCCCATCATGTTGTCGGCTCGAGCCCTGGCAAGCCAGCGAGGATTACAGTGGCTGCCGAGGGCATTGGGTTGCGTGGGTTTCGAATGCCGTCATGCAGGTAAGTCTACGTTTATTGTTCACGTTCGGCTCGACGCATCGCTGACTCTGTACCGGGACGCCAGGACTACGTCTGCCGCTTCACGTCCTTTTTGTAACGTCTAGGAACCCTTTGAAGCTCTGGAAACGATGTGTTATGAGCTCGGGCTTCGCTGCATTGCGTGTACTATTCAGACAAGGTATTTCCCGTGTCTCTATCGAATTGGCATCGCAAATCTTGATTATTTTGTCCTCTCAAGCTACCAGGCCCCTTTCCGTGCGACGAACCGTGCTTTCTCCCATAAGTCTTCCATTGAGCTACATTGTTTTCTCTGCTGTCTTGCGGTAAATTGTCTTTTCACGTTCGGCACGAGGTATCGCTGACTGTGCACCAAGCTGTCCATTATACGTATGCTGCTCCCCGTCCTTTGCGTAACGCATGGCAAGCATTCCGATATAAGTCAAAGGGGATCGACGAGCTTTCCCTTCCCCGCAGACCGCTGCCATGTTTTCAGACTATCACCACCTAAACAACGAGCAATGAAAAACCCTCAAGGGCTTTCGGCTAGCCCTCGCTTCGCCGCTTGGCGATGGAAATTATCGACAAGGTATGTCGCCGTTTCTAGATGAATTTGAGCCATTTTCACTGTAATAGGTACCGACTATGGGCTCCTCGTTGTCCACATCACCCTGCAGGCAAACATGGCGCTATGTCGCCCGTACGGAATCAACGGGGGTCATGAATCCTGATGCATCGCTGTGGTCGCGTTCTGAAATCGTCGCTCCTTGCCTGTCATATATTCATGTGTGAGTGCTGCTGTCGTGCCGGCGTACCGTGATGATTTAGCAGCAGGTAAGCATATATTTTATTGTTAGGATCCATCTCATTCTGACGTATCGCGAAGGCTGGCGCCATGGAGCAGGCGTCACCGGCACGAGAAGCCTAGTATTTGGTTCAGATATGGGGGTAAATCTGATAGTTTGCCGCTGTATAAGCTTGTGGTACATCTAATGCAACTTATTGTGTCCTTCCATGTGGGCGGCATAAACTCGACACTGTCTCTTCGTGATTCCTCGCAGCGCAGTATTTGGATAATAGCAAGTCCATTATGGATTTGCGGGAACTGCGTCGATTGGCTAGACTGAGCGCAGATCGGCGGTGCACAGACCCGTGCTGTCAACTCCAGCTGTGCACGGACCTTTTGACGTTGGTTGGCAGCCAAACAACGTATTCGCCTCTTCCTTCCTGCTCCCATCCTCGTCGTAGCCGCCGTTGCTCGCAAGATGAGTCTCCACGGAAAAAAATACAAGAACTTGAAGGAGGATATATTTTCTTTCAAAGCTGGTAAATGGCGTGTCCTCTTCTTTTTTTCTGTCCCTCGCTTCCGGCTTTTCCCTGCCTCAAATTCGACATCTTCGCCAACGTCCGTGTAGTGCCCGCCGCTGCAGAAGATTTTACTTCCGGAATCTCGCCGCTTCTTCTTGTAATCGTAGCCCCGCGTCGAGATCGTACAATTCAAGACGAGTCCCAGTCAGAGCTGGGTGGGGGAATTCAAGCGGCCGTCCTTTTTCTTTTTTTTTCTCCCCCGCCTGTGGCATTCCCCGCCTCGAATTCGACGATGTCTGTGTAGGTTCCCCCTGGCCCTCCCCACATATCAACACGCCAGTCTTTCCATGACGAGCGGTCTTGATGACAAGAGTTTCTTTTCCCTCCTTTTTCCCGCCGCCCTAACGTACATAATGCCCGCCGTCTCTGCTCGTAAAGGCCGGGAGCGCTCCGCCACGCCATCGACACCTGCCTCGCTTCGCGCCCCCGCGTTCCACGCAAAGACTTCAGGTACACATATAGCTCATCCTTTCAACCTCCTACGTGTTCCTGCCTCACCAGTGTCTGCACGGTGAGTCCATCTCCCTTCCACATCATACGTACTCTCTTCTTCGACAACTCGTGAGCTCCCCTTGGTGCGCATATATGCTGCGTCCTATCTCCCTTGACCTCTAGCGCCTCCTGCGTTGATAATTACCACCTGGTCTCGGTGTCTTCCCGGCGCTACCTGTGATTCATTGATTCCTTTCCCACTCCCCCCCTCCCTCCCTCGTCCTCACAATTTTGCGGAGTCGAAGTATTGCGTCGTCGGGCAACTGCTGGTGCTGGTGGACGTCTCACCTCGGCGGCGCGGCGCTCTCCTGTGGTCTCTCGCGCACCTCCCAAGTTTTTCCTCCCGTCTTTGTCCCAGTAGTCTATCTTCCTCGCGTCAGCAGCGCTCGGCGCTAGCCTAATGCATTGCTCTAAAAAGTACCGCCTCCCCTCTCCTCTCCTGCCCGTATGACGCTATTTAGTACATATCGCGCATATATGGTCTCTTCGGGGCTTTTCCTTCTGTTTCCCAGGCCGTGTACATGAGGGCCCCTGCTCCCTCTCGTTCCCGTCCTCCAGCGTCGCGCGGCTACGACTCCCACACTACTCTCTGGATTGAACCGCGCGAGCAACTTTGCAGAGTGCTCGCGATTACTACCTCCGTATTTCTCGGCCGTCGTGGCGTACCCAGCGGATACTAGAGTCCGAGTCGTCGCGTCCTCGAGATAGTCATCCGCTCCTGCTAGTGCTGTGTTGACATTACCTGTGCACGGCGCGAGAGCTCTCGTGATACCGCAAGGATGGTTTCGTTTCTGGCCAACTCTTCGTCTACAGCATCTTGCGGAATCATCGAGTGGTCGCCGTGATACTATTTGTGGGATCGCGTGGAAAACATCTTCGCTTCTCCTTCTCTCTGGCTGTACTCTATCTATACGTCGCTTCGCGGCACTTTGTAGTACGCATGTCTTGGCGCGAGACCTCTACGGCCTGCTGAGGGCTCAAATGCGCGGGAGTCTGTATTCCTCCTTGGGGAATAATTGAGTTTGGGCGTAGTGTTGCCTGCTCTGCGGCTGAGGATGCGTTAATAGCACCTAAGCACCGCGCGAAACTTCCGCGAGCGTGCTCGTTCGCTGTGAATAGCTGGATGATGTTTCCCTCGATAAACTCCCATTTTACGGCCACCTGCCTCCTTCGTGTCTGCAGTATCTATACGTAGCTTCTCAGCGCTACATACGACGCAGGCCGTGGAGCGAGACTCCTGCAGCCTGTCGAGAACGAAAACTCGGGGGCGCTTGAAGTTTTATCGCCGTGGCAGTCTGTTAATCCCCAGTACCACAGGCACTCCGAGTCACTTCGGCAACGATTGGAATTTTTACGGGCGAAGCGTCGAGCGGACGCTATCGTGTGGGATCGATCTGCGTGCATCTCCTGTGTAGAGTCACCGCATATCCCACCGATGCGAGGATACATCTTAGTATCAATGCTCGCGTCGAGTACGCGGACACGTAGGTAGTACCAGTAGACGGTCTGTGTAGTAAAGAACGGAGCCTGACACGAGAGGTGGTAGTGATGATAGAAGTTGAGGCTACCTAACTCGTGAGAGAGTAAAAGACAAAGAGTATCGTGTTCGTCCGTCCGTCCGTCCGTCCATGGAACTCGTAAATATGAGAAGAGGAGGATGAAAAGGTAGTAATTCCTGACGACTAACTACGAATGCAACATTCTATGAAATGGGGATACCGAGAAAGCGAAGACCAGACGATGTAGGTTCAATGCATATGATGTGCGCTGGACTAGTGCTGCGTAAGCTTGTGGGTAGTAGGTGGGATCGTATAGTACGGAACATAACCCAGGATAGAGAACGAAGGACGCGCATTGTGCTACGGAAAAGCAGGCATCCGTGCTCTTAGAATAGTAGCCCCATGGTTCCGAACGTGCGTGCAGACATGAACAGGGGGAAAGGAGGTTCAACGAATGAAACAGCCAGTTTGATAGGGCCAGAACGGGATACTTGGCGGGGGGGTAGAAGGCGATGTTGCAGTGTTCACCAAAAGCGGGAGAAGGACTTTGTGCACGCCGCGAGAGAAACATAGGACTGAGGTCAATGTACGGAGTTGTCGCAGCGAGTGTCGAAGGTATTGTCCCGTCCTCACTTCTGCCGCGAATGCAGCGAACAGGACACGTCTTATCAACGGCACAATACGATTCCTGACTTCGCTACCCTCGTCTTCAACATGTGGATTTTCCATGTAGGCAAGAAGGTCGTGTCGTCGAAACACGAGCATATCCGTTCGCTATACTTCGAAGCTCCCGTAGCGCTTGCATAGACAGCTTCATTCCCAGCAATGAGGTGTTTGGGCACGGAGGAGAAACGTGGAGTTCATAGATGCCTGACGGCAGGAGGGGAGAAACGCGCGTGGTGGGGGACAGTACCACCGAGAGGGGCCACGGTTACTGCGAACGCCAACAAAGCTTGAGACTTGAAAAGCTGCTGGACTAGGGACTCGCGCTTGTGGTCGAGGTGGTATCACAACGCAGGACCGGGGCACGGATGACGTGCAGGCGCTTGAATATTGGCGGCTTGGCGAAGTGCTGGAGCCCTCGGAGCTGAGAGAAGATCCCGCGATATGAAGGGAATGAATATGATTCCAAAATGCGGTGTTTCAAGAATAGGAATCCATCGCACTTGATACTGCGACCGTTTAAAAATGAGTGGCGCACCGACCTCGGGAGACCCGTTCTTCCTTCCCCTTTTGCAAGAATTATCACGGAAATACGTAAATCGCACGGAAGCAAAGCCTTGTTCGTACGTCCACGGTGGACAGTCGAAGTTTGGGGCAAGATGCCGGACGAGGATGATATCGCGTGCTTCATCCCGATGCGTGTCGTGGCTCCTTTGAGGAACTCAGCAGGTGCGCCACGGGGGCGGGACACAACGCGGCGGCTGAGCGACACAATCATCTCGCCTCGAACGATACCCATCTCTGCTGGCGCGGCGCGACTTGGATAGCTCTACGCCTCCATGATAGCCTCCATTATCCCTCCCGCATTGGCCGGCATCTCGTAATACGCTGGGAGGACGTTGAGACAAGGAGAGGCATCAGGGATGGCGGCGAAGAGCCGCATCGCCGTGCCTCATGTTGCGGGTAACACATATTTTTGTGACTGCGCGTCAGTGTTGGGGAGGGGGAAAAGGAGAGGGTGTCGGCCTCGCGCACTCGGGGAAGCAAATGTGGACGCGCGAATGGTGACGACCCTGAGAATACCTTGATAAGACGTGCATGAAGAGGAGGGTGATGGGTATGGGAAGGGAAACACGTAGGAGACCGATGGAGGTCCTCGCAGTTCGAGGAAGTAGTACATCAGCCGGATGAAAGATGGAGCTAGGCCCCAGCTATCGGCGCCAGGGCCACGATGACAAAGAAACGTCTAAGGGGATTGGGCTACAGAAACGCAAGAACGAGGCGGGATCTATTGATCTCGTGGAGTGACGACTGTGTGATATTCGCGGTTCTATCACGGTGGATCTACTTGTGCTACCATACACGGCGCCAGTGTGTGCTGCGAGTGCAGGGCGCAGTAGCATCATCCGGCGCTCATCCGATATTCGAAGGCTTCAGGTCGTATGATGGGAGCTGTTGAGATGTCGAGCTCAGAAGACTGTAGGTGAGAGAGGGAGACCCTCACATTCTAAATGCGCTACTTCCGTAGATCCGGGTAGTCGCCTGAAGCTCTCCATCACATTTCGCAAGGCGTAGGCGGTTCTGTGACCAGCGTACACCAATTAATCTCGCCCGTACTTTATCGGCATTTGCGGTGGGCGAGATGGTGCATGCAGAAGGCAGGGAGCGATGGCCCCGACAATTACTGGTTGAGGCCGGAAGACGGGCGTTGGCCCGTTCCGCTAGCTGTGAGAATCAAACATGAATTAGGCTATAGTAGCGGCCGAAGAAAGAGAGCAAACTTTAGGGAATTTCCGAACACTAGGAAAGCTTCGAAGTTTGAATGGGGATCAGGTGAGGCTTCCATTACACTTGCTGTTGAGACACGATCAGCGAGCATGATGGCGCGAGTATCCGGTCATAAACGTGGTGAATGCATGTAATGCTGTATACACGAGGCTGATTTCGTGTCTTCAAGACATGACACATGAGGAAGCAGATTTGATAGACGTAGGACTCATTGGAGTCCGTCTTGTATGGCATTGAGGATGTGATTGAAAAGAAGCCAACACGTCACAGACCGTCACACAGTCTGGCGCTTATGCAAAGCAACACTTATCGAAGCTGTCAAGCTCATTGTGACAAGTGACTCTTGCGTCGCTCAGCGAGAAGGATGTCCAGAATCAGGACAAGGCAAGGATACCTAGACGATCTAAATGCAGATTGCGATCTCATATCATTGTGGCATTCACATCAATGATACGGCGTGCCCAGTCCACTGTCAGAAAAAATCCTCATTCTCGCCACACACATTTCATTCGCATGCCCGTGTCCGTAGAACATGTGAGGTCCATCAACTACCTTCATAGTGCACGCCTTGCGCATGTGGCACGTCGTTCTTTAGCCTTATTATAACCTGTAGGACATCTTCAATACTATTCAATCACAATGTCCTCCACTCCTCCGTCCCCGCAAGTGTTAAAGCAACGCCTTCAAGGCGATCCCAGCACGATCACTCAGAAGGCGCAAACTCAAACTCTGGTGACATGTACCCACAGCCGCGAAGGCAAGATCATTGTCCTCAGTGCCGATGGGACAGCGAATAAATTTGGAGAGAAGGTGAGTTATGCTGATTGACGAACGATTGACTCACTAAGCTAGCGTTCTCAGAGCACGAATGTTGTCGAATTTCATAGCCGTATTCGCAAGAACAAGAAGCAAATTACCTTTTACATCAGTGGCATCGGCACGCACAACCCGTCCCCCGTAGGCCGCGTACTTGACATGGCGTTCGCAAAGTAAGTCCATGAACGACAATCTGATACAACACTCCTTATTCGTACATGGACAGCTCATTCGAAACGAACATACTGATAGCATACAAGTGGCTGGCGGAGAATTACGAAGAGGGGGATCAAATATTTATGTTTGGTGAGCAAGCGCAGAGGCATGGTGAACGCTCGCGACAGCTAATTTAGTACAGGATTTTCTCGGGGAGCGTATCAAGTGCGCGTTATTGCCGGCATGATCGAGCGGGTAAGCAGTAGCACGACATCCGTCGTCCAACTGCTTACTGATTCTGAAATAGGTTGGGCTAATCTACCCGGGGAGTACTGCCCAACTCCCGGAGTATGTGCTTTTCCCAAACAACAACCCGCATCTGACGTATCACATCCCAGCGTGTTCAAGTTATATATGTCGACGACGGAACGATCGGCTAACTCCAAATCTGAGAAGTACGAGAAAGCGATGAGGTTGTGTAGGACGTTCAAGGCGGCATTCTCACAGCCCGATGTGAAGGTTCATTTCGTCGGTGTCTGGTGAGTCTCGAGATTAATTTCACCTCATGACGCTGAGACGAGCCATGACGGATGTAGGGACACAGTTTCGTCTATTGGTTTCTCAAGGGGCGCAAGTCTCCCGGAGACAGTCTCAGGAATGTCGCATGTGTGCCACTTCCGCCATGCCCTCGCGCTCGATGAGCGACGTGTCAGGTTCTGGCCGGAACATGCACATAGCCAGCCCTCAAACTCATCTGAAATTGGTGGCGATGTCAAGGAAGTATGGTTCGCCGGAAGCCACTCTGATATGTAAGTATTCCTTCTCTCCAATGTGAAAGCAAGCAATTGAACTTACCCAATTCTAGTGGCGGCGGTAACACTGAAAACCTAGATTTGAAGACATTCGGTCCGGCTCTTCGTTGGATGACATATGAAGCCCAGGACCACGGACTTCTGATGCATCCATACACAGGCGAGTGGGCGCTCCCTGATCTAACGAAGCCCCACTCGCTCAAGGGAGCCTGGCATATTCTCGAGTGGTTGCCCTTGCGTCGGCCATCGTATGAGGATGGAATGGTTACATTGAAGTAAGTAACTTCATTTGCTTCCAAGAAAATAACCCTCACCTATGGCTCGAGACCCCATCATGGTGCTCCTCGACGTATACACGCTGGCCAACGTATCCATGAGTCTGTGTATGCGGCAATGGGAATAAAAGTGGACAAACCCAAGACTACGGACTCACAATCTAGTGACCGAGAGCTGCCTCTCCTTCGTCCCCCGACGGACCAAACCGCATCTTACATGCCATACGCGAGACTGCCGAACGAGCCCTCTGCCTCTTGGCGGAACTACCTGTTCCTCGCCGGGTTGGTTGAGCAAGACGCTTTCATAAATATCGAGGCAATGATCTTCGGGATGCAAGACGCCACCAAGGCGCGGGATCTGAAACGATTACAAGACGAAGTTGAGATGTTAGCGACGAACTTCTCATCGGGTAAGACTATGTTGGTGGTGCACGATACTCAGGCTCATATAGGAACCAGGTGCCGGGCAAAATACCGGGGTCCTGACCGAGGTCCACGGTGCACTGTCAATCTTACTTTCCGCGGTCGAGTTTTTGAGGACTGTGCTTCGGGCCCAGGAGGATGTTCGCGACACCGTCATTGCAACGCTTTTCTTGGCGTTGGCTTCCCTCGAACCAAACGAAGATCACAAGCTCCCCCTGGCTACATTCCGCGAGGTTGCTCAGAGCGCGGCCGCGGTGCTCAAACCCAAGCATTACCCTCAGGTCCTTGGAGTCCTTCGTCATGCTACTGGTGATGACACTCACTGTGTAAATCTGATTCAGTGCTAAATCCCTGCGTAGATCTGCTCCAAGTCTCATATAACTTGCACGAAGAGCAGTGGATCAGGGCTGTTGCCATCCCGGCTACCAGCGTAATTTTATCCGCAGGTCCCACAAAAGTAATGGTTCAAACTGGTGGAGGCGAGAGATCCATCAACATTGGTGATCAATGGACTGTTTCATTCTCAGCAGATGGGTCAAAATTCGCAACAGGCGACGAATATGGGACTGTCAAAATATGGGATATCGAAACCGGGAAGGAACTACGGACTTTTGAAGGTCACTCAGACCCGATTTGGTCTCTGGCTTTCTCACCGGACGGCTGCAAGCTCGCAGCGGGATCGTGGGATGGCACAATTCGAGTATGGAATACGGAGACAGGGCGGGATCTGTTTGGTGCGATGAAAGGACACACCGACTGGGTCAGGGGACTGGCTTTCTCCCCTGATGGAACTCGCCTCACATCTGGGTCCTGGGACATTACTCTTCGACTGTGGGATGAAGTGGGGAAGTCCAAGGTGCTCAAGGGGCGCACCGGTGAAGTTAATTGTGTTGCATTCTCAAATGCCTACATCATCTCCGGCTCGGACGACAAATCGATACGAGTATGGGATGCCGGCTCTGGTAGATTGGTCAGAGTGTTACGAGGACACACCGATTGGGTCCGTTGCATGGCCTTCTCACCAGACTTCAGACTCGTCGCCTCAGGCTCCGACGATCGTACTGCTCGGCTGTGGGATGTCTCTTCCGGGGAGGTATTGGCTATCTATGATGTTGGAGAGTGGGTACGGTCTATTGCTTTTTCTTTTGATGGAAAGCAGGTCGTGACGGGTTCGGATGAGGGCAAAGTACAGGTTTGGAACGCCGATGTGTTATTGTAGATTCTACGGACACTTGTAGTACATTTGGATCTCTGGCTCGTTGTACAACATTCATCATCATGTACACTTACTTCAATCCGATGACGAATCACTTATATATTTCCAATCACAAGAGGATGCACAATTGAGAGTAATCATCCATACGCGATAGACGAGTCGGGGGTCTGAATAAGAGGTAACAATAAGATGAATTGAGATAAGCACGAGCATAGCGAGGGGGGTGTTCCACACCGACAAATAGGCACAACAAGAAGTGCGAGCAAGAAGTCCAAGCCTACGATAATGAGAATCATGGGTCCCGCATGCTCGGGGTGACAGGAAATCACTGAACGAGCCTGCCTCTCCTCGAACAAGGGGATCCCCAGTCCTCGCTTGAGGTACGACCCCGACTTCTGCAAAGATAGAAAGCGACAGTGAGGAGCCAAGTCGTGTCCTGCTGCGGGAGGGATACGTAGCGAAACTGAAGACTGTAGGTGGAGTAGATGTTGACACTACTCGATTGCTGCGATTCAGCGGTGAGAATGAGCAATGGGGTCGAGGTCGAGATTCGAGTGAAGCAACAAGTAGCCGCGTGCGCTAGTTGGGGTGCATCCTCAGGACGCGGTCCAAAAATTCGAGCGAATCCAAATCAAAGTGTCGAGAATTGTATAAAGGTCGCACGCGAGGGAGGCGAGGTCGTCGCGAAGCGGTGACTCGTGAGGTGGTCCGCAAAGCAGGAACGTGGCTGCGGGGGACAGACTTCATAGAGCCTACGATCTAGGAGCTCGTGAGTTCAAGGAGAATTAGCAGACGGCAACCATGATCACTGGATTGAAAGGAAGGTCGGCACTCGGGAGTGCGCGTGCGTTTGGAGGTAGTCTGAGCACGTTCATGAGCTGCGTGATGGTAATGCGAGGCGACCCGTTGGTAGAGTGACGCGCGACGAGCTTCGAGATCACTCCAAGATCGACCCAGATGAATGGCGAGCTTCGGAGTCACGACATCGAACCGGCACCAAGCGGGAGTGTCTGGCTCGGTTTCTGCACTTGTGAGCCCAAGGCAACACAAGGCGTCTTTGCCCATATCTCGTCGTCTCGTATTAGCGGGAGAGAACCGTTGATCTGCTAGCTCATCCACATCTCTGGTACAGAGGTAATCGCGGCGGCGACACTAAATGCCGATGTTTGCTAAGCCACATAGCAATTTTGATACTGGTAGAAGTACCTTCTTTCAGAGTGCCGCCGGATACATGATCGACGCGCGGATAGTTGAGGCAGCCTTCTACGAATGCGCTGATATATGGTCGACAGTGGTGCATCTATCGCGGAACAATAGTGTTACTTGAACACTCGATATCATCGAGGCTGAGGGTTCTACGAGCAATCAAAAAGTCCAGAAAGGGTGATGTGATTCATATATGACACCGCGAGGTGAAGCAAAGGATAAATCCTTGCGAAGATGTACAAGCTGCTCACCGTCAATTTGACTTGTTATGATCTACTGCGATCATGGCCGATACGGTGGAATTCGCCATCGTCTCCTTATTTTGCTACGCCGCAGATCGTTGGAAAGGAATGGTATAGCCTCCTGGGTGCGTGTCATGAAACAAAGCTGAATCGGTGGTGGAGGAGAACACCAGGAATGAACTCAAGTTGGTCGGCGCCTATGTCTTCAATGAGACATAGGGGCTCCGCGTGATCGTGCGTCACTGGCTGTTGGAGAAGCTTCGGAAAAGCGGCTATCTTCTCCCATTCTCCGTCGTTCTTCAACGACGCGTCAGGATTCCGCAAGCCCAAGGAAGTTCGGATGTATCGAGGAGTTTTGACCTGCTGTACATCGTCTGCATTTTTCTCGGGTGTCGGACTTCACTCATTGTTTGCAGAATAACATCGCTCTTCTGAGGGCGCAGCATTGTCAATACGCACCAGGCTAGAACATCCAACATCAGCATGTCATCATAGAGACGCGTCAATATAGCAGCACCAAGACGGAAACACGTACGTAGTCCTCTCCCGCCGCCCATCCTAGATACCAGCGGTAACTCTCATCTAGGGACCAGGATGTCATGCCTTCACCGACTAGGACCAGAAAATGGAGTAAAATGGATGAGGACGACCTGCACAGGGCTGATTGACGTTGACAAGCGACTGTGAGTCCCTACTTCTGCTTCTGCCTTCTTGATTGACCCCGTGCTGCCTAGACTTTACGCTCGAAGGTCGCATCGAAACAACCGTGAACGACTCAGAGTGGCGATATCTCTTTGCGACTCTCGTCGTGCCAAATCAACTTTGGAAGGTCCTCCCATTGCTGAATGGAGTCTGCCTGCTGCCCTGTGCGTACGGTCCAGCCCACCATTCCCCTTCTCACCTCGCACGCAGGCCATGGCCACTCGACGTTCTCCTGCAAGCATTATCGCACCCTAGTCATCGCTCCTTCAATTCACCGGCCCGTAAATTCGCTTTGGTCGCACTGACGCACACTCGCTCGCCAATTTTCCGCTGAGGTAACACTGGCCTGTGTGAGCTGACGCGCTCTCCATTCTCTCGCATTCTATAGTCATTCCCCTACGACACCACAGAAACCCCAACCGAAGATGTCTATATCCGGCCTCTGCTTTCTTCTTTCGACGAGTTCGATTCTCATAACCAATTTAGACGCTTTGCGCAAATCTGACGGCGAGGACTGTACTCGAGTGTACGTCATGCCAGCCTGGTATCGGCGGGCGGCTTATATCAGTACCTTGCGACGATATTCACATTATCCCGAATGGCCCAGCTAATGCGCCCTTCGTGATCTTTGACCGACATCTCCAGCAGCTGTTGGTGACCCGATCCCGGAAGAGCGACTCAGCGAGGTGCGTGAGTTGGTCCGGTCACACGTGTCACGGTCGTACCGGGCCGTTCCATCCATTCTCGCGAAGCTGTTCTCTGCACGCTCGCACACGGGCCCAATCTTCAGAGATTCGCCACCATCCGTGCAGCGTGATTAAAGACGTGCGCAGCCACTTGATCCACTCGTACAGGTCATGACAATACTCGACGTACGGCCCGGGTACGACGTCGGCCGTTCTTCGTGAGTATTGGTGTTGATGATGATCTCGTTTTACAGCTTATCGTCCCCGCATCGTCGACGATCCATTGCACAAATTTTGGAAGAAATGCTGCAGGGAATTCTGTGAGAGATGTGACAGATGTTTCATCGACAGGTAAGCTTCGTTTCTTCCCTCAACTCAACAATGAACAATTCAGTTCACCCGCTCTGCTAGCGCCAAATTCCAACGAGCTCTACCGTGTCACTGACTGCATGTACTTGCACCTAAATACGCCGTGCTGAATGTCAACGAGAGCTTTGATTGTCGTTATATCGATACGGCTGCGGGGCTCTATGGGACCCCGCAAAACGTTGAGATCTGTCGAGTTCCTTCGAGCGCGAGGACCTGAGTTTATCCGTTTCCCCACAAGTCCAATGGGTGGTCCGCCATATGAAGCTCGCGGCAAACACCCAATAGTGTGAATACTACTTTCGGAAGACGAAGGGGCCAGGCGAGGGAGACTTGGAGTTTTATTACCGCCGCCAAGAAGCTCGCATCCCTTGGTGAGTCTGACTTCCGTTTTCTATACTCGTCTGACTCTCAGTTGAGACTGTTTGCGGAATCCCGGTGGCGTAAATCCACGGACCCAACGTGATGCGCCTCAAACGATCGTTCAGATGGCTGGGTGGTGTCCTTTCGTGAGGTCTTCGTGTGGATCAGAGACGCAGAAGTTCTGGTTCGTTCCATCGTTTTGAGATTCTCGGCGCAGCTCTAGGTGAGTCTTTCTGTTTTTTTTTTTACTGATTTGCTGACTCTCTCTCTCTCTCTTTGTGGCTACAAATGCTCGACTATTTTTCCGGCCTACAAGTTACAACCGGGGGTACGCGAGCAAATGCAGCTGGCCGCGCCGTCACCGTTGTCTCAAACGGCTGTTCTCTTCACCGTTGACCGATTGTCAGTGTGCGGCCCAGCTAAGTAGGGAGGACTATAGAGGTAAATTCCCCTTCACGTTCGGCTCGACGCTTCGTTGAGTCTGCACCAAGCTGTCTAGTCCATGCATGTCGCTCTCCTTCCTTTGCGCAATAACCGCAAAACGCGGTCAAAAATCCTGCAAAGGGAGTTCGACGAACTTTGTATTCGCGGCTTCGCGGGTGCTATGCCAGCACACAAGGTAAGTCGAATTTTCTGGATGACTGCGTTGGAAATGGCGATACGTTTGTTCTTCGAACGTACCAGATGCGTCGAATCGTACCATCGTCCCATATGATGTTTAGGAAGCGACGTTGTTTCGTCCGGAGCGCTATGAGTGTCAACGCGATGGCCTATCAATCTGCGTATACGCCCGATCCTCGTGGACATCAGCGGGATGGACACATCTGTGCCTACGGTAGTTAATGCCTTGATGGCCCAAGAAATGGGCAAGTCTAAGCTTCATCATTTAAATCGCTCTACTGCTCATAGCCTGGCGTATTACAGGCGTCAGATCTCCGTTTGTTACATTGTGAAGCAAGAAATCTGGCACTGTACATCCGCCGCTGAGCACATGAGTAGTTGTGACTATGGCTTGCAAATATACGAGGGTCGTAGATCTGCACCTACTCGGTATTCTGTCGATGTGACACCGTGTCGTACATCCAATGCGACATAATGTCTTCTGGCCTGCGAGCGAAACTCGGTCTGAGTAGCTCACAATCTGCATTCTGCTTGTACACGCAATATGCTGTGTCGTTATCACCAGTGAATGTACTCGTATATTTACATTCAAACATTAATGCACTGGTGCTTGTGATAGATATTGACAACGGGAGCTGTTCTGAATTCGCGGGCGGCAGGGGGACCTGGGCGAGACCGCACAGACCCTCCTGGCTGTCAGTCCAGCCAGCTCCGCTTGTACACGGACCTTTTCATACCCCGAACAGAGTGTTGCCCTCATCCAGCTTCTTCCCACTCTTTCTCGTTGTTGCCGTCATTATGACCCAGCGAAGGCGAGATCGCGAGACAAGTCTCCGCAGAAAAAGCGCAGAATTCGAAGGAGGAAGTCGACGGGCGGGTTTTTCTCACGAAAGCTGGTACGTAGTGCGTTGCCTTATTTTTTTCGAATTCGACGACGACGGTGCTATCGTCTGATAAGCTCCTTCCAACTCCCACACCGCCGCCGCTCTAACATAACGCCCGCCACCCCTTCTCGTCAAGGCCTCCGTTTGTCCTTTCGCCTTTCGCTCCGCTCCTTGCCCCCCAACATCGACATTCGGTGAGTCTCTCCCCGCCTAGGCCCTATGTGCGCGTGAGTACGTGAGTCCCCAGTGCAGCCACCTCTGCTATGCCCCTTCCAACACGAGCATGCTTCCCTTGTTTCCTTTCCCACTCATATGGGCTGATACTTCGCTCCTCTAGCCGTCTACATGTCATTGGTACGCATATACCCTCTCTTTTTGCCCTCGGCCAGTTCCCTCCTTCAAATTTGTAGCCTCGAGTCCCCCTACTCACGGTGAGGTCCGTCGGCGCCCCGTTCCTTCCGAATGGCAGCTTGAGTCGCGTCTACTCCTTCTTCGCCGCCAACTTGTAGCTCACCCGAGCTGTGCATACACACTGCACTCTCTCTCTCCTCGCTGCTAGCGCCACCCGCGTCGTGCGCATATGTAGTTCTCTTCGCTGATCATTTCCTTCCTGCCATAGGCTGCCGTGAGATTAGGAGTTATATTATATACACATGCCAAACTGTGACAGACGACTCGCCTTTCTTCTCCGCCCTCCGTGGCCGTCGCATCCGTGATTACACCCCTACTGCGCGTCCTCGCCATCGTCCCTCCCACTTCTCGCCGTCCTCCCACATTCAACAGCCGTTGGTGCATGCTACGCCTCTACTCTCCACTATCGGGGCCGTGGTTGTCGTCTTGCTTCTCGAACACTGTTGTTGAGACAACGTGTACGTAATGGTATTTTCCATCATGGTGCCCATACACGCTCTGGGTGGACATGCCTCTAAAACTATCGCCCCGAAGCGCAAGCTTTACGGCGACTGTGTCGTTCAGCGACGGGATCCTGGTAGTACCAGCATAGCTGAGCGACCCTCGCTCTCTAGACTCACATCCACCAGCCTACATTGTCCGCCGACGAATTCTTTGACGTCTTTGGTAGCGCCTCTTACCTGCATCTACGAGCGCTCTCGTAGAATCTAGCCGTGCTGAGGTCCTTGTAGTACGTACATATATGGCGTCTGATTTCAGCACGCGCGAGGTGTACCTCGTGATAATTGCTTCACCGCGACTTCGTCGTCGCCTCCGCCGCCTCTCATAAATCAAGGACACAGCAACGCCTGACTTGCTCCCAAATATTCATCGCCTATGCAGTACATGCCAGCCGTCCTGTTATTTATCTTCTACCCTATCCACGGCCATGGGAAAACTCGGCCCCCATCGGACGAGTCGCCCTATTCCAGATTCCAGTCGACGAAGACTGGTATTTATCTCTCCTCCCCTATACCCTGCGTCCTCTTCGTAGTGATTCGCAGTAGATACCGCATGTGCAACAGCAGCATGCCGTGCTGGCATCGGTGCCTGCCTACAGCGACCAGCGGTAATTTCGTGTTATCCTCTCAGCATCGCGCGATCATGACGCCCCGTTGAAACGCGGGCTTGGAGCTACAGACTACTACTCATTATCGCCGTGTTGGTTCCGGTGAATGAATTTTATGGACGCGTTGATAGCACCTCAGTAACGAAATGCAGCTAGAGCACTTGTGATGTCGCCGAGGATAGCTGGACGGAGCTTCCCTCGATGCATTCCCGTTTCATGGTCACCTCTTCGTCGACATCACTCTGCGCAGTCATTTGATTGAGTGGACGCATAGGTGGTTCGCTTCCCGAGATTTGTCTCGAGACGCTGGCATGGCGTAGTAAACGTCTTCGCTTCTTTGGCTGTGTTTCTCCCCGTCGTCGACGGGAACACTCTGTACATCGTCCTTCCCCTCATCCACCGAGGCTTCAAACCTGGAGTTATGCGTGTTTCTATGGCAAACCCGCCGGTTCCGTTGCCCAAAAGTCCAATGATACTCCGAGTTACTGAGGCGACGGGTACATGAGCTGCGTGATTATTACATGAGATGCTTAGACGAATGGCGGTCCGTCGTCGGTCGAGGGTTCTTCAACGGCGCGCCAGCATCCCGCAAGCCCAAGGAGGTACAGAGGTATTGAGGAGCTTGACCTGTCGTATGTCCTCTGCCTTTTACTGGTGTATTGGGTCCCTCTCACGGCATTTTACATTGCTCTTCTACAGAAAGGGAGAGGGCGCAACATCGTCGAAACGGCAACACGACATCGCAAAGACGCGTCACCACGATCAAAAACAGCAAGTATGTCGGGCCATGCCAGATGGCATTTGCGGGGTTCTCCCCTGCATCCCTTCTAAACAACAACGGCTGCTCTTAGCCAGTACATTATGTCACCGTCGGCTTGAACCACAAAATGGAGTCAAAGCGAGGTGGACGATGGGGTTCATTGACATCTCCAAGGCCATGTGAGTACCCCCTTTGCTGCCATCTTCCTTTTTGATCATGTACATCCTAGAATTACTGTACTAATTCGATCAAGTGTAGTACCCCCAGAAGGCCCCATATTTGGTGCGGCGATAATCTGCGCTCCTCACGACTTTCGTCGTGTCAAATCAATCCCTTCGCCTCTCTCACCTCACCCATTGCTCGCTGGGAGCCTTAAGCTTCCTCTCCTCTTATTACCTCCACCACTCTTCCTCATCATCACGCATACATGACGTAGCCACTCGACGTCCGTCTCCTGTACGTCTTCTCGGCGCCAGGTAGTCTCAATTCCGTCTGGCCTGCAAATCACGTCGAGTCGCACGGACACGCACTGTCGCTTGCCGAGCTCAGCTGAAAGTTAACACGGGCTTTGAGTAGAACGTCGTTTATTTAACAATCATGTCATAGTAAGGCTCACATCCTCTACATTCAGCCAGCGAGTAAAATTATTGATTTCGTCTCATTCCACACTTAATTCCATCCAACTCCTCAGGCCTCAGGGCTCCGAACTGAGAAATTCTGCACTCGAGGACTGTTCCTTTTCGACGACTCTGATAATGGGCATCAGCACGTACTCAAGTATGCACATACGACATATCGATAGGTTAGTAGTCCATCTCCTACGGACCGATGCAGTTCACCGATTCCTGGCTAATCAAAATATGCCCAGATGTTCTGCGGCCGCCTTCCGACGTTTTCCATGAGCGATGATACTATTTGAAGAAAGGGATTCCTGCAAGCTCCTGGTAGGGGCGTCGATATTCCTAACCTAAACTGGAACAGTCGTAGCTGGATGGTCCGATGATCATGTATAGGAAGCGACCGCAGTTCTGTGGCATATGGCGTGCTGCTTCCCTCCTTTGCTTGTGTTTTCTCGTGCACTATTTCCTCGACTCCGTATCTGTGCTTCGAGTCCATTCACGCCGGTTTACGCACACTAGTCATTGTAAATTGTATTACGATAATCGATATAATTCATATATTATTAGGTAGACACTAGGGTCAAGTACAATAACGGGAGAGCTGCGTGCCATCATTAAAGAAGACACGACTGGACGTAGCCAAATCAACCCTCAATGAGAGACTTGACGAGCTTCGCGTAGACTGTATTTGCAGTGGCTGCAGTGCCGCAGCCAACCAACCCACTTAGCTCTCCGCGATGTCCATGCATCTAAATACGGTGTATATCAAAGGTCGTTGAGCCGGGTGTGGTGTCGAATACGGTGATAAGCGTACCTTCGGTAATTTGATCATCTTCCAGAGGCACACAAGTCCCGCGCGTCTTCTCCTACCATGTGCATGGCGAGCAGCAGTCGCTCCAGGAGTATATGGTCGTCGCGTCCAAAGGCTTCATAAATCGCGACGGTTGAGATTGATTCTAGGCGCGAGGAGTGAACTTAAAAACCACTGTGTATGCGTGACTAGTTCTATAGTGGGAGCTTAGTATATGTATGTTGGAGCGATGCCGTCCAACGTTCTGCGTCTCGCAACTTTGTCGCCGTCCGCCAGTCCAACTGACCCTCCGGCCTCGATTCTGAGTGACTGCGTCTCCGGTAATACGAGGCCACGGCAGAACATTCGTCGAGGTTGTACCCCGCCCTGCACAAACTAATTCAGTGCCCTGCGTCCCCGATGTCGTAAAGTATAGTGACTAGATGTGTTAAAGAGCTACGTGAAGGCGAGGGAAGTTGACAGATAGATCCGGCGTCCACTGAGAGGCATTTCGGGTAGCTATCCGTGAGTCCTCAATTCGTAACTACGAAGGGAAAGACACACCTTTTGAACGACGATACGAGATACATTCGCCTTTCATCGTCTCATCCCAGCGCATTACCATGACCCGTCTCTACCTCGCTTCCTGGGATGGCAGTCACGTCGCGCCAGAGATCGTCAGGGCGTCGATTCCCCGATGGCACTACAATCATTCAGCAATGGAAGCCATCAGTATTCTAGCCAAAGACATACCTTCGTACAGGTGAAAATCACTCTACCTAATGACCTCGCCTCCATTTAGGACGAGAGTTCCAAGACACGATATAAGATGGATGAGGGAACGCCTCCATGCAGGGAGTGTCAAGTAATGTCGTAGAGAAGCAACATTCAGCGCCTGCACTGCCAGAGTCTCAATCTTCAGGCATTTACAGAACGAAGCAAAGACGAACCAAAGCTAAAGCAAGGAGTTGGGCTCGGTCCTGTCACATGACACGTGTCACGGTAGTGCCGGACCGTTCCAGCCACTCGAACTTGTCGCCAGTCATGCATCCATGGCTGATATAGAGCGCTGATATAACAAGTTACTTACTGTGGAGCTCTATTCACTGTCGTCCGTCGCGAATGTAGGCGCCTGGAAGTCGTAAGCCAGCGCTATATTTGGGTACAATCTCAGGGGCTCCACGTGCTCGTGTGGAAATCGAAAAGTCGGAGGTACTGTCTTGAGTCTGCTCCACTCAGTAGTAGACAATGGTGAAGCGCAAAGGTGTCTGGGTGCGCGACTACGACTTGCCCCCCTTTCCAACCTATCCCAGCACGTCATCATTCCCCTCATCTTCAACCTCCCTCTACTCCACCCCGCCTCCAGCAAAACGCGCTCGAAAAGCCGCGCCAAAAGTCCAGGATCCCGATGCGCCGCCACCCGAAAAGCGGCTCGCCATCTTCAAGAAGAAATGCCCGCAGAATATCCTCGAGCGCGTGCACCGTGTGATGCAGCAGCGCTTCTTCATGGTAGATCGCCAACGGAATGGCAACGAGTTAAGGGAGAAGTTCAGTGTGCTGGGGTCGACTGGGAATGTGAGTGGCTTTTGGGAGTTTGATTTGGAGGCAGAGTGTGATGCCTGTATGAACGTGCTGACAGTAAGTACGATCCAGGTGTATACCGTCTCGATTGATAAAGTCCCGTCGTGTACTTGTGAGTCTTATTGCAGCGTTTTCCGCGTCGACGCAGCATCTTATTCTCTTCTTGCGTGGAAGGTCCGGACTATTTGAAGGGAAACCATTGCAAGCATATCGTTCGTCGTCTCTGTTGACTTTTTTTGGTGTATACCGTACTTACGCTCCTACGTCTAGTTGTTCATTTTCTTGAAAGGTACGACCGAACATCCCGCAGCCCAAGCCACTGATTGACTCCATCGCGCCGCAGTTCTCCAAGTCACGCAGGCGTCGGGCCACTGGTATCAGAAGTGCGTACTATGCGTACTCGTTGTTTTACCGTAGACCAACTCATATATCCTAGGGCCCTTCTGACAACCGAACTTCAAGACATCTTCTCCCAAGCGCCCGTCGCACCCAACGCCATCCCCGTAGCTCCAACAGGCGTCCGCGAAGAGTTCGCTCGCCTAACGGGTCGCCCAATTCGCGTCTCTCCATCTCCTTCGCCGTCACCATCTCCACCTGCTTCACCGGACTACCGCAACCTCGATTTCATCGACCTCACTGTGACGCCTCCGCGCAAGAAACAAAAAGGAAAAGACAAGGAGAAAAGGAGGGACAAGGGCAAGGACAAGGAGAAAGATAAGAGAAAGATCCCCGGCCCGGACGACGACTGCCCCATCTGCTACGAAGGCATGCACGAAGTCGACGTCAAGACGCTCCAATTCTGCGCAGAATGCGGCAAGGCCGTGCATAACGAGTGTTTCGGACAATGTGCGTCTCTCTTCCATCTAACTTTTTGCCATTGGCCCGGTATCTAATATCGACTGTAGGGAAGACCACGGCGCAGTCAAAGGGCCACGATATTACATGCGTATACTGTCGTACGAAGTGGGTTTCCCCTGCTGCTGCCGCTTCGACAAGTGCTGCTCCCGGTGCTGCTGGAAACGCTCGAGCTAGGGTGTCGGAGGGGTATCTGAATCTCTCTGGCGTCGCGGGGCTGAGCCCTGTGAGAGATACTAGCACATGTGAGTCATCGTTGTCTTCGTTACATAACCACACAAGCTACGGCTGGAATTCGACCTCGTATCCCGTCCGCAACCGCGTTCAGCGTCGTCGTTCTCTCTTCTCTTCTTTAAAGCTGCGGTCGAATGGTGCTAAGTATACTTTGCCCTATAGATTACAACGGCCCGCGCCGCGGGGAGCATTACTACGGGTACCAAGATTACGACGACTTGTACTGATTATGACTCTTCATTTGATGCTTGGCGTTTTGCGTCGATCTCTCGGGCTCTCTCATACTTCATCGCACCAGCAACGACTGGACTCCTGCCTACCCCACTTCTTCGCTACTGTACCCCCTTTATTCTGCGTATATCCTGCGACTAATTGTAATGTATTCCATTGAAATTCGTGTATATACTCATATATATATATATCAGTAGTACTTGGCCTTATAGACTTCTTGGTATTTAGATTACCTTACCACGCGCCGTTGTTGCTGTTAATATTTACATCGCCTGATCTTATTGCATTCACAACAATTCCGTGACCTGCTTCCTCGGACCAGTGCGTTGCCACCTTTGTTTTTCACCCCGCACTCAAGTTGAACACGGACATTCGGTATGATCCTTAGTTCGTCGACCGTTTGCACTTGCGCTTTTGTTCCGCGCGAGTTTGTTCCCTTTGACTGTGCAGGATCAATCGATCACCAACGAATGTTAACGGTTGTCGTTTTTTGAAGCCCGGAAGGAGAGGCCTTGGATTTTGGACAAATTTTGGTTTGACGACACTACCCAGCGGCCATGACTCGTGCGGGAATGCTCGCCTCGGATGATACACATGAGAGTACGTACCTGCCTGATCCTCCAGCGTACAAACCCCAATTTCATCAGGCACTTGCTGGCCCTGTACTCTACGGCGCAACCACGCAACATGTAACAACATTGTCCTGGGAGTAGTAAAACAACTGCCTAATTACTACCTACAACCACACCAGTCCGTCAACAAAGAGTCAACACAAAGCTCTCGAAAGCAAATACACCACAGCGTCTCGCAAACCGGCTGGGACAACAAACATGCACCAGTCACATATGCACAAATTCACGAATGACGAGTCACCAGCGTCCATAACGTCCGAGTTCGAATCCGAGCTGAAGGAAGTCCAATCACCCATCAGGTACCAATCAACTCAATAACCGCCCACGGCCCACCCCAGGCCCATGACTGCGGCACCGAGCGCCCACGCTTTCATCTCAGTCGATGCAGACGCAGCGCCATTGAAATTCGTGGCGCCTCCCTGGGCGGCGGTGTTGGTCCCACTTCCACCTGACGCCCCCGAGGTGGGGGAGGAGGCAGTTGGAGATACCGTTGGGACGGAGCTATATTGACACGGAGAAGACGAGGTTAGAACGTAAAAGGCAGGAGGAGGAAGGAAGAGGAGGAGGAAGAAACCGAGGACGTGGGTAGAAGGGGGATGGATATGAGCGCATCGATTACTCACAGAACAGTTCCGCTCCCAGACCCGCGCGTAACAACCGCGGTGTTCGTCGCAGCGCCAGATCCAGTGATGGAACCTGAGGCGGGGGCAGAAGATGCCGACGTGGAGGGCGCGATGGAGGAGGTGGAAGAGACCTCGGGGCCAATGGCGAACGGTGACGAGACTGCGAACTCGTTGGTGATGTTGCTGATATCCGTCGCGCGGAGGGTGTAGCCGTCCCTGTTGAGAGTTGTTTGTGAGTACTAATACGTACTACGACAACGAGACTAAGACGGGGAGGATGAATAATAGAACGGCGGGTAAACGGGTGCATGTGAACAGCGGAATAGAAAATAGAAACAAGGACAGGGATGCGAAGGCAAGTAAAAATAGCATTTTGTAAATATACGAAAGGCAGTGCACCAGAACCGCAGAGGAGACTGATAGAAGGATGTATGTGCGTATCATGTGCAGTAAATGCACAGTGCATGTACGTCAATAGACGGGCAGCACACGGTCGACGCGTTCAGCGTTGTAGGCAATGGGGATGTGAATGGAAGCCCAGACGTCCATTGCCGAAGCGAGTGTATTCCCAAAGAGAGAAGACACCTCCGCCAGTGTGAATAAGCGCATGCCAGCTGATCATCGCGGCCCACGGTGCTGCGAAAGATGCAGAGGCATGGAGAATGAATGCACGGCATCTGCTGATAGGCACGTATACGCAAGCGCGGATGGATGCGAAGCCAGGAAGGTGAAACGACCATGTTCAAAATGAAAGAGGGGACAAGCAAAAAGCCGGCATGGCATGGCCGAGAAGGTCTATATGACGAAATGTGCTTCACGCGTGTGTGAATGGATGGCAGGATGGGAACACAGAGAATGGAATGATGATGACAATGGCAGGATCCGAGGAGTGGCGGGTGTATAGGCGACGCAGCATGGCCGCTAAGAAGGCCGAAGCAACAGTAGGGAAGACACCACCAGCAGGGGGCAATCGAGCAGAAATCAAAGAAATGAAGAAGTATATACTGATGAAGACGAAGAATCTGAGCTAAAACACTACGCACTGTGCGGGAACCGCGGGGAGAGTGACGTTCGCCCCACCATCTGTTGGACGCTGGTTGTTGAGGAGGGCGAAGTCGGAGTTGAAGGTGGGGTGGTGGAGGAAGACCGAGAAAGTCGAGAAGCGAGATCTGTGAGCAGGATGAAATTAGTCAGGGATGGAAAAGATTGACGGGTGCCCAGCAGAATAGGGCAAATAATGAGAGGAATGGGTGGAAATGGGGATGTGGGAGGGGAACACCGAAGGCGGACACGATGGGGAGAAGGAAGAACTCACGTATCGGCCGCGTCGTTTATCCACGTAATTCTTGTGTCGCCTTGAGAATTGGCATTTTGGAGGGGTTCGATTTGGAGGGCAGCGGCTACGGCGGCGAAGAATGCGAGCGTGCTACAAGGAGGACGTTGGTCAATAATTGTGGTGAGACAGAAGGAGAAGGGGAGGTGGCAAGTGCTACTCTACGCCACTTGAGGGGGAGTAGCTTCTTGATCCTCTCGCTGCTCTCTCCAGCAGAGACGACGAGATACTCACTAGACTGATGCAAACATGGTCGGTGGGAAGAGCGAAGAGCACAAGAGGGTGAATCCGGGAATGAGCTTATATATGTAACAGGCCCGTGAAGTGTGAAATATCTCCAAGCGAGGAGAAGCATCGGGAACGGGCAGCGAGGGAAGCAACGCTGAAGACACGCATTTATTCGTGGATTATTCAGGGGATAGGGGTATAAAGGCATACATCGCTAGGCAGTGTAGGCACCGTCGAATGACCGTGTGACAAAAACTATAGTTGAGGCCATGCACATTGCAACTTGCAGGCCAGCCCGAAGCGCTCGGACCGTTGATGTCGACCACATCCCCCGTTCAGCTCGCATTATCCATCAGAGAGCTACTATTTCGCATATTCCTACATTCGACGAACCAAAGCAACGCAGTCAATGCTCGCGTTTGCAAACTCTGGTCAAACGAGGCGCTCAGCATCAACTGGTATAGCATCGATGCGGATGTCTTGCTGAATCTGCTGGAACCTTTCGGGGAGACATCAAGCCTTGTGAGTGACATATGCCCAACGGGCGACTGATGATCTTCCTCATCGTTTGTAGTGGCCTTTCGGAATCTCTAATGCTGAAGCCTGGGCACGCTTCGACGAGTACGCATGGCGGGTCCGTGTTCTGTCTTTTCCACCAGATGTCGACTATCCTTGCACCATATTCAACCAAGTTCTCAACAATAAATTCGAACGGAATCGACCTCTCGTTCCTAACTTGATGGCAGTGTCGATTGACATTGAGCCCGACCTCGTACACCGTATCATAAACCTGTTTGGCCATTCATCAGTTCAGAGATTGACGCTGGAGCCGTATATATTCGATGACTTTTGGGGGTGCTCTGAACCGCTTGAAGTGGCATTGACAATCTTCGAGTCCGCTCTTATCAATATGCCCTCCTTACGCACATTTCAAATCTCATCCTCAGAGTTCGACATCGAAGACGAAGAGAGCCGCGTGTTAGTGCAAGCATTCGCGTCGATTATCGGCAAATTCGATCGGCTCGAAGAAGTGCAGATACCTGGATCCTGGCTGACGGACCCTGTGTTGGACTCCCTCGCAAGTCTCCCAGGCCTCCAATCCCTCGAAATACAAATGTGTGATGCTCCGTTCCCCGCGCAATTTACTACGATACCAGCCATTACCAACAATTATTTTCCGTCCCTCGAAAAACTGGTGATGAACACAAGTCTCAGTCAAGCCCTCCTGTGGTCCTCACATCCCCGCCTCCCGCAGACTCTGACTTCACTGCGCATTAATTCAGACGAAGATGAGGTTGATATGTGGGCTCGTCTACTCGAGGTCATCGGCTCACAGTTGCGTCATCTCAGCACACTCATTCTCAGACAATATTTGGATGCCTATTTTATCGTTGAACACGTCGCTCCCCTTTCCCTCGACCTGCGGCACCTCCTCTCGCTCTCCGAGTTGCGGCATGTATTACTCGACCTGAGGCACGATATGATCATCAACCCGAACGAGCTCATAGCACTCTTCAAGGCCCTCACGCGCCTTGAAAGCTTCCACATCCCTCGCTCTACGACTGTAGACATCTCTTGCCTCGCCGAAATCGCCCCCATCGCCCAACGGCTGGAGACTCTCGATCTCAACTGGCACACCCCAGAAACCCTCGCCGCACTCCCGCGCGTGCACCTCCCATTCTCCCAGCTGAGATTCATCCATGGGGACCTCCGCTGCGGCCTGCCCCCGATACCGGTCGCGGAGTTCCTCGAAGACGTGCTACCCCCGGAGTGCAGCATCCCCGTGACGTGGGGCTCAGTTCGCGGCATCTCCAACAAGGAAGCTTCAGTTTACGACGTACGTGAGGCATTTTCGCGCACGAGAGAGAAATATCGCAGACGGCGAGGACGAGCGTGGGCGTATATCGGTCCTGTGGGCATGGGGCTACAAGCCTAATGGGTGGCGAGGTAGCGAATGATCTGTGCGGTTTAACTTGACACGGCCCCCAGCAAGGGCGAGAGTGTAGTGAGATTCAGGCCCTGCCTTCTGATCTCACATCACACGAGTGCTAGTCACGACACGAGGCTCGAAAGCGGTGAATGGAGGCGCCCTCTGAGAGAGGCTATCCATTTGTACCCATACGAGCATAGGGCTTCCGACTTCGTAGATGATTAATTACTGGACATGGTATATGATATAGATGTTTTAATTGAGTATTGAGCATGAGAGCCTAGGTGTGCGGGATGCATCGAATCTTTTAATACTCTCCTTACATGCACCTAGTAAGCTTCGTTTGTTTAGAAGGGGCATTCGGCATCCTCGGTCGTGTCTAGTCACAAATCCCGCGTGTGCACACAGCTTAGACGAGGAAAACCAGTTTTGGGTGATGCTAGTTCGACTATCACTGTCGCCCTAATGACCCGCTTCCGATCCTAATGGCGCAGCGGGGACACAGTATGCCCTGATATCGTTGGTTAGGTACTGTGGCGGGGGTCACTTCGGTCGCTCTAACCGTATCGACCCTCTTACCCCGGATTGAATGACCTTTTACACCGTGTTACGGTGATGATTCGACGCAAACACAGGGGCAATCGAGGATCACCGAACACAGCGGTAAGTTGACGGCTCCTATTGCACAGCGTAAAGTGAGCCGCGTGAGGACTTGGACGTACCATTTCCCTCCGCAATGACAATCCTCGCCAGCCATGGATACCAATATTACAAACGCATTAATTACTGATAAACATCGTACACTGATAGGTAATCCCTATACTCTCGCAGCCCAGGGTTAGTTACATCAAATACAAATACAAATTACATCAACTTCAGGCTTCAGCATTCCACGTCAAGTTTTCCATTCGCCTTATGAGTCCACCAGTCGCTGGAGCTTCGATATCGCATGGCGATATAGATGATTTAAAGCTACTGCTTGATGCCCAAGACGTTTCGCAAGACACGGAGAATCTTCTTCGAATGCGAGCGCCTGAGGACCCGAGGCGCCTCCGATCGGGCGAGGCGTGGACGGATGGTGCTATGGTCTTCGTAGCCGTCATTGCCGCGCATCACCCCAAACTCATCAATCCGGGAGACTTTGACTGGAGTCCTCCTGCGTTCCTGAACTTCCCCGGCATCAGGTACTCTATCGTCGTCGTCATCTTCATCATCATCTTGGCTATCGTTGACATCGTGTTTGTCGTATCCTGCGGGCTCACCATCGGCCACTTTCTCCTCCACGAGTGGGTCGATGGCTTCAGCAGTGTCCCCGCTGGTGATACTGTGGATGGAACTGCCTGCTCCGCTGTCGGCAGCGAGTGTATCGTCCCCGGAGCTTGGGTACTCTTCGCCATCCGGAGCTGATGTTTCCTCCGATTTACTGCATTGAACCCGCGTTCCCTTACTGCCAGTAGCACCCATTGCGCGCACACGCTCTTGGGCATTGGTTATCAGCGCAATGGGCGACCACCCGGAGTTGTCGTCTACGATGTCGAGGTCCTTGATTGCAGGCCCACGGCTGGCTTTGTCGCGAACAGGCTGTAGCTCGGTGACCAAGGTCATCTGCCACAATTATCTATCAGCAGCCGCCCGGCCCAAATACGATAATTGAGTATACTCACCACGAATGGGGTGCGGAGGACTCCAGACGCATCCACATAGGACACCTCAATATGCTGAAATACGTCTTTGTTTGGAAGGCGCGTGATGTCGGGTCGAGCACGGTAGAGGGATTCCAGAGCGCGACGCGACTTTCCAGATTCATTGAACGTGTAGAGAACTACCCCCGTCACCCCGTCGTATCTAACGATGAAGCAGTGCACTTTGTCGTCGCTATTCTCAGAATCTCCGAGCCTCGCAGTGCACATGCCACAATCTTCACCAAGGACGACGTGTCGTAGGGAGCGCTGCAGCAGAGGCTGCCATCCAGCCCGATCTCGCTCGGCGACCCGGGGACGCGTGCGGACGTTGTACGACTGGAAGTAGCAGCGCTCTAGGGATATCTCGGGGTGTACATTGGAGCAGCAGAACTTGCACCAATTCTCCCAGACGTGGGGTGCTGTGAGGAGCCGCAGGAAGTTTTTGGCTAGCTCGAAATGCCTGCGTTCATGGAGCGTGGCCATGGTTTGTATACTCTTGTGTGGTAGTGGTGGAATATCACAGAAAGGATGTGGCAGTAAGAGGAGATGAAGTGGTCGAAAGCACAAGGAAAGTGAAGAGAGAGGTGGACGATGGTGGCGGAGTTGTTTCCCAGTTCAGGGTCATCGTCCCAATGCCCACCAAACATACTAAATTAGGAAATTTCGTTAATCTCCAGAAAATAGAATATATATTGCGTGAGTAGAAATGTGGCCTCGCTGTCGAAATCTATGCCTGATGAGTAGGAGACAGAAGTCTAAACTTGTAACTCACCATCAGATTCATCGCCTTCACAGCCCTCACGGATTCTCCCAGCGGAATATTTGGAGTTCGTAGACATCTATGACCTTTCGTCGATCTCTATACAATTGACAGGCAGAGATTAGACAAAGGTGTAAGGCTCTAAGGCGCGGGTCGTAGATGCTACGTTCACGGTGCATCATAGATCCAGGCGTCTGATGTATACCACAAGGGAAAACGCCTGGAGATGAAGAAGAATGGGATCATACTATCACCCATGAACTCAGGTTCAGCCAAAACGGCCTAGAGGCGATGATTCTCACCTGAATTAAATGAGAAAATAGGGTACGGGGCCGAGAGTGAACCCGTCGCAGCCAAACAGTGTCAGCCATCGCCGATAGTATGCTGTTCCACGGTAACGCACAATGATCCTTGGGTAAGTGATGCGAGATTTTTTCCCGTCTTCCATGGAGCTACTGAACGTCAACACATGAACTATCCACGCGAAAGCTTAATTAAGACTATGGCGTCGCTGAAGTACCGCCGCGCGTCGTGCTGTTGATATGTGAGGGAGTTTCTGGGCACAATCAAGACATGAAAGATGCTAGGATGAGAGGATGGCTCGGATAAATGAACCTGGGCTGCTGGAGAATTGGCGCCATGCACGGCTGAGGCGTCTGGCTCCTTGCCGACTCCGAGCTCTATATAGCTGCAATATGTTGAGGAATACGCATCATAGAGATGAATAGATAGACACTACATACTTATCTTGCATTAGCTGACACTTGAGCTTGTGCGCCATACCCCGTTAGTCCCGTAGAAGGTAGGCGGTCACTTGCACCAAGGAATCGATCGCAACCAGTCGAAATCCTACATCATGACCGCCGAGATATCATTAACGAGGTTGACTATCTAACGAGTAAAAAGGAATCACCATTGACCAATACCGCCCAACCCTCTATTGTGACAAGGCCGAGGACATCGATGTGACGCTTTGAACGTTGAAAACTCGAGGGAGGACAAGCAGGAGGATCAAAAACTTTAGAAGACCTTTAGCAGACCCCTGGATCCTTGTCCAAGTTCTCGAGATGGCTAGAGGTTGAAAATGTGGTCCGGGGCACCGGCCCGCTCAAACCAAGTCCAAACAACTCGCAAGCAACTGTCAACAGCCACTAACGCAAACGAACGAAGTTCATCAAAAGTTCATACTCACCATGTCCACCACATTTCCACTTTCCTACACTAGAACGATCAGAAATGCTCCTCAAATATCAACGAACGCATCGACACCTGCTATTCCCGAACTAAATTTGTCCTGAGAGACGTTACCCACGATTCGCGAATTCATGCACCTCTCTACCTCTATCAATCCAGCTTACCACATTCTCTATACCTCAACGGGACGAGTGCTGGTGTTGATGAAAATTCTCCGCGGTTGTGGCTGAAGGAGGTTTCACAGTGAGGAGGATGAAGATATAACGATTTCGACGCAGAATCAAGTGAGTTCTCCTCTGGCTCGTCCTCCTCCAGCCATCCAGCACCCCACTTACTGTATCAATCCTTTGTCCAGGGAGAGCCGATCCTCCTCAAACACTCCGAACTGCATCCCATATCTAGAGCCAGGGCATCAGGTCTACGCAACGGCTTGAATTGGTTTTTCTGCGATCCATGGGGCTCTGATCTGGTGCGCCATGTTTTTCTGGATCTTTTTTGGGTCTACGTTTTGATATGATTCGTATCGTTTTTCCACTAGTCTCGCCGCTTGCGCACATACAATGTATAGCGTACTCCTGGATAGGTGTCGGTAGTTGTCGGCAACCGTTAGGACATCTCTTTATGATATAGAGAATAGGACAATTCCTTAGGCTCGACCACACCTATCGTGTTCTTTACGTCTGTTCGTCCTATTATCATAAAGTGGTTTGCTTCAGCACGGATCAATCAATCACAGCGAAAATCAATGAAGAGTTCGAAACCCGTATCATGCGCGCAGGATCACCGAAGGGTCTGTGCGCACGGGCCGTACCTGTATAAGAGCTCTGGGGGCAAACAACGAATGTGGTTGTTGTGACCTCGTCGTCACTTGGTTGGCAAAAAATGCCGGTCCTAGAGGAAGGGCGGATTGACCAGCAGATGGTCTATGCATATTCTGGTATGTGCTGAACTCTCCTCATCCTTCCCCGTCGCCTTTCCGCCCTTCTGGTGGCCGGGCACCCCCGCCACTCCCTGTCTCCCCCCTCAAGCCACCCGCTCTGAAGCGCTCCTCAGATCCTGGTTGTTTACCCCTCTCGCGTCGCCCCGCCTTCCTGCCTTCCTCTGCCCCGTCCATACATTTCTCATTGCCACACACTCCCACCCAAAAATTTCAGCCCCACTCGCCCGCGAAATCGCCGTTCTAGATGCCAAGTCGACTATTTGAGCCTGGCTCGCAGGCCCGGTGCGGTCCTTTTCTCATTTCCGTGCCTTTGGACGTCAACCTTGCTCATTAGTCCACGTTATAGGTCTATCCCAACTCGTTACTCTTCACCCACGGGCTCCATTTATGCGCGTGATAAGTATGGCACGCATATACAGAGGTATTTGGGCTTTTTTAGGTCAATTTCCTGCACTTTGCTCGCTAGGGTGCAAATCACGTCAATTCCCCTCGACGTCCTGCCTCCGCCAAAATCCCAATCCCTCATGGTGCACCATGTTATGGCCGTGTTTCTCCCTTTCCCGCGCCTTATTTGCCGTTAGTACGTGAGATCCCCCGTTATTCTCCTGCGCCTCGATTCTCGTATTGTACGTGCATGCGTGAGAGGTGGATATCTAGAAACCGTGTGCTGATTGGGGCTGTAACGCAGAGCTACAGTGCTGTATGCCTAATTTGTGGATTCACGAAACGACTGCGACGAAGCCGTTCATTCTTTATTGTTATAGCCCGTAGCGGGTGGCCACTTACATGCAACTCGCTGATGGAGCCCGTAGCGAGTCCACCATGTCCTTTCTGGAGCCAGACTCCTTCCTGCTTCTGTCAAAGTAAGCGGGGCCGAGTCCTTCCTCAACGTAGATAACGCGACCGTCATCGGTATGCTATCGTCCCGGTGGGGATCCCACACTTACATACTCTGATCATGCAGTACCCAGTAGCAAAGAGGCTCTCGTACGACCTCAGGCTAGGCTACCTCTGCGAAGCTTCTGGAAAGTGGCGCAAGATATATGGTTCCGTGGTATGTTTTCAGTGCGTGAGATGTCAGTTGTGATCAAGTTGTGTTGTAGAACTATTGGGCCGACTTCAGCTTTCCTTTCACGTTTCCTCCTAAAACAAAGGCCTTCCGTTCCGGGTCCTCTTTGATCCCTTGAAGGCTGTCAGGCGCTTGTTTCTTAATTTCTCCATCTACAAATACCCAGCACTCAGCTGCGCTGGAACGTCGCCATGACATTGGCTGGAATGTAAGCGCCTGCTTTATTCTATACTGTTAATGCCAGGGACCTGAACTGACCAAGCCAGATGATAGTGAGTCCATCCGACGGGCAAGAAAGTAATTCCAAAGCGTTCCGCTCTTGTGGACGGACCTTGATCGTCTGCATAGGCCTTATCATGTATCACAGTTGCCTATGCAATGCCGTGGTTTGCTTTCCCTGCGCGTATTCTGTTCTTGCGAACGTTTTAGCTCCTACGATGCGACCTATCGTTTTGTTAGTGCCCTAGGTTGGGTACATTGCCATTGTCTGCAACGGTCTCATAGCCGGTGAGTGACCGCACCGAGCATGAGAAACACACTGAGGATGATTGGCTCTGCGTTGGATAATTCAATGGTCCGCTGTATTCAATGAAACCAGCTGGTGCCCCTCCTCCTCTCTACATCAACATCGAAGCCTCTTTGACGTTAAATATCTCACGATGACCATCACCTGGTCGTGACACCCGAGCTTGTTTACTGTGGACCCCGATCGGCCTCGTGCTCCCCTTCTCTCCGAAAATAGCTGCCTAACGAGTCACATTGCTCATACCGAAGCCTTGGCACAAATTAACATCGCTGAGACTTCGACCAAATGATGATGAGAGATTCAGCTTACGTCCAACCACAGAGCAGTTCAATGTCCCACCGAGCCTATCAAACTCCAACACGGAACGATGTACAATGAAATCTGCTTCGGCCATCCACCACGACTTCGCCAACAGAATACCTCATTCCAGCATCTCTGCTGGAACGTGACAGTGGGCTCTGCCTTCACATCTGAAGGGTATTCTCTCTTTTTTGTTTCTTGAAGTATCTCATATACTTCGAACCCCAGTCTCGGACCCGGGGGCGGTTGTACTTATAAATATCCCCACCATCAAGCATTTCCGTCACCTTGGGCAGACTGGCGTACACTTCGTATAACCAACACCCGCGGACGCCGTTCATGCACCCGACGCTCTGGTTGTACACACACCCGTTCTCACCCTCGACAAATTATGCGAAAACCAATCACCTGGCAGTGGGGTGCTGAATAACCAACTCAACAACACTAAGGATTATATTCTCTTTAACACATCGTTAGGTATAAAAGGGGGGAGCCGTCGCCTCTATCTTCCAAGACCCAAAGTCTTACTGCAGTCGTCTCCTTACATCGCAATGACCTTTGCTTCGCTTTCCGCGCTCGTCCTTGCCTTCATTGCGACTGTCCAAGTCGCTCAAGGTGATCCTCTCTCTAGCCACCGCGTCACCTGCCGCCGACTAGGCTAACACGACGTTCTCTAGCTGTGTCTTTGCCTCAGAAGCGCGCAACTTGTTCTGGTGGACAAGTCACCGCCAACGCAGCCTGTTGTGTTCTCTTCCCGCTCATGGAAGACCTGCAGAAGAACCTGTTTGACGACGGCGCATGCGGCGAAGACGTACGCTCGCTCCATTTACAACCACTCTCACTTATTGCTATCTATTCTAGGCACATGAAGCCCTTCGCCTGACCTTTCACGACGCAATTGGATTTTCTCCTTCCAGGGGGTAGGTGCTCGGCCATTTGGATCGCGTCTCTATTACTGACTCGTCGAGGACAGTGTTATGGGAGGCGCCGATGGCTCTGTTATCACATTCTCCGACACCGAGGTCAACTTCCCGGCCAACCTTGGTATCGACGAGATCGTCGAGGCTGAGAAACCGTTCCTTGCAAGGCACAACATCTCCGCAGGAGACTTGTACGCTATTCACTGGCCTATTTGAGACTGAGGGTTGCCACTCACTACTTTCCGCAGGGTTCACTTCGCCGGCACCCTCGCCGTTACTAACTGCCCTGGTGCTCCACGAATCCCGTTCTTCTTAGGCCGTCCTCCTGCCAAAGCTGCATCACCCATTGGATTGGTTCCGGAACCGTTCGGTAAGTAACTGTTTGCGTCATTGTGCCGCAGACTGTTAACGACCTTGAATAGACACCATCACAGATATTCTGGCCCGCATGGATGATGCTGGATTCGTCTCCGTCGAGGTTGTCTGGCTCCTTTCCGCGTATGGTAGACACCATTTGCTCCAGATCTTATGGCTGACGTAGTGTACAGACATTCTGTCGCAGCAGCTGACCATGTTGACGAAACCGTAAGCCTTACCTTGAAATCGCAACCTTCTAAACTGACTTAATGTTGTAAAGATTCCTGGGTGAGTTTCGCATTTTGCATTTCTCTTGTAGCTTACACGCACTCAGAACGCCGTTCGACTCAACACCAAACCTGTTCGATTCACAAATCTTCATCGAGACACAACTCCGCGGAATTTCCTTCCCTGGGTAATCAATTCTCCTCATGCCCGATCCACGTACATATTGCTCACTTGTTGAATAGTACCGGTGGGAATCACGGCGAGGTCCAATCCCCACTCAAGGGCGAGATGAGACTCCAGTCGGATCACTTGGTTAGTCTTTACGCTGCTCTCTTGCACTGAGGCAAGATTTCTGACATGACATGTGTATCAATTCGACAGTTCGCTCGAGGTACTTGCAAAATCATCTTAATATATTTACATATTAAAACATCAAAACGTATCAGACGATAGGACATCCTGCGAATGGCAGTCCATGACAAGTAGGCATCATGTTCTCTCGCCGCCCTTTCTGCTCCGAAGCTCATTATGAACGATAATTAGACGATCAACAGAAGATTCAAGACCGCTTCTCCGACACGCTGTTCAAGATGTCGATGCTTGGACAGAACCAGGACGCCATGATCGATTGCTCCGATGTCATCCCCGTCCCCGCTGCCCTTGTGACCAAACCCCATCTCCCCGCCGGGAAGAGCAAGACCGACGTTGAACAAGCCGTACGGCTCGCTTTGTATCAGAGATCTCGCAACATCACTGAATTGCTTTCCCCCCTAGTGTGCCACCGGCGCGTTCCCGGCTCTCGGTGCTGACCCTGGTGAGTAAAGAGGCAACATAGACACCAGACATCCTCTTACCAGTCAATTCTTCTTTAGGCCCAGTCACTTCTGTTCCTCGTGTGTAAGTGACAACCTATGTCCCCATGAGTGCATTGACGCCAATGAACACCTTAGCCCACCTGCGTAAGCTAAGTAGATGATGTGATTCGCTATATCCTTCCTCAGTTCCGTCTTCGTTGTTTCTTGTTCATCCTTTCTTTGCCTCCCTGAAGATTGTTGGCGATGTACTTGTAGGAAATATGATGTTGAAATGAAATTCCCGTACAACTGGTGGGAACTGACAAGTGGGCCGCAACAAAGCATGATATTCCCCAAATCTTCCCGGCGTCATTGATTTTCGCGGTCGCTTCCACCATGCGGCTGGGCAGCTGAGGCTCAAAAGTATTTCACGTAGTCCTGGAATCGTTCCTTTCCGTATTTCGGAGAACATACCACCTCATTGCTCAATGCTCCTCCCTTTCGTAGGCTGCCGCCATTTCAACTTAGCGGGGTCTTCATTCCATTGCAATACCCTTGGTGTCGATACATAAAACAGCCATTCGAAATCACCTGGAATTCTGAAAAACGCAACGGCAGACATTATTCTTAGAGACGATAACTAGACGATACTGCGCATTCGGCACCGGACGGAATGGTTGTCGAATAGGATGGAGACATCGATGGTGAAACGGTATCATGCTTGCCTTCCAAGATGACAACTCTTAGCAAGCGGCACGGGTTCGACTCCCGTTCGATGTATTATTTTCGCAACTCCAAGAGAAATGTGTCGAAAAAGTTGAGGTGTCTGACATTTTTCCTACAAACTTGCCCTCTCTACTATGTGCTTGGTTCATTTCCCCTTCTCGGTCTCAGAAGCCCCACTTGATCGTAGATTACGGCGGACCCAAATGTTCCAGGAAGTAAAATTGGTGCGCCCCGCATGTTGTGGCGTGGGATCTACTATTTTCATCTCATGCTGTTCGCTTTCAGCTCTGGTCGTAGTGATAGATCATGGCCTCAAGATGGGGACGTTCCGACGCTAACATCACCGCACACAAACCTCACTTTCACGTACAAGGACCATGTTTGAGCGAAGATGATGCCCCACTCTAAAGTTGAACACCGACGACGCCTTCCGCAGCCTTCAAGCTCGAGACGAGAGTTGCTCTCCACATTGACGCAGGTTCCGTGAGCCACATATCGTGCCTGGATGACAAGACATACACGCCGACATATGCATAATCCGGTGCTGGATAGCACAGTGCATGCAACTCCGCGCTTACGCTCGTCGGTAGCCACCCTGTGGTGTTCATCGAAGGTGCCTGCACTGAGGTGAGCGACACCATTGATTGTTCTTAGAGCGGGGAATTGTCGACTCTCGTCTTTGGTCGAAGGGGAATTCTGAGCACCACAAGCATCAAACCGCGAAAGAAGTTTGGAACGGATATGGGTCAAGGAATGCGTATATCTCAATATCTGCCGGTAAGTAGGAGTCAATGTTAAGTGAAGTCATTGTCTAAAGTGTAGATGATACACGCAGATATCCCCTTTCCCCTTTCCCGAGAAGTTTACGAATAAAACGGTCGCCAAGCCAGGCCACGAACACACGATTACCTGACTTCGCTTTCCATGAGACATTTGCTAAAAATAACGCAACCTCATCCGGACTTTTGGCACGCCTATGATACGCCCGACGCTTCCATGTACCCTGCGGAACCGCTCCAAGGCTTGGCATCGTTCCGGAAGCAAGCCATGAAATGATACTGGTGAGAGTCCCTCACGTCTTTGTTCACGCGTATGTTCGAATTTTCCGTCGCAGTCCGCTGGCCTCGTCTTGGCGTGTTCTTCGGGAATTCCTTCCATTGAAACCCTACACGGCTCCCACCAAATTTGCTCCCACCAACTCGTCTCTCGGTACCTGAAAGCCTCACTACCTGAAAGCCTCACTACCATGGTATGTACACCATGAGGTATTCTGGCTTGGCTGAAGCGTTCTTACCAAGCTCATTCAGTGCCCATCTCACGAACGACAGCTTTCGTCGCACGTTGGCCCCCCTCTCGTGTGACCAGAGCCTACTACCCTCGACTATCCAAGCTCCAAATATTCTTGTTTCGGCCCTGCCGTTCCAGCTTGCCATTGCCTTTTTACGCCAATGATCTGCCAGCCGAGCGCCTGATAGAACTTCCAGAAAACAAGCTTCGTTTACAAGATCACATACCGATTGATTTATCCTGCAACAGTGTGATGAACTGGAAGGTGTACCTTCGAAGGTCCGCTCTGACTACGAAGGTGTCATGTCATACATCTGAAGTATTGATGTCCCGCCTGATCTCGTCACCCTGCAGTTTGTGCTCGTTGTCTCAGATTGCAGCGGACGCTAACCAACCCTTTTCTCTGTCTCGTAGAGCGGAAGTTGGCCTGACCTTGAGCCCCAACGCCTCGGCATGCTTTCGGTCGCTGGACACTCATGATGGGTACATCAATCATACTGTTGGACATGTCCTGCTGCACGGTTCGCGAATTCTCCGCGACGTGGCCTTTCAAAGCACCACGAAAGACTTCTTTAGGCAGAGCGAAGCCTCGGGACGCACCTGTTCGCCTACCTCTCCCGAACCCGTGGGTCTCGTTCCGTCGGCGAAGAAATTGTATAAAGCCTGGTCGAATTACTCTCCTTTTCCACCGTGAATAGCACTTTATATTTCACAATGGTCGTCTTCTCTCTTCTCTCGCTCCTGTTTGCCACCTCCGCTGTGATCGCTGCACCAAGCGATACTGAACGTTCATGCAATATTGCCAACGCCAAACTGGACCTTCCGAGCAATCAAACTGCCCTCACAAACCCCTCTTTTGCTCCAGCTTTCATCACCGTCGCGTTAGGTATTCAAAATTACACCTGCACTGACGCCGGGACGTTCACGTATGTCCTTCATTTATATACCCACGATGTTCACTTTCGCTCATCATCAACATTTTTAATGGCTGTTAGGAGCGCAGGGGCCGTTGCCGAACTATTCGACATCTCCTGTCTGTTTGGTACAAGCTCTTTCGACACCATCCAGGACAGATTCTTCACCGTTTGGAGTCAGCTCCCCAATAATGTGCCCGCTTCCTCTGTCGTGGCACTCTTCGGTTTCGATCGAACGCTTACAAACGTCGTGGAGCATTACTTTATCACGAACCCCATCACCGGCAGCGGTCTGAGTCCCAAGTGGGACTTCACATCGCGAGGAGCTACGAGCGGCAACCGCAACACGTTTGTCGTTGGTGCGCGGGCCGGCGGCATCCCCGCGCCTACAGGACCTCAAGACGTCGATTGGCTTCAGCTCACCAGAGTACAAGGCAGCCTAGCCGACGAGGTATTTAGGGTGGATACTCGAGGAGGACAGCCCTCCGCTTCGGTACGTTCAGCCCGTGTTCACCGTCTCCCGACACTACCGCTAATCACAATTTTTTCAGTGTACTCCTGGCTCACCCCTCATTACTGTGAAGTATACGTCGAAGTATTGTAAGGTCCATTGCTTGCTCGGGAGTTTTGTGGTTCTAGGGCTCTTTGGTGGATCTCTCTGACGGATGCTGGGTTTCGAATCAAGTCCCTATCCCTTTCTGTTTCCAAGTGCCCAGCGCGTTATAGATCACCCCTTTCGCTGAATTTGGATGAGAATATGAAGCTATTGGTTTCCCTTCTTTTGTTGGACATGAGCCAAGCAAAGCGTTAGACTTAGATCAAGCAATCAATATTGAGCAAGGCGTGAAATCTCTTCCCCAGAATACTCGTTGTCATATAAGACCTCAACACAACAGGCCAAGAACTACAGCGCCTCCGTATGGACCCTAAACGGGAGGATGCTGGTGGCGAAGTCAAGCGTCATTTTGCCTGTCAAAACCAAACCTTCGACTTCAAGAGTTATACTCTCCGACATGATCAATCATCAGGCTTTTTTCTTCCAACGCGGCGACATCTGCAGTGAATTCCAACAGATTCGAGCTCTGTTAGGCGATTATTTCCATCAGTGTCGTATTCAAAAGTATTTGAGATCATCGTGATACTGTGTGTGGCCCATCAACTTCCTCCATCAGTCCCACTCGCTCTTCGTGTTCGTAAAACCTGGATGCGGGACGATGAATGGTGTCCGTATCGATCGATCAAACAATAAAGACACACGCAGCCTTGAGCGGAAGAAACGTTTGACGTTTGTTGAACCGAGTTCACCAAGAGTTTGAGACTAAAGCAACATTGAAGCAGTCTGGGTTTTATAGCCACCGAATATTATCCTGAGCCCACGTGGCACCGGGTCCGAAGCAACTACCTTCGTCCACCGTACACCCACTAATTCTCAACTCTCTCACACAATCCCAAGGCATTGCTTTTCATGCTTCAGCGAAGGATCGCGCTATACACAAGAACCATAGAATCGAGAGTTCCTTCCGCAAGCCATTACTTGGTCACCTATACCGATCTTCTTGACAGATGGAATGCTATGGCCAATGGTTGACCGTCAAACGTCCTCCGCTGTGGACTGTGTCCTTCTGCAGTCCGTCTGTATGTCACACCGTGATCGACCGCGATCATCCAGAGAAACACCGGCCTCCGAAAACGATCGAACTGACAATTCAATATGTCGGCGTCCGGCGTATAAGGAGCAGCTAGTTTGGCGAACAGCAGAAGTACAACACCAGCTTCCTTCGCTTTCTTTTCTCCTCTCTTTCCTTGGGTTTTCATTCGATTCGCGTTCTCAATCCATATTTCGCAACAGACCACATCGGAATTCAAGTCCACCACCCTCATTTTATATAAAAAAAATGCAATTCAGCACCATCACGTCACTTTTCATCGTCATTGGGTGTGCTTTTATTAGCACGACGCTTTCAGCTCCGGTTCCAAACCCGCAGTTGGGCCAAGGTACGTCCGTATTCCAGGGTATCATACGGGGTTGCTCATGTTCGTCTACTATCTGATCTAGTGGTTGGCTCAGTTACTAGCTTGGTTGGAAGTACAACAGGATCAGTCGTTGGCGCGGTGGGAGGTGTCGCCGGCAGCCTCACAGGGTCCCTCAGTGGCCTCACAAACGTACTCAGCACCCTTCCCGTACCCGTCCCCGCCCTCGCTAACATCATCACCTCCGTCACCGTCGTGGTGTCCCCATTCTTCGCAACGATCCCCTCCGCCCTCATTGGTCAAGTCGTCCAGCTCATCACCACACTCCTCGTCACACTCCCCACCGAGCTATTGGGGACTGTGGGAGACATCCTAGCCGCCGTGTTCTCCATAGTCACTGGCGGCGTTACGAACGTCGACGTTGCTCTAGCATCCTTAGACGGTCTCGTTCCTGCTGCCGCTCTAGGACCTGCGCGAGAGCTCCTACAGGGTCTGCTCGCCCTCACAGCCGCGTAAACCTTCGCCATCGGTGCGTCGCTCTGGAGCGGCGTTTGTATTTGGCCTTGTCGTCTTTCACATGGTGCTTTGCTCTCTTCGTTGAAACTTTTGCTATGTATATATAGGCTACCAAGTAGTCACTCGTATCTGTTCTTCTACCTCGTAATACTGCTCGTCGATGGTCATCACTGTATCTTAGACCCACACCTTACTTTGCATTCAAATTAATTCCCGTGGCACTAAACATAGGATAATAACATCTACATGCTCTGCACTTCATCGCTTGACGAGAATAGCCAAATTCCGAGGAATTTGGAGTCCAAAGAGAGATTACAATTGGGCAAATAGAGAGTGACTTGGACAATGATCGGCTATGGCTACAGTACGGTATATACACGCTCGCCACTTGAATTGTGCAAAGCGAGCACGGCTGACCCTACACATTCACGTCTGTAGCTCCCGCAAGTTCTGAAGGAGGGATCGTCAGCGATCTCATTCACCACTTTTCAGCGGTAAAGGTATTTACCTTCAATACGTCTTCGTGTGTGAGGCAATTACAAGCCTAGGAAACCCGGAGCGAGCTTGGTCTTCACCCCAGTGAGCACATGGCCAACGGCAGTGTTGACATTGTCGAGGGCGTGGTTGAGTGTTCCCTTGACGTTAGTGAGGGCGTGGTCGACTGTGCCCTTGACATTCGTGAGGAGGGGCCCGACGATGCCCTTGGTGCCCGGTGCGAGGACATGTCCCAGTGTACCATTGACGTCCGTGAGGGCAGTCCCGACGGTGCTCTTGACGTCCTTGAGGGCAGTCCCGGTGGTGCCCTTAACATCCGTGACGGCTTGTTTGACGATAGGCGCAAGGCCGCCGCCAAGCGGCAGGAGGTCGGCGGCGGCCTGTCCGTCAACCGCAGACCCCAGGGGTGCCGCGTTCACAACCGAGAGGATCGCAAGGAAAAGGGTGGTGCTAATGAAACGCATTCTTACTAGACAATACACCTTAGCGAAGCATATAGGAAAATGTGACGAGGATGCGTACTTTGTAGGATGGTTCAAGACGTCGGTCCTTTTGCTACGATCCCCTGAGTATGGAGGAGTGAAGGTCTGGGGTCCAGTTCTGCGAACCGTGCGCATCTTATACAAGCCAGCGCAAAGACCGGAAGTTGCTAAGCTCGCATTCTAGTGCTCTACGTCACTTCAATCTAAAATGTCAACAGCGCCTATGATAAACATTAGTATGTCCGGCCGGCGAAGGTAGTCCAATGTAGCGCACATGAGTTATCGATGATAGTCGGAAGAAAGCGGCACTGGGATCCTGTATTGACATCGAAAAGCCCCGGAAGAGGGTGTCGTTCCCTCCACAAACCCTGTTCGGAGAGTCTCATGAGTTTCTCGAGGCAATTGGCCTAAAACATACCAGCCGTCAAAAATTCGGATCGCAGCCGAAATTCTTGCTTTCGTGGACTTCATTCCAGATGCCACTTGGTGTGGCTAAAAGCGAATTGGCGAAGCTAATGACGGGTCGCGTTCCTTGGCCTGACTCTAAATGTTTATCGCCAAGGCCGTCCAAGGCGGAGGGAGCAACAGATGGCGAACAACAGTAGAATGCTTGATCAGGTGTCGGCCATGATAAAGATCAAGCTATGCGAGCACGTCACGTTATAACTCGTATAGTCATTTCGAGTCCAAATAACGTACCCCAAACTAGCGAAGCAGGACGTTCGTTGATACCGTGGGCGAGCGACCACGGCTGCACTCCCCATCATCGAGGTATAAGAGGCAGGAAATTTTTCAGGTGTCCTCGAGGAGGCAGATGTGCGAGAAGGGAGTATTTTGGACTCTGAACGACGTCTACGGCTTGACGCTACAATACGGGTCGTCAATGAAATGGCGGCTCTACTGTACCACCAACAGAACTTCTTTGCAACTCTCTGGTTGTCCTCCCGCCATCTCGGAGCCCCCCCTTGAGTATATTTCACTCGGGTAGATTATTTGAGTAAAGATCCTGAGAGCACCAAGCATCTTCAGTTGGCGGTTGGCATCGAATTCGGGGGACGACGGCTCAGGCTTTCTCTGGGAGTCTGCGAGTGAACATACATACAGGAATAACGTTCACCGCCAACGCGTCACTTTGGAATATAGTTGGCCACCGGCTTACCTCGCTCACGTTTTCTCGCTTCTGGTAAAACCTAGGTATCGCTGTCGGACTCGTTGTCAAACGTGTCCGTTCAACTTTTGTCTCAAGCGCCCATCGGCGTTCAACGGACCGTCGCTTACCTTCTACGGGGAAACAACCACCGTCAACCACTTTCCTTGTGCTTTCGACCACTTCATCACCTCTTACAGGCCCACACAAACCATGGCCACGCCCTATGAAGGCAGGCATTTCGAGTTAGCCAAAAACTTCCTGCGGCTCCTCACAGCACCCCAAGTCTGGGAGAATTGGTGCAAGTTCTGCTGCTCCAATGTACACCCCGAGATATCCCTAGAGCGCTGCTATTTCCAGTCGTACAACGTCCGCACGCGTCCCCGGGTCGCCGAGCGAGATCGGGCTGGATGGCAGCCTCTGCTACAGCGCTCCCTACGACACGTCGTCCTTGGTGAAGATAGTGGCATGCGCACTGCGAGGCTCGGAAAGTCTGAGAATAGCGACAATAAAGTGCGCTGATTCGTCGTTAGGTACGACGGGGCGACGGGGGTGGTTCTCTACACGTTCAATGAATCCGGAAGGTCGCGTCGCGCGCTCAAGGCCCTCTATGGTGCTCGACCCAACATCACGCGCCTTCCAAACAAAAACATCTTCCAGCATATCGAGGTGTCCTATGTGGATGCAGCTGGAGTCCTCCGCACCCCATTCGTGGTGAGTATACTCAGTTATCGTATTTGGGCCAGGCGGCTTACGGTATATAATTGTGGCAGATGACCCTGGTCACCGAGCTACAGCCTGTTCGTGACAACGATAACAACCTCAAGGACCTCGACATCGTAGACGACTTCGGGTGGTCGCCCATTACGCTGATCACCAATGCCCAAGAGCGTGTGCGCGCAATGGGTGCTACTGAAAGCAAGGGAAAGTGTATTCGATGCAGTGAACCGGAGGAAACACCAGCCCCGGATGGCGAAGAGTACCCAAGCTCTGGGGACGATACACCCGCTGCCGACAGCGGATCCAGCAGCTCCGGCCACAGCATCTCCAGCGGGCTGAAGCCGTCGACGCACTCGCGGAGGAGAAAGGGGACGAGGGTGAGTCCGCGGGATATGACATACATGATGTCAACGATAGCAAAGAAGTTGATGAAGATGACGGCGATGATATGGTACCTGATGCCGAGGAAGTTCAGGAGCGCAAGAGGACCCCAGTCAAAGTCTCCCGGATTGATGAATTTGGGGTGATGCACGGCAATGGCGGCTACGAAGACCACAGCACCATCCGTCCACGCCTTGTCCCATCGGGGGCTCCTCGGATCCTCAGGCGCCCGCATTCGAAGAAGATTCTCCGTGTCTTACGGAACGTCCTAGGCATCAAGTAGTAGCTTGACCTCCGCGATGTGTCCGTCCAGGCGTGCCATCGGTATCGCCATACGATGTCGAAGCTCCAGTGACTGGTGGGCTCATAACCCGAATTTAATGTTGAAAGCTGAAGGATGAAGTTAATTTGATTTGTATCTGTATTTCGACGCAACGAAACTTGGATTCAGAGAGTATATGGACCATCTATCAGTGTACCATCTTCTTCTTGTTTATCAGTAATTGATGTGTTTGTGATATTGGTATCCATGGCTTACGAGCATTGTCATTGCGGATGGAATGGTACGCCTAAGCCCTCGGCCGCTCAAGTTGAGCAGTGGGCGTGGACTGCAATACGAGCTGTTAACTTCACGTTGTGCTTAGTGCCGTGTCGAGTCATATTTCCTGGAGTAACACGGCGTCATGTTGCACCTCACCAACAGCACCTACTGTGTCCCTACTGCCCCAGCAGGAGTGGAGGCGCAGTGCTTCAGCTGTGGAGGCGAAAATCTCATTTAAACACGGCTTAACCATAACCGTTGAACCTCAAGATATCCTCCTCTACGCTGATTTGTGACTTGTTATTCAATACTTACCTAACATCCTTGAGGTTTTGAGCGGTGTAGGTCAAAAGTCAGGCAGATTCGGTTAGGGCGTTGATCCTGTAAACGTTGGAGCGTTAGACCATCAGTGATAATCGAACTGGCACCATCCGAAACTGTTTCTCCTCGTCTCGTCTATGGCTTGTGCACACGCCGTATCTTTGTTGTAAGTAGAAGCGACCTATGACGCCGCCTGTACGAATGAAGTTTACCAGGTGCGTGAAGGATAGTATTAAAAACACATACATCGCAGACCATGGCCACTAATCAATGATCTACGAAGCGTATGGGTGCAAATGGATAGCCTCTCTCAGAGGACACCTCCATTCACCGCCTTCGAGCCTCGTGTCGCGACCAACACTCATGTAATGAGGGACCAGAGTGCAGAGCCTGAGTCACTCCCTCTACACTCCCGCCTCCGGGCTATTATATTCTATCAGTTACTCCATTGACTGGGGGTGTCGTATCAGGTCAAACTGCACAGTTTGTTCGCTAGTAGCTACCTTACCACCCATCAAACCTGTGGCCCCATGACCACAGGGCCGATATACGCCCATGCTCGTCCTCGCTGTCTGCGGTCTTCCTCCCGTACGCGCAAAAACGCCGCACGGACGGGATCAACGAAATCGCTGCGGACAGAACCCAATGTCGTGGGGATGCTGCATTCCGGGACGTCTTTGAGAAACTCCGCGACCCAGATCAGAGGTAGGTCGCAGCGGAGATAGCCATGGATGCATCTCAACCTTGCGAATGGGAGGCGCACACGCGGGAGTATGGCGGGGGCTTCTGGGGTGTGCCAGTTGAGATCGAGAGTCTCCAGCCGTTGGGCGATGGGAGCGATTTCGGCGAGGCAATAGATGTCTACAGGCCTCGAGCAAGGGATCTGGAAGCGTTCAAGGTGGGGGAGGGCCTTGAAGAGTGCGGCGAGTTCGTTTGGGTTGATGATCATAGTATATCTTATTTTGAGTGTCATATGCCGCAGATCAGAGAGGGAAAGGAGCGGCCGCATGGTCTCGAAGGAGCAGGATGAGCCGAAGCAGTAAAACGAGGGTTCTTCGAGATCCAATGTACGGAGGTTGCGCAACTGGGAGCCGATGGCTGCAAATAGATGAGCCAAGCCCTCAGCACTCCGATCAACGCCATAGTGGCACTAATGAATGGAGAGGGAGGTCAGAGTCTTCGGAAACCGTGGGTGCGAGAGCCATTTGATTGCTTTGCTGAAGCTTGTGTCAATGCGCAATGCCTCGAGGGATGGGAAATAACTGTCGCTCATGGGCGGTATGGTGGTGAATAGTGCGGGGGACGGGGTGATAAGCATTGGTATGTCAAGGGATCGGAGACCTGGAAGACTTGCGAGGGAGTCGACAACAGGATCCGCGAGCCAGAATGCAGGTATCTGTACTTCCTCCAGCTGGTCGAATTCCCCAATGATCGATGCAAACGCTTGGACCGCGATGGAACCCCCTTCAAACTCGCGATACTCTGGGACTCTGAATGCACGCAAGAAAGGCATATTGACAAGAGCGGATCGGAGAATTTTTAGCGCCATTTCAAAGGGCTTAGAGTCCATCCAGAGATCGTCGAATATATACGGCGAAAGCATCAATAATCGAACTGATGGACGTCCAAACAGGTTTAAGATATCGCTAACAATGTCAAAGGCGAAGTCAATTGACGGTGCGGTCAAATTTGGGACGAGAGGCCGATTGTGATCGAATTTAGTGGTGAGAATTTGGAAGCAATCTGGTCTCACAGACAGAACATGGACCCGCCATGTGTACTCGTCGAAACGCGCCCACTTTCCAGGACCCTCAGGTTTCAGCAGATTTAGTAAAGCACCTGAATCGATGCTATACCAGTTGATGCTGAGTGCCTCATTTGCCCATAGTTTGCAGACACGAGCGTTCACTGCGTTACTGTCCGTAGTTGAATGTGAAAATATGCGGAAGAGTAACTCTCTGATGGTTAATGCGTGCTGGACGGGGGATGTGGTGGACATAACAGTACAAGCGCTTTGGGTCGATCTTTCAATTTGAAGTTGAGTATCGCACGGTCATCATGTCCCCTGAGTAGTCCCTGAATGGATGCGAGTCTCTTGCTTCTTGCTCGCTTGGACGACGCTCGTTATATGTGTAAACTTGCACCTGTGTATATTAGAAGCAACTGCCTTTATACTACAACTCCCAACTTCGAGGCACAGCGGAGGCGTCTGCTCGGGGCTGGTACTGAGGCCGCGTTAAAGGCCATCTCTCCATAATATCGCTTTCGTTGGAGGTGTTGCCCCTCAGACGCAACGACACGTCGGCCAGATGTCCACAAAACTTGGCCTCAGATCGTCCGCTGGTTAGGATCAGCCGATTCAATGAGCGTCGATGGATGGTTGCGAATGGGGAGAGCGCTTCGTGATTCTGTGGTACGCGGTCTACATCTTTCATGACCAGCAGATATGATAATCGAGCAAATTATTAGTGGAGTTGACGGCTTTTTTGAGCGAATTTTGGAGACAGGCGCTAGGGAGCTCATGTATATGATCTATCTGTGAGGTCTATACAACCAATACGCCTATTACCTTGGCAACACAATCAAAGTATGCACAGCCCTGTAGCTGGTCGCTGAGCGCTTAGCCTGACTCCTCTCCCGCCGCTACTTACTATGAACTTCACGGCCTCACCCATTCGACACACGTTGTCGGTCAAAGAACTACTCTACGAGATATTCTCATACTCGAATACGGGTAGTAATGCTGTGAACGCTCGTGTTTGCAAGGCATGGTCAGATGAGGCACTCAATTTCGTCTGGTATGATGTTGAACTACGCAACTTGATCTCATTGTTGGCGCCTTTGGGGCTATCGTCGAGTTGCGCGCTGGTGAGTGAGATCTATGTATTCTGTGCTGGCAAGTCTGAATGATTGTTTGTAGGCCCTCTCCCGCCCGATCGCTGCCAGTGACTGGATTCGCTTCAATGAATACGCATGGCGAGTTCGCAACCTATCTTCTCGCTGGGACTGGGACCCATCCGTATTCGCTGAAATGGGCTCGACAAGCCGGGAGAGCGAACTCGTTCCCAACCTAGCTACGCTGACGATCGATTCTTCTGGTTCATACCCCATCATAGACCTTCTCGGTCACTCATCAGTCCAATCCTTGACACTGAGTTACCTCTCCGCGTATAACCTTGCTGAAAGCCTCGAAACTACTGGCGGAGCGAATTCGAAGCTGAGGATAATCCCTACGAAGATGCCTAACTTACGGACGCTGTCCGTGCAAAACAGGTCGAATCAACGGCAACCCAGTGAACATCGCGCAGTGCGGTACTTCGCACCCGTCGTTGACGGCCTTACCTTCCTAGAGCGACTTGTGATTCCCGACTTCTGGTTGACGGACACCCTCATCGGCCGCCTCTCATCTCTCCCTCGGCTCCGGCGCGTTGAAGCACTCCCGACAAAGAAGGGCCTCAGCTGTGTACTGCCGCCATTCAATGACCATTTCCCCTCCCTTGAAGTTCTCGCCTTGACGATGGGCCTTAATCAGGCTGCGACGTGGTTATTGCAATGTCGATACCCGAAGGCTTTGACTTCGTTATCCCTCACACTCCTCGAGTCTCCTCCTACAGATAACGAATGGCCCGCGCTTCTCGATGCTATCACGTCCCAGCTTCAGTCTCTACAAGAACTCCGCCTTATTTCGCCGCGTAACTGGGGTGGGCTCCCTGCTCAAAGGGACTTGAGTGCGGTTTGTTCCCTATCCAGGCTCAAAATTCTCCACGTTGTATCCACGAAAGAAGACCGTCACTTCAACCAGTTCTCACTGGTCTCAATCTTCCAAGCTTTACCTCAACTCGAATCATTCAGAGTACCGCATACAGGACCGATCAATCTTGCTTGTCTCGCCGACATTGCACACGTTGCCCCGAAGCTAGAGGCCTTTGAGCTTACTTGGGTAGTGGATACAATCCCCACGCACGTAGATCGACGATTTCCGCGCTTGAAAGCGCTGTGTGGTCGCCTCTACAGCTCATCCAGTAGAGTAGAGGCCGCCCTATTCTTGAGCCTTGTTCTGCCCCCAGGATGTTCCGTGGACCTTGTTCAATGTGGTACATGAATTCAATGAACTCATTGCTTCACTCATGGCAAGCTAGAGAAATTTGCTATACCCTCAATTGCACACGTCCATATTTATTTTCCGAGTTCAGTTATTTCGATGGCAGGACTTCCGCAACGAATTTGTAAGCTCAGAGTGGACTTTCGATCTTTATGCCATCATCGCATGTTCTTCAAGAGCCACAGATCTTCATGGACTGAGGCTAAGGGTTCGACCCACCGTTTCACACAGAGGCTGTTTTTGTGGAAGCGAAGCGCTCGTTGTACTTAGATTTGCGGGTGTTTGGCTTCAGCTCGTTCAATGACATTGCAACTACCTACTTATGTACCTGCTGAAGCGCTGAAGTCCAGGGTATGGTGTAAGTCTCGCGTTCTCGCCATCTTGGCCCAGCCTGGGAGAATCAGCGAGGAAAGTTGTATGCAACTGAGATCCGGCTCACCGACGGACGAGCTTCGAGAATCAAGAAGCCAGCTTCAGCCTTCGTCAATCAAGACGCGCGTGAGTGCTTTGTGGATTCCTCTGCATCGGATTATACTGACATCCTTCGCATGATTCTTCACTCAGAGTCATATGGCCCTCACTCATCACCTGACTTTGGGCCAGCCCCGACGTGGACACGCAGCCCGAGAGGCAGGGTTTTTGTCTGGCACACTAGTGGCAACAATCGCGACGCCTCAGTCCATCACGCGTCAGCGGCCTAGACCTACATCGTGCCCCTTCATCTGAAAAGTGCACCATACAGCGGTCGAACATTCGAATCCTGAGCAAGAACGCCTCAGTCCTTCCCACTAACGAAGGTACGTTCCATTATTCGTCGCGGACCTTTCCGTGAACAAAGATTGGTGAGGATGGGGGGATGGAAAGTGCATCTGTTTCCCAGTAATCCAGACGTGGATGGGAATCAGACGCTACAATTGCAGTGGCGTATAAAGGCGGAAGCATCCCCCTTCTTCTCACCAACCATTTGCGCCTTGCGTTCACTTCACACATCAAACCCATACCATTATATAGGTTCGTCCTCGTCAATATACTTCCCGGTTCAATCTGATCGCCTTGCTTAGTTCACACCGTTGGCGATTGCTTATGTTTAGGTCATTCGCCATAGTACTGCTTGTCGCAGTGACATTGTCCTTCATATATCCGACGCTCGAAGCACCCATCCTCGTCAAACGAATGTAAGTCTCGCTCCATGTTGACCTTAGGGTCTGCGCCTCATTTCGGTGGCTATCTTATGCCAGCATAAACTCCACTACCGCAACGATCTCCTCTCTTCCAAACTGGAGGTCGAGCGACCAAGATATCACGAAACGGTGCGTTTTCAGCATGACTCCGATTACTATCCACTCAACATTCGGGTAGAGGCAATCAAGTAGAGGATTCTGAGATCGAAGACTTCAGACATCGACCAAGGTTCGTGTTTACAGCATCAACACTGGAACACTGAATTCATGATTCAACGATAGCCCCCCTTCTGACACAGCCCCAAGCCGTGGCTGGGAGCCCATCTATATGCCTCAAGAACCGCAAGCACCTCAGGCCGTCGCTCGGTGCGTCGTGCTTCTTCCACAGCACTCCCCGAATTCTAATTGAAAACTCTTACAGTGAAGAGGATATCGACCGAGAAACCTTCTCCTCCCATCCTAAGTGAGACTCGTTGTAGTGCTTCACGCTTTCCCCTAATTCAAGCTGATAGCCCGGACCAACCCAATCCACCTTCTCGTGGCTGGGAGCCCGTATACAAGCCGGCTTCCGACGACAAGCAGCAACCGATTGCTAAGAGGTGCGCCGCTCAATCATTTGTGAATCTGCATCCCTCTGATCCCATCGCTTAAAGGGAGGAACCAGAAAATCCAGCTGTCGCTAAGTTCCTTCAGCGCCAGCGCCAGATGCCGGTGTAAGTTCGCTGTACTCACAAGGATATCAACACACGTCACTTACGCCTCTCGATCAGTCCACCTCCAAAGGAGGATCCTTCGTATAATGCCCAACAACCAATTTTCAGGTATGTAGGGGTTCTTACTTGTCCGCGTACGTCAGCCCCAGAATTCTGATCCCGCCTTTGATGTCAGCGAGGAACAACAGCAGAAGGCTAACGAAGGTCTGGGAATAGATGCCTTCAAGCAACGCCCAAGGTGGATATACGAAATTTCCACTGCTTAGTACATCCTGCTGACAGTATCGGACGATAGCGAGCCAATTCCTAATCCCCCTTCAAGGGGCTGGGCTCCCGTGTACAAACCATCGGGCGAACATTCTGCTGATATGTGATACATATTGAATCCTTGTCTTCTCTGTGTAAAATTAGGATACGGATGATATGGACCCGATAATTCATAACTGCTGTCGTCATCCGCGGGCCGTGACTATTCACCGTGACTAACACAAGGACTGCAAGTACAGAGCAAGTCGCGCGTCCTTCCCGCAGAATGCCGGGTACATCCCAATGACTTCCTTTCAGTGTTTTGTGAAGAGGTTCGTACATTCGGTCCGCCCACAATCCTGCACGCATGATTATATCAAGATGATAGCTACTCTATCCAATATGAGCCAGTAGTATATACATTATATCTGCGTTACAACGAAAGCAAAACTAAAGCACCGACCAAACTCGAGGAGAAAGCAAATAAATAAAGTGTGCTCCATACCTAGTCAAGGACGATCACCTTTGCAGAGCCAGGGCGCGAGCGGGTGCCCCGAGGGGTATAGACTTTCTTGTTGAGCAGCACTGGTCCTTTAACGATTTGAACCTCGTCATCATCATCGTCGTCGTCGTTCTGCACAATAGCGGAAGGTCGTTCGACAACCTCGACAGCGTCGTCGTCTACCTCCATCTCGAGGGGCTTCGAGTCGCCTTCTGGGTCTGATGGCGAGTCCTTGCGGCTACGTTTCTTCGGGACATCAGGAGAAGAAGCTCGTCGCTTCCTCTTCGTAGCTTTGGGCTTCTTCTCCTTCTGCTCCTTCTTCACGCCCTCACCACTGCCCGCTGCAGCCTGCTTAGTAGCCTCCTCGACCAGCCGCTCCTGGAACGCAGTGTCATACCCAACACATTTCATCCCCCACACTGCAATAAACTTAACAAAGAAGAGGTAAGAACCGGAAAGCCGCGAGAGTGAGTGATGGACGTACGTGGTCACCGTTTGCAAATGATTCTTCGATGTCTTCTGCTGTGACGGCACTACCAAAGTTCTGCGTGCTATCCATAGCATCCTTGACTTCCCTGTTGGTAGGGAGCCGCCCAAGTCGCTTACGGAGCAGCACGCGACTGCGCAGAAACTCTGCCCACCCGCGCGTCATAAGGTAGGTCACCCATAGTCTCCGGAACTATTAGAATTCAGATTATACAGCCAAATGAACAGTTCATAAACAGACGTACCCCCGACGACTGCGCCTTCCACTCCTCTGGGGTAAGAGACTCGCTTGGGACGGGGACGTACTGCCCCAGATAGAGCCAGCGCGACGGCCCAAGCTGCATGATCAGGCGCTTCACGTCGCCTTCTGCGAAGAGGTAGCGATGAGCATCGACCGCGTGCTCAGAACCGGGATTAAAATAGAATCCAGGGCTCCCTGGAAGCGTCGGTGCGTTCGGCTGCAAGATATAGTTCAAGCACATGAAATCATTGATTCCGTGGATGGCAAGGAATTTGGCGCTGGGCGTCGGAAAGGTTTGTTGTACGTTGCCGCCGTAGATCGAGGATATGAGTTGGCGGGATACGGCGATGTCTCTGATCTCTATATCAAGAGGGATGTGGTAGGGCTCGCGGACGCCCAGAGCTTCGTATCGGCCGGCAAGCGTCTTCAAGGATATTGCGGCCTCTTTCTTGGGCTTCTTGACGATGGTCTAGGGCACGATTATTACTGCTACGAAGCAATAACTCCACAGTGAGACTACTTACTTGTTCCCATTTCTTGTAACGTGTCATCACACTTTCGAGCGAGGGCACCTCAACACATAGCATGAACTTACGTCTCGATACGGGTGCCGGCACGGGCTCCAAGTCGATGTCTGTCGGTTCGGGCTTGATGGCTGGGTCCACAGGTTCGCCTACGTCGGCGGCGGGTATATCTGGCAAAGGGTCGGTCGCAGCGAGATCCATCGGTGGATCGAGGGGAAGTCCTGTCGCTGCGGCTTCGACACAGTGTTCAGGGGGTTCAATGAAGGCGCGTTCCTCATCTACGGGTGTCAGAGGTAGGTCGAGGGCCTGTGAGAGCCTTCAGTGGAGCCAAGACAGGCATATGCAACGGCACGACGTACCATTGCTGAAGGTATCTCGTCTTTAGTCTCTCTCTTGACCCCTTCCTCCTCTTTCAATAGGTTTGGCGGCACATCGTATCCCCCCTCCAACTTCGCCTCCACCTTCACCAGACCAAACTGGGGGTCTACCTCCGGTTTCACGCCCGTCTCCAGCTTGACTTCGCCTTCGGTTTTGACATCCGTTTTCGTGTCGATCAAGGGATTTGAAAGCTTCAATACCGGGGGTGCTCGAAGGGCGACGTTGGGTAATGGTGGGGTACTGGGGTAGGTCAATTCGAGGTCAGAAGGGACTCCCTCGGTTGCGGAGACGGTGCTAGTGGTTTCGGAGGGCGCTGCATGCAAAGTCTCGGGAAGTGTACCTCTAGGGTCGAGCTGAAGCCAGTTTAGAGGATATTAGGAGACGTCGAAAGCGCAGCACGTAGGTACATACCGCGAGGGATGGGGTCTCTGTCTTAGCTTCAAGTTTGAGGGCATCCTTCGTATCCGAATCTTCTTCCTTCTTCGGTAAAGTGCTTTGATCCTCCGCTTTGATCTCGTGCTTTACCTCTGACTTGACATCCTCGGATGCTTCCAACGCCGGGCTGTATCGCTATGAAGGCAAAGCCAACAGTGACCGTGAACACGGAAAGCCGACAAGGGTTACGGTGATTGTGGAATATACGTACGTTGCATTTCCCTTCTTCTAGTTTCACTTTCTTTTCCTCATCCTCTCCTCCAAGGACGTCTTTTTCGAGTCCTGTGACCATTCGCCTAGCGTCGAGGCTTGAGATCGAGTGAAGGCTTGTCGTTGTAGTGATGATTGAGTGACAATCCGTAACGGAGATAACACCCGACACGTGATCGTATCGACGCGACTCGCACTGAACGTTCCAGCCATGTCTGATTTTCGGAGGACCATACCGTCATTGAGGGACCCGCAGCGATAGCTCCGGGAGGTATACTAATCAATCTTCACTCCGTTTACTCACTAACACGGTGTACCTAGGCACAGGAGCATTGGAAAAAGAACTAGCACAATACAAGAAGAGAGATGAACTGGAGGCAGGTCCCGAACCTCTCTGGGACGACCTCGACGGAATACAACGATGCCAAGACAACGACGGGACTGCGGAAATACCTACTTATAACGAGGTGGAGGTCGAAGATGCCATGCGCGCCGAGGATAAATACACCGACGACAGCACAGATAGCGACTTCGACTCCAACGAAGTGTTAAGCGGTGACGAAAATGCCTTGAGGCCGCTGTCTTACATGACTCTTCCGATGGGACTAACTGCACGACAACTTGTATATAAGTAAATTTGTACTGTAACTCTGTAACGTTGGAAAATCTGACTACGCGTATACTTACATAGGACGCAATGTTCGGTGGCAATAGTCGCATACATGTCGAGTGACGGCCCTGTGTGTGAACTTGAATTCACAACGCGTGCGCGTGACCGTCTCTCGCGCCACCGAGTCACTCCGGGTTGTCCCCCTTTTCCATCATGTCGCTATCTGCAAAGTACAACGACTCCCAACAGCAGCTTCGCGAGGTACACCATAACACACCCAGTCCGCCTTCTACTCACCCGTCACCGTCCTAGGTCCAGGACAAGTGTGCCACTCTATCTACGCGGCTGGAGGCCTTGGAAAAGGAGTTGGCTTCGTACAAGAAACAAGACGAAACCTGTGCGGATGGAGACCTGGAGGGATCCAAGCCTTTCTGGGACGACGGGGATGGCGTGTATAGATGTGACGACTGTCTCTTCGAGGTCGCTGACGGAGCTTGTCAGAGCTGTGGGAGGGTGTATACCGCCATGGTGCGCACTTGCAACGCGTTCTACCCTTCTACTAATGATACTCGTCAATCAGGAATCATCCATAGAGGACAGTATCTCGACAAACAACGAAGCACTCAACGCTGATCGCACATCACATCCACGGGGCACAACCCCTCTCCTCGACGTGCGGCCGCACCTCATACCCCCTATGTATGTCTGTCGCGAAGACGAATACGAAGAACTGTTAGCCCGAGGCGCCACTCGCCTCATGTGCGAGACGTTCGAGCTGCAATTCATGTCTGACGTCGGCATCGTCGCGTGGGCCGATCAGAACATCTTCGACGAATTTACGGGCGGGGGCATGAAGGCAGGCGATCGGTGGAAAATCCGTTTGGGGAGGTGTGTCCAGCTTGACGAGGAGGATCTGGACGGGTCGCAGTTTGTCGAGGACTTCCTCGAGGACGCGGTGCTGTTCCCCCTCCATTTTCCGCTCAGCAATCGTGTGGCGGAGCGCTGGGAGACTGTTGAGGTTACCCCAGGCGTCTGGGAAACGAGGCTCATGCTTGATGTCGATGACCAGCGTGTGGAAGACAATGTAGAAGGCGATGGAGATGAATATGCAGGTGAAGATGGTGGTGAAGACGGCGACAACGAACACGAGGAAGACGATGATTCTGAGATGGATGACGATTTATACGATCCGCTGACGTTCCCAGGCCTTGTAGACACCGACGAAGCGCACATAAGATTTTTTATCAAAGAGGATCTCGTGCTGGGACCCCTCGCTGACGTGGACACTCAGGCGCTGGGGATCACTGTCGAACCCAACAATGTTGTCGTCCAGGCTGGATACGAGTCTGACGGATCGGCTTCCACGCAAGACGACCATGAAAGCGAAATCATGTTCGTCGACGTAGATGAGAGAGACGCAGATCCCGGATGGGAAATCAGCGAGGACGTCTCCGATGCTGCTTGGCCCGGCTCTGACTTCGAGGAAGCAGACTGGGCAAGGAAAAGCAAGACGCTTTCTCCCGGCGATGAAGTTTCCGGCAAGGGCCCCGTGGACGATGATATGGATGCTTATAGTGAGAGCGACTTGGACTCTGTCGAGATGCTCAGTGGCGACGAGGCAATCGCCAGGAGGAAATCATCGTAATTATAATTGTATGGTTTGTTAATCATTTATGGTGCATTTATCTATCTTTACCTTGCGTGGAGAGCTAGGTCCCCCATCCCTAAGCCAGTCCAAAAAGGGATTGCTGAAATCTTTCTGCAGGCATCGGCATCTTAAGGGTGTGGTATGACGATGTCCAGCCGCAGTGGTGAGAAAGATGGGCCCCGCGACCTCGGCAAGGGCATCAGTAGCTGTCTTGGCTCTCGAGCCCCACTCGCCTCCTTGAGTCGCCATCAGGACACGCGATCTACTGGTCCAATTAACGAAGCACTCCCTGCTCGTTTCCCTGCAGAAGATCACACTGATTAAGTATCCGCCAATCGGTAGATCTGTGGCGGTGCCGGTATTTGGCAGAGTTTGTAGTCAGGACTTCGAAAGTCAAACACTCCTCGCAACTCCCCAGTGCTCCAGGACTCCTCCTCACCACTTCCGCTGATCCTGATGACGTCTCTATATCCGTCATGCAGAAGCCTGAGTGGCCCATGGCCAGGGTATATAAAGAGCTGCATCCCTCGTCGAATGTCTATATTCCCTTTCCCCTTTCACCACCACCACCATCGCCATGTCCCTCCCAACAGCACGAAAAGATATTAGCGAGCAGCCCGCAGCGGTGAGCATCGCCTATACGCTTCATAGCTGGCTTTTTATCTGACCTTGTCTCAGGGATCCGTGACAGCTCCGATTGACCGAGCGGCCAAAGACACAGATGTTGACCGAAAGGTACGTGTTTTCATTAAATAAATTGTGGACATACCTCTGATGAGCTTGGTATGTTGTATATTGTAGATACGATTGTACCATCTTGTCGGCGCACTTCGCGAAGGTCGCATGCCCACAAATGAGCAAATCGAGCAGACGCTCGACTACGTTCTAGCACACTCCCCCGTCGACCTTTCAAAACTCTCCCCAGAAGGTCGAAGCCTAATCGAGGATACGCGCGATGTTATCAACACGGCGCAAATCATCGTACAAGAGAAAAATGCGGACGAGCTTCTACAAAGCTTTATCTGGCACACACGTAGTACCACTACCAATACCGCCCTAAACAAGGGCCCAAATCAAGCAGCCCCGGTAGATAAATCGAAGATAGACCAGGATGCTCAACGAGGTCAGCTCTTACCTTTATCCACGCAACCTATTGAGTAGTAACTGGTTTGCTCTCACAGCTACGCGCCACCTCCGAACTCTTGTCTCGCTCGTCCTCACCAACGCCGAAGTCCGCAAACTTTTCGCCGATTTCTCGATTATAGGGCGCGACCTTCTGGCCATCTCAGCTTCTAAGGCCTCGGAGCAAATGCGTCCGTCTGAGGATCAGCTTCGCGGAGTTGACGAGCCGGCGCCTCAAGACCAATTCATCACCGAAGGCGGTCGTGTCGCCGGTCCAAATGAAACGCCCGTGCTTGAGGCGCGTGTTCCGGGTACTGACCACCGTGTCACTCAGCACCCGCAAGACGAGTTTGGAACGGGCGCGACGATCAAGACAGAGAGCGCAGACACCGTGCCAGCATCCGCAGCATATGATCAAGCACGCACCGAGGCTGACGCCGCCAAGCAACGAGGCAGGGAAAGAGCACAGCAAGGGAGGCAGCAGGTAGCCGGGTATGTGATCCGTCGGTTATAACGTTATCAACGATGCTAACTCGTACTTAGGGAGTACGACGACGTTCGTCGGGCTGCAGATGACGATACTCGTAACCCTCACGCTGAAGTAGACGAGAAGAAGCAAACGCTTCGTGATCGCATGCGTGGATATCGCGACAACATCGCTGACCGTATCCCATCCCAACATAAAGACCGCGCCAACGAACACGCTGACCGCACGAAGAAGTTTTTATTGGAGGATTACTTCCCCGAGGAACGGAGAGACCAGTTCATCTATCGTGGCAAGAAGGTTGTTATCGAGTGCCAGAAGCACGATGATTACCAGGAGAGTATGAGGTGGCTGCTCGGCGCCATCGAAGAGTATGTCGGCCACGCAAAGAAAGTCGGCGTCCAAGGTCAAGAGAGCGGCAAGCAGCTCAAGCAGGTCAGTGCTACCTTCGTGTTCCCTCTACGAGGCTGACCAACCGTTGTAAATGCAGGATACTGATTTGCAGACAGCGCTTTCGGAACTGCGTACTCTGCTAGAGAGGTTCGCTAATGGGACAACTATGGACGGCATTTTCGATGCCATTAACGTGCTCATCGATGATACCCGTCGCGACCCCGAGCTTCGCGATTGGTTCGCCAACGTCGATACGTATATGCGCAAGGTTCTACTCGATGCCGGATATGTCTTAGAAGACGAGTGCAACCAGGCCGCGAATGAGCTGAAGGATAAAGGGAGGATGTTTTACGACGACAAGTACAAGAGTCACTTCGACAACCTCTTTGATCAGTTTGGCCGCTGGTTTGGCGCCATGGGCGAAGACCCATTGAACAGACAGTAAGTCCTACTCCCGATTGGCTCATAAATGCTTAAATATTTATGCGATCTCGTAGACTTGGCGACGATGTCGCCCGATTAACTAAAGATCTCCTCTTCGACGACCAAGGATCCCTCCAGTTCAAGCCCAATCTCTGGCGAGACATCCGCAACGTCATCGTTCCCGCCTTCGTCGACAAAGCCGGCTATGTCCCCATCCCGCGCATCGAATATACCGACGACAACCTCGATCTCGTGCTCGAGAACCTTGCGCTCGCCGGCCGCAACATTTTGCCCAACGTTCTCGAGATGGAGATGCGGAACTACCTCAAGATGTCGCCGTACGACGCCATCCAGGATAACGGGAGGAGCGAGCTGCGGTTAGAGGGCTCCCAGATGCAGGTCGATATGCGTGACGTGGCGTTTTGGTACAAGAAGAAAGGCGGGATGGGCCCGAACATGTCGGACAGCGGACTCGCGGATGTGCTCATTGGAGGCAAGGGCCTGCAAGTGGACATTCATATTGTCACCACGGACAAGCGCGACACGAGTCGTATTATCAAGGTCAAGGATGTCAACGTCAAGATGGACTCCTTGAAGTTCTCCATCAGGGGCTCGGGCTCGAAACATGACTTGCTATACAAGGTGTTCGGCAGCGTTGCGACTGGGTTGGTCAAGAAGCAGATTCAGAAGGTCAGGAACTAATTCTTCCGCGCTGACGCTGTGTTGATAATATGGTATAGGCTATCGCCGACTCCATACGAACTGGTGTTGAGTACATCGACGGCCAGCTCGTCGGCGTGCGCGACCGAATGAACGAAGCCAAGTTCAGCGACGACGCAACCCGAGCGCAGGCACTCAAAGACGTGTGTTCTTCCCCATTCCCTTCCCCATTATCCTCGTCTGACACTCGTTTATTTTGCAGTTATTCAAACGCAAGCAAGACGAAGCATCCTCCCTGAAATTTTCCGACAAACGCTCGCAGTTCAAGGTCATGACAGACAAGAAGAGCTCCGTCATCGACCCCAACGCAGGGCATCCGGATGGCTGGGTCAACCGAACTGAAACTGCTCCCACACGAGGCCGCGAATGGAGGAGCGACGCATTCACTATTGTCTGATTCCTATTATCACTGCTCTATTAAGCAATGGTGAATAATGTGTACGATACTCTGGGCGGTCTCGCTACGACTTTCAAACATGTAATATCATCTACTTCTACTCTTTCCTCGGATATACTACGTCATGAACTCGAAAATAGTACGGTCATGTCACTAGACGCAATTCCGTGTCCGTAATGTCGAATACCTCGCTATGAAAGCTCAATTCCCTGCAGGTTCGTCGCGTTGAACACCGACCAACGCAGTGCAAACCGTGAAGTCTTAGCAGACACTGCAGAGGAACATGTTCGGAAAACATATCATTCTGTGGTTTACATATCTAACACGAACAAATTTGACCAGGATATAGGAATAATAGACATCAGCCAAGAAAAGACTCTGAGAGCGATATATATATTGTGCGGAGCCGGCTGCATCGCTTACGAAGGGGGGCTGGAGAGGAGATTCAGCCTCACGGCGTACGAGGTTATTGAAATGATTTGGGACGTACACGGGTGGGACAGCAGTGACTGGGCCTAGATAGGAATACCCTGTCAGCAATTGTACAATCTCTGCGCAAACTATGTGCTTACCAGGGTCGGCAGCGATAGCTGGGAAGGGGGTGGTAGCACACTAGAAAGGATAAGTCATTGCGCGATATCCGAGGATAATTTGCGACATACAGCTTGCTCGACATCGGACTGGACCTTTCCGGCGGGGAGATGTGCCTTGCCTACGAGAGCAGGGGGCGTGGGGATGACATCGGAACAGTCGATCAAGTCGGCCTGGTTCTGTCCGAGCAAAGACATCTTAAGCATGGTCGCGGCGAAACGGTTCTGGATCTTCGGCATGTTGTCTGTTCACCATTAGCGGTGAGCTCCCAGGGAAGCGGTAGGAAATAGAATATAGTACTTACTAACCATGGACTGCCATTCGCAGGAAGTCCTAGAGTCTAATTGCATTGCTTTAGTATCTATAATAGATAGAGACAATCGGCTTAAGTACCTCGGGCCAGCTATCAGAGGCAGGTAATCGTCAGACACGAGTGGCGAAGCTGGGGGCGACAAAGACTCACCAAGTGGTCGGATTGGAGCCTAATTTCACCAGCCAACGGCGACTCGACCTCTCCGTGGTTACCGCCAGTACTATGTATAGAGTGAGCTTCGTATATGCAGGCGGTTGACTTTGGCTTTCGTTACCCTGGGAAGGAAATTCCACGGAGTTGCGTCTCGATGAAGAATTGAGAGTCGAAGATGGACGGGGTCGAGTCAAATGGGGTTCTAAACGTATGTAAGCCACCAAAATGTGCGTGCTGGGCTCCAAGAACTCACCCAGGAATCTTTGATAAAGAATAAATCAGCATTTGGAACTACATACAGTGAAACGTGGGACTTACACTTTCGTCCACATGATCGGCTGCAGCGATCGTGTGTCTGGATCATCTACTTTAGAAATGCAGGAACCGATGAGTACGATGGACATACGAGGAAAGGAGCCAGACGACCTCGACGTCGGCAAAGCCAGCATCACCCATTCTGGCTAAAATGTCGTCTACGGTATCTATTTCGGGTGGTGAGGATACATTATCGTACAATGGTATTAAGAGTCGCTTACCGAACGGTTCGGGGACCAAGCCAATTGGCGATGCGGCCTTGGCCGGAGGACGGCCCAAGAAAAAGGGAATTCGTGGGGCACCCGGGCAGTTGGACACACCTAATGCACCAGCGAATTGAACCCTACACAAGGGGATGTCAGCAATGCTCCACAAACCGCAGCGAAATCGAGGCATCACGTACAAATCACCTGCGGATATGTTGTGCCGTGCGAGGAATGGCTTCTGTGCCTCGACAATCTCGTCAATCCCGAGGTTGGCCGGGAAGTTGACTTCAGGGTCGGAGAACGTAAGGACGGAGCCATCAGCGCCTCCTCCGCTACGCACAGCGTATAAGTAGAGTAAAATAAGTTCGGGGACCGAAAGCTCACCCTTTGGTGGGAGAGAATCCAATGGCATCGTGGAAGGTGAGGCGAAGGGACTCGTGCACCTAACGTAGATAATCAGACAGCAGAAAACCACCTTGATCGCGAATAGCATACTTCTTCACCGCATTCGCCGCCGTCGAAGAGGTTCTGTTGAAGGTCTTCCAAGATTGGGAAGAGGACACAGCAAGCAGCGTTGGCAGTAACTTGACCGCCAGCACAGGTCGCGCGCTTCTGAGGCAAAGTCACGGCTGACGGTCAGAATAATGAGCACGGCATTTCATGATGGCCAGAGGGGAGGGTTACCATTGGCGACCTGGATAGTTGCGCCTAATGCAAGAACGAGAGCAGAGAGAGAGGCGAAGGTCATTGCGATGCGGAGATGCGACTGCGAGTAGGACTTGAGGCCTTGGAAAGTAGTGTTAACCACTCGCCCCTTTTATACCTAACGGAGGGTCTAATAAAATATTGGCATTGGTGTCGTTGTACTGGTTGATCAGCGGTGTACTTCGAGGTGATTGGCTTTCACATAATTTGTCGAGGGTGAGAATGGGTGTGTGTACGACCAGAGCGTCGGGTGCATGAACGGCGTCCGTGGGCGCTGAATACACAAAGTGTTCGTCAGTCCACCCAGGCCTGCGGAAGCGTCTGAGGGTCGGGATATTTTTAAGTACAACCGCCTCCGGGTCCGAGAGAGTGGAGCTCGGTGCGCATCAAAGTGAGTGGAGTAGCCTGGGGGAATAAGAACAAGGTCAAAACCTTTTAAAGCTCAAACCGTTAGAAACAAATGTACGAAACCATGTCTTGAATCGAAACGCTGCGGCTGTTGATACTCTGTGGATGAGGTCTCCTGCACAAGCAAGGTTCATCGTCCTGTCCAGTATTTGATAGACTCGAGGTGATTCAGAAACACCTTACTGTTGGATATGAGTCAAATATCTCACCATCAATCGGCTGAAGTCGCACCGATGTTAATTTGCTCCAAGGCTTCGGTACAAGCAATGTGAGTGATATGGTGGTTATCTTTGGTGAAAAAGATGGATGCATGAGGCCGACGAGGGTATCCGGGAAACAAGCTTGGATAACACGACCGGGGGAAAGATTGATGGTTGTCGTGAGATATTCAAAGCTAAAAAGGCTTCGACGTTGATTCCGGTAGCAGATGATCGTTTTGTTCAATACAGCGGTGTATTGTATTAACCAGCCCGGAACCAATCATCATGAGCGAGTTTCTCATGTCCGGTGCAGCCACTCACCGGGTATGAGATTGTCACAATGAAAATGCACTTGGTAATCTAAGAGCCCACCTACGAGTCGACGAGATTGCACTAAACCGTGTCGTAGGTGCGCAAGAATAGAATAGGCTGGCTTTGTTGAGGGAACCTAAACGACGGCACTGCCCAGGTAGTCAGTTATGGTACACGGTAAGAGCTGTACAGATTACCAAGGTCCACAAGAAACGCCCCAGGGTTAACATCTTTGTGTCAGCCCAAGTAACATGTGTCGGAGCGGACTGAGCAAGGCTTCTTCCCTATAGTCTTCTCTCAGAACGGGATGCACGACCAAGGGAGGAGTTCGCGAGAACTGGAAGCTATCCATTGGTTCGAAATGTTATTAGGATCAACTTGACGACTCCATACTCGTTGAGGATTCCTTCATGGAAGGCCGCTGTTTACTGAAACTTGAGAGCTTAGCGCTTAGCTTTACGGTTGAGTAGAACTTGATACGAAAGACGCCGGAGAGAGGGAAGCGAGAAGCTTTAATTAGAGTGGAATCACAGTTATTCCAGTAGAATCCATCTGAATGTCAATGTCGGCACAATAGTTCTCGCCCGTTCTTGAAAGTAAGTGCGTCACTGAGCTTCGAGGTTCTGATAGCTCACGCACTTACGAGAATATATCAGAAGATTCGGTTGCCACGGTCAATGTTCAACCGACATCTTCCTGACAAACAGGTAAGCGATGTGGGCAATGGAAGTCTAAGATCGTTTCCCAGGAGAGCCTACATGACATATCCTTGTCGGCAAATTGCAAGCAACCCTGCCGGAGCAATGGCTACGGTTGGGCTACGACTCGGCCCCGCTGACTCCGAGTCTTCCCGTACCGAGGACAGTACATCGATGGGTGCTATACGCCAGGGATCCCATGGTTGCGTGGTGGAAAGTAATGTCAGCACCGGCGTCATCCTCCAGATGACCGCCACAAGTGATACCATTCGGACGCTGGCATTGCCTACTCTAGCGGGTGATTTGACGAAGGGACGAGTCTGATTGTAGGGACGAAAGGGGACGATTCAATCGTCCCAATATCTCATCTGCTTCTCTTCCTTGTCCTTCGTCGCTCCCTGCGGGTAGCAGGTGTACAAACGTGAGCGTACGAGTAGAGCCGTCCTAGACGATCGTGGCTGGCATCCACAGCACTAGGAGCAAGGGACAAATTGATGTTATTTATAATGGAGGATAACGAGAACATTGAAGCGGGCGAAGATATGAGGAACATAGAGATTCGTGAAGCGTCGACGGCGGTTACTGCGTTCGCTGCGAGCGGGCGTCGATGACGAAGGATGGTTGGCGGATGATGCTACGAACAAGCCATAAATTCGTTTGTGCATGTCTTTTATTCACATCGAGGAGGAGATCGATTCCCAAGAATCGAGACCTCCTTGCGTTTCGCGTCGACGATCCCTCTCCCGAACGCGCACGAAGGCGGCCCGCATGTCGTAGATGAACCCCCAATCCGGGGGAAGACTACATTCTGGGGGCAGTACATCCTCCAAGAATTCCGCGATTTGTATCAAAGGTAATGCGGTGCTAAGGGAGCCAGAAAACGTTTTCAGTCGCAGCAACGGGGTATCCACGTCCGGAAGGGTTGTCACGGAAGATGGAGTATGCCAGTTGAGCTCTAGAATCTGTAGATTCGGGGAGATGGGGGCAATTTCGGCGAGACAAGAGAGGTCTACGCGTGTCGACTGAGGGATTTCGAGGGATTTCAGATATGGGAAAGCCCGTAAGAGTGTGACAAGTTGTGTCTGGTCGAGTTTGATGCCCCTCTTTGCCCTGAGTGTTAGGTGTTCTAGTTTGGATAGCGAGAGGAGCGGTTGCAAGGTTTCGAAGGGATGCGGCGTGTGTCTATGATCATCGGTAGACGTCACTTGAAGTTGGCGAAGGTTACGCAACTCCGCACTAACTTTCTCAAGAAAACGGTCCCAGCCGGGTGAATCGTCTACATCGGGTTCGTACAAAGTAGAGCAGAGGGCGAGGGAAATCAAAGTCTTCGGGAAATGAGGTTGGGATAGCCACACGGCGGCCTGGCTGAAGGACATCTCGAAGTGAAGTATCTCGAGGGAAGGGAAGTATCCTTTAATGTTCTCCGGTACTGTCGTGAGACAGGCGCTCGAGGAAGCCGCACTCCTCCCTAATTCGAGGTAGCGTAGCCACGGGAGGATCGCAAGAGCGTCGATGACAGGGTCAGTCAGCCAAGATGCAGGAATTTTGACGATCTGAAGATGCTTGAGGGAGCAAACAGTTGCGGAGAATGGGTGCAATAGCACGGAATATTCGTATTCATTGTAACTCATGTAGACTTCAAATGTCCGCAAGCGGGGCATCTTAGAGAGAATACGTTCGAAAGCCAGTAGGGCGTTTTCGGGTGCTCCAAAGTGAACCCCAAAGTTGTCTATCGTATTCGTCCCTAGCGTCAGCCTGTGGACTGACGTATGGCCGAACAGGGATATGACCACGTGTAGAAGGCGAGCATCACTATCGAACGACAATGCCTCCAAGTTCGGAGTGAGACTTCCGGGATGTGTTTTGATCTGATCGAATATTGAGTGATCGTAGTTGATGAGCCGTTGGAAAGCCATTCTGCGGACTCGCCATGCGTACTTGTTGAAACGCAACCAATCGTCATCCCGGATAGCGCGAGAAAATTTCTACTGGAGATTAGATCCTAGACATGAGTCGTGAAGATAACACTCACTAAAAGACGCGATCCCGTTTCGAGGGGTGCCAGGAGGGCAAGCAAGGCAGAGGCATTGATGTCATACCAAATGACACTGAGGGCCTCGTTTGACCACGCCTGGCACACGCAAGCATTGGCTATGTTGCCTCCGTTTGTCGAGAACGAGAATATGCGGGAGAGAATGCTTTTGATAAATAACATATGATGAGTAGGCGACGTGGTCAACATCAAGAGCCTGAGCGCTTACTACACTGTTAGAGCGTAGTTTTTGACGCCCCCTATCACGAAGGTCGCCTACGACGTTGATGCCAGCGCGCGAAAAAGCCATTCCGCTGCAGGGCTGTCCGAAGTTGCATGGTTGCGAAGAGGCGTTGACCGATGAGAACGGTGCACGGCACGTTCACACGGACGATTTAATCTTGAACCAACAGCGGCCCAGGCTTGTAGCATGCATCTCATTCCAGATATGGTTCTCTCCTCCCCAGGGTGCAAATTAGGAGCTGAATATTGCTGTGACTGGATGCAGTGGCTGATGGTGGTGAGTCGGTAGGGAAAGCGCGTGGGGAGGACTGACACAAGCGTCGAACAATGCACTAGATCACATCAAAGCTTGATGAAATCAGTAGATCAGAAGACAACAGAGCTCACCAAACGTATGGACTATACTCACCTCAATCTCGACTCTACCCACGTTAGTCTAGCTGGCCAGCCTTGTCGTTTTGAGGAAAACGATGGAAATATCGTCCTCGAGAGGTCGTACCAAATTCTTGACAGAACTTTGTCGGCGTCATATTTCTTTCGCGGTTTTTGGCATCCGAATTTGCATGGTCGATACAGGAACTTGGTCTTTTGGATACAGCCAGTGCGGATGTGCGCACAACCACTGAGGGAATCTGAGCGGAAATTCCAAATTTGAGACACGATCACGAGACCATTACCCTCGTTGAACGAGTAAGACTAATTTACTTACGCTGATACTTAACTTGATTTCGACGCTCAGAGACGGTTAATGCTCGTCGACGTTAAGGATGAAGACGAAAAGAAGGTGAAGGTAGAAGAATACAGCAACGAAGTAAGTCGCGGGCATCTACATATTCAACCCAATGCTAACTTAGCAGTTTAATAGCATTTCAGTACGTCAGTGAGTGCAACCGCCTTCCGGCATAAATTTATACTGGCAATCCATGAATTAATGTCGATACCACCTCCTAGTTACCTGGGAATGAGACTGATGGGACGGATGTGAGGGTGAAGGCTGAATCGGGGATAGTGTTGTGTTAGGCCGGGCTGGGCTCAAAAGCCCCAGGCTTAGGCCGGGCTCGAGGAGGCTCAGGCATGCAGATATTCGAAGCCTCAGCCCACTATTTGGGCACCTAGACAGGCTGGGCTGGGCTTGGGCTTGAACGGTGGGCTTTAGTAATGCCAAAACACGTTAAATTCTACATAGCAATATATCGTCGTCGTCATCAGTAGCAGCAAATACTACGCTGTCTATATCTTCCTCTAGCTCATCCCCAGATACCATACCGTTGTCACCGTCGGCCAGAGTGGAGATAGTCGATTGAGTATCACCGGCGGTGGTAGTAGTTGCAGACTGATGTCGGTAGAATGATTTGAGGAATTGGAGTGCTTCCACGATGTCGCCTTTCAAACGGTTACGTCTCTTTGTAATTGTTATACCAGCCGACGAGAATGCACGTTCACTTGAAACGGAGGATGCCATGATGGCTAGGTAGTCCCGGGCAAGTGAAGCCCATATCTCACCGAACCGGCTAGAGTTTTGCTGGAATAGCAGGTTAGATACAAATTGTACGACAACGGCAAAGCAGACTAACCCCCCACCATTCAACCAGTGGCCTATCTCCACGTTTATCGTTTGCATCAAAGAATGAACGGAATCCACCATGCCAAGGCGCGCCCATATTGTCCGCAGTGGTTGACATGGACGGCAGCTCCTGCTCGTCTTCCGAATCGTCATCGGAAATGTCCCGGTACCCTCTTGAAACCCTCTTCGGTGGACCACGAACTACCTGTGCCGTAGACTCTTGTACTTGTGTGAATAATACATCGTAGCGTTTGCGGTACTGTACATGAGACCACTTGTTAGCAAGCAAGAGACGGCTTAATCTAGACTTACCTCATCCTCTAAGCGTTGCAGAGCAACCTTGTATAATTCTTCCCCCCACCGTGCTTGTATATATTTACCCTTGTCATCGGGGTTGAGGACTGAATAAGATGCGTCAAGCTCGGTGTTCCAAAAGGGTGTGACCACGTACACATCGCAAATGTATATGCATCAGACTCGGCCGTACGCTCATAGTATTCGATGATTTTTGTAACAGCGGCTTCCAGTGCTGTCTTGAAGCCCGCATATTTGGGTTTGTCTAGCCGACTCGACCAACCGCGATGGAGTGCTTCAAGGGCTGGAAGAACTTGATGGAGTGACGGTGCCTGGTCGGAGGAGAATGCCTGCTGAGCCTTCTCCGCATGCTTTCAAAAACATTGTATGAACGAGCAGGCATAAAAGACTTGGACTATCACTCACAGCCAGTAGATCGAGGCATTTCTTGACCCGCTCCCATTCGCTATCATCAAGGATCAGATTTAAGAGTTTTTTTCGTCGGTCTCCATTCTTCTCCTCGCGTGCTATCTCATAAACGAAGCTAGTGACATCCTTTATCAACGTAAGTGATTAGCTGCTAACTGGGATATTCATGACATACCGTTCGTAACGATTCAGCGCGCTCAAGCATCTGATAAGTGGATGACCACCGTACTGGCATATCCATTTTCAGATGGAGAGGATTCTTGAGCGGGTTTGATTTCCGTTGAATTTCGAGGAAGATGGCCTTTCGCTTCGCTGAGGTATGCTCCTGAAAAGATGATGAGTAAGGAGGGCTCAATGCATATTATAACCTACCTTGACTGAGATAGTGCGAATCAGGCCAACCTCGTCTCGTAATTCATCTTCATCCTCACGGCGTATAGCAACAAGGTCTTCATCGGGTGATTGGGGGTTGAAGTGCTTTGATTTACTGTACTCTGTCAGGAATGCCTGCGTAGCAATGTTAACAACATGTGCAAGACATCTACGTTGATTGCGTTAGTAATATACTGTGAATAAACCAAAAGTACATACCTCACACGCTGAGCCGCTGGGTCAAAAGCCACTTGCTTTTCAGACTCGAGTAAGTCCTGAAGTGTCTCGAGCATCGTGCCGTTATTTGAGGCATTGTCGCAGGTGACATGTCCAACCTTATGGCAAATACCGAGACGTTCAATGATCCGGAACAAAACCTGGCCAAGTCGGAGGCCGCTATGCGAGTTGTTGACTTGTACAAAACCTAGGAGACCCATTTGAAGGTGCCAAACACCGGGGGCCTCTTCCTCAATCCAATGCCCAGTAACTACAAAGTAAGCATCTACGTTCGACGCTTGCCAGCCATCACATGTCAAGCTAACACGGCCCTTGACTGCTTCGCTCTATATTTGAATGAAATCTTTAGGGACGATCAAAGAATACAACTCGACGCACGCATAAACGGTTGCGCATCCTTGTCAACTCGTACTTGAATGTTGTGATAATCTCGTCACGAGTGCGCTTGCGGTTTGGGACCTTCACTTCTTTCGTCGCTTTCAATGCTATTCTGATCATGTTCCGAAACGTGGGATGTTCGAGCGCCTGAACCGGCTAGCAATCACTTTCATTAGTTTCGAGGAATACAGCGAGTGAAGATTACATACCATATCTGCTTGAACGAGCCATTGAATTGCGGCCGTTCGAAATAGTTCCTCCGTGTAGATGACAGGTGCTTCGGTAACAAATGAGTTGAGATCTTGTTGAGTCTGTGTCGCAGTTCTTGCCTCTTGACGGTCCTTGGGAAGCTTTGAAGTGAAGCCCACATCCTTGCACCACGCTCGATACTTGCCCTACACTTGAGAGATTAGTATTTATTGCTGAATTATGACAGCATCTCGTACGAACACGATGATGTGATTCGAGGTGTCTTCGCAGGGTGCTATGGTGCGCACTAAGATCACTATCATAGGGGTTCAGTAAGTACTACGTGATGTACCGTAAGAGGGACACATACTTCTTGCAGATCTTGCATTTCCTTCGCTTCTTCCCATCATCCTTGAATACATCGGAGAAGAAGTACTTGATATCTTGACTGCAGTCTTCACGGGCAGGCCCTACATCGTTGATTTCTTGAATATCGATGTCCTCGAAGAAGCCATCGGAACCAATTTGGTTCACATTAACGGCGGGATTGTCTGGAATTGCCGCCGTAACCCGGGGAGATTTTGCGCGGCGGACTTCTGACATACAGTGAGAACACCTTGACAAGTAAAATACAGTGGAAACCGCTACCTTGATTACCATCGGCATGAACCTCAAAGGCACGTAGTCGCTTCGAGGCTGCAAAATCAATGAAGTTAGGTTGAATGGAACATGAGTTTACATTTACAGTCAACTCACCTTGCGACTGTGGGACATCCTTAATGCCATCGGATGCATCCTCCTCACTGTTCAACGTCTCCAGTAGTGAGCTTTGAGGAGTGGGTAGAAGTGGCTTTGCATGAGATGATTTCTTTGCCTTCTTCGCAGCTTCTGCTTGCAGGCGACGAGTCTCGTGTTCCTTGGCTTGCTTGTGGGAGGTAAGCTGTTGGTCGCCGATGTTGGCAGGGTCGATGACCTTCGACGAAGGAAACACGGTGCGTTTAGTGCGGACTTGGCTGTTGCTGACGCTGCCGACGTCCTTAGTCATCTTTTGATGCAATCAAATACGTCCACATTGGGTATGGACGTTCCAGACGTGTGGCTTGAGCAAGCTGTACATGCCCCGGATGATGCCGTTGCTGAGATTTGAAGCCCGACCAGCTCAAGATGGGCTCGGGCCTGCAAAAAATCAAAGCCCGGGCCTGATGCCCTCCAAAGCCCGCTTGAGCGCCAATAGTGGGCTCAGCTCGGCCGGGCTTAATACGGGCTGGGCATCGCAGGCTGGTGGGCTTCGAGCCAGGCCCAACACAACACTAATCGGGGATGAAGGCGGAAGGAGACGTGGAGGAGGCGGTCAAGATGGAGGGCGTCGAGGTAAAGAGTGAGATAAAGACAGAGATTAAGGACGAGATCAAGGTAGGTCTCCAACGACGATGTTCCTTCAAATATCCGACGTAGCCTGGTCTTGGTTTAGCTCGAACCGACTAGCAATGAGTTTTTGCACGCTGCCCCACGGTCTTCGGAGGATATCCACCTCTTAGCATCCTCAGAACACCTCGATAATATTGCTCAGAATTTGGCCTGGCCAACGCAACTAAACTTTGAACCTCCAGAAGCGGAGGCCTCTCATTCAAGGACTCCAGTACCTATTTGTGATGGCCGATCCACCCATTCTGACCATGTCGGCGCTGTACTTGCTCTTCAAAACCTTGTGGTCGTCGTGGAAGTACCCTCCTTGGAGAGCGTCTTTCGCCTTTACAAGGAGCGTAAAGCTTGGGAGAAGAAGGTGAGCACCCTCCCCCCCCCCAGCTCACCTGATCACAATCCGTCGTCGAGATAGAACTTCAAGAAGATAAAGAAGGACATGGTCATTTCTTTGACCACTTTTGCCGGACGATATGAAGCGCTTGGCTCACCTGAGCTCTTTCCTGTCCCCTTGTCGATGGAGATCAGAGACGTAACCGTGTCTCGGCAACTTATCTCCTCTATTTATGGTGGTAGTGTTCAACAGACGTTCCCAGTACCCAGCGCCAAATTCTTGGCCCAGCACGGCCTCAAGGATTTCATGTGTCTAAATTATATCATGAACCCGAACGCGCCACGGCTGCCTGGATCCTCTGGCTTTTACTTCGAGGCTGGGGCCGTCCACGCAGCTGATAGCACTAAATACCCTCCAGGCACTCAGAAACGTGTCATTATGCAGACAGGCGTTTCGAAGTGGTTATACACTGGCCATTGTCTCATGGAGCCAAGCCAATCTCTCACCGCAGACGAATGGCTTGATCAATCGAACGAGGTAAGTCACTTTGCTCGTTCGCACCATCAATGCTTGTCTCACTGCTTTGCAGTTTAGACGTTTATGGGTTAGTGAGATCTTGGTACGTGGTTGGGCGGAGAAACTCCGCTCTCGTGTGGTACTTCGTAAGCGACTTGGGCGGGTACCGACCGACAAGGAACTCACAGACGCGATGGAGTCCACGCCTGGGTTCTCGAAAGCCGTCACGGCGGATGACATTTACGATTCATTCGCGAGAGGCGAGCACGTAAGTCTTTCGCTCATTTGCAAAATCGTGCCTGATCCCATTTTCCTCGAAGTTCATTGCCGTCTGGGGCTTGAAATGCGTCGGGTATGACACCGCGTTCCAGGAGAGATTAGTCGAAGAATCCAATAGACGGGCTGCGGCTGTCGATGAGATGCAAGCGAAGAAAGAGAAGAAACCAAACCCGAAAACAAAGAATGCTGCTGCCAAGAGGAAGAACCAGTCATCCAGCGCCACCCCGAGGAAGCGTAGGCGTAAGGACGAGTCGCCATCCGACAGCGAGTTCGAGTCTAGCGATCGTCGTGAATCACTGGTCCTGCCTCGTATTACCCGTTCTAAGCCTGATCCAGCAGAGGTAATCCTGATTGATTGAACTTTGAAGTTAGATATATCTTGCATTTCTCTTATTGTACACCGAATTTGAGCCTAATACTTATTATATTATATAGTTTACTGTTTTACCTTGCCATCATAACAGGCAATCAAGCAGAGAGCAAGCTGTACAGGCTAAGGCAAGGATGCTCATGAATTTATATTCGTAACAGGGGAATACTTACCTCGGTGCTCCTCCATCCGAGTTGCTTATGATGGTGGTTGGCAATTTACAACCCTCATCTTGAACAAGCGCAAACGCTGCAAGCAATCCTGAGTGATGAGAAGTGATCATAGAAGACCCTTTAAGAATTGGACATGGCCCTTGTCACAAGTAGCTCACCGGGTAGATAGTTGCACACATTTGTAGCTTGGTTGGGATGGAGTAATTGATTATGACTCAAAAATCGTAGCACGAATGTTACTAGCAATCATACAATGGTGTGCCCCAACTATGAAGTAGCCAGTCGAGCACTGGGTATTGTACATGGCTTCGTTTACGACCTCGACCGAGTTGCGAGATGGCACCACAAAGACCAACGTCACTGGGCGGCGTCATGAATAGACGAGGCAGTTTGAGGGGCTGTGCGGATTGTGAATACTTTAAATATACGCAGGTCTGCCAAAAGCGCGACCTACCCATCTAATCTCGACCACTAGTCCGGACTACTGATATTGTACATCCTCGGCATGTGAGCTCGCGTGAAGAGACACCCGAAGGCGGAACACTCAAGAGAAAAGGATCGATGAGATAAGAGGTTCAAACACGGGGGTTGTATTGTAAGAGATGAGAGTCGGAGAAGAAACAGGAAGTAAGTATCGTACATCAGGGACGCGGGTATATATATGGGAATACACGTGATTCAGGGGGAAATCAGGGAAAGTCGTGAGCATAGGCTTACATCACGCTGCTTTTCCCGGACGCACACAAAGGCCTCACGTATTTCACCGACCCAACACCACCGCTCGGGTGAAAAGTCAATTTTACATTTTGGAGGAAGGATATTATCCAATAATGTCGCGATTTGGACAGGGCTTGCATTGGACACCAAAGAAGAGCCTAGGTGGTTTAAACATGTGAACGGAATGGTCACGTCTAGGGGGATGCTGGCAGATGTTGAAGTGTGCCAACTGAGGTTGAGGACCTCGGTATTTGGCATGACGGCCATTATTTCCACAAGGGCGCCAATGTAAGGGCAACCTCAAGATGGCCGCACAGCGCAGACCTAGCAGAGGGAGAATCCAAAGGTATGAATAATGCTACCTACAATACATGAGAGAATACGCACCTAGCAGAGGGAGAATCCAAAGAGAACAAGATAAGGATCCTCCATGCTAGGATGCGAAGTGTATACTGTAGAAGCGTGGGAGAAGAGTGAAAGAACTGTATAGTACACCCGCCACAAGTCCGACGAATATCACAAGGTACGAACACAAGCATGTGATAGTAAGTGGAGGGGAATATACAGGAGTCGTGCCAGCGACCTGGAGAAGTGGGAATAGGAAGGGAAAGGGTAAGAGAAGTAGGGGGGAGTTGTCCCAACGAGTCCAGAGGCGTGCGCGCGAGTCCGGAGTGAATCCGGACTGCGGGAAACGCTTCGGAGTCACCGGAACGCTCTGGAAGGCAAGGGAGTGGGATGGAAAGGATGGAACAAATGATGGAACAAAGGGGATGGAAATAAGAGTCCGTGGAAGGAAAAGGAGAGGGAGGGGACGAGGGGTGTAAGGGGACACTCCTATTTTCCCCTATTCCCCTGTCCATCTCCCTTTCCCCTCTTTCCACGGACTCTCATTTACACCCTCTTTCGTTCCATCATTCATTCCATCCTTTCCACTCCACTCCCTCGCCTTCCAAAGCGTTCCGATGACTCCGAAGCGTTCCCGCAGTCCGGATTCACTCCGGACTCGCGTGCACGTCTCTGGACTCGTTGGGACGACTTCCCCTCACTTCTCCCACTGTTTCCCTTCCTATTCCCACTTCCCCAGGTCGCTGGCACGACTCCTGCATATTCCCCTCCACTTATTATCACATGCTCCTGCTCGTACCTTGTGATATTCATCGGACTTGTGGCGGGTGTACTATACAGTTCTTTCATTCTTCTCCCACGCTTCTACAGTATATACTTCGCATCCTAGCATGGAGGATCCTTATCTTGTTCTCTTTGGATTCTCCCTCTGCTAGGTGTGTATCCTCTCATGTATTGTAGGTAGCATTATTCATATCTTTGGATTCTCCCTCTGCTAGGCCTGCGCTGTGCGGCCATCTTGAGGTTGCCCTTACAGCAGAACAAGATCCCCCATCCTGGCACCAGAGCCCTACGGAAAACGTCCCGCGTCATCCCGGACTCGCTCCCGACGTCTTTCCGGTTTTGCGGACATTCCGGACGCTCTCCTGCTACTCCCACCCACCTCTGAGGACCCAAGGAACTCCATCCCTCGCTCCCCTGACGACTCCGAAATGACGGGCGCCTCTGGCCAGATCCCGTCATTCGAGCCAGTCGCTCCAGGATCGGACTCCGAGACTTTGCGGACCTTGTGGGCTCAGACGTACGAGCACGAAACCCAAATCAGCACCATCCATGACGCCCTAGCTCGGATTGAATCACTCCTTACTACACCCCGACCCCCTACACCCAAAACGACTCCGGACCCCGAACCGGAAGGCACAGCAGCCTCCCAACACGCCCTGGGTCGACACGATACCACTCCGCGGTCCCGTCTGAAGCCCGCCTCTCCCCCAATCTTCGACGGAAACCGCAAGGATGGTCGCGCATTCTTCAACGCTTGCACCATCTACTTCCAGCTCTGTCCGGACCACTTCCCGAACGAGCAAGCCAAAATCCTCTGGTGTCTCTCCTTCTTCCAGAAGGACCGAGCCAAGGAATATGCGGACATGGTTCTCCGGAGCACCCGGGATCCTTACTTCAAAACCTGGAGTGACTTCGCTTCGGAATTCCGGACTCGCTTCCTTCCGGATCGGGAACGCGAGTCTGCCATGCTCAAGCTGGAGTCTGCCCGCTACCACCAAGGACGCCGGACCTTCCAGGAATACCTCGACGAGTTCCAGGACCTCATTGACCAGTCCGGATACACTGAGGGCTCAACATCACGATGAAGTTCCGACGTGGGCTCGACTCTGTCATCCAGAGCCGTGTTGCGGAGTCCGCGGACTGTCCCAGCGAAGAAGACTTCAAAGGATGGTACAGCGCTGCGCAACGGGTTGCAGACAATCGTGCTGCCAACCAGTCCTTCCACTTCGGCCAGCATTCCGCTCACTCCGGACCTTCTCCCCGACCTGCTGCGAACTCCGGAATCGCTCGGAACCCCGGAGGGATACTTCCTGCACCTCGGACCCAGCTCCCGCCTCTCCAACCCCGTTTCCAACCCCTGCCTCCTCCAAAGGCTCTCTCACCCGGCGTCCCAATGGACGTTGACCACACCCGCTCTCGGCCCCCTGCCCCTCAGTCGTGCTACCGATGCGGCAAACCCGGCCACATGGCCCGCGAATGCCCGCTGCGGTTTGATGTCCGGTTCATGACAACCGAGGAGCGGATGTCCGCTATCGAGGATCTCTTGACCGCGGCCGACGTTGTAGAAAGTACTGGGACTCCGGGAGGAATAGACGACAAGGGAACGGCCCCGGTTGAGGAATCTGACACGGCGGATTTTCCCCGGACCAACGAGTGATCCGTGCGGCCTCGTTGGTGAACAACCGATTTGCTTGTCTTAACGTAGATGAAATACACGATGATCATTCCGACCTTTCCAATGATTCGTCCGACGTGAAGCAAGCAACTCCGGTTGCAATCCGCACACTCCGAAGGTTTCGCCCGCAGTGGGAACGGCGGCTACCCAGTAGCTATAAGATTTCTGCCTTGCCCGGCAAGCTTTCGTTAGACATACCCGTTGAAGTGCTGAGCACGGATACACAACACCGATGCACCCTGCAGGCCCTGGTGGACTGCGGAGCCACCGGAGTCTTCATGCATCCGCGATTCGCAGATGCCCATGGTTTCACCCGTCGCAAGCTTTCTGCTCCGATCCCAGTCTTCAATGTCGACGGTTCGCCAAACGAAAACGGATCCATCTCCGAAGTCGTGGACCTCGTACTCCGGTTCAAGGACCACACGGAACGGATGCTTTTCGCCGTTACAAACATCGGACGCCAGGACGTCATCCTCGGATACACTTGGCTCCGGAAGCACAACCCCGAGATTGACTGGCAAACGAAGGAGGTGACCATGAGCCGCTGCCCATCCGGATGCGATACCTGTCGAAAGGAGTTCCGCCATGACAAGCTGACCAGACGCAAGGAGTCCGTGCGACTCCGGGAGTGTCGTACGGGTCCGATGCCAATGGTCGAGGAACTCCACTCGGATGACCCTCCGAAGCTCCTGGATTGTGACGATGAGGACGACGAAGATGCAACTCCGGACGGCGATAGTCTTGAGAAGGGTGACCGTATCTTTGCGGCCGTTCCTCCTCCAACTCCGGAATACCTTTGGAGTCTCCGGGAAGAACACGTCCGAGCCACGGAAACTGTCTCGCAACGCCTGGCATTGGCTTTCCAGCGTAACAAGGCTCCGGACCCTCGTCACAGCGCAATCCCGGACTTCCTTCAGGAATTCGAGGATGTCTTCGCCAAGGAAGCCTTCGACGAGCTGCCTATGCCCCGTCCATGGGATCACGCGATTGAACTAGTGCCTGGAGCGGAGCCTGTCAACACCAAGTGCTACCCGCTGTCCCCGGCGGAGCAGAAGCAGCTGGACGAGTTTTTGGAAGAAAACCTCCGGACCGGTCGCATCCGCCCCAGCAAGTCGCCCATGGCTGCTCCAGTATTCTTTGTCAAGAAGAAGGACGGATCGCTCCGCTTGGTTCAGGACTACCGGAAACTCAATGCCATGACTGTCAAGAATCGGTACCCGCTTCCGCTCATTTCCGACTTGGTGGACAAACTCCGGAACGCCCGCTACTTCTCCAAGCTCGACGTCCGGTGGGGCTTCAACAATGTCCGGATAAAAGAAGGCGATGAGTGGAAGGCCGCATTCCGGACTACCCGCGGACTCTTCGAACCCTTAGTGATGTTCTTCGGACTGACGAACAGCCCGTCCACCTTCCAGACCATGATGAACGACCTGTTCCGAGAGCTCATCACGGAAGGTGTGGTCATTATCTATCTGGATGACATTCTGATCTACACCAAGACGCGCGAGGAGCACCGCCGGGTCCTCAAACGAGTCCTGGAAATCCTCCAGCGGAATAAGCTATTCCTGCGGGCGGACAAGTGCGATTTCGAACAAACCAAGGTGGAGTATCTCGGAGTTGTCATCTCCGAGGGTAAGATTGAGATGGACCCCGTCAAGGTCTCCGGAGTCCGCGACTGGCCAACGCCCCGTAACCGGACTGAACTCCAATCGTTCCTCGGGTTCGTCAACTTCTACCGCCGCTTCATCAAGGACTACTCGCACATAGCTCGGCCTCTCTTCGACCTCACTTGCGCCAAAGAATGGCAGTGGAATGACTCCGCTCAGTCCGCCTTCCTCCGGATCAAGGAACTCATCACTTCGGAACCAGTCCTAGTGTTTCCGAAGGAGGACAGGCCTTACCGCGTCGAAGCGGACTCGTCGGACTACGCTACGGGCGCGGTCCTCTCTCAGCTCAACCCGGATGATGGTAAATGGCACCCTGTCGCGTTCTACTCTAAAAGTCTACAGCCTGCGGAGCGGAACTACGAAATACACGACAAGGAGATGCTTTCGATCATCCGGGCTCTCGAAGAGTGGCGGCACTACCTGGAAGGCGCGGAGACTCCGTTTGAGATCTGGACTGACCACAAAAACCTGGAGTACTTCATCAAGGCCCAGAAGCTCAACCGTCGCCAAGCCCGCTGGTCCCTCTACCTTTCCCGCTTTGATTTCACACTCCTGCATCGACCCGGACGCACTATGGGTAAGCCTGATGCTCTCTCGCGACGCTCGGACCACTCGGACGGTAAGGATGATAACAAGGATGTGGTTTTACTTAAACCGTCCTACTTTGCCGTTCGTGCCACGGGTGTCACTCTTGAAGGGGAGGAGAAGGATATCCTCACGGCTATCCGGACTGGAGTGCGGAACGCGAAGTTCGAGGATGCAGTGGCTAAGGCAGCGGAGGAGTTGAAGAAGGCACAGGGCAGTCGCAGGACAGTTCGGAGTGCGGAATGGTCTCAATCGGACGGACTCCTGATGTTCCGGGGTAAGGTCTACGTTCCGGACGTTCCGGACTTGCGTCGGACCATTGTAGCCCAGCACCACGATACCAAGGTCGCGGGACACGCAGGCAGGTGGAAGACTCTGGAACTCGTCTCACGCAGCTACTGGTGGCCCAACATGTCCCGCTACATCGGATCCTACACCCGACACTGCGATCTCTGCCTCCGGACGAAAGCCCAAAGACATCCGCCCATGGGTGAGCTCCATCCGCTTCCCATTCCGGACGAACGCTGGGATCGCCTGAGTGTGGACTTCATTGTGGAGCTTCCGGAGTCCGATGGGTTCGACGCTGTTATGAATGTGGTTGACTCCGTAAGCAAACACGCCCACTTCATCCCGACTCACACCACGGTGTCCGCCCTCGGCTCCGCCAACCTGTACCTGCAAAACGTCTGGAAGCTGCACGGACTCCCTCGCTCCGTTGTTTCCGACCGCGGGCCGCAGTTTGTTGCAGAGTTCACCCGGGAAGTCTACCGGATGCTTGGGATCAAGCTGGCTGCTTCCACTGCGTACCACCCTCAGTCCGACGGACAGACGGAGCGGACTAACCAAGAGCTCGAGTCTTACCTCCGGATCTTCGTCGGAGAGCGTCAGAACGATTGGGCTCGACTTCTACCTATGGCGGAGTTCGCGTACAACAACCGTGTCCACGCTTCTACCCAGCAGTCCCCGTTCCTACTGGATACAGGTCGTCACCCCCGTCTTGGATTCGAACCCCACCAGCCGCCGTCCCGCATGGAGTCCGCAAACGAGTTCGTCGACCGGATGAAGTCTGCTGTCGATGAAGCTCAGTCCGCCTTGGTCAAAGCTCAGGACGACATGAAGCGTTACTACGACCAACGTCGGACTCCTGCTCCGGAGTACCAGCGAGGTGACAAGGTTTGGCTAGACTCGTCGGACATCAACCTTGCACGACCTTCCCGGAAACTTGGACATGCACGCCTTGGTCCTTACAAGGTGGTCCGGAAGGTTGGCAAGTCGGCATACCGACTCCAGCTCCCTCCGGGCTTATCCCGCCTCCATCCGGTCTTCCCTGTGGTCAAACTCTCCCCCTTCGTTCCGGACCCCATCCCGGGTCGACGCCCTGTCGCCCCGCCGCCTCCGCAACTTGTAGACGGCGAAGAGGAACACGAGGTAGAGGAGGTTCGGAACAGCAGGCGTTTCGGTCGGGTGTTGAAGTATCTGGTACGTTGGCGAGGCTATGGCATCGAGCACGACTCCTGGGAACCCGCGAGCAACCTCCAACACGCTGCCCAGAAGGTCAAGGACTTCCATGATCGCCATCCCGACGCAGTCCGTGTACTCCGGATGACTCCTACGGCACTCGACCAGTCTTGGGAACGTTGGCGTAGTCGGAAGGCTCCGGGTTCTGTCCAGTCGTACTTCGACGTCTTCTCGCAGCATTCTGGGGTTTCAGGATTGGTGAATACATGGCGTGGCAAGCAGGAATCTTCGCGTCGGGTCGCCGCGAGCTTGAAGGGGGGGTGATGTAAGGGGACACTCCTATTTTCCCCTATTCCCCTGTCCATCTCCCTTTCCCCTCTTTCCACGGACTCTCATTTACACCCTCTTTCGTTCCATCATTCATTCCATCCTTTCCACTCCACTCCCTCGCCTTCCAAAGCGTTCCGATGACTCCGAAGCGTTCCCGCAGTCCGGATTCACTCCGGACTCGCGTGCACGTCTCTGGACTCGTTGGGACGACTTCCCCTCACTTCTCCCACTGTTTCCCTTCCTATTCCCACTTCCCCAGGTCGCTGGCACGACTCCTGCATATTCCCCTCCACTTATTATCACATGCTCCTGCTCGTACCTTGTGATATTCATCGGACTTGTGGCGGGTGTACTATACAGTTCTTTCATTCTTCTCCCACGCTTCTACAGTATATACTTCGCATCCTAGCATGGAGGATCCTTATCTTGTTCTCTTTGGATTCTCCCTCTGCTAGGTGTGTATCCTCTCATGTATTGTAGGTAGCATTATTCATATCTTTGGATTCTCCCTCTGCTAGGCCTGCGCTGTGCGGCCATCTTGAGGTTGCCCTTACAAGGGGGAAGGGAAATGGACAGGGGAATAGGGGAAAATAGGAGTGTCCCCTTACATCACCCCCCCTTCAAGCTCGCGGCGACCCGACACGAGGATTCCTGCTTGCCACGCCATGTATTCACCAATCCCGAAACCCCAGAATGCTGCGAGAAGACGTTGAAGTACGACTGGACAGAACCCGGAGCCTTCCGACTACGCCAACGTTCCCAAGACTGGTCGAGTGCCGTAGGAGTCATCCGGAGTGTCGCAGGAGGCGTCGGAGTCGTCCGGAGTACGCGGACTGCGTCGGGATGGCGATCATGGAAGTCCTTGACCTTCTGGGCAGCATGTTGGAGGTTGCTCGCGGGTTCCCAGGCGTTGTGCTCGATGCCATAACCCCGCCAGCGTACCAGATACTTCAACACCCGACCGAAATGCCTGCTGTTCCGAACCTCCTCTACCTCGTGTTCCTCTTCGCCATCTACAAGTTGCGGAGGTGGTGGAGCGACAGGGCGTCGACCCGGGATTGGGTCCGGAACAAAGGGAGAGAGTTTGACCACAGGGAAGACAGGATGGAGGCGGGATAGGCCCGGGGGGAGCTGGAGTCGGTATGCTGCCTTGCCAACCTTTCGGACCACCTTGTAAGGACCAAGGCGTGCATGTCCGAGCTTCCGGGAAGGTCGTGTGAGGTTGATGTCCGACGAGTCCAGCCAAACCCTGTCACCTGGTTGGTACTCCGGAGCAGGAGTCCGGCGTTGGTCATAGTAACGCTTCATGTCGTCCTGAGCTTTGACCAAGGCAGACTGAGCTTCATCGATAGCAGACTTCATCTGGTCGACGAACTCGTTTGCGGACTCCATGCGGGACGGCGGCTGGTGGGGCTCGAATCCAAGACGGGGGTGACGACCTGTATCCAGCAGGAATGGGGACTGCTGGGTGGAAGCGTGGACACGGTTGTTGTACGCAAACTCCGCCATAGGTAGAAGTCGGGCCCAGTCATTCTGGCGCTCTCCGACGAAGATCCGGAGGTAAGACTCAAGCTCCTGGTTAGTCTGCTCCGTCTGTCCGTCGGACTGAGGGTGGTACGCAGTGGAAGCAGCCAGCTTGATCCCGAGCATCCAGTAGACTTCCCGGGTGAACTCTGCAACAAACTGCGGCCCACGGTCGGAAACGACGGAACGAGGGAGTCCATGCAGCTTCCAGACGTTTTGCAGGTACAGGTTGGCGGAACCAAGGGCGGACACTGTGGTGTGAGTCGGAATGAAGTGGGCGTGCTTGCTTACGGAGTCAACCACATTCATGACAGCGTCGAACCCGTCGGACTCCAGAAGCTCCACGATGAAGTCCACGCTCAGGCGATCCCAGCGTTCGTCCGGAATGGGAAGCGGATGGAGCTCACCCATGGGCGGATGCCTTTGGGCTTTCGTCCGGAGGCAGAGATCGCAGTTTTGGGTGTAGGATCCGATGTAGCGGGACATGTTGGGCCACCAGTAGCTGCGTGAGACGAGTTCCAGAGTCTTCCACCTGCCTGCGTGTCCCGCAACCTTGGTGTCGTGGTGCTGGGCTACAATGGTCCGACGCAAGTCCGGAACGTCCGGAACGTAGATCTTACCCCGGAACATCAGGAGTCCGTCCGATTGAGACCATTCCGCACTCCAAACTGTCTTGCGACTGCCCTGCGCCTTCTTCAACTCTTCCGCTGCCTTAGCCACTGCATCTTCGAACTTTGCGTTCCGCACTCCAGTCCGGATAGCCGTGAGGATATCCTTCTCCTCCCCTTCAAGAGTGACACCCGTGGCACGAATGGCAAAGTAGGATGGTTTAAGTAAAACCACATCCTTGTTATCATCCTTACTGTCCGAGTGATCCGAGTGTCGCGAGAGAGCATCAGGCTTACCCATAGTGCGTCTGGGACGATGCAGGAGTGTGAAGTCAAAGCGGGAAAGGTAGAGGGACCAGCGGGCTTGGCGACGGTTGAGCTTCTGGGCCTTGATGAAGTACTCCAGGTTTTTGTGGTCGGTCCAGATCTCAAACGGAGTCTCCGCGCCTTCCAGGTAATGCCGCCACTCTTCGAGCGCCCGGATGATTGAAAGCATCTCCTTGTCGTGTATTTCGTAATTCCGCTCCGCAGCCTGTAGACTTTTAGAGTAGAACGCGACAGGATGCCATTTACCATCATCCGGGTTGAGCTGAGAGAGGACCGCGCCCGTAGTGTAGTCCGACGAGTCCGCTTCAACGCGGTAAGGCGTATCCTCCTTCGGAAACACTAGGACTGGTTCCGAAGTAATGAGTTCCTTGATCCGGAGGAAGGCGGACTGAGCAGAGTCGTTCCACTGCCATTCTTTGGCGCAAGTGAGGTCGAAGAGAGGCCGAGCTATGTGCGAGTAGTCCTTCACGAAGCGCCGGTAGAAGTTGACAAAACCGAGGAATGATTGGAGTTCAGTCCGGCTTCGGGGTGTCGGCCAGTCGCGGACTCCGGAGACCTTTACGGGGTCCATCTCGATCTTACCCTCGGAGATGACAACTCCGAGATACTCCACCTTGGTCTGTTCGAAATCGCACTTGTCCGCCCGTAGGAATAGCTTATTCCGCTGGAGGATTTCCAGGACTCGTTTGAGAACCCGGCGGTGCTCCTCGCGCGTCTTGGTGTAGATCAGAATGTCATCCAGATAGATAATGACCACACCTTCGGTAATGAGCTCCCGGAACAGGTCGTTCATCATGGTCTGGAAGGTAGACGGGCTGTTTGTCAGTCCAAAGAACATCACCAAGGGCTCGAAGAGTCCGCGGGTAGTCCGGAACGCGGCCTTCCACTCATCGCCTTCTTTTATCCGGACATTGTTGAAGCCCCACCGGACGTTGAGCTTGGAGAAGTAGCGGGCATTCCGGAGTTTGTCCACCAAGTCGGAAATGAGCGGAATCGGGTACCGATTCTTGACAGTCATGGCGTTGAGTTTCCGGTAGTCTTGAACCAAGCGGAGCGATCCGTCCTTCTTCTTGACAAAGAATACTGGGGCAGCCATGGGTGACTTGCTGGGGCGGATGCGACCGGTCCGGTGTCACACTATGTCAGGTTAATGAAATAGTGCCCAGATGGTCGTGGACTACTGCGTCGAGTTGCACCTGGTCGTTCGTTGATTTCGGGATTATTGGAACTGAGGAAATACTCTCAGAGGGGTATGGATAGGGTGAGGTCGGTTAATAGAAATAGTATGTCAATCAACAATACTACTCCTAAGTTGATAGGGGTGTGGTGGTGTATCTACTTGTACGTTAAGTAGCAAGTATATACGGTAGTATAGGTCTACGTGATAAACCTATGGGATGAACTAGATAACTAAATAACTAAAGTCAGTATGCCAGAATCCTACTCGTTTCAGTTCTGGACTTGTGAGGGGTTCCCTACTCGTTTTGGGATAATCAAACTGTCAAAATAGCGTTACTGACACCTACTCGTTTTCAGTGCAGACTTAGCTGTTAGTGCGTTACTGTCACCTACTCGTTTCGGTGCAGACTTAGCAAAAGAAATAGACTGTACTTACTTTTCAGGTCTCTACAAACGAAAATGCTGGTATCCTACTCGTTTCAGATACAGCTGAACTCAAGAACTAGAATGTGGGTGATAACCTGTGTTCTTTTTTATTGGCAGGAGACTGGCTCCCTTTTATACCTAAACTATTTGTACCTAGGAACAATGGTAGCTATAGTGAGGTAAATACAAATAAATATGGGGAACAATGGTCTTTAAGAACAAAGACCTACAGGAATAATAGGAAAATGAATAGTACATGGTAGTATAATAGAGGTAGGACAATGGTCTTTGAGAACAATGACCTATAAGAATAATAGTACACAGTAGTATAATAGAGGTAGGACAATGGTCTTTTAAGAACAAAGACCTATAGGAACAATAGAGTAAATAAGGGTATACAGTGGAATAATGGAGAGACAGTGGATACCATTGTAAGTGGTTTCCATGTCAACGATAGAAGATGTAGAACAATAGAATCCATGGTTATTGGTTTCTATGGTGAATTTCCATGACGAATGGATGTCTATGGAAGGTAGACCAATAATGGATAATATCCTAGGGGCTTCGCTGGCTTTGCTCCTAGGGGTTCAGGGGTACCTCCTAACAGGGGTGTATCCTAATTCCTAATGTCTTTATACCGAACCTATGTTCTGGTATGACACCGGAGGTTTTCTTCCAAAAACTCGTCCAGCTGCTTCTGCTCCGCCGGGGACAGTGGGTAGCACTTGGTGTTGACAGGTTCCGCTCCAGGCACCAGTTCGATTGCATGATCCCATGGACGGGGCATAGGCAGCTCGTCAAAGGCTTCCTTAGCAAAGACATCCTCGAATTCCTGAAGGAAGTCCGGAATTGCGCTGTGACGAGGGTCCGGAGCCTTGTTGCGCTGGAAAGCCAATGCCAAGTGTTGCGAGACAGTTTCCGTGGCTCGGACGTGTTCTTCCCGGAGACTCCAAAGGTATTCCGGAGTTGGAGGAGGAATGGCCGCAAAGATACGGTCACCCTTCTCAAGACTATTGTCGTCCGGAGTTGCATCCTCATCGTCATCGTCACAATCCAGCAGCTTCGGAGGGTCATCCGAGTGGAGTTCCTCGACCATTGGCATCGGACCCGTACGACACTCCCGGAGTCGCACGGACTCCTTGCGTCTGGTCAGCTTGTCATGGCGGAACTCCTTTCGACAGGTATCGCATCCGGATGGGCAGCGGCTCATGGTCACCTCTTTTGTTTGCCAGTCAATCTCAGGGTTGTGCTTCCGGAGCCATGTGTATCCAAGGATGACGTCCTGGCGTCCAATGTTTGTAACGGCGAAAAGCATCCGTTCCGTGTGGTCCTTGAACCGGAGTACGAGGTCCACGACTTCGGAGATGGATCCGTTTTCGTTTGGTGAACCATCAACATTGAAGACTGGGATTGGAGCGGAAAGCTTGCGACGTGTGAAACCATGGGCATCTGCGAATCGCGGATGCATGAAGACTCCGGTGGCTCCGCAGTCCACCAGGGCCTGCAGGGTGCATCGGTGTTGTGTATCCGTGCTCAGCACTTCAACGGGTATGTCTAATGAAAGCTTGCCAGGCAGAGCGGAAATCTTATAGCTACTGGGTAGCCGCCGTTCCCACTGCGGGCGAAACCTTCGGAGTGTGCGGATTGCAACCGGAGTTGCTTGCTTCACGTCGGACAAATCATCGGAAAGGTCGGAATGATCATCATGTATTTCATCTACGTTAAGACAAGCAAATTGGTTGTTCACCAACGAGGCCGCACAGATCACTCGTTGGTCCAGGGAAAATCCGCTGTGTTGGATTCCTCAACCGGGGCCGTTCCCTCGTCGTCTATTCCTCCCGGAGTCCCAGTACTTTCTACAACATCGGCCGCGGTCAAGAGGTCCTCGATAGCGGACATCCGCTCCTTGGTCGTCATGAACCGGACGTCGAACCGGAGTGGGCACTCGCGGGACATGTGCCCGGGCTTGCCGCATCGGTAGCAGAGCTGCGAAGTGGCAGGCCGGGAGCGGGTATGGTCAACGTCCATTGGGACGCCGGGTGAGAGAGCCTTCGGAGGAGGCAGGGGTTGGAAACGTGGTTGGAGAGGCGGGAGCTGAGTCTGAGGTGCAGGAAGTATGCCTCCGGGGTTCCGAGCAACTCCGGAGTTTGTGGCAGGTCGGGGAGAAGGTCCGGAGTGAGCGGAATGATGGCCGAAGTGGAAAGACTGGTTCGCAGCACGATTGTCTGCAACCCGTTGCGCAGCGCTGTACCATCCTTTGAAGTCTTCTTCGCTGGGACAGTCCGCGGACTCCGCAACACGGCTCTGGATGACAGAGTCGAGCCCACGTCGGAACTTCATCGTGATGTTGAGCCTTCGGTGTATCCGGACTGATCGATGAGGTCCTGGAACTCGTCGAGGTATTCCTGGAAGGTCCGGCGTCCTTGGTGGTAGCGGGTGGACTCCAACTTGAGCATAGCGGACTCGCGTTCCCGATCCGGAAGGAAGCGGCTCCGGAACTCCGAGGCAAAGTCGTCCCAGGACTTGAAGTAAGGATCCCGGGTACTCCGGAGGACCATGTCCGCGTATTCCTTGGCTTGGTCCTTTTGGAAGAAGGAGAGACACCAGAGGATTTTGGCTTGCCCGTTTGGGAAGTGGTCCGGACAGAGCTGGAAGTAGATGGTGCAAGCGTTGAAGAATGCGCGACCATCCTTGCGGTTTCCGTCGAAGATTGGGGGAGAGGCAGGCTTCAGACGGGACCGCGGAGTGGTATCGTGTCGACCCAGGGCGTGTTGGGAGGCTGCTGTGCCTTCCGGTTCGCGTTCCGGAGTTGTTTTGGGCGTAGGGGGACGGGCTGTAGTGAGGAGTGATTCAATTTGAGCTAGGGTGTCATGGATAGTGTTGATTTGGGTTTGGTGCTCGTACGTCTGAGCCCACAAGGTCTGCAAAGTCTCGGAGTCCAATCCTGGAGCGACTGGATCGGATGACGGGATCTGGCTGGAGGCGCCCGTCATTTCGGAGTCATCAGGGGAGCGAGGGATGGAGTTCCTTGGGTCCTCAGAGGTGGGTGGGAGTAGCAGGAGAGCGTCCGCAATGTCCGCAAAACCGGAAAGACGTCGGGAGCGAGTCCGGGATGACGCGGGACGTTTTCCGTAGGGCTCTAGTGCCAGGATGGGGGATCTTGTTCTGCTGTAAGGGCAACCTCAAGATGGCCGCACAGCGCAGGCCTAGCAGAGGGAGAATCCAAAGATATGAATAATGCTACCTACAATACATGAGAGAATACACACCTAGCAGAGGGAGAATCCAAAGAGAACAAGATAAGGATCCTCCATGCTAGGGTACGAAGTATATACTGTAGAAGCGTGGGAGAAGAGTGAAAGAACTGTATAGTACACCCGCCACAAGTCCAATGAATATCACAAGGTACGAACAGGAGCATGTGATAATAAGTGGAGGGGAATATGTAGGAGTCGTGCTAGCGACCTGGGGAAGTGGGAATAGGAAGGGAAAGGGTAAGAGAAGTAGGGGGAAGTTGTCCCGATGAGTCCAGAGGCGTGCGCGCGAGTCCGGAGTGGGTCCGGACTGCGGGAACGCTTCGGAGTCATCGGAAACGCTTTGGAAGGCAAGGGAGTGCGATGGAAAGGATGGAATGAATGATGGAATGAAAGGGGGTGTAAATAAGAGTCCGTGGAAAGAAAGGGAGAGGGAGGGGACGAGGGGGAAGGGAAATGGACAGGGGCATAGGGGAAAATAGGAGTGTCCCCTTACAGTACTCGCCTGAACTGAATTAACCAACCTACGGCGAAAACGACCTGTCATTTGTGGGAGGCACAGTCGGTGTGATAAGCGGACATCAGAAAGGGGATTCCGGTAAACCTGCTAGTGGGAGCTTGCCGCACGCCCGCCACGTTATCGTTTAGTCTGAGCTGCTCTGGTAAGCGGATAACTTAAATCGCGCTGAAAATCAGAGAAAGCAGCACTGGCTTTTTGTTGCGTTGGGCTGCAAAAGCTTCAAAACACATTGGAATCATATTAGGAAGATATGAAGTGAGTTGGATGAACCAAAGACAAACCTAAAATCGAATAAATTAGTCCTTTGTGCAAGTGCAAAGAGCGACCGTGTACAAACAACAGATAGGGGGAGTCGAAACCTCAACCTGCCAACCAAGCAACGAAGGGTTGAGGTTTTGGTGAGGTAAAATGTTCAATATGTAATCAAAAAGCCATCATCATCACTACTATCGGAGAGCACAGATGTCCGAGTAGAATTCGATGCAAGTGCTATCGGTGGAATGATGTGATGTCGCCAATGTCCTCCCTGCTTCGACATCTGGGTCAGAATATTGCTCCGACAAGAATCTTGAATGTTTGCCCTCCGCTCACAGGGTGTACAGTACCCCTCGAGACATGACGGAGGATGTTGACAACTCCCTATAGGCTTCAATGATGTTTTTGGGCCTGCGATCTACCAAATGTACATAAAGAGTGCACGATATACCAGGGTAGTAAGACACTCGCGAATCATTGCTCGTAGTATGCGTGGTTTGACCTTCTTGAAGACGTGAAACCCAGCAAACGCCATTGCCGCAACCAGGAGCAAGCCCAACCCTACCGCTAAGCCCCACAATGGTTCTCCTATCAAGCCTAGGGGATTCGTCAATCTCAACTATTTGAGGCGATGTTGGCTCTCGAATGCCTCACCTTGGCTTAGGAGGTGCAGGCGTGGTTATAGGGATACCGGTTTCTGTTGGAGCTTGCGTCAGGAAATTCATTGGACTAATACTGTGGGTATATCTTGTTGCATGGTGCTTACAGGGGTAGTTTCAGGAGTAAAAAGGACTGTCGGTGAGCTGCTGATGGTGGTCAAGGTGGTGGTAAAACAACAGAAGTTGGGTTCGTTATTGAATGGAACAATATCACGGGTAGGAAGGACTGCTGGTGGAATCTCGGTGGAGGTCTTGGTGATAGTAAAGTGCTGTAAGCCGTGTTGTAATCCAATAGTACAAGTGTTTCACATTGTATGTTAGACTTACGGGGGTTGAGAACTGTCCTGTGTAGGAGCGATCGTTGGGATCGTTGGCGGAGTGTTTGCAGTGGTCGCATCCCTAGCAAATCAAGTAAGGCTCATTCATGTTCTAATAGGAGTCCGCAATGTTGTCAGATTCACTTACGAGCGTTGAGGTGGAGGGCTGTCGCAGGTAGTAACGCCCAGTGTCGGTGAAATATCTGTAGTGGTTACAGTGCTAGCAAATTAACATTAAGTCTTTGTTCATGGTTGGATGGGACAATATTGTTGTAATGATGCTCTTACATGATTTGTGAGGGACTGTCGATGAAGTGTCCTCGGTGGTCACGGTGCTGGTAAACCGATGTGAGTCTTGGTCATGAATGTCGACATAGTGCTCACAAGACATTTATATTATTGTTGTTACTGTCGTTATTATTGTTATTATTGCTGTTGATGTTGATGTTGTTGACGTTGCTGTTGCTATTTACGTTCGCGTTCGCCATTACGACTGCATTTCTATTTGTGAATCGTTGACGTCGTATGCTATCACATCGTAAGTGCCGCAAATTCAGAACATCGACAATGTATTACTCACGACAATGGGCTAAGGGTGTGTGCAGTGCCGGATCAATCACGGTGAGTACTTGCGACGTGCATACTTAAGTACCAAATGATGCAACCCACGGCAATATTATTATATCTGTCACGTCTTCACTGGGAACGGGATCGCTGCCGCCGTTTCCTTGGCCATCAGTGCTGTCATTTCTCTGAAGATCGTCGTTATCTACGCTGCAAGACAAATACTCCGAAATCAGGACTTTGTTAGCATCTGTCTCCACCGTGCGACCTACAATCTCTTCGCCTCACGCCTGGCATCAAGGGAGAAACGTTGGTGGGGTGTCGTTTGTAGCCGGGATGTAGGAGTTGCAAATAGAGGGCTGGACATGAAGGCGAGGAGAAGAGCCAGGCGCTTGGAGTACAGTGTATTTGAACGAAATAGTTGAATGATGTTTCCTCGTATGAAGAATTGAGGCCACTGGTTGTCGCCACGAACTGGAGCAGTCTCTGCTTCCATGTCTATGTTCGAAGATATCAGTGTGAACGCCAACTACCGATGCCAAAGCTACTGACGGGTGATCGGATAACATACCGGTTCAAAGGCCTCTGAAGATGTCTCCGTTGAGATCATGGATGGTTGCTACTGTTAGACCGAGGTCGGCCGGTGGTGCAAATCTTCTTATAGTTCCGTTTGCTGCATTCCTACTGAGATCAGACTGTATTTGTGCGGCTAATATGGAGTAATACCTTTACACTGACGAAGTCTTACAGAGCAAGATAACCAACACGCCAAACAAACAAGGACGGATGTACATTCCAAATACAATAATGTTCGGAAGCGAAAGGGGGCAGTGATACCTTCTGGCATGAAATGGAGGTTGACAGGGAAATCGACAGAGAAGAGTCCTTCGTTGCGGACAACGGTGGTGACAGCCCGCGCCTCCGAATGGGGTTCTGCGATGATGGTAGTTCTACGTCGCGCGTAGACGCAGGCCGTATAAACACTTTCAGGTTCGAGAATGGTAGGAAGGAAGAGATGCTAATGAACCATCGTCGCTACCATCGGAGAGCACAGATGCCCGCGTTGACGTCTGTATGAGTGGTGGGGGCTCCCGACGACTGCCTCCGGCAGGATCTTGGCCTACCGGTGCTCTTCCCGCTTCGATGTCCTGAGCAGAGCCTCTTTCAGACAAGAACATGGCACGCTTGGTTCTTGCCTGCGTAGAGGACTCTATCCCTTGAGGCGAGATCAGCGACGATATTCCGCTGGAGGACGTAGACGTCTCTTTATAGACTTCGATAGTGGCCTGAGAAGCAGTATCTACTCAATGCAAGTAAGCGCAATGCATGATATCAAGATTATACTTTACTTACGAGGGAAAGTCACCCGTGACTTTAGTTTCCTGAAAACCAGGAAGCCAACATACGCCATCACCGCCACCGAGATCAAGCCTAATACGACGCTGAGACCCACAGTAGTTCTCTTGTCGACCCTAGGGGGATGTCGTTGTTCCCCATTGAAAATGCTAGCGAGATGACTCTGAATCGCCTTACCTTGATTTCGAAGACGCCTGTGCTGAGGTGACGACCACGGTTTCCGCTGGTGCTTGCGTTAGAATGACAATCGGACTACCATGTGTCGGTGAATTATTGTCAATATGGCAGTATTATGCTTTGTGAGAAGGCTTACGAGGATTCAAGGGTATTGCGAGTAGGAAGGGCGGACAGTGAAGGGCCCATAGTCGTTGCAGTGCTAAAAAATCAATGCAAGTCTCATTCATGGACGCCGCGTAGCGCTCACGGTAGGTTATTTATGATTGCGGTGGCACTTGTGCTGATTCATAGGAAGCATTACAGACGGTTCATAAATGATTTATCTTGAGAAATGACTGACCTTGAGGGGAGTGGTGAAGATAGGGAAGGCGTTGAAGATACTACAGACGATTTCCTGTCGGCAGTGAGACTAGTAGACGGTCAGGTTCTCCATCACCAAGTAATTTCAATCTGCTCACGAAGCAAATTCCCTGGAGATAATTCTTGGTGATATTGAGTTGACGCGGGCCGTATACAATCACGTAGTGAGTACATCCTATTTTAGGATATTCTCAACATACTACTCACATCGATTCACTAGGAGATGGGATCAACCAACGAAGACAAGTGCTAGCATCATGCCGAAAGGCCAAACTCACAGGGATGCTTTTATATCCTTGACCTCATCGCTGGAGATACGATCATTGTCAGAGTCGCTGGGGTTAGTAGTCCCTGTTGTAGATTTGCCATCTTTCCCATCCCCAAGACTATTGTTGCTGTCCGTCACCAGTTTTCTATCCTTTCCGAAGACCGAGCCGCTGTCAGCGTTCGGGGGATCAGCATTGTCCGTGCTGCGAAGCCAAGAAGGTAAGTTAGTCCTCTAGTATTACACCTCTTTCTGGCGCGACGCACGATATCTTCACAATATTTCCAACATTCAGGGAAATGAGTAGGCGGCTTATTGCTTGTAGCCGCCTCGAAGATGCGGTGGTAGCTGACGAAGGGGTAGACATGACGGCGAGAGCTCGACGCTCGGAGTCTGGCGCCTGGAGTGAGGGAAAGAAGGGCGGAGTAGTTCTTTGTACCACATATATATGAGGAATGGGGTTGTTGCCAAGAACCAGGGCAGTGTCTAGTTCCATGGCTATCTTTGAAGGCCTAAACACCAACACCGGCTACCGAAGCTATAGCTACCATATGAGTATTTTCATGATGTCGTGAGGACGGTTGATCGGATGACATACCGATTCGAAGGCATCTGATGGTGGGTTCGTTGCGGCCTTTATCGTAGCTGCCTTTCCACGGCCATCAATAGAAGACTCGCAATTAGCTCGATGTCGCAGTGTTTCGCCGTAATTGGGTAATGGTGTGCATGTCCTCGTACTTCCACTTAGCTGAGATACGGCTACCTTTCTGCCGCGACAAGACAGTATCTGTAAGTTGTAGGCCGACAGTTCTCCTGACGAAGTCTTATTGCGCAAGATGGCAACCACGCCAAAAAGGGTATGGTGCTAGAGATCGACATTGTGTGGACGACGATGCCGACGAATAACTCTATGAATGTCTTTTGAAGTGCGGGCATCGGTGTGCCACCTCGCACGTATTACTCTTCAATAATTGAACGACATGAGGAGAGGCAGCTAGCGCTTCGGGCGGATCGAAATAGAAGCGAGCAACCAATAGCGCGATCATTCGTTCCAAACCAAGGTAGCTACTGGGCTGGGGTCTCTTGCTCCAGGAACCTTCCATTGTGGCGATCTGGGTGGAGATTGAGTCCTAGTATCCATTCTTCGGCGAGAGATCACGGGTGCGAGGAAGTAAAGCTGGAGAGCAGTCAGCCTAAGAGAAGTGTCTACCCCGAATACGTTATTTAAAAAGGGGGGAGAAAGCAAAGGAGCAGAAAATAGAAAAGGAGGGCATACACACACCGCGAGATGCACCCGACAACTTCCCTTGCAACCATTGTGGCTATGTCAACATATCGGTGCTGTTGCATGCTCTCAACCCCTTGCTTCCCCATTCTTGCGTAATTTATTTGCCAAACGACGAACCGCTAGAGTTTCCGTCAGAAATTTCGAAGTGAGGCCAGTTGGTTGGTGTGAGTGCATGTTCTCTTCATCGCATTTCCGAGTCCGTCGCGTCTCTAGATGGCGTCGAAACTGGAGGATGCAGCGGGTTTGCCCTCGCCTCGTATCAGACGAGTGACCTACTAGATCAACAAGTTAGTCTGTGGTTGACGGCAATTAGCAATTAGCGCACTAGATGATTAAGACGTACTGCGTACTTGTACTTTGAAGGCCCATTAACTGCGCGCGTTGTTGCACAACACATCCACCTATCATGGCGCCTTGTTATCCTCCATCTGAACCTTCTTCACAGCGCGCATGCCGTACAATCTGATAATCCCACAGTGATCTTGTATATCGGGACTTCTCTCGTATGTCTAAGAATCTTCGGCGCAGGTCCTAGAACCATATAGCTGTGCCTCAACCGTCCGCATGTCTGCACCACTGCGGATGTCGATGATACAACGCGTTCAATACCTGACGAAAGGCCGTACGACGAAGAACGGAGTGTCCCAGAATGCTTGCTTCACGCACGTCGGAGAAGCGCGTGGTCCTAAAGATACTAAAAATGTATGGTGAGATTTCCACAAGGCGTTGAGTGGAGAAATACTAACTTTCCAAGTGAATATCATCGTGTTATCATGTAGAGCTTCTTGCTTTTCGTTTCGATCTTGACATTCATGCTCGCTTTCAGCATCGGATTGAGAGAGATAAAATGATATGATATGGTTTCACAGCAAATGATTTGATACTTATTCCGCGAAAATAGACAATGATCCGTGAGCAACGACAAAAGCGCAAGTAACGGTATTGAAAGTGGCACTCAGCGCCTGTGGAGGACCCTAACTTAAGGCGTGGGGATATATTCCCTTCTTTGGCTCGGAGGCAGAACCGGTATTGCACAATTCATGGAATCAGGGCTGTCAAACTGACTCTGAAGACAACACGGAGGAGCGACGATGGCAAGCCGCGCAGCCAGGTGAATCCGAATCCCAAATCCTGGCTTTCATGATATTTACACCGCCAGACTTCGCGACATATACGATTCACTCCAAAATGCCGACGCTCGTGCAGCCGTGACCTCCGAATTGATTGCATTGCTGGACAAGATTCCAGCTGGTTTGGCGGACCGTGGTATGTCTCTGACGTTCTACCGTTTCATTGAACTGCTTTGCTGACCTGCCGACGGCTCACTTGAGTCCTTTCTTCCGCCCTCGAGGTCAAAACGCGCCACGCCTCAATTCCCCAGCTAGACCTCCCCAGCCGCAAACGCGAAATCGAGTCCATCCTCGACCACATCTCACGCGACTCCAAATTCTCGCTCGTCAACCCCGAGAGATCGCGGCGGAACGAGCTCTTCAACGAGGCCGCGCAGACGCTCTTGAGCTGGTTGCGGGATATCTGGCGGGTTGTCTACGAGCATCAAACGCAGTACGAAACGGCGCACCGGTGTCTGGTTTTTGCGGCGGAGTCGTTGGTGAAGCTGTGTGAATCACGCGGAGCGTACGTCCGTCCTTTGCTGTTCATCACCATCGGCGTGTCTATCTGTCTATCTATCCCCTTTCATGATCATGAAGTACTTATGCTCTTCGTTTTGGCATGTGCAGAGGCTGCAAGTGCCCCCTAAATATCCCGATCAATGTCTCGATCGAGAAGGAATGTGGGGAGGTCGTCAAGACGTTCGCGTTCGCCGGGCTCTCGAACATCGATCATGTCATCCTGTGGGTGTGGCGCGATCTCCTTGTTTCCATGCTTGTGAGCCGCCCGAGCGCGGCACAGACGCAAATCCCGCAGATGCTGGTGGACATTGAAGATGTGTTGACGTGGCAGGGGCTGGAGTGGTTGTTATACGGCGGGCAACGATGTACGTCTTGGTTTTCTTTTCGTGATCAATGGGTGTAGCCTTACGGTTTACCTTGGGGCGTAGATTTGTCAGAATCGGCTGACGACGATTTGTTCGGGAATTTCATGGGGTTGAGTCTCGCGTCTGACACCTGCCTTGACGACGACGATGACGAGTTCCTCGACGAAGTCGACACTGACGGCGACAGACGATGCTCTTGCAACCTCCACGCCTCCCACTGGTCGGACGAACTCGACAACGAACGGCACACCATCCGCGAGATGGTGCAGGACCACCTCTTCAAAGTCTTCCGCACCAGCCCCTCCGTCGACCTCTACACCTCCCTCAAGAACATCCACGCCGACCGCGACAACGTCACGGACGAGATCTACGACATCCTCGCGGACGTGCAGGCGTACTCGTCGGACAACGTCGTCGCGGCGCTCGAGATATACTCGGAGGAGTGCGACGCGGAGCAGATCTTCGTGCTGCTCGAGGAGCACGCGTATCTGCTGCGGCCGCGCGACGCGCAGGCGTACCAGCGCGCGGTGGTGACGCTGCTCTCGCATTGGGACGACACCGAGTACGAGACGACGGCGGTGCGGATTATCGAGCAGGAGCTGGGGGATACGGTGCGCGCGGCGCACGCCGCGCTGCGGGGGTGCTTCTCGGGCATCGACGAGCAGGCGCACAAGGACGAGCTCGATAAGATACAGAAGCTGCGCAATGCGTCGTCGCAGCGGCAGACGCGCGTTTCGCAGTGGGTCGAGAATGTTGTTACGCCCTTGTCGTCGTCCCCCCCGAATCCCATCCAGTTTGTAGCGATGATGATGGGGATGCCGACGCCTGGTGGGGATGGCGATGGGGACGTCGACCCGTTCATGTATGTCGAAGTGGATGACGATGATATGGCGGATCTGCGGGAGGCGTATCGCCCGGGGCTGAAGGAGCGGTTCGGGGGGTGGGTGGATGCGGCGGGTGCGCTGAGGGGGAAGGTGGGGCAGGGGCTGCTGATGAGGGTGTTCAAGAAGGTCGTGGAGGAGATGCCGTTCTTTAGATGTGTGGACGTTGTGGATGAGATGATGGAGCAGTAAGTGGTGCTTTCGCCTTTTTTCCGCTAGCATTTGCTGATTGATTGATGCGTAGCATGGCGGACAACCCCACGAAATCGCACATTGTGGACGCGCTCGAGTGCTTGTCGTCGTTCTGCAAGCTCCAGCGCAAGACGATCTTGATGCGGAATGAGAAGGCGAAGAGGGCGAAGGCGAAGATGTCGGGCAACAAAGCCGCGTCCCAGGCATCCACTTCAACGGCGGCGGGATCGGGAGGATCGCCAGCGGCGACGGGAAGCAATGGAGCAGGGGCGACGAGAACGTCGAGTCAGAATGATAAAGATGATTTGGACTCGCCGCCGCCGTTGATACCGATCGATTTGCCCGCAGCGTCTTCATCTACGTCTTCGAATGCGAATCCAGCTCCGCCGGCGGCTGCGTCGCCTACATCGCCAGTGTCGGGGGTATTCCCTACCATCCCGATGTTCATGCCATGGCTACCTGGTATGGCGGCGTCTGTCAATGCGTTTACGCCTGGGGGCATCGAAGACGTCGACTAAAGACAGTCACTAAGTACCGCAGATGGAATCAAAGGTGAAGGCATAGAGTACGACCGAAGATAGACTATTCCCTCGACGTTTTGCTTGTATCGATATTTACGACCCGCCCTGCTGAAGAGAGCTATTGTGTATAATAATCCTACTTACGACGATAGGCTAGCATTGCTTTTATTTTATGTTCATCGTTGTTCTTGGCCAGCGACGTTCTCCACCGATTTCCCCTCATGTTTCAAAGTCACCACGACATCCCTTCCTTGCAACGCGAATAACGTTAACCTTCGGCTGTGAATGGTTCCGGCCTCACTGGTTCCGGCCCCTGAGGGACTCCTGAATCACATAGTTACCTTTTTTGAGAGCCGAGTTTGCAATTGTTCCTCTCGACCACCATCTTCGCGACCGCGACCTTGTTTTCTTTTTCTTTTCGTAGAGGTTATGCGACATGAACGCCAGAATTCGGAAGCCAGCAAGCCATACCATAAGCGGGTGAAAAGGTTCTAGATGGTGACACAGTCGGACCGGCGCCTGTTCCTCTTGCAGCTGGGCAGATGATGGGCGAATTTCTGCCTCGAGGCCGGTTTCCTAACGCGGTGGCTCTACCTCGTTGTATACCGTAACCCTGAAATCATCGCCTGGCCGTCGCCGTTGAGGGAGAACACGTTGGAAACGCGCGCCAGCTCCCATTTTCAACAAAAAAGCCGCAGGCTGCAACACAAGGCCCTGCGACTGTCCTTGTTTACGTTTCCCTCTACTACCATCCTCTATTATCTATCATCAAGGACGAGACCCGCTTGTCCTCAAAGACCCCAGCCAAACAGACCCAAGTGACCACATGATGGCCAGCCATTCGCCGCAGCGCAATCGTCCAAAGCCTCAGCCGCACCAGAGTGAGTGCCACCGTCCTCTTCTTACCTCATGCACAATCGTATCGTGCACAGTGATCTGCGCTGGCTGCGCTCCCGTTCCGCTGCTGCCACTTGGCCAGAGATTTCCAGCTTGAGCCTTGAGGGGGCCTTTGTCTAGATTGCCGTCGAGTCGTGCTTCTGAGTTCTTCCTCGGATAAGCCTTTCTGACCAACCAATGTCTATTCTCAGTACCTCTTCCTACACGAGAAATGTCCCCATCGCCGACGTATCGCGAGCGTCAGCAACGAAGCGTCAAGACCCAGTCAATGCCCCTCGTCCCCACCATGATGCAGATCTACCAAAACCAGCAATCCAGCCCGACGATCTCCAATCCCACTGCTAATAGGGCCCGCTCGCCTCCCCCTCAGGGCACCCTACCCCCGAACACGCGACAACCTCAATCTGCTTCGAATGTAAACGCTAACTCAAGTGCGGCTGCCGTCCGAGGTTCTACCCCAGATCGTGGAATAACCCCGCCGCCTGCAACCTACGTGAACAACCCACCCAATCCGGGGGTGCTTCCTCACACGCAAAGCACCCCCAATGTGAACCCCTCTCAAGCGACTCACTTCCCCCGACCCAGCAGGGCACAAGCAGCTCAGTTTCTCTCGTCCTTCCAGGAGATGGAACACAATTGGCAGATGACTGATGAGCTGCTTGCCGAGATCGAGCAGGCAGATAAGCAGCAAACTCGCAGCCAGGCCCAGATCCCACAGGTCTCATCCTCTGCGCAGACCTCGCTTTCCCCTCGCGATCAAGCGAACGTTGTGCCACCGGAGTCGCAGCAGTTGAGAGATGCGAACGTTGAAAGGGTGAAATCCGGTGAGCGATCCAGTCCCAAGGACTCTCCCGACGTCGGCAACCAACAACGTAGGCAGACGATGCCCGCTAGGGAGAGTCCCAACTTCCGTGATCGCCAACCCAATTCGCCCACGGCTCCTGCGTTCCCTCCCCAGGAACGTACTCCAGAATTAAGGGGTTCCTCTTATCATGTTGGGGCGAACGGAGGCGATATGCAATCGCCTGGTTATAACCAGTACCCACGAGACTCTCCTCCCGTCGCACGTAGGCCTAACCCCGACGTCCGTTCCCAGCCCCAACAGCCCTCAGCAACCAGCCAGACCCCACCTGTTGCCCTTACCCGTTCTCCTGACCGCTCCCTACCCTTCCAGGAAGAGGCTGAGGATGATGTGCATCTAAACGGCCATCATTCCAAGGTACCAGATGATGATGCATGGGACGAAGAAGAGGAGACTGATCAAGATATACGACACGATATCGTTTCTCCTGCCCCCTCCTCGGACATCCACCCGACCGGCCCTCGCTACGATGTCAGTCGCATGCACGTGGGTGGCAGGGAGAGTCGAACCGGCCATCGAGGCGACGAGGTCGTAGAAACGCGGGCCACGCCAAGCGATGAAGATGCGTTCACCCCACGATCTCCCACGGCGGAACTGCCAGAGGATCCTAGCAGATTCGTCGTGCACGACCACAGCAAAACAATCCGCGGGCCCAGGCACCGTAATGGTTCTGCGGATCAGCTAGGCTATCGCGTCCTGGATGCGTCGGCCTTCGTACAGCCATCCTCAGGCAAGGCACCCGAACCCACTTCGGCCACGTCGGATCAGAGATTGGCTGCGACTCAGCAATCTCTCACCGAACGTGCACAATACGTTCAGCCTAATAATATCAATATCAGGCCCAGCGATCTTCAGAATGGGCAATACTATTCCAGTCAGATACTATCTGATGACGCGCAGAGCCTTTGGGAACACCCGTCTGCAGAGTATATACAAGCTTATGTGCAGTCCCCGCGTCCTGGTGCTCCTGTTCCTCCTACTCCCCATAGCCAGACCGCCGCCCCATCACCCTCGCCGTTCGTGTCGGGAATGTACAGCGATGCTGCGAAGGACATGGCGTTCAGCCCTATTCCCCCCATTGGCTCGCCGTATCCGTACCCGTTCTCTCATGTTCGTCGCGCTAATACCTACGCCGGGCAGCTTCGCAATCCCCCTCCGCCATCGTCGACGGGATATGATCCTAACCATCCATCCGTAATTCAGGAGCAACTGGTCAAGCAATGGCAGATCTACGCTCAAAACAACCAGGGCCATATCTCTGACTCTACGCTGTCTCCTTCGTCCACCCCCTACCCCGGAGGGGCATTTATCCCTTGGGCTTATTTACATACGAAGAAGATGCTGGGAATAGACGGGCACGACCCCCGAAGTATTCAATCGAGTCCTAGCCACGAGCCATTGCCATTGCCACCGAATCCAGCCGTAGGGCTGAAGAAAAAGGAGGCTACTTCGAATCTTAGGGTCAAGCCGGAGCCCGTGAGGAAGCCACCGCCCAGAGTGGAAAGTACCCAGCCGCGAGACACCAGCCCGGAGCCCTCTACCTCCGGCGAGGAGACCGCTGGCGAAGAAAGATACACGATACCACGCGAAGGCACATGGCTGTCCCAAAATACCCGCCCTCCTACAGTAGGCGCTGTCGATGACGATGCTGATTGGATTGACGAGGACGATGATCCGGATGATGACGATTTATTAGAACTAGAATACCACCCGTCATTTATCAATAACGTTGAGAAGCGCCGCCGCCGCTGGGACGCGCGATGGGAAGCTCTAGTTCAATCGGTGAGTATTTCAAATCTAGCTTTTCTCGTACCGTCTTCATGATCCCGATTCCCCATTCACTTCTCTTCCTATACACCCCGGTATCCGCCTGGTTATGGAAATTCTGTCCCTGCGCCCCGGCATTGACCCACTTACTGCCATAACCAACTCACTAACCTATTTCTTGTCGCTCCACAGTTCCAAGCACTTGATCGGCAAACTGATGCTACGCTCGTTCTGCTCGCAGCGCCGTCCCACTCCTCGTCGAAGATGTATTCGATCACATCTCGGTCCATCCGCCGGCAGCCAGCGTGGCGGAATTCCCCCGCGATGGCGAATCTGCGATCGAACTTCCGGCATATTGCCGTGCAGCGGCGCGCGACGAGGGTGCAGAGGCCGACTTTGGCTGATCGCCTGCTGGCGCTGCCCACTACGTCGTCGTCGGGTGGGGACGGGAGCGACGGGAGCAATGAGTCTAGAGAGGAGGATTTGAAGCGGGCTCTGGGGACGGCGTTGGGGAGTCTCGGGGCGCTTGGGACTATCTATGAACAAAGGGAGGCGCGTTGGAAGGACGAGATGAGGCGCATTGGTGAGGATAGGGAGCGGGTGGAGCTTTTACTGAAGCAAGCCCTTGGAGAGGATGCTTTGAATAGCTTGCGCTCACCGCTCGGCCTATGATTGTAGGCTCTATGGCTCTATGGATTATGCTTCCCATTTCGTACAAGGCATACGTTCCTGTATGACTCCGATGGCTTCCAAAAGCCTTGTATGATTCGACATTCGTGTATGTACACATTGTACGACCTTTCCAACATGTGATGTACGCAGAGTTGTTGTCGCAGGCTGATAGCAATAGTAGTAGTATATGTACTATATGACAGATCAAACTCAAGCAGCAAGGACGTAGGGCGTTTATATTTTACAAGCCCAAGTGGATTCAGTCTCCATCTAATATATAGTGCTTCCAACGTTAGTGGATACTATCTTATGCTGATCGAAGACGCTCCACCCAATCCCACATAGGCGTCTTCAAAACACCCCGCAGCGGATCAATGATTGCTTTATAATAACGCACCTCGTCGATATATTCCCTCAATTTCTGTAGATCCTCCGCCGTTGGATCCTTTGGCCCCGATCCAGCGCTCGAGGAACACGCAAAAGCATCGCCCCAGCGGTTGAGCGGGTCCCTACGTTCATCAACAGGGGTGCGCCAACTTGTCCAATTCTGCGAGCCGTCCCAATCGTCATCTTGTTCATCAGCAGGTGAACCCCAATCAACCATTACAGGGTCACAGCCTTCGTCGTATGAGGGGCTCGATTCACGTTCAGCCATCACGTCGCATATCTTCAACTTGTTGCCCAGCCTAACACGCTGCTCCGCAAACAGGGATAGCACCTCGAACGACAAGTTTTGGTCGGCGAATATGTGTATGGCTTCGAGTTTCGGTAGCAGGAGATCGCATCCCTTACACTTTTCTTCATCAGAAAGAAGAGTGAGAGCAGAAAGAATGGGGGTAGAAGAACGGCAGCCAACGACCAAGGTGACGACAGCGGGTACGGTCTTGAGGAACCGCCGCCATTCTTGCATGTTCGGTTCGTTAATAAAAGGAACAGCCAGCCACAATTCTTTGACGTTGCTGACGTCGATGTACGTCGGAACTGCAAACAAAAATTCATCTTGGGTAAACCTCCCATCTACCTGAAGGCGATCCTTGTCCGAAACTATGGTATATCCGGGATTTGGAAATGCCGAACTTGTGCGGGCAGGAACCTCGATGGCTGTCACCCGGAGCTCCGATATGCTATCAGCTTGGTCACTTGGTTGGGCGGGATAAAGAGCGCTAAGGACAGACTGAAGCTTTGGAGCCGCGTCTGTGCCCCAAGCGATGAATTCTATCGGCTGGGGTATAATGAACATATCCAGGAGGTCTGAGAGGGAGCCCCTATATTTGCCAATAGAGAGGATACGCAGGCAACCAAGGAGTACCTTCGAGCACTTGGGCCAGACTGGGAACGTGCTTTGCGCAAAATATAGCTCCTCTAATTGGGGGGATGCGCGAAGTATGTTTAGAAGGTAGTCCAAGGGCCATGCCGAAGTCTCGCGCTCGGATGCAAAACAGAGGTGTGTTAGGCCACTGAAAGCTTAGTCGGGGAAAAACGGACAATGCAGCAGCGTTAATCGTTTCAGACGTGGAGTAGGTGCCCTGAAAATCGTCAACGGAGGGTCGATCGTGCGTTGATCGAAGATATTCTCCAGAGTGAGACACTCTAGATTGGGGAGTACCAGGATTTTCAGCAACGCGCAAGATGTGAGGCTGATGGTCGATAAATGAAGCTGCCGAATGCGCCCAGCATGGCATGCCGGTGCTAATCTTGCCAATAGTACGCGTGTAATCGGCATGGCGTCGTGCTTGAAGCGTTCAAGTTCGTTGTGTACAAAGATCCTCAGCGGCGTCGCTTTCACCTTGGAGCGTTCGACGCCAAGGTGACCTGCGGCAGGGAAAGCATATTGAGCTATGTACAGTTCCTCCAGTTCGGGGGATGCGCGCAGGACATCCAGAAAATAATCCAAGGGCCACACCGAAGTCCTGACAAGCCCCGATGCAAGACAGAGGTGAGTTAGTCCTTTAAAGGCATGACTAGGGAAGAACGGGCTCCCATGCAGTGTTAATTGTTTGAGACGGGGTGTCTGCGAGTTGAAGATTGTCGGTGGGGAGTCGGATGGGGAGGGAAAGATGGCCTTCAGAGTGAGGCACTCGAGATTCGGGAGAGGGGTGTTCACGAATGGTTCGAGGGATATCGATGACAAATGAAGCTCTCGGATACGCTCAGCATGCCACGGCACTAATCTTCCCAATAGCTCCAACGTAGTCGGCTTCGAGGTGTCGCGCATGGGCATTTCGTACTGGACGAAAATCTTCAACGGCATCGCTTTCGACCGTTCTAAATTGAGATCAAGCCATTGATTCTCGCGGAAAGATACTTGGCGGATGCTCGACCAGAGTTGTGGAAAAGCCTTCGCCACGTTCCGCCACCTCTGACACACAGCCGAAACGACGTACACGGCTGGTGGTTGTTTGTATGTATGGCGGGAGCGGGGCGTAGCGAAATCTGGTCTAGGGAACATACGGGGGACGAAGCTCTGCGGGATCTCCATATTGACGACATGCTCGAATACCAACGCGAGGATTTCGGGGTATAGTCTGCTAATGGGAGACACCACGTCATCCAATGATCGGATGTCCGATACTGTGCAGCCGTCGGTTTCGAGTAGATTCTGAAGGATGGAATCAGGGTGAGCTTGGCAGAGTCACGCAAGCAAGGGGAGTACCTCTTCGATGGAGAGCTGATCTGCTGCGGTTCTTTCGGATTTTGTTCAATCGCTGATTGCCAGATTGACGAACGTCGAAGGAAATGCTCACATTGTGGGTAGTATAGATGGTATCTCTGGATGGAGACTATCCTTCATCATCGAGGGTTATGAACCAAGAAGTAAGAAATAAGAAGTGATACAAATGGAACGCTGAACGGCCTTGAGCGCTCGAAGTCAGAGGGAAATGTGCCTGGCCGACCCGTGGGGACAGCCCAATCTAGGCATTGAACTGCGACTACTGACTCAAGAGGCGACTCAAATTGGGGGGCTCAAGAGCGAATTGGTCCCAAATTTCCAATGCGCCCAGCCCTCGCACAAAACATTTAACAGTTGACGCAGGACTTCCGTGTCTAAGCAATGTCCTGAGCCAACAGAGCCCGAGTGTACTCCTCGCCCCGCTCCCAGATATTCTTTGCACCATAGATCTCCCGTTCCCATCCCGATTCTAGGTCATCTCGAGGCGTGCGGAGGAGAAACGATCGAGGATTCGTTGGATGATATCGACGAAACGAATCGATAACCCTCCGCGCAGCAACTTCATCGATCACGTCTTCATACAGTACAAGAAGCAGCATCTCCATCTTCGGCGCGGCAAGCAGAAGTGTTATCAGCCCGCCGAGGTCGTCCTCTGAGGAGTTGGAAGGATGAAGGGGCATTGCCATGTGGGTGAGTCGGGGGAAGGGGAAGGATATAAAGTTGAAACTCTCATCGGTGAAGGCCACGGGCTCCGCAAAGTGTACGTGTGTGATTCTGAGGGTGGTCGCATTCGGTGGAGGTGGATGGAGTAGGACATGGTACTGCAAGTGTTCGCGTCCGAAAAGGAACAGGTGAAGGTCTTTGTACCGCTCGGGGGAGTGCACCATGCTAGACATGGACACGAACATAACCATCGTACTCTGATCCATCGCGATATGTGTCAGATTCTTGCAAACTCTCGACAATGTAAACACATGGATCGACAGTTCGCGGACCCACAGATGGCGGACAAAGTTCGCAGGTTCCCTCTCCCCCAGAGCTTTCTTCGTGATACTATTGATACTACTGGACACCATTGATGATGAAGAGGGGATATCGCGAGCGTGAGGATCGAGGGGAATCAGCGTTCGCATGAAGTGTTCCATTCGCGCGTAGCTTTTGAGCTTGACCGTCTCGAACAGATAAGGCGTTGCGAGTGCGCGAGCCCATGAGCTGACTTGGCAGATGGCAAGGCACGTAGATGATTGTGCGGCAAGTTCAAGAATCTGGTAGATAATCTCTGAAGGTAATTGAGGAGCTTGCATGATGGTGGCTGGCATGCTGCAAGGTAAAGCTCCCGATGCCCGGACTCCGTTTACTAGAATTCCCTTGGAATAGGGGGTCCCCTTTGAAACCGACTTGATCGATAGGTCTCCCTTCAGGAAGTGTCAGTGAATTTCGTGACATATTCCAGTCGTTTATTTGGCAGATCCTGCACAACAATTCAGAGTCGAGCATTTTGATGTCTGGTATGAGCTTGAACTAATCTGGAGGTCCTGATAGGAGCAGTCACGTGTATCATAACAAGCGCCCAGGAAAACTTTGCGGTCGTCTGTCGACTCTGGACAGAACGAATTCACAAACATGTTGCGTACAGTGTAAGCCAGCTCCAATTCTTCATAGTTCAGACCATAATAAGAACAATCTCTCAGGCGCCCCAAAAATGCACGCTCGAAGCGAGCCCTCGATGCTCGAGCGCCGAAAGAGATCGAGGATGCGCGGACTGCGATCTTCGTAAAGGGAACTCACGCTGGAGAACGAGTTAGTTCTGTCATGAAAGATCTGGTGAGCTCACTTTGTGTATACATCCTCCTCTACTCACGTTATTTCAATACGATTCCCCGCAGATGGCCCTCAAACGACCGCATTGTATCTCATTTTCCAAGAAAAACGATATTCACCCCTTCGACGCTACGACATCTAGTTCGGGCTCGACTTCGCAATCATCCTTGGAATTTTGGGCCTCCAAGAATGATGCATCGTTGTTTGTTATCGGACAGACGACCAAAAAGCGGCCACACGGACTTACTTTGGTGAGGATGTATGATGGACGGGTATTAGACATGTGTGAAGTTGGGGTGGAAGAGTATAAAAGCATGGACTCATTTAAGGTACATTTCTGCTTCCACATCCGGGATTTCATACTCACTGTTCCTCGATAGACACCCAAACCTAGACCAGGCAACAAACCACTGATGCACTTCGCCTCCGAGCTATTCGACACGCACCCACGATTCATCCAACTAAAATCCCTCCTCATCAGTCTCTTCAACGGCGAAGTCATTGACTCAATATGTCTCAACGGACTCGAGCACGTTATCAGCATTTCCCTCTCTCCGACCCCCGCCGGCCTCACTACCGCCTCCCCCGAAACCACCACCAACCTCAACCTCCCAAAAGTGCACATCCGTTCGTACACCACGCAGCTCCTCCCCTCGGGCACCCGCATCCCGCGCGTCGAGCTCACGCCCATGGGCCCCGCCCTCGATCTGGTCATGCGCAGACACCAGGACGCGGACACGGAGATGTGGAAGCAGGCGATGAAGCGGCCGAAGGTCGTGAAGAAGGACGTGGAGAGCGGGCTGGGGAAGAAGAGGAAGAATATGGAGGTGGACGAAATGGGAGATTTGAGAGGGCGGGTGCACGTGGGGAAGCAGGATCTGAGCAAGTTGGTAGGGAAGAAGATGAAGGGGCTGAAGAAGGGGGGCGAAGACGAGGAGGGGATGGATGTGGACGGGGAAGACGATTGGGTCGTAGTGGGGAAGAAAAAGAGAAAAATATAGATGTCGCGGTGCGAATTCCTGTACTTTTGGTTTGCTGTCGATTTGTCAATTGCACCAGAGACTGCGATGATTTCCTCGTTCAAGCGCGGTTGACCATAATCATAAAATATTAAACTATATACATTGTTTTCACCTTTCCCCCTCCACATACGCGTTACGCGTTATAAAAGTTTATAGTTCATCATGCGAAGACGAAGGAGGCGGAGCACCAGCACGCGAGAATCCCTCCAACCACTCGCGCATAACGGCATTAAACTCTTTAGGGTACTCGATCTGCACCCAGTGTGCGCCGGGCAGCATCTGCAATCATCAAGCGACGTTAGCGAGCTCCAGACAACCACCCTGCTTCGACACAAAGAGCGTCGATTATCCGATACTCACCTTCGTTGTCAGATTAGGGATAAACTCCCCAGAACCTAGAAGCTTAGCCGCAACCTCCCAGTCCGCGACTGGATCCTATATCGTACAGGTTGAATTAGAATTAGCTTCGCCGATGCATGTAGAGTATATGTCGGCTAGAGGAAATGGAAGGGAAGGGACACGTACATCTAGAGGAAGGATACTCAGGACGGGCTGAGGGATCGTATGGTTCCCTTGCGAATGTGCGTGCTCCCAAGACAGATAGCGATTCTGCAATGCGATGTAATAAGAACTTCGTTTGGATATCATATAGGTAGCGGGATACTTACGCCGTTCGTGTAAAATTGGAGGGCTATAGAAGGACAGAGTTAATGGGGAACAGAGGTCGGAAGCTAAATGAAGATGCGTACTGTTTTTGAACCCCTGGATACTAAACTGTTCCACAAAATAGTCTTCCTCATCTTTCGAAAAGAATGGTACAGGCGGGATCTACTCCCACTCGTAAGTCGTGTGCCCCTCGGCTGACAGTACAACGCCGAACTCACCTCCTCAACGCCATCCCAAGCCCCCAGGAACGTCTCGGTATTCGTCAAAAAGTTGTCCGGCGGAGCGCTGTCCACGCTCCTCAGCGTGCCCCTGATCGTCCGCCTGATGTCGGCATCGAGCTCTTTGACGGCGTCCGGCGTGCTGCCGCTGAAGAAGACCTGATAAGCGAGCTTTGGGAGCATGGGGACTAGGGCCTTCATAGGGATGTAGTCGCCGTGGGCGGGAATGTACTGAGGGGGCAGGAATAGGTTATAATAATGCTTAGGTGTCAAGGATTAAGCTAAAGCTATGCTTACGGGTATCACTGAACCTATGACTGCCTCTACGACATCCGGCCGACTCCTCGCGAACTCATAACATACTTGCGTTCCCCAGTCATGTCTGTGCACATCATTGATTACTTCGATGAGTACTCCTGCTCACGAAAAAGGAAAGCGAAGAAGCACGCACCCTAAGCAGATCGCCGATTCGACGTTCGCGTGGGCAAGAATGCACGCCATGTCTCCGGCTATATCGTCGATAGTACCCGAGCTCTCGACGTCCCCTGGGTGTGTCGATTCGCCGAAGCCACGGATGTCGGGGACGATGAGGTGGTAGTCGGTCTACCCGTTCCACCAAACGCGTTGAAGAGAGCTAGTCAATATACGGAGGAGGACGGGGAGAAACAGCGCGTACGCACCTTGAGCTCTTCAATTTGGTTCGACCATGAACTCCAAAGACTTGGCCACCCATGTACCATCAATATCGTGCGCTTCGCACTTGGGTTGATATCAACATATCCTACAGCGCGCTCGTTAATTAGTGCTGCTTTGTTTCTTCCAGTTGTATGGAAACATTACGAAGATGCAAATCTACGACCTTGTTCCCTCCACTAGTCCTCAAGACACCCGGACATGTCGCGATTTGTTTCGAGTAGCTACGTGGATTGAACGCCCACGCATAAGTTCCCCCGAGAGTTAAGACACCAAACAGCGACAAGAGACGCATTGTAGGTCAAGTAGTGGGTTGTGGTAGTGGTCTCAAATTGAGGGCACACTGAAGATTGGAGCGCGCATCGCATGGTTCGGTGGTATTTGAGAGGTCGTGAGGCGGTCCAGAAGCTGTGATGATGGTGTCTGATCTTTGCCCAGGACATAAGCATAAGAGTCAAATGCTTCAATCGGGCACTTCTGCGACAAGCTCCTTGCAGCGGTGGATAGCGGCGCCGTCTGCAGCCTGTCACCAAGAATTTTATCAACGCCCAAGAGGCTTTAGGCAGCGGGGACACCGGTTTCAACCACGCCGAGTGAGTTGTGCCGGTGATGCCTTATGCATTGATGGTTTGTCATGTCATATTGGGAGTACCCACGGTCAATGTTTGAGATTTCCCACAGTCAGTTTCTCGTTCCAATTCTGATTGAAGCCTCTTGCTAACTCTATTGTTTCCCCCTCGTCGACTGGGGCTTTTAAATTGTCCCAAAAAATCCTGATTGGCTCAGTGACACGCCACTCAAACGCCTTGAACACAACTTCTCCGACGCAGACAGATGTGGTGACCCAAGTGATTGCTCCGTTCGCAGAAGTAAACAAGACTTGCATCGTCCGCGGCTGCATCAAGGCACGCGTTTACCATCCAAATCAACAACCCAGCGTCTACTTACCAAACGCAGTAATTCTTATTGCCTGAACGCGAGGTTGCGGCGAGAAATACAATAATCGCGTCGACTTCCGCGCGTCGTCATAGTCACCTCGACGGAGCAGCATGTTCTTCGCGTCTGGTCCTGAGTCCTGCCATTCATACTACTTGAAGTTGTGGGTCCTTGTGGGTCCGCACAATGGCTTCGCTAATCCCACCAACATGAGCCTCTGGCGATGCAATTATACTTCCCGCACGTAGACCACGCCTTGTTCTTTCCCATCGCTACGAGCTCGCCATTGCCCCATTCACTATCCTTGTGGTAGTCTCGATCCCGACTTAAATACAGCGACTATCATGACGGATCCTTCATCAACACAATGGGCGGACGTAGATCACGAGCATCGCATAGTACGTCTTCACCTACTACTTGGATTCACACCTCCCCTACGTTTATCTGATCGTGACTGGCGTATATAGATGGGCAGGTTTCCAAGTTAACGTTCGTTGAATCAAGATGTTCGAAGTGTCACGTCACAATGCCTCCAGGAGACGCACGCAAGAGCTGTTCATCGTGTTTGAACGAGAAGAGGGATGGTCGATCCGCACAGTCTGTGAGTGGTGGCTCTGTATATCACTTGCATCCCCCCTTTAAACACTTCTCTCGTTGCGTTCGTAGCGGGCGAAGAAGATAAAGATCAATAAGTGCACCAAATGCCCCAATGATTTGGACCCTCATCCGTCCGAAGCCAAGTACCGACGCTGTAGACGATGTCGCGAAGAAACGACCCGGACCCAACGACGACAAGGTGTGAAACCCAAGACCGGACAAGACGAGACTTGTACCCTCTGTGGTGGAGTCATGATCGACGCTCGATTTGAGAGCTGCGAAGCATGCCGGTTCGGGCCGAGAGCTATCACTTTGAGCGGGCGTCGATGTAAAGATCAGATGTCTCCAACAACATCATATCAAGACAGCACCAGCGCTAGTGCCGCCGCTGCCGGGGCAAGTGGATCTATTGCTACGCTGTATGTATACCCAGATCTTCCCCCAATAACCACAACGCTCTACTCTCCGTCTCTTTCGTCTCCATCCCAGCATCATAACTACAACACTCCGTCCAACGCGTCGGGCAGCAGTCTCTCCCTAACACCGCTATCATTCGCTGGCTCACTCAGCTCTGAGTCTCCCTACACATCTTGGAACGGCACGCCTTACTCTGCTGACGGGCATCAAGTCCCTCTTCCACCGCCGGACTCCCCACTCGGGCCAAGATTATCGTCCATCCGTGCTGGTACTATTTCTGGTTCGGGGAGGGTGTATAGCGCCAATTCCAATACTTACCCCCAACCGACCTCCGCCCCGATGTATATACATCCTCTCCCGGACCCCGATCCTAGTGCGTTTAACTACGTGGCAGAGTCCCGTCTCGGGCCTATTTCTTTCTCCACCCCTCTGCGCTCGATAGCTCTTCCCGACGACGCCGACTCCCAGTATATCAATTACGATTACGATCCTGGCAACACTATCGCCTCCACTGCCACATGTTACCAACCCGAAAGCTCGCCAGTGGATGTCATTAATCCCATATATCACGAACAGCCAGTCCTCCTGCAAGGAGACTCCGTGGTGTACCACAGGAATGACACAGAAATAGAGGGCCTACATTCGCCGTCGCATGCGATATCGATATCAGACGTAGACAATCCCAACGGAACAACTTACGTCTCAGGCTAAAGCTGCAGCGCAACAGCATCCCAGGCTTCTTCTGATGGTAAGATCAGCACTCTTCCTCCCGCGGCCTCTTCTCCCTCCCGGCCCGCCGATTTGCTGTATTCTGAGATTCCCCGATAGCTATCTCACCCCAGGGCTTATCAACGACTATGGACATTTTACGAACTAGTGTAATTAATTCGTCCGGCACGCAGGATATTCTATTCATAGGACTAGTTTGCACGTTCAGACACTGCCAAATGATAACATCAATTGATGCATGATGCCATGGTGGAACGACGCTTCGTGCAACATCCCAAGGTATGGTTCCGCGTCAGCGCTCGTTTGCTTCGGTTCCGCGGTCGCTGACATCTGAGTGTGGATTGGGCGCAAGATGTTGTCTAATTCCCTGAAACGGTGATGTCGAAGTCACTTCTCATTTTCCATCGAAGTAGGCACGGCCGCCCACTCCGGCTAACAGCTTTGGCGCTGCGCTTCGCTTCTTCTTAAGACAGCCTTGAGAGCGAGTGCATGCTACAGAGTCATTTCAGATCATTTTTCAAACCACATGTAACGTCGAATAATCGAACCGATCCTGGAAATGGCGCCGAATCTCGTTCAAGTTCAGTTCGAAAAATGCGTACACTCGAGTCACTTGCCTGGCGGGCGGGGTAAGGACCATATTATTTCCAACAATTCATTTCTACGGTGCACAGCCTAGGTGATCTATATGAAAGCCAAGAATGAGTTTGTCTCAGTCGAAAAGAATTGCAGTATTGTTATCTCACACCCTAGGATCAAAATGTAGATAACTCATCACAAGGTAATCACGCTTCCTTCCCAGAATGTGAGATAGCAATTTAGACGCTTGCCTATTATGCAACTTAAATTACTGTGGGAATGAGTCATCGCTTACACCAGGTAAATTACTTTCCAAAAGCCAACGTCCTTCGACTCAACTGAACAGTACTGAGCATTGTCCTTAGCAACTTTCAGCCGTGTATGAGTCAAGCACTGATAGTTCTTATTTGTAATCGCTGGGGAACGACTGGGACTGCGTTCCTAGACCGTCGTCATGCTGGATCAAGCTTGCAACGGGCTAATTGTCTTCGTGAACACAGCAGTCTCTCGTCCGTCCAGCCCCCACCAAAGATCACTGCAACTTTTACAGGACAGGACCCGCGTCTCTAGGCAGATTGTATCATTCAGACCAAGTTCTCGGCCTATTGTTCCAACCCAAAAAATTGTATCTCAGCCCTCCATTGTCCTCAGATCATCCGGGCAGCTCCGTTGCCACTCAACGTATGTTTAAAAGGCGAGCACAATGGGCCGATTGACATGCACCGCTAACAATTACCACTCAAAACTAGTGAGTAGGCTATTGTGTTCCGCCGAAAGATCTAACCCTCGCTTGTCGTTTTAGCTATCTATGCAGAAGATCGACTTGGTCTCCCGTCTACCATTCGAAGTCCTCCTCTTAGTTTTCGAGGAGGCAACCCGACCACCCACGCCCCAGAACTTTTCCACCGATCTCCATTCTTTAGCGTCGTTCTGTTGCGTTTCAAATCGATGGAATACTGTGGGAATGACCCCTTCGCTGTGGTCAACCATCTGCGTTACGCCCACAGAAACTACGTTGGTTGATATTTGTATTCAGAGATCTCGCCGCTCGCCTCTCACCATCGCCGTAGAATATGGCTACGATTCCACGGTGGACGGTAGAGCCACGCTGCTCTCAGCATTTTCTCGTCTCCACGAACACATCGGGAGATGGCGATTTCTCCGTATCTCGGCTCGCCGCCAGTACCTCCGAGGCCTCTTGTCGTTGCTGGAGTGTGCGTTTGCCCCCCGTTTAGAGCATCTTCAGCTCGCTCAAAATGAAACCAACTTTTCGCCGATCGATATCGGGCCCCTCTTTAACATCTTTATGGGAGGCCTACCCTCGTTGAAATCTCTCCGAACCTTTGGGTTTATTCCTATTACCAGAGAGTCCCTGGAGCGGCCTTCCTTGTCGCGCCTCGAAATTGTTCGAGCCCTCGATCATCCCTCTGAATGGGATCAATTCCACGACTTTCTTGTTGCTCCTAGGAATCTCACTCACCTCGCGATCTCAACTGGCAGAGCGGGCCTCGTCCCTAATACGACGTATCCCGTCATCGATTTACCCAATCTCCGCTCCCTATGCTTATCGTATGGCTCAAGCGACAATCAGTCCACGATTCTCAACGTCATTGATGCGCCAAACCTTGAGCGTTTAGAAGTCAGCTGGATTTCAGATTGGAACATCTTTCTCCACTCCCTCGAGAGCCTCTGCGAATGCCATCCTACTCGATTCCCACACGTAACCACCCTTATATTCCACAAAATCGCCTACACCCCGACCTTCAAGGATTATCGGCTATTTGGTGCATTCCCGAATTTGAAATGTCTCGTTTTGGACGCAGTACAGGATGTCGATACCTTCTATGAAGCCATCGATGTGTTATGGGAAGATGAAGTTAGCGGCGACCGTTCATATCCTTGGCCAAGGTTAGAAGAAATCACCATAACAGGCAACGATGCGTCGAAGGACTTTATTGGTCACATATCAACGCAGCACTCGATATTAAAGTAGACACTGGGAAGCAAATTTCTTACTTCCACGGTTTGTGGGTCCCCCAATACGACGCTTGCTGCTTCTTTCGAGACCTACTTGTATGGACAAACCGTTCTGCCTAAATCAGAAACCCTAAACCGCTGGGTCGTTTCTGAATACAATATCAAGCAGAAAGATCTGCGAACATGAGGACGCCCATACTACACCACATTTCATCCCCTCTAAGACAGCATCCTCGATCCGATGCGCGGTGCATTGCCATGAGATCTTGCCCGCGAAGTTCCATTGCGCGCTCACCCCATGTTATAAATATCGGCTTCTTGATCTCCGCGTTGCCCCAAGTCGATACATGATGGATAACTCCCAAACTTGGTCCGCGTATTCACTCGTCAAGGTCATGGGGCCATGGGACTTGGTTCATGATTTTCCTGCAGCCAATGCTACGTATCATCAATCAATGCACAGTCCACCAGATCAAACTATGTTCGCTACAGCACCGGACCGGGTGTACCGGGCCGTCGCAAGTTAGACTCAAGTACATACTCTGATTCAGGCAAGAAGAGTCTTGCGGGCTTACCAGGGCTTACCATCAAGTTGTCAAATATATTGAACATTCCCTGCACGCCACCGGCTTCATATAGCGGCACGTCGAACGAATGCCGATTACATTTGCCGTCGGCCTGACCACCTCTGGATACAAGGTCTTGCATCGGGCGTCGCGAGAGTCCTATTCGGTCGATGTCACCGTGGTAAATAATACCCCCTCAAACACGCTGGGTGCAATTTCGGAGACGGTAATGATAATCAACGTCGCTGATATGAAACTTGATCTTATCTTCGTGTACCCCCTATCCCGGAACAAACATATCATCCAATGAACCAAGCTCAGTTCATCTTGGACAATATGTGTGTGAAGTCAGTACTCGATTGTTCTAGTTAACAAAGAAGAATTTGGTGGTGCTCTATCGCTCGATCACGACGATGGTCTTGATACTCGGCGACACCGGTCATGAGAGAAAACTGCGTATTGCTATCATTGTTATACCAGAGAAATCCGCAGGCGCAACCTTGCTGCAACAAAGCAGGGTCGTGATAATGGTCCTAACAAATATTGACCGTTGACAAAGTGGCTGTTCTTGATCCGTACTAGTCTACGCAGCGTTACAAGGCATTTCTGGGACGGAAATGCTTCCATGCTCCGCCCTCCGAACTTTGATATATTTGTTCTCCGCTCAATCTTTACTTCTTACTTCTTGCTTCATCCCCTCGTATAAGCTCACCGTTCTAGTGGTCAATGTCGCGCATAGCTAGGCCTTGAAATTGAGGGCGGTACTGGTGATCAGCATCACTCATTCTATTTCCGACGGGTCAGAACATCGGAAGGCGGGCACTTGTGAAGCCATGCGTTTACTACGGAGCGAATCCTCTCGGCGCACTGATATGCTTTTGAAGCTTTCGACGTGCGAATACATAATCCAAACGCTCCAGAAGCTCCTACTATAGAAGACCATCTCGTGTCTATGTACACACTTACGACGGTGGAAATTTCAAATAGAGAGATAATATTATTTATGTAGATCACTGTCAATTTGATTCATCCATTAGTTGTAGAATATGGGAGTCTCCTATTCATCGTAATAGCCCCTGTTTCCGAGTCCTGAGTTAGCATATGTATCTCAGGCTGTCATACCCAGCAATACATTAATCAAGCGTAGGCGTAATCTTGAGCTACTGGCTATGTTCGCCATTCCTCCTCCGTGAACTGTGCAAAGTCTGTTCACCCTACAATCTTGTGTATGGTGAGCTCAACCCCCAACTGAGAACAATGTAGACGGAACTACTGCTGGCCCTCGATCCACCTTTAAACCCTCTGTTATCGGGTTGCAACTATCCGAACATCGTGGGGTTAGCACAGTCCTCCAGTGGTTTACCGTACGGGATGAAAGGCTGTTAGACACGAGTTGGGTCGGAAAGCTAGTGAAGCACATGTATACGTCTCAGGCTTCGGTTTCCTTTCGGTACAAAGAAAGAACACTCTAGTCTCTCAGAAGGCATGACACTGAGAAACGAACTCTGAATGCTGACAGAACAACCCCGCACCAGCCCGTGACTCCTTCATTCAATCAAAACACGCCGGGCGTCCCAGTTCCCCCTTATGATGACAATAATAACCGTGGCGATGATGTTGATAGTAGAATCGCTACCCCAACCCCCGCCACCGCCAAGAACAAGGAGACCTCTGGCCGGGAACTTAGAGGCTGTTCAAGCAGATTGCGCTCGAGCTGGCTATACGCTAGACTTTACGACTCATCAGATCTATCGAGTTCATTAAGGAGTCAAGGACCCAACACAACTAGTTGGCACAAACAGCTCAGAGTCAACATCCGAGTCCATTATTGGCATAACATGTCCATGTGTTGCCCGTGGCATCGTGGGTGACTATATATTTGACTTGCAAGCCTGAACGAGACATCGAATCTGAGAACTTCGGTTCGAAGCACGAATTCTGATTATTGTAAGGACGAACATCTCGGATTCTCGAGAAGCTATCAGAAGCCATATGACTTTGGAGTCGACCGCTGAGCAAATTCACAGCTCTTGCATTTCTCAGGTTCGAGTGCGCACAATCTCGCTGGCACTGGAGTTAATTGTATGAGAACAACACTGGCACTATGCTGATTGATAATTGATACCAACATAGTTGTGTAAGTTACTGCATCAAAATCAAACCGAGATGGAGATTGATTTTAACGATACTCGAAACTCGATACTTGGTACTTGGCACTCGGAGAAATAGGGCGTAGGTGTGTTTTATCGCATACGTTTGATAACTAATAATTTAGTAGATACGGATACATGATCTGGCGTTTAGGCGACGACGACGGGAATACATAGCAGTGTAGCACCGGTAACGATTCAAAGCAAATTCAAAGCAAATTGGAGGGGGGAGGGGTTCGACAGGTAGCTAGGCAGACTTGGTACGGGAGAACTATCCAAAAGAGGGAGAGGATACATTGGGATACGGTTCAAGCGGACTCCACACTGCAGTGTAACAATGATGGTGTTTCGGATGCGGTTTTGGCTGGGTAGAGCCCATGGGGCGGTGACGAAAGAGGGAAGGCAGGGATGTTGGGGAACCCGTCAACGCGATGTAGAAGGAGGGGAGGATGGGTTGTTAGAGAATTCCATGTTTGTTGCCTCTGAACAATATCCTGGCCTCAAAGTCGGATTCCTCCTTGTGCATGAGAAATGAGTGCAATGGACGGGGATGAGGCCCTGGGGGCGGCGGCGATAACGAAGCGGACGCGCGGATGTACGGACTGGTTGAGGACGACGCGGAGAGGCTAGGGCTCGACACCGGAGATGACGAAGCCGTCGATGATGAAGCCATCTGCAGCGACGCAGGCCGGCGTGTCACTCTCGATGAACCACGAAAGTCGTCTTCGCTGAGCTCATCGATGTCTTCAGAATCGCATGGACCATACCCATCGCCATCTTCGCTCTCGGATGTCCCCCCGCTCGCGAAGGAGCCCTCGCGCACTGAGAGCGTGGAGATTGGAGGAGGGTTGAACGACGAGGCTCGTTGATGTTGATTCCCTGATGCGTGCGGTGCATTCTGTTGCTGTCGAATGGTATGGCAGCCTGGGACGGGGATACTTGGAGCGTATTCAACAGCGCTGGGAGCAGTCATTCTTCGTCTCCGACGTTTTTGAGTACCTCCTTCTCTACCGTTCCGGGATGATCCAGGAGATGCATGGTTCCTGTAATGCCTCCTCATATTCGAGTTAACATTGAATTCGCGCCCGCAGTCCGGCCAAGGGCATTTGAAAGCTGTGGAGACGTTTTCTTCGTCAGTATTCCATTTCCAACTAGACGAATTAATGGAACTTACGAGTTTCTCCAGTGTGTGTATTGATATGGATCCTAAGAGAGGATGGGCGATTGAAGCGACTACTACAGACAGGGCAGATGTGTTTTTTGCCCGTCTCTCCGCCATGAGTTGATGAATCGTCGACGCCAGAATCCCGATTTTCGCTCCGATCGATGGGTGTGTAGCGACTAGCCGCGGGCGAGATGGGGGCGGTAGGAAAGGATATTATCATGTGGCGAGGGTCCACATCCATGCTTGATGGCGATCCACTGCCTGAACCTTGTTGTGGGCGTTCCGCTTGTGGGCCCACCTTGTGCAAAGGAGGGACCCTGAAAATAGGATCGGACCCATTGACCATGCCACTTCGAGTGGGCGAAGTTGGAGAACGGCTTCCTCTACTATACGCAGAATTGGATGCGATGTTCTCGAGCTTGCCACTGTGCGGATCGTGGTGGAGAATGCTATAAGAAGAAGGAGCGCTTCCTCTGGCGGGCCGCCGAGCACCGTGAGGGGCGTCTACGTCCATTGCGTCGTGGTCTACACCTGCAACCCTAGCTTGCTGATGCGGCGGTAGAAAGCGTCTGGTGGGGTTGTGATGCTCCCCCTGAGATCGGGCCGCAGAACACCCATAGCTATTATTGTAGGCGGACGACAGCGGCAGCTGCGCGGTGGTGGGGGACTTCCTCAAGAGCGGCCCTCCCGACGAAGCAGAAGAATCTCCCCTTGCCCTCAAAGGAGGAAGTCGGGCGGCGAGGGGTTGTGGTGAATGTCCGTTGCGTATATGGGTGACCTGCGCCTGTGCTGTATGATATGACTTTGTGCGTGTAACTGATGGTTCTTCTGATGACTCACGCCATGAGAAGACATGGCATGGGGTAGGGGGATGAAGTACTTACCAGGCATCCACTCGCTGATGCTGGGGAGTCTGATGTTCGTTGGATCTTCAGGCATAGTCGAGCGAGTAGCAGGAGTGGAAGCGGGGTGATCGGATGAGTGCAGAGGTGAAGTGACGAAGTTATTATATAGCACTCGAGCCTCATCCTTCAGAATACTCAAGTCGCCGGCCTGAAATCATAAGTCTGGCTTGCCTGCGACTACAACTCAAACCAGTTCACAGGCATCAGTGATTGGGGACCATTAAGGCAGCTCGCTTCCACGGTCGGGAAGAACGACCTCCTTGGACAGCCGTAAACAGGCATCGCGCCGAGGAATCGTCGCCACGTTCTGTCTAGAAAGGTCCACGCTTTCCATTTATGATGGCGTCCACGCAAATCAAACAACTTGCAATAACGCCACTGCAATACAAGGATGCCTATCCTTCGTTTTCTGTGGGAAACTGCATCAATTAAGACATATGGATCTGTTAGTCCTTGGGTATCCAAGATTTGTGTGAGAGACTTTGACCCACCGCGATAACAGGACGGCGACAATCGATGGATATATCCTGCCTGCACTTCCCCAAACGATCATGCTCTTCTGCACCGGGATTTTCAGTTGGGGGAAGCGTTTTAGACTTTACGCTAGCCTTGGCCGAGGCGGTAAGGCAGGGTAAGGCCCTTAGCATCCGAGGCCAGGCGACCTCGAGGCAGAGGTTCGTTGAGGATTGCAAGCAAACGTCCACAGAGCAAGGCACGTGGGAACCAAACAGTGGATCCAATCGGAGCTTGAACCCATGCCTCCATGATAACTCCGCGCCGATGCTGTGGATAGCGTCCTCGTACTGGTACCACTCATACAACAAGAGGTATGTAAATGGAGGGATTTCTCTTGAACATGATATGCTGACATTGTACATTGTAGAGGGCAAACTCAACCCAGTCCAGATCGCTTTGCAATCCTTATTTCAGATATCACTCCCATATTCCCATCGAACGTAACGTAACATCATAGTTTCAATGGAGATCACTGATACTCGGTGAATAAACAATGGCCGACGACAATTAATCAGTCTCTCCCCTGACGATCTTCTGAGGTGATTGCCAACTCTGGGTACAATTCCCCATGGTACTTGGAACTCGCCTCCTACCGAAAATCGCACATGCGCGCATTGCATTTCCGATGACCTCGCCCGCCGGTGTCTTGAATATTCTCCTATAGCGTCCTTGTCGTGAGGAATCCGCGAGAGTGAGCGTCAGAACCCTTTCAGAACAGGCTCTCAAAGTCTTCAAATTCTCGAGGCGACCATGGACATCGGACCTTTACGTTTGGGATCCAACCTGGGCGTCGATAATCCCGGGGGAAACTTTGTGCTAATCGCAGTAGTTTACTGGCACGATGCACACTCCCATTGCCGCTCAGTCAATCTCGTGGTGCGATGAGCCCCCATAACTTCCACGGACCGGCGTTCTCTGAAGCTTGTGTATACTCCAGCGTTAGTCTTCAATTAGTAGTAGAATCTCTGAGCAAAGGTTAAGCGAGCCAAGTCATTAAACGATAGGACCCGGGCTGTAAGTGCTGCGTTTCGTATACGCTCGAAGAGGCCCGACGTGGGCATCGCCCGCGGACGAACCAGCGGGGAGGGCCACGATGTGACTGGCCATCCGCCAGAGAACTCCTTATCCTGATAGATCCGCAGTCAGATACACCTCCAGAATGGCTTGCTTGATCCATTTTACCAGGTATGCATCCAGACCGCCACGGGCACGGGTCGCCATCCCCATCTTAGGAGATCGCAATGAATATTCGCGTGTGTAGATACAGCTGACCTACTTGGGAACAATGTTACATACAAGTTGATTACGGAACCCCTCAGATCACTTCTCCACGAAACCAGCATCACGAGTAATCAGAGTGATATCAATATATGTCAATTATGGGCAATGAAAATCAGTGATAATGTGGCGCTCAAATCGGGCAGATACCATAATTGGGAGGGGTAGTTGGTGGCAGATATACGCTGAGAGCCTGAGCATGAAGCGAGTAGCTTATGGTAACCTAGGGCGATGTGTCAATAGGGCAGTTCTCTGGACGTGATTATTACTTACTCACCTACTTTGGAAGTACTTGAAGCTCAGTAAGCTGATTCTGAAGGAAGCAGCTACGCATGAAGGAATGACCTAGTGCTTCCATTTTACTGAGAACCTCACCGACCGATAAGCCCCGCGCACTTTGGACTACCTATTAAGTGTACCGCCTGTTATACGAGAAGATCGGAGAGAACAACGTCAGGATACTTGATAGAACGGCGACTCCAGAAAAACATATGGCTCCCCGTCGGGGACGAGATAAATGTACCATAAGAAGGCAGATCTTCCTTGCAGCGAAGCATGCCGTTTGCAGCCGGCGGAAAGAGTGAGCTAGACAAATACTAGACCGTTAATATCCGCCACCCTGATAGAGCTTGAATGGCAGAAATCTCCGCTGCACTGGATACATGGATACATGACCAGCACAATTACGCCCGACGATACCGAATCACTGTCTATGACTTCCAAAGAACCCACACACAATTGCACTGCCTAAAGACCACAGCGCCTCAGCTCCCGGAAAAACGGGTTGGCCACCTGTGCTGACTCATACATATCTAGAACATCGATGTACACGGACCTGCCAGCCTTCGCGTCTTCCACCAAGTGGCGAGTTGAGTATAAGAATAGCACGCCGCTGTTCATTAAGATACCCGCATACCCATGGGTATATCTTTACATGATTTTCGCACCGCACAAACAGCCCATGCAGTGCAAAGCAGGGGTCCAAGCGAACGGCATGTTCGGCCGGATTCTGGAAGGGATGCTGCCTGCGCGAACCGCATGCGTCGATAGGTGTGGTCCACACGATGTGTGCAGCGTTTCGGTTGCAGGTTTGACCGGCGGGATAAATGGAGTAATATTCTTGTCACGATGTCGTGCATGGATGCAGCGATCCCCTGCAGTTGGGAACGTGGATTTCCATCGGTGGTAAGTGAGACTCCACGATACCAACAACCAATACCAACCGGGTCGAAGCAAGTGGCGAGACCCATCGAGGGGTGGCAATGTCGGCCAATAGTCAGGTGGTCGATGCAACAAGATAGAGTTACGACGGTGAACTCCTGGAAAGAAGGTAATCAGACGTAACGTCCCAGATTACCAAGCAAAGATACCCACCGGAAATTTAACATATCTCGTCACGCCTTGAGGCGGTATGATGCTACTTGTGTTCTCGACAATTCGAGGTAGTGAATTGAATGGGGTTGACGTCAGCTGAAGCAGGAGCGTGGCATGCTTCTTTTCTTGAGCAAGTATCAAAATCGACTTGGCCGTAGGGTGGATAGACAATGGGGGCTATAGGACGGATGGAGAAGGCAAAGAATTTGTATCTTGTGATGGGCCCCGTTGCTGCGGCTTCGGCGGTGAGGCCGCAGATCGACGAATCTATGAAACTCTCGTTGCAGGAGCGAGGCCATGGGTCCCACATTGGCTCAGCGTTCCTTGTGACGGCCAATTGTCTTTCTAAATAACCACGGGCACGACAAATTCCCGATTCGACAGCATCCGTATCGGCAGAGAAAACGGAGGCTACAGCTATTGCGGCGTCGAATAGGGCAAAAGCAATCCAAAAGCCGGTTGATGAACAGTTTGTTCTCGTGCACCCAGTTCGTCCGTTTTCGCTTGGAGTTATTTACTTCCTAGCTCAGACATCTGTTATACTTGCAAAGGGGAAAGGACAGACTCGGCTCACCCACTCACACGCCCAACTAGGAACGACAAAGTCGGGGGAGGATGATAGTGCATCAAATGAGACTGGATAACTGATTGATGGTAGCCTCTAGTAGATCAGAAACCAATTAACCAGCTGATGAACTGACTCACTCGTATACTCTACAATTGGGTTATGTAGTAACTCTGAGATTACACGAAAGGCGCGTCGGTCGGTCAGTGGGGGCTAGTGGTGGCAGCGGGGCGAACTGTGTAATCGGACTTGTTGCATTGATGTTTTATTGATATTCTTGCTGCGAAGCGGCGGGTTTCGACAGACATGTCCGCTCCGAGGTGTTCTGATCTCTATATTTATTCGATCCGAGACGGAAAATGCTCCTCGCCGTGGAGGTATCCTGTCATACAGCGCCGGAGCTGGTGGGAGGGTGAAGTAAGAGTAGGAGTAAGAGTAAGAGGCGCGGATGACGGCGGGAATCGTGGGGCCTGGTGGGTCCACATTCCTATCGACGAGAAATCAGTGCGGGAATCGTCACACGGAACACGTTCAAGATCCAGAGGCACACGGTGTCCACCGCCTAAAAAATGAACCACGTACTTCGAAGCGAAGTAGAGAAAAGCGACGAAAGGTTTGACCAGGGGAAAACGAAAAATATAAAAAGAAAGCATCATGGTATGTGAGGATCGGAAAGACACGATCAGATTATGATAGAATCAAAGAGACTAACTCTTCAGATCATCTGTCCATCTATACATCCAATGTTGTATCATCGGTCGACGGTCATCTTTCGAGGGTGAGTACTTCATCACCTACAAAGTTCATTGATTCATCAATTATCTGATTGCTCCGAACTCGCCTCCCAGCATCATCTGCGGAAACATCCGGGATCATAAAGCGCGCAAACAAAGAGTACGAGCTGTCGGGAAATTGCGACGAAGAATTCGAAAGGACACACACACATTGGACTTGTGCTCTTCTGAGTCTTTTCTGCCTGTCTGTCGCGTGATGGATGATGGATGTTAGCCAAGCCGAGGCCCATTCACCTCTTCTTGAGTTGACGCTTCACTTCTGGACGTGATGGCGCTGCGGAAGGTGCAAAGCCTCAGTCAAGATTGCAAGTTAAGACTCAGCTAGTACTCAGCCTGTGGAGACTGTTTTCGGAATTCGAAGTCAGCGGCCTGCTGTGCCAGAATCTGTGAAACTGGGAAACGCCGTTGATCAAGGAAGGAAGGAAGGCGTAAGGGATTTTTAATTTTTAATCCCAGTACATCCTGGATCCCTCCGCCGGCCCCCGAGTGGGCGCGCGAGCGCGAGCGCATGGTCTCTGGCTCGCCAAACGGAAATTCTGCGCCATACATCATATTTCTGATTTGAATATCAGTGGGAATACCACTTTCAAATAATCATCTCGGTCATGAATCTCGAGTCACGACTTGCTTGTCTTTTCTCGTGCTGTGGCGTTCTTAAGAAGTTCCGAAATTTCCATTTGTGAAGTTTGATTGAACCTTGTTATTGAGCGCAAGCCGGCCGCTTCTATCCACAATATTTGCAGGTAACAGATGAGTCCTAGGACTAGGCAGAACCAGCCATACCTCCGTACTCCTTCAAGTGCCTCGTTTGTATCTTACTGCAATCATCATCGTATCTCCGCCGAGGACTTATGCTTACTCGACCTATAACTTGGCTAGATGTACCGTAACACCACCCATACATCGCCTTGATTCTGCTTGATAGATACAATACGATATCACGTAACGAGGGCGCGACCAACCAAATCCACTGTCGAAGGCACGGCGAAGATATGCATCAAGCGTAGATATCAGCCAGGGGCACGCAATTCTGGTGGAGACTTAATGAATGAACGGGATGAGTGTGAGAAGACAACTGCCGATCCTAGCAAGCGCGAGGAGGAGAGCATGCGTATACATCCCGAAGGCGTTTTGTAGACCGTATCGATATGTCATCGCCGCCGGTTCAGATCCGGATTTTCCTCGCGCTTTCACTGACGTCCTTCTCAGTGAGACAGGGAGGCATTGGATGTACATTGAAATGTGACAGATAAACGCCGCCTGGAATACAGGAACAGAAAAGGTCTCACACGACTACCGGGTGCAATGGTGAGCAGGCTAAGCGCCATCACATGGATCATCGATGGTTCGCGGGTACCCAGTCTAGAGAAATAGGAAATTACAAAGAAAGGAAGACACGGAGTAATGAATGAGATGATTCATCCTAGCCTATCGCAGAAAGGAGGTAACCACACCAAGTTGAAGATGAGGGTGATCCTTCATTCATTTGCATCCATCTCGCAGCTCGTGCTGTCTTCGGGACGATGCCTGCCGGCACTCGCTAAATATACTTCTTGGCGAGAGGAAATAGAGAAGGATGAACGTGACCCAAGACTCTGGAGGAGAGCATGTACTCGGCCCGCAATGTGTCGATCCTTTCTTGCCCAAGTTGCGAGGAGAGAATTGGCCACTATGTCACTACTGGGGGTCATTGTGAGTCTGTCATAGATGTAGAGAGGGAAACGCTTGACCGATCTATGGAAGGGGATACTGCAGTCGGACGAATTCATCCCGAGTCGTACTCGCAAGGAGAAGGCATACTATCTGCGAAGTAGGCAGAAAAGCAGTAGTTTGTGCCAAGGAAGTTCGTGCTTGGGGTTGTCTCCGGGAGATCCTTACCGTTCACACTAAATATACACCACATTTCAGCGAAAGGGACATAAAGAGGAAACCGAGACTCAAACTCAAACTCTGCGAAGGCCCAGCCCAACCGCCTCGTCTCTTGTCCCAAGCCTCCCTTGGGATAATTCCCCATACCCTTCCTTCCAGCTCAAGCAAGCCTCGCACCTAGGATCGAGATAGATTTCTCAATGCCTCTATCAGGTTATGGATAATCCCGCGCGTGGTGTGCTGCCGCTCTGACTCCCATAGTACCGCCCACAATCATTCGTAGTATGATGTCGATGATGTCTGATGCTGCTCGCCCGAGACGACCGGGAACGTAGTGTCTAGAAGGTGGTAGTCAAGTGGCTGGGAGGGAGTCTATACGGAGCGTTCCCGCAGCCGCCACCGTGCCTTCACAAGGTAGTTTGCTCTTCTCTTGGGTTCCCCTGCCGAGCCCGTTGAAACAAACTCGTTGGGGAATACCAATCTATGGTCGACACAGAAGAAGGAACTATGTCGGATTGTAGTCCGTAATAGGACCATAGCATGGATCCCCCGGGACTGAGAAACTGCCATTCACACTTGCAGAGGGCGGGTTACCTATGAAGTCGGCTGAAGGCTCGTAAATATTCGAGCTCGAAGCTCGTCATCGTTGCCGGCCCGATCTTCGCTAAAAATATACATACGCTTGAGCGAAAAGGAAAAATGAAGTGAAACCCACAGCTCACTCACCCCCACCTCGAAATCGTCAATCGTCGCCCGCGTATGACGACCTCTGCTCGAGCTCCAGCGACCAGCGTACATTCGTACTGGAAGCTCCCAACGACGGCAGGGAAGAACTCCACGCCGACTTCCTCTCAGCCCATACACTTGATCGCCGGTCCCATGGTTCAGGGCCGCGACGAACAGTCTCGGGAGAGCCATGATGAGTCCTAGTGTGTCCGGCCTTGACTTTGCGTGCGTAGTCGTTGCTCGAGGGTCGAGTCATACAGGAGCAAGGAGACAAAGCAGCCCCCCCCCGTGAGTTCAATGTATTTCAAGTAGTTATCAGGTACGTGCGTGTTTGATGTGTTGTTAGTGCGGGAGCAGCGGTAGGCATCGACCACTGATCCGCGGACACGATGGCGACAGCGCCCCCCATGTGTGTCCGACATGCAATGTTTAGATGCGAGATGTCGATGATGATGATCGAAATGGTGGGATCCCACCAACAACAGCAGTGTCACAACGGTATGGAAAGTTGCCATCGTCGCCATCTGCTGAGCGCTGTTGATGTATTGTATTCATATCTTCTTAACCAAGTCGCAAAGAGTCCAACGAGTAGATGGAGTGGTTCATTAGTGTGGTATGGAGGAAGAACTATATCATGTTACATGCCCTGGGGACTGTTTGGATTCTGTTCTTCAGGATGTAAGAAGACATGACCTCTGACGAGTTGAACACTTGACTAAGGGTGACTCTGAAGCGGTACTTGTTGATCCCTACTGAAGATACGCTGTAGCGAAAGAACATGGGAAAAGGAGACGAAGGAGACTCTCACCCTTGACCAAAAACCCTCCAAACCGCAAGCCAAACCGCCCAACCTCTCAGTTCCTCCTCGAAATCATCACCCGCTGGGATGGTCACCCCTTCGGCTTCGGCTTCGGCTTCGGGTACCGCGAATCCCATCCTTGCGAACACGCTCTGACTTACCGAGATTCGCTAGCAGCCGCAAAAGAACACCTTCCTTCGTTCCTCCAATAAGTCGCGCAGAAGTTGGAAGGTGTGACCGGTTTGCGAAATGTGTTCACCCAATGCTGGCGCGTCAAAGGTTTTACCGCTGACATTATGTAACCGTGGGGGCGTTCTGGATGGATTGTGTTGGCACGTTGTCGATGCTGTCACTGCTGTTGCCGTAGACCGTACATAACACTCGTAGTCGCCGGCCAAGTACACCGTCGATCCGGAATGAGGATCCGGAACGCGATATTATGGCAGCGTCAGCTGTCTCCACGGTAGTCGAGAACTAAAATAAAATAGTCGGACACGAATTCTTACCGAATCCGACGACAACCGCAACATAACCGGAATATGTCGCCGGAATGCAACGTTGCATTCCTTCACTCCGTCGCCATCAACGTTGAAATAAGCGCCTAAAGATGTTCGTTCATTGAGGCGTCTAAGTTCTAGATCTATCATACATAAAGAACAAAGAAACAATAATCTTAACTTGGACTTGGATTTGAGGGGAGGCCAAGTAAGGTGTCCACGAACTCACCCAAGGAGTCGTACACTTCATCAGGTGGAGCAACCCCTAGCTTGTGCTCGTCTCCGGGGCGGTACTTGCCAGTCCTCACTGGATAGATGGTCAGAAAAAGAAGAGCGGGGCGAAGGGGATAAGGCAACGGAGGAAGGGCGGAAATGAAGCGAGAGAGGAAAATAAATTTGAACTTACCTAAGACTCTCCAAAGCCCCAACTCAATCGCTCCGCCTCCAAGGTCTGCCTCGACATCATCGCCCACGATCGCAATCCTCCCCATCGCCTTATGCACATTCTGCGGGAAACTGTCAATCACTGCACCGAAGAACTCCTTCGTCGGCTTCCCCAAAACGTGCGCTTGCACGCCTGCCGCGTACTCAAGTGCCGCTATGAACGGCCCCGGACCTAGTGAAAGACCCGGGGGAGAGGCGGATTCTAGGTACTTTGCTTTGTGCGTTGCGATCAATGGAATAGGTACAATTGTTTCCAACAGACCGTTACTACCGTTACCGTTACGGTAGGAGTCGTTTGGTGATGCTGGTGCTGGTGCTGGTAATCGGGATGTATGATGCCGCCGATGCTCACCCGTGAGGATTCGGAACGCAGTGTTCAGATGATGGTAGTCAAAGTGGCTGGGAGCGAGCCCAACAACAACAGCATCGAAATCGTGATCATCATCATATGGAGGGCTGCTCTCGATCTCCTCCTTAGCCGAGTCCGATAGCAGTAGATATGGCCTACGAGATATGGATCGTTGAACCGTCACCACCGAAGCGGCGCGTACATGCCACTCACCGTCTGACTCCAAGCGACTGCAAGTACCGCTTCACGGCTCCGATGCTCGTCCAGAGCTCTTCGATACCGCCATCGTCATCGATATCGCCAACCTCGATCCCCATCTCCATCAACCTCCGCTTCGCAGCCGCTGTAGACTCTTTGCTAGTGTTGCTACAGAAGCGAAATGGGACGCCATGGTGCCTCAGCTTGGCAATGGCTTCGACAGCGCCCGGCGTCGGCTGGGATCCGACGTGTACTGTGCCAGATAGGTCGATGAGCAGGGCAGTTATGAGCGGCCGCTGTGCCATGCTGCCAAGAAATGGCTGATACTGCCTTATCTCGCGCTTATAGGCTTGAACTTGGGTGAATAGTCAGATACGGACCTGCTGGGAATCAACGAATCTACATACCGAGTTAAGCAGCAATAACGATCATGATCAGGCCCAGTAACCACGTACTCTGTGAGCGATTTGGACTCTGTCGGTCAGAACGCGACGGCGATCATCAGTGTCTGAGTGGAAGGTCTATAACTCGGGAACTGCCGACTGCCTTGTTCAAACGTTCACAGCTGGATGACTATTCGAACCTTGCAGCATATGCAATAAAACTGTCAATTAACCAAGAAACGAGCTATGAGAAAGGATGGAATGCAAAGGACGAGGAGAGCGAAATGATGCCGTGGATTTGTGATTGGCTCAAAAACTGTGCCCCACTCCCACCGTTATACTAGTTACATAGTATATAGATTGTAGCGTATTTGTTGCTTAGTAGATTACTCTTCTTCAAAAGTAGCACATTGATTTATGTGAACCCCCCCTCTCACCCCCGATTTTTGTTGAGTTTTGGGAGGTTTTGCGATTGCAACAGGGGATTAAGGGGCGGAGAAAGGGGAAATTGTCACATGCCAGCGCTCACGGTGTTCCACTGAGATACCTTGAAAAGCTCGGAGCCTTTGCTTCCGTGGCACATGGCCCTAATGTTTCACATTGTGTTCCTGGGGAAAACACTGTGCTTGTCGCAGGGAGTGTTTGCAGGGGTGGTATCTTGGTGTCGCAGGATCCTGCGATACGCTCATGGGCCTGAAGGCGCTGTTCCCGGCGCTAGGCTTGGAACTTCAATTATAGACAAAATGTGCATGGGGGAATGCATTGATGATAGGGAATCGAAGGTACGTTCTCTTGATGAATACGTTATCCAAATCTATCTTATGTAGATGATTGTCGTTGTTCTGATTCGTGATTCAGACATAACATATCACAACTGATTGTCGTCTAGTACGCAGATACAGAGATAACGAGAACGAAACTCCCATAGCGATTCTTCGCTTGCCTGCAAGCCCCAATCGCATTCCATCATCCGATATCCAAGCAGCCTATGCAGACCTCAATTATGAATTCTCGATCCCCACGGGACAACGACGTTTTGGAATGGACCAGAAATTAGAAGTTTTTCACCCGAGGCGAAGCGTTCAGGTGTTTCAAGCATGTGGTGTTGATGATAGTTCTTTCTTGTAAGCAGCGCTCAGTGCGCTCACGGAGTTAGAATCAACCAACACTAGAGGTTTGATCAAAGCTGTGCTCCGCAAATGACTTTTCCATCAACGACCCATATGCGCATCGGTGTGTATATGGGAATTGATGGGCTTTATGGGATGGGAACCTTGGCTACCCGTGAAGTCTATATAACCGGCGTCGAAATTGACCGTATACTTCACTTCTCCTCGCTTCCTCAGCAATCCACCCGAGTCCGAGTCCTCTTTGAAAGAGCTTAGAGCCGCCTCGTTTTCTCTTTTCTCTTTATCTTCTCCTCTCTTCAACTCTGTCGCCCTCCACCTCCCTCGACGTACCTCCCACCAACGAAAAGAAAATGTTCACCCGCTCGGCCAAGTTCGTAGTAGTGGCGATCCTTCTAGGAGTCTTGACGACGTCAGTATCCATTTGCTTCCACGCGCAACCGGCGTATTTACTGACGTGCCGATCACCAACAGCGTTAAGTCATTCGCGCCTCAGGCACCGCTGATTGCAGGCGTGCAGCATCCATATGTTGCCCCAGCGAACGACGACGATCGTTCCCCCTGTCCGGCACTCAACGCCCTGGCAAACCACGGCTATCTGTACGTGACTTCCTTCCCATCACAATCATCACATATCTAATCCAGACACCTCATATAGCCCCCATGACGGACGCCACATTACCCACTCTCAGCTTTTCAACGGCCTCGTCGACGGTTTCGGGCTCTCCTACCCCCTCGCGACCCTGCTCACCGTCGGCGGGTACACGCTCCTGCGCCAAGTGCCCCCGCTGTCGCTGATGGACATCAGCCGCGTGAATGGCGTCGAACACAACTGCTCGCTCGCGCACAACGACATCCCATGGGACCACGAGTACCCGCGCCTCCACTCAACTGCCGACGTCTGCCTCCTCAACAAGCTCTTCGCAGACTCGTCCGACCAGCTCACGCTCTCCGTTGAGGACATCGCGCGCGCGCGCGTCCGCAGAGAGTCCTCGCCGGAGTACATCAACGCGAACGTCACGCTGGACGCTCTGCACGCCGAGATCGCGAGGGGCGAGATGGCGCTGGTGCTAGGCATCTTCGGGGATTCGAACGAGGTTTCGCTGGACTTCTTGAAGAGGTTCTTCCTGAACGAGCAGCTCCCGGATAACTGGCATCCGAGGGCCACACAGGGGCTTGTGAAGACCGCACGAACAGCTCGCAAAATTCGTGCCCATATGGATTCGCTTCGCAAACCGTGAATTATAACTCAATTGAATCGCCTGCCGCCCCCAACCCACCCCAACCTTCCCCCCTACCACGTTGTCAATCCTCAACACGACTCCCTCACGTCTTAATACCATATTCGGGTAATCGAGAGTCATGGACGCTGTATTATTAATTTATCTATCTATCTGCATTCCAGAGTTCTCGCCACGCAACTGTATCCATACCATTATCTATTCTTCGTTCCCTTTTCATTATAACGCTATTATAACGTTATCTTTACGATTATTACTCGCGATAGTTACGCAATACACGATTGAAAAACAAGCTTGAGTTGATTGAGTTGAGCCACAGCACCTCCGGACGCGGACTGACGTAGCCTAACCCCGTGGAGGATCCGTTTACGATGGGATTCGAGCTGAGGATCGCCACCAGCCGTCAGCATGACTCGAAACGTTGCTGAAACGCTAAAAAAACTGAATGTGTACCCCATATACTCCAGCACTGCGTACGCAGCAAAGGATGCTATAGATAAGAGGGCTATAGCTCAATTGAGATAACATTGATATCGGGCCAATGATTCAATGAGTTTAAACCATGGGGACATCGTTATCGGGGGCCTCTCGAGGGTGAGGCCAATCAAGACAATCAAGCTCTGAACTCGGGAGCTCTGGAAAGGAAGGGGGAGCCTCTTTCTGGAATGTAAAAATCTTCTTTACCCCGACTGTCGACGATATCAAAGATTACGATCATATCAGAGAGAGGGCTCGAGGACTACAAGGAGCAAGCTCGGAGTGTCTCAGAGTTCGTCGGACTCTCAGCTCGTCGAATTCCCGGGTTCTCGCATAAATCACAGTACGCTGTAGCTGTCAACGTGAATCAGTCGAGAGTGGGTGAAGGAGAACTGCCTTAGTATTGAGTCACGATGACGGCGGACGACTCAGTGCACCGGGTGCGTAATCGACACTCGGATTCGATTCTTCGAAGTTCGAAGTACCACTTCAAACCAAACATACACTGAGGCTAGAGCAGGTCTATGAGATAAAATTAGTAGAAGGCCGCATGCCATATGGACGCGAGTGCCTACATCGGCGGATAGCCGGTAGCCGGTGCCTAGGAGGCGTATAGTTAGAGACCCCTCCGAAACTCAGAAGTTGGCGAGGATGATGGAATTCGAGAAGTGACGGAGGTCCTGAGAAAAGCGAAGTTTAAAAAGAAGGACAGAAATAACATCGGTGAACGAGATATGGCGATTCGTTTTTCCATAAAATTACACGGATCCTGATTTGTCGCTTCGAGCATCGGACGTGAAGCTCTGAAGGGCGACGGGCGTACACACTCGGGATTCAACAAGTTGTTCCCCCGAGCAAAGAATTCAGGTTACATGATTGTTCCGAATCCCAAGGTAGGCATAAGGATGCACAGACGCGCGGCAGTAGCAACACGGAGAGAGATGATGGAGATGAAATCATATTTACTGCGTGAAAACTGAATGTCCTCCTCGATCAACCACCAAGACGTATATCTCCGTAAGGACCATCCCCTCCCACTACCCCCGCCCTCCTAGGTGATAGGATGCATGCGTGGCAAGGCCCATAGATGTCGACGAGGAACTCGATTTCGGTAGTAACAAATCCATTTCGTCAGGAGACACAGGTAGGTGGAAATAAGTAGAGCGACGGAGGCTGCGAGTGCCTAAGAATGCTTCGCCCGCTTCCTTTGCAGTGCGTGCAGTCCTGACGTCGAGGCCTTGCTCTAGTCATCGACTTCTTCCATTCCATCTCCTTTGACGACACTGACAGCGTCACCCGTACCTTAGGTTCCTCAAGCTCAAGAGGGATGGCGACGGCATTCACCCAACGCCGGTGATCGACACTGTCAGCGTCGCCAGGATGGGACGATTGACGAACAGAGCGCATCTCGGGCGCCTGTAGCGGAACGCTATAGATGGATTCCCAACCCCGCGTCGCAGCCAACGTGGCATGCCAAATCGATTTGTCCGTAGGATTCAGGGGAGAGACCCTCGATCCAGATGTCATACACGATGGCGTTGTAAGCTGCAGTGGGTTCGTGGCGAACTATTGTGATGCTGGACTCCGGCGACGACAAGTCCATGAAGACCTCGATAATAGGAACCGCTGGGGCCCCCTCATGAAGAAAGCCGACGTATGGGTCCATTTCCTCCAAGAGTTTGCCCATGGAAACGACAGTGCGCGTCGACTCATTAGTGACCTGGCACAAGATAGCCCCAACATTAGAAGGGTGGATGATATCGTCTTGGACCAGAAACGGAAGAACGATGTCGATATTGGTCGAATTTGTAGCGCAAAGGACACCTGCGCCCCTACCCATGAGAAGTAGTAGCATATTGCGATAGTGCACTATATTCTGTGGATGACCTGTCATCCTCAGACCAGCCACGTGGCGCGAACTGTGGCAATCTCCAGTCCTGGAGAGGAAAATAGAGAAAATGGGGCGATTGACGAGAGCTCTGCAGAGTCGCGAGGAGTTCCCGGCAAGCGGACCAAGGATGAGGGTCGATCTTTGTAGCCGGCTGAACCTCAGTCAGCTCGTATGTTTCGTCAAAGCTGATCAGAACGCGGGGGCATTCTCGTCCTGGCTGTGATGTGTTTTGCGTTTTAATTCCTCGTCGAGCGCGTCCCATGCTTCCAGCAAACTTCCTAGGAGATCAGAAGAAGTCCCTTTCTGAGCATTAAGTGAAACATGTTAGCTATTTACGTTACGAGGGAAATTCGATAAAACACACTTTGGAACTGAGTTGAAGGAGATAGGTCTCGGATTTCTCAATTACTTTTTTGAAGAATTTTTTGGCGATAGACATTGTGTACTTTCTTCATATCCTCCGTCATCCTTGTGTGAAAAAGAGATGCTGCATCGGCATAATCCAACGGCTCGAATTCGCCCTGGCCCAAGACCTTAGCTGTAGTCGGAACAAGGCTTGCATGAATCCCCAACTTCGAGCGTAAGACGTAGTACGACTGTATCTGCCGGTCAAGTACGCCCTGACGTCAACATCTACTGGGGATACCCTCCTACATTATACCATGAGCATATTTACTGAATAGAGCTGAGGAAGTACGGACCATTCGACTCGTCACGGTGGCAAATGGGAATGAGGAAGGTCTCTTTGGCTCATTAACGAGCCTGGATTTCCCTACACCTAACGACTGAAACAGCACCATATAATGAGCGTAGAGCGACTCCATTGGGGTGTGAATGGTACGATTAAGAGATGTCTCGACATCGGGTCGAAAATTATAGCAGATATACTTCCACAGCACTTTATAGGCGGCACCATGGTATTTCTCTCCCCAAGAGGCAATTACTGCCTGAGTGAACGCCTCACGAACAACTGAGACCCATAAGTCAGAGAGGCCAAAGGTCTAATAGGAGTTACGCATGCTGATCCGGACCAGCTACTCCATAGTCTATAGCAAACATCCCGTAAGCCGCCTGGGATGAAAACAAGTTCGAACAAGTGGTACTTACGGTCAAGAAACATTTCCAGCACAAGGTCTGTTTGATCTAGGTCCTTCCTCGCTCGCAGGTCTTCGATGCTTCGCGGAACCCGGCTCCCATCTGCCCAATAAGATGTTGCGAGCCTCCTTCAACGCGTGATTTTCAACGAACTCCTTGAAGTTCAAGTACACGTTCCCCGCCTTGAGTATATACTCCAAATTGTTAGGAAAGTAACGACCGTCCTCGTCCTCCTTAAGCCAGGCGTGGATCACCGCACGACGATCGATAGGTGCTTCGTCTGCGGCTCTACTATGAGACGATGTGGGTTCATCACTTTCTCTTCTGCGTTTCGCGCTCAACATCTTCAATGGAACTAGATCGAAGACAAATGGAGAATGGATATTTGACTTTGCTGGCCCGCAAAACTTTACACGCACGTGACTCACGTGACTTACCGACTATCAAGGCCTCAAGCAGCTTCAAGTGCGGAACGGGGCCCACGAAGAATAGCGAAGAATGCGTAGATTGAGCGTTGGATGAACCTATGAATACATGATAAAAGGTCGTGAATATGCACAGAGGAGAATACGAGAAAGATGGCAGCGCTAAGTTATGTGATAAAAACAGATATATACGATAGTGATGACAAGTATGGTAAATCAAGATGCGACGGGATATACAACGCCAAACGAGCAAAACTCAAAACTGAGGATGGGACACGCACTTCATGGGTTCCGTGGCTACAAATCACCACTGGTTGGTTCCCGTTCACCACTTCTCCACCTGAAGTATCTCTCTCTTAACTGCCGCCCGATCCTCTCATTCCACCCGTACGTGACCGCATTCGCCAACCCTACTAGCTGTGTGCTAGCCTGTAGGATCTGCGACACCTTACTCGTATGCCCGCTCGCCTCTACCAGCCTATTCGCAAGACCGGGAATCCAGAGGAGGATGTAGAGGAGGGGGTAGGCGTTGAGGAGGAGGATGCGCTGGATGGCGCGTTGCCGCGGGTTGGGGAGGATAGGTGGGGGATTGTGCGGGGGACGCCGCCGCCTGCGTGCTATTTGTTTGAAGCTGAAGGAGGTGATAGAGTGTTTTGAGGGTGGGTGGGTATGCGAGTGGATGTGGGGGGTCTTCTCGTCGTCTTGCCCCCCAATGACTGGGTGCGTGTATATCGTGTAGGTAGGCGGATGTTCATCATCTGCCGCTTCCACGTCCACCCTCGTTGCTCCCTTATCCTTCTCGCCGCCTTGCATATTTGTGGATACAGACAAGCCATCATGAGACGGCGTTATAGGCGACGGGGGTTCGGACGTTGGGGCGATCGGCACAATTGGCGTAATCGGCACGAGGCCATAATGGATGCGCGTTGCTGTGGGAGTACTGGGACGCGGGTACTCGGAAGGATGTGTGGGATGCGATGGCGTAGAATGATGGGCACTGCTACTTGCCCGCGACACCGCGACCGACGTCCTCTTACTGTCCGAGGCACGCACGTCAGCATGGTAGATTTCTCCCTTTCCTCTTCTTTCCTCTTCATCCTCGTCTTCATCTTCCTTCAGCGGGTGCTCCAAATCGCTCGTATGTACAGCAACAGACACGCTCTCCCCTCTTGGCCTTCTATAGTACTTTGGCTCCTCCATTGTTGATGGCGAACTCAACCTCCTCTCATGTGCGTGGGATTGCGACTGCGTGTAACTCGTCCGCGTGTCATCGTCTGGGTTCCTGCTGAACGTGATCGGCTCGAGAATAGGCGTCTGTGCCGTACGCCTGCTGAAGGAGAACGCTCCTCGCGATTTCGCGGTGGAGCGCGTGTTGTTCGTGGCTTGTGTATTGCTAGTACCCTGAGTGCCTTGAGTAGTCGCTGTCGCGCCCGACTCGTATGTATCGCTCGAAGCAGGGACGTTCGAGGTCAGTGGGACTGCAAGATTACGGAAGTGGCGCCGCAGGTAGAAATGCTAAAGTTCATGCGATTGGGTGAGTTCAGGAGTCGGGAGTAAGTGCAATGAGGTATTACCAGATATGTGTAGAGTATGATCTACATAGCAAGCATCATTACATGAGAAGCAATTCGATCACCGGGTTGCACGTACCTCGAGGAGCATAAATAGGTACCTCCATCCGTGGGTGAGCACGTAACGAAGATATGTCGGCTTGTTAACCAACCAACACCTGCCCATCATGACACTAGGATTAGCAACACAGGGAGTGCACGAAGCGGACTCACCAATTGCCCGACACGGGTACATACCAGTCCTTCCCCAGCGCCAAAAAGCTGGTGATCGCAGGGAGGAACCATATTGATAGCGTCGCGCCTAGGATCTGCGGCCAGGCCCATTCCCCTGATATAAGGCGTGACGAAGAGGATGTTGATGTGATGGTGATGACTGTGACCACCGCGATCGCGAATATAGCTGTATCGGTCGCCTGCCGATGCCCACCGTTCAGGATGTTTATGATGGGGCCGGAAGGTAGACGACTCACTTGTACAGTCAACTGTCCGACGAAGCCATTGAGCACGCATCCTGGCCCCGGCGCAAGATCTTTGCGATGCATCAAGATCTGCGCCCCCGACGCCGAATTGTTCACCGAGTTGATAAAATCTACGATCGAGGATCAACGTCCGTACACCCATATAAATCTGATAAACGGGGAAGATAAACGCACCGGCGACGGCCAAATTGAGGATCAAGACATGCCTGAAGTGCTTCTTCAACGGCAGCGCGAGATAACATAGAAGAATGAGGCCTGAGCCGATGGCTGAGAGTAGAGAGCAGGTAAATGTGATGATCGCGGAGGTAAGCCTGAAACCAGTGACTGTCGACATTCGTTAGAAGGAGTACTAAACTAGTCGGTTTTGTTTGAAGCGGTATTGGTCTGGGGCAGCGAGTCCTCCGTCTGGGTGCCGAAATAGCTGATATGTACAATGTGCTCCCTCGACCAACCACCGACCCAAGACCTCAGAAACGAAAAGAAGTGCTGTAGAAGCGAACGACGGCTATGGGGGGACAAGGAAAGAGAAAGGAAGGAACCAGGGGGCGCCGATGCTGAGCCCAAGTCTTCCCTTGACAATACTTCAATTTTTGACATGTTGCAGGGTTCAAGAACATTGATTTCGCAATTGACCGACGCTTTGCCTCTTTGAGTCAAGCTTTCTCAATTCTCACGTATCCGTATTCATTCAGCCAGATACTTGTGCACCTTCGTAGCCGAATTGTTGTCGAAACCATTCCGCTGACTTACGAACCCCGTAATAAGTGGTCATTCGGGGTAGTGATATTGTTGCCAAATCACCCAAAACTAAACATCAACACACTGCCATCTAGTCAAGATGATTCCGATACGGATCGTACAAAAAACTACAACATATTAGAAACGAAAACCTATGGATACAGCCAAGGAACCCCAACAAAAAGTATATGCAAAGATGTTGAATGCGGAGAAAGCTAGATATGATGATAAGTTACATGATCAATTCGTACAATTCGTACATGGCGTTGTTTCGTCGAGCGAGGATCAACCTCGCAAGTCGTGGCAAGATCTTGAGTTTCTGGGATGGGGGGGTAAAGGAATGGGATGGGGGTATATATACACGCGTTCTAAAGAGGAGAAGTGGGCCCGCAGAGTCGTCTGCGTAGTTCGAGGACGTCATTCGGGCCTAGGCTAGCTAGGTCCGCACATTCAGAGGGGTGTTCGTCGATGCAATGTCGTTTCAATTCGTCCCAGGAGGCTTTGGATGGGAACGCTTTGGGAACGACGAGCGTTCGTGATGGATCCGATGATGGTTTGATATGTTCCTTTTGGTTCCGAAGTCTATGATGATCAAGATCAGGATCAAGAGATGACGATGGATTGGGACGAAGCTTACATGCATGCACGACAGACCAACCGCCCATTCGTAGGCATATACATCAGATCAACATGGGAAACAGTGACCTGCACTGGATCGAATCGTGGCGGAGAAGGAGATTCTGATGTCCGCCGCCGTTTCTGATACGCGTTCTCATGCGCTGATTGGGGGTTAGCAGCGCCGGTGGAGACTTCACGACTGTCATGAGTCGGCGCGTAAAGGATGGGGTCGGCGCTGGCGCTGCGAATCCCAGATTTCCGTTTTCGATCAGATGGGGTGGCCTCGACAGGAGAGGGATACGAGTACATCATATCGTTGCCTTGGGCGTCCGATTGGACTGAGGTGGGCGAAATCGGAAGAACGGCGCCGGGACTGGCAGGGGAATGAGGATCGATGTCTAGGAGCATATCACCTCCCTTTCGGCCCATGAGAGTCCGAACCTTCTCGCGGGCAACATCTCTCTCGCGCATCAGCGTCATGCACTGCTGGCGGAGCGTCTCCTTGTCCTGTTGCTCCTTGTGTAGGGCCCGAGAGCAGATGGATCGGAACTGCACTAGTTCGGCTTGCATACGCTCCGTAGACCGCTTGAAAGCAGTATCAAGGACAGCATGCAGTGGGACAGCAGCATGGGGTACGTTAGAGACATTCTGGAGGCGCCCATGGGACTGCAAAGGGAGCTGATGTATCGAGGGTAATCGCGGCCGTGCGGCTTGGACACTTGTGTTAGCGATCGGCGGTAGGCGGTTATCAAGGACGAGTCGTTGCTGTAGAGTGAATGAGCAAACAATTTACTCAGGACTTCTTTGCCTCGCACCTTCGGCATCATTCTCCTCTCCCCATGCGACGATGTGTTACTCTGGCTGTCCATTGGAACGAAGAAAGGTGGCAGCACTTTGGCGAATATAGAGAAGTAAATAATCGAAGAGGCGACCAGCGTACGACTAGGAGGCGAGGATTAGGATGTGCTACTGCTGTACGAGCTGCAATGAACTTGGTCGACGCATTCAGCATGCTTATATGAATACCGTATAAAGGGCTGGGAATTCTCGAAGCAACATTGTCGACTATTCACAATAAGAGCCAGGGGCTGCGATATTGTGGGCTTGCCGAACAAAAAGACAATAAGCGTAGCGCCGACCTTAAGGCCTCCGTGTCACTATCAACAAAAAGGGTAAGCTGTATCGAGGAAAGGAACCATACTTCTCGCCGGAAAGACAATTAACAGTTCATGAACTGGGTGCAACTTGCCATTTGAGGAGGATCTGCGCTATCAAAGCGTCGGGTGCTTGAGCGGGGCCGCCTTCAAGAGGTGGTTGATCACGAGTGGGAAAGGGTCCAAAAGGTTCCGTTCGGCTTAGGGGTAAGCGCTAAAACTACATTGCTCGTGGTCGCATGCTTAGGCAGGATAATCATCTCCGTTTATGAGCAAGAAAGGCTAAAGCGCCGACCTGGATATGTTCGAGGAGTAGGCTGGAGCAGGAGAGACTCCACATCAATGTTGTCCTACGTAGATTTACAACGATCGGCGGAGAGATTCTCAGGGTTTCCCCACCAGGTTGGAAATGCAACAGCTTTACCACCTGCACCAAATACGGCGAAGCTGAGAATGAACAAGATCACTTGAGAGCCACCGTCCAAAGCTGCGGAGAGCAAGTAGTTATACTACGCAAATCCACATCACCATGTCATCTCCAGATATACTGTTGGCATACCTTGATGAACCACCTGGGTTTCCGTGTCCGGAGCCACCATTGGGACACAAATCCAATAACAACACACGACCACCATTGCCCATTGACCGAGTACGGGAGCCTACATATCACGGCAATTCATCCGGAACCGTAGACAAATGGAGAGGTTGAATACACACCAGCCGATGTATAACGCCACGATAGGTACATTGATGTATTCCATAGTCATTGACAATCGACTCCCTGGACGGGAAAACTTCCATACGATCCAGAACGGTAGCGGCGCGAACAACCCAATGACACTAAAGCCGAAATGAGACCCAATGAGACGCGCCACGGAGAATGGAAAAGGACTTACATTCCGAACGGAATGATCCAATATCCCGCCGGCTTCCCTAAAGAGAAGAGTTCCTTGCCGAGAGCGCCCATAGCAATGGAGGCTGAGTTGTATCCTTGAATGATCCAACCGCTCCACTACAAATAATGTGAATGGGCATGTGGACATAGGACACCGGAATCCATACCACCCGCGTTCCTATAGGGTCTTTGAGAACTTCGCGATTGTTTGATACAATCACCTTCATCACTATGTACGGTCGCATCATCTATATGAAAAGAAATGAAGGGATACGTACTTGTGTAATTAAATATGGACCCCACGATTGACCCAGCCTGATCCGGTCAGATATTGCCGATCAAATGAACTTTCTAATGTGCTTACTATTTGCGCCACGAAGGTCATACGTGGAGGTAATTTGATGTATTGTCCCAGCTTCAAGTCTGTATGTCCCGAGTAAACGCGTAAGCCCATGCTACTGTGTCAACAATCTTACCTTGGAGCATGTATAGAGTTTGGAACGAGGTGCTATTGCCAAACAGGTTGGAATACATGACAGGGCTTTCGACGCCGTTAACAATAGAAGGAAGGCGGGCTAGGCTGGGCGCTCACATTGGTTGACCAGGATGGATAAACGCAGCCATAATTTGAACAACATATTTAACGGAGATACTAAATCCTAAACGAAAGTAAGCACAACATCCATGGACTCCAACGTCAGGCATACCGGTTGTAGCGCTGACTATCGATGTGATCAGTTTATTGCGAGGGATTTGATTGAATCAACGCTTACTGAACCCCAATATGATTGCCATGAGTATACTGAAGACTGCATCGCCATTTAGAATCAATACTGTTGAGGAGGGAACATGTGCGGCGTACCTGTGAAAATCAGGATGCTCCACGCTGGCATCAGGACGGTTCCGCTGGCATAGCTGCAGCCGATGCCAATTCCCAACGAAAGCAAAAAGAGAGACCCATATATCCATTGCGGAACCTCAGCTACATATCTTACTGAGCTCGATGTGACTGCTGTCCACTTTAAACCACTCACGATATTTTCGCATCACTGACGTATAGGTTAGCTACGTTGATAAAAATACAATGGATCGTACGGACCTTGGTAGTGAGGATCGTCAATTTCATCGTGAGATCCACGCAAAAACCGCATGCCCCCGAAAGCTACGAAACAAACATGATCTCAGTAGAGTAAGTCTCCGATATTCTGGACGACTTGCCTGTTCGTAATTCGTTCCAATGCCAGAGTAGAATATAGGTCACCGCGGCACCGAGCGAGACGTTGTAGCACAATTGCGAGATAGCGTAAGTCGTGGTGTATCGTGGAAGGCCAACAACCTCCAAGGCAGCGTGATTGAGTGTGTAGTCTGAGCCAATGACGGCGGATTGATTATAGATCTGGCCATCTTCGCCGAAAAGAGATGTCGACATGAATGCAAGGTCGCGTCCGTTAAAGACATTAGAGTAGTAGCATGCAGTGAGAATGAGGTACCCGAGGGCCAATCCGACTACCGCAAGTAGTCAGTAATTTAGGGATTAGGGAATCGTGACAGGGGTGACACGTACCATAGGAGTTAATCTCTGAATTGAGCGAATGGATACTCAGTAGCCGCAGCGAGTTGAAATAGGCAACGTACGTGTTTGAAGAGGCCACACAAGAGGATTTCCCTGTGTGATGAGTGTCCAAGAAGTGCTGAACGAAAACAGCCCAATGCCTTCGTTGCTGGATCCCGCGCCAAACAAATTGCGTACAAACTCATGACGACCATTATCAGCGAGGCAAATGACCGAGATTGCAGTCAATAGGGGGAATGGGTACTGAGGAATCCACTCCCAGCAAAAGATGCCTGCGAACTGATGGGCACCACTAATCAAAATCGAACCAACGAACTATGAACCAAGTCGGGAAAACTTACGACTATCCAAAAGAATTTGCTGTAGGATATATAGTTCAGCTTCGTACTGGCCAAACATGGAATCGACCGAACCGTCGTTTTGCGTTCAGAGAACTACGAAAGTGCAGGCTCTGGAGTAGGCTGACAACTGATATATATGTTGGGTAGAATGCGCTATGAATAATTGATCAGGTAAGTGGCGTTCGGCGACAAAGGAAAGGGGACTTGCTATGTTGGATATACCAAGAAGCTCCGAACTGAAGTACGACATGAATACAAGAAGCGATTAAAAAAAGAATGCAGCCACGAACGCATGCCAGCAATGCCATAGCCGAGCATTTGGGTAGCAAATATCTGGAAGAGAGCCACGGCTGCATTGAGCCGGAGGTCGTAGAATAGGTCTAATCTGCACTCAATGACAGAGTACGAGTATCATCTAAGCCGACGTACCTAAAGCTGCAATTATTTCCATTCCGATCGCAACGCTTGATGCAGTGGACGACATTATCACAATAAACGCATGCTCCCTGTTGGCTGATGAGATCGATAACGCAACACTAGAGTATGTTGTGACATACTTCACGTTAAAAGGGCCTGGGTTGAGCCATCGAAAGTACCCAGCGCGAGGGATGATAGCTACGCAAGTCAGTATGCGATCGCGCAAACCGTAGAGAGTTGTTAAGAGAACACACTGGCCATAGCTGTCCCAAGGACATATGCGATGATGAGGCAAAACAACTGGGATACAGTCGCATTCTGCGGTTTGAAGGTGTAGATAGTCCCCAATACCTAAAAGCCTTCAAGGATCAGACCGATACCAATCGCTCCAAAATCCACTTACCGAGGAGAAAGCACTCAATCCAACACCCAGAAATACCGCGCGGAACGTTAAGACTGGCAGCGAAGGATCGTCTTGCGTTGAGATGACCTAAGGTATATGACTTCTAGTGATAGGGCTTCGATGAGCAGGATATGCACACCTTTATGGCCACGTCTTCTGCCCTGGCGATAGTCTCCCCAGCCAATATCGAAGTTTCATCGCTATCAATACCGATGGAACTGGTGTCCGCGACCGACTTCGTCGAATCCTGCTTCAAAAAATCTGTGACATCACCGACGTCTTCGACGGAGTGTTTCTGCTTTTCTTCAGTCATTTCTTTTCGAGGGAGAATGCGATATAGTGTCGCGATAGGCTCCTCGATGCATACCTGCTAGATAAGTAGTTTTCCACATGAGAATATGGACAAGTGGGGCGAAAACGGCGTCACATCCTGCCCCTTTAAGAGACGAAGCCACAATCGAAGACCATTCCAAGCGGGTATGCCGAGGGGATCGTCAGTCAGAAAGTTGATTGTTATAGGCTCATGACCGACCTTCGCCTCAACATACGGCCAGGTAACGCGTGATCGAGAACCCAGGATTAGGTGGGAGTAAGTCCTTATCGCACCAATAACCGCGTGGATTGCGCAACATTCCCAGATACTGATTTTATGTCTTATATCGTTGTCCCGAGTCGCAAATGTCCCAGAATTGAGTACAAGCTGGATGATTTCTTGCTCTGGAGAGTACTAAATGTCCGTAGACCATTGTTTCGGAGCGATAGATATACAGATTGCTCATATTGGCGCCTCAATACATTGCGAAGTTATCCTGTCAGTAGTTAGTAAGCTCGATCCACTATAGCAGATACAATGGAAAGTCACCGTAATAATGGCCTGGGTTGGAAAATCAGCGTAATCGATCTCTGACTTGGCAAATTTATATTTCTCACGATAAGACATCTTTACTCACGGTAAGACATCTTTGCTCACGATCAGACATCGTACTTCGCGGAACTTTCCAGAAACACCGTTCAACTTCTTGACAAGTTCGAATTTTACTCCAGAATGTTCGTTAAGGTTGTTGGCCTTCAAATTTGGCTACGGAATCCCTGGGGAGATGGGAGGACCTCAACCACATTCATCCCTCACTCCTTGGACGCATCGCAATTTGGTTTCCAGAAATTTCTTCAGAGCTCTCCCAGTAACGCCGCTCACATATATATGGTGACCTGATCCGTGTTCTATGAAACACCTGCTTACCTGTGCCATTTAGCTCACGCACTGATCGTAATTCATTCGACCAATTGGTGGAGTCGTGGCTCTGCCGACACGAATGCCACCTCTACTCGTGCCATGGACATCCATCTTTTCTTACCTTAACTTCTACTCAGCCGAGGAACTAGACGAAGGTTTGACCGCTATGGGTGGAGGAGCATTGCCTACTTCAAGTGGTCTAGCTTCTGAGTTTCGTCGACGAATGCGCAGCGGATGCATCTTCGGTCCGATTCATGAGCTAGGAAGAATGATCCCCGTTAATGGGGGCCCCGCTCGGCGTGCTTCTACGTCTTCCCCGACAACGCTGTCCCCATAACTTACTTCCTTGTTGGTCACCGGTCCATATTTCCGGGATGTCCGCTGTCGTGTTTGGCTGAAGACGCGAACCACTCTCGGAGTGTGCTCTCCATGTCCCTGTGCAGGTGAGAATACGTCGGCAAGTGGTCACGAGGGCAGAAACACTCTGAACGGGACCGTGTGTGTGCAGACTCATGCTGACCGTAGCCTGCCCACCTAGTGGTTGATTGACTAACACAACACTTGATACTACATGACTCCACGGTACCCGAAGTGCTTTGATATCAGGGCTCAACTTACGTGGAGGTACGAAACTAAAATATGGCTTTCAAACTTAGCTTCGTGGTTTGCCGTGATACAAACAACCATAAATTTCGCAAGCCGTCAACTTCCATCCTCTTCCAACACACGCACTCACTTTCGACCTCCTTGTATTCTCTGTGAGTTATACAGCTCATATATACCCTACGACCATCGATTTTTTATCCAAGGATAACTCTCGTTCCTAGTTCTAGGAGCAGTATCTATGGCGCCCAAGCCTCAACTCGCTCTTGCGAAAGCTCATAGAGGCTCTATTTCTCTTCCGAAGACCACACAACAGCTCGTCCCAGCTTTCCTACAGAAGCTCTACGAGTCAGCTGCAACATTTGACTATTCATGCTCTCCTTGTAATTTTACCTGACTTTTCAAAGAATTATCACCGATAAATCAAACGCCGATCTGATACGGTGGTCCGACAGAGGAGACATCCTCATGGGTCAGTGCTCGCATCTCAGCACCCTCTCGTCTAACCTCACGACAATAGTTGTCGATCATGAACGATTCGCAAACGAGCTCTTGGGACGGTGGTTCAAGCATCAGAACTTCAACTCTTTCGTCCGCCAACTGAACATGTACGGCTTTCGCAAAGTGTCTCACCTCCAGCAAGGGACCCTTCAAAGCCCCATCGACCCGAAAATCTGGAGCTTTGAGCACCCTTGCTTTCGACGAGGTCAGCCGGACCTCTTATGCCTTATCCAACGGAGAAAGCACGGTGCAACCACCAGCGACGCCGTTGATTCCGTTGATAGGCAGGAGCAGGCCAAAGGGGACCAGTCGACCGTCCTGCACCTACACTCCATCATCGACGAGGTGACTGGTATCGAGCGCCATCAAGCTGCCATTTCTGCCGAGCTTACGGAACTCAAGCAATCTAACCAAGTCCTTTGGCAGGAGGCTAGCGCCTCGCGAGTGCGTCTGGACAAGCAGCAGGATACTATCAATCGCATCGTTCGGTTTCTGGCCGGTGCGTTCGGCCAACGAACACCGGTTGCTAGACCCGCTGCTACCGATGGCGACCAGGCTTTGTCGACTCCGATGTCATCTCACACCCTTCGCCTGATGATAGGTGATAAAGAATTTGCGGGTGTGCCCGATGATGTGCTGCACGGCTCCAGATCGCTTGTGGACCACACTGGCGAGTCAGCTGGTTCATCGTCCATCTATGAAGGTCAGTCGGTCCTCCGTTCTTCCAAACAGACAAGCTGAAGGCGGCGACACACAGGGCGAATCGGGCGCATTGATGCCGTTGTTCATGGGCATGTACCCGGCCCTCCTTCCGCTGCGCCCTCAGAGTCGAGTTCCTTAACATTGTCTCCAAATGCCACTCCCGACCTCCTTAGCCCTTTGGCATCCCCGCCGCTACTCTTCCCGGATCTGACGACCGGCGCGGTAGGCGCAGTCCGGAGCACTCATGAAGACCCTACCAGTGCTATCGTACCCAGCAGCCTTGACCAAGCACAGACCGTGTCTCATGCTGACGCCATGTTCAGTGCGTTCCAGAGGATGCTCCAACCTCCCACTCAGCTCCATGACCCAGCGCTACCCACCCAACTACACAGCCTCGCTTCCAATTCGACGCCGTCGGACCAACACCTTGCACCGATCGTCCCTCGTTATGACTCACTCAACGAATACGTGGCCCCAAGCGCGGCGACCTTATCTTCTGCTGTCTCCAGCGATTCGATCGTTCCGGCGAGCGTGGACACTCGTCGTCTTTTGTTTAACTGGAAAGCCACAAATGATATCGAATCAGATGTCGCCACGCTCCAATCCAATATTTCGTCCCTGCTTGATTCCCTCGGGCTGAACGTCCAAGATAGCTCCCTCAGCCAGGATTCTTCGATGCACCCAACCATCACGGTCGCTGAATCCGATGATTTAGACACCCTCCTCAACGAATACATAGTCGCCGACACATCTACGCCAGCCGCAGCTCTTCTCGACACGGTCTCCACTCCGTCGTCCGGAAGTTTGAGCAGTGCCGCAACTCCGTCCCCGATTTCCCCTCATCAGGAGGAATTTTCGTCTCCCAGCATTCGGGGGGAGAAGCGAAAGCCTGACGAAGCCGTTTCAGGTCAAGAAAGAGGTGCCGCCCGCGGGCGCAGCGTAGTGGCCTCCAAACCGAGGCGACGAACAAGGCCGTAAGACGGCGCAGGCATTTCCTGTAAATTACTATGTAAAGCAATAAATTCGCCAAGTTCTATTTGTGTAGCCAGGAATCATCAGTGAGTATATGAGCAAATGCGGCTATATGTTGGTTGCTTCAAGCCCGTTGTGAGACTGACATCAGTGATCTTGAAAATTTCAAGGGCACCAACATATAAATGAGGGCTGTATAGATGGTCAACGGATACATTAAACATTAATGGTACAGGTAGACGAGGGAACGGGTTGCGTGTAGAGTAGCAAAGCTCAGAGAGACATCACATCATCAACACCACTCCCATCTCCCGCAAAGAGACTAGTGTTCGGTGAGCTTCCCTGGGTGTCAGTTTCAAGGCCGTCCGTTCCACTCTTCGAAGGCATCGGCGGAAATCCGAGAAACTTAGCCGAGTCTACTTCTTGAGAGGCCGTCGGAGACTCATCGGGAAAGATAGAGGACAGCTGCGCTTTGAATGGACTTAGAGGCGGATGGTGAGTGTGGAGGAAGTGCATTGGACATACAGGAAACATCTGGGAGTCCTGACAAATCCGGGGATGCCAAAGGGCTGAAGTTCCCGTCAAACCTTTCACCACGGTCGGCGTATTGAAAGGAAGCAAGGGCATCGTGATCGTCTTCATTGCATTCCATGAGAACATCACCCTGCTCAGTGTATGGAGTTTCTTCAGGGAATCGGACCGTGTCAGGCGTTCCTCCAGGCGGAAGTTCGATGATATGCCGTTGTTTCATCAACGGAGGTGGTGTATCTAGATAGTGTGTTACTCCTTGTCAGGTTTCCGTGGGATGGCCAGAGCGAGAAGTGACTCACCGAGGGAGGTATCTTTCTGGCCACTCATTTATGTCTATATTTGATGTGAGGGTTCAAAAGAGGCGTGATTCCGAGTGATGTTCGGTGTGAAAGAGTCTGTATGGTTAGAAATGTGGTGGGGTGAGGTGACACGCATCATGTTAGCGGTTTTATACCTCGAATACAAGTTAACAACGAGGCGCGTGTATGAAAAACCCCAATCCGGGCATTGTTGTGTTTTGTAGTTCCTTAACGATGTTGATGTTGCCACAGTGCAATGAGGGAGGCCAGGGACGACGTTGGACGCCCACATCCTCAAGAGATAATTCTTGTCGCCCGGAAGGGCATGGTTATAACAAGGGTTGCCACGATGGTCATGGATTGTCGTCATAACATGAAGCGCCTAATGTTGGGAGCTTGAGCGCTTAACCAGGTACGTAAAGAAGTCCTACGGTTAAGTCACAAGTGTCCTTCAGACGCGACATTGACTACAAAGATAAGGGAAAATCATTAGCGCACGGTAGAGATACAATCGCTGTCGGTGACCAGGGCCTAGCGTACACACGAAATAGTCGAAAAATGCGTTTTGTATCCCTCAAAGGAGCACGTCTGCTTGAGGCTTGACGCCACCTGGTTTAGATCGGCTTCCGTGAGTTGAGTTGGATGCATCATAGTATGGAAGGAGACGATACGACACAGTAGCTGAAGATAGAGTCAAGATAGGGTATCGAGTGAGAGCAACTGGTACGTACCAGCTGGGCTAAACTTACCATGATCTTTTCCCACTCGTTGACTGCGCGTAGTTCCACAATAATTTCCTTGCCTGGACGGATTTTTGACGAAGATATCAGGATTCGTCGGCGCTCGTGGGCTGTGAGCAAAGACTTCGACTTGTTCGCCGACAAGATGCCCTAAGAGAACTTCGTACCCTCATGATTTGTGCTCGTCCATGCGAGTTCAAAATACCATTGAGGTTGCGACCGGTTGGCTGTTCGTCGGGTGCTGGCTGGGAGAGTCAGAGTATCATTCGTCGTGTGACGCGTCATATACCCACATCTCTTCGCGGGCGACATTCGGAGTAGCCATCCTGAGCCACTAGGCAAGAACTTCATTAACGATGACCGATGCCTTATTCCAGACAGACCAATTTGATGCAAACCTTAGGCACCCGAATCGTAGTGTCAAACCCGTAAGTCGCCTCCTCCGTGTGTATCCCCAAAAAGTCGATTCCAAGGAAAGCGCCAATAATTTGATAACATCAATGTTGATGAACTTTTGCGATAGTTTCTAGAATCTGACTTGAAGATTCCGCGCGTCCATGATCACGAAAGGGAAGGGTAAAAATGAAGATAGACGTACCTAGTTGCATTCATTGCCAAGGTACTTCTCTGGGAGATTGGCTTGGAAGGTCGGTGCATCTGCGGTACGCTTAGTTCGAGTATCTGTACGTCGCTGTGGGTCTGCACAGAGTGAACCGGTCACCTGAAGAGAACGTCCTTGCAATTGGATTCTATTACTGACCGTGAGAAAGTTAGTCTTATCGTGGGATGTATCTTGGAAAGTCAGCACTGGGTACTGAGTACGGTAACATTTCATACTAAAGGCATACGAAGTTTCTCCGGTAACTTTCCCCCGCACAATGGACATATCCTTAAGGAAGCGAACGTCAATCACTGGTCACGTATGAAACGTTCTCTGCGGAGACGGGATAGACACAGACTGCGATTACGACGACGACGATGTGCATCTGTTGCCTCCCAGGCCAAGGGAGAAACAGCGCATGAGATTTCTCTCCCGGCAACGCTTTACCAGAGCTGTCGAGCGTTGGAATACGTCGGTGAGACATGACGGTGGGAGTAGTCGAGGATCCTTGCTTGAATCCCCTTCTGTGGCAAATTGGAGTATTGCTGGTTCGCTGGGGTCCGTCCCTTCCTACCACTCGCAAATGTGAGGGCAATCAGTTCCAATTCTTTTACCTTATAATTATTTGAATGATTAGATATATTTGCTATATGTAGAGGTTACAACCTCGTGTAGACTCACACCTATGGCTTCGTCATCCTCGGGTATCTCCTCCGTGAGCTACAGTGACCCCGCAGTCAGAGCGACGTCGGACCGACAGATGTTCTCAGATCGAGATCAAGAGTACAGCAAATAAGGCAACAAGTGATTAAATACTGAAGTATCACATGGTAGATTCGCGGAAATGGAAGGGCACCCATCGTAGGCCTCCCTTAAGCTCAAAGTTAAATTCCCCGCGTTATGATGAGTTATCGGAGTGCACGTTGGTCGACTACCCACAGCATATTAACTTGCCGAGACTTACATTTGTTGCTGTATACTGACATTCTTCGGGTGAGCCATCATATATTGAAACATGGATAGCATGGTACACCTTTGAAACGCGCGATGGGAGCCCCCCACCATTCCCTTGAGGCTTGGGATCATTCCTGCAAGCATCCCAGTTCGGCAGTGCGAATGAGGCGCGAACGGGTAACGTATCTGGGTACAAAGTACGCAATACCGACCTCAACGAAAGGGCTCGGAGCCGACCAGGCCACAACACGTTGTAAGAAGTAAGATAAAACAGAATACAAGGAGGTAAATGTGTCCAGACAATGCACATCAGTCGTTGACACATCGCACACCCATCGAATAACCGGCGAACATTATTGGAGCCAATGCATCAATGATGCTAGATTTTGAGATCTTCCCATGACAGTCTACCAACAAAACTTCGGTGATGCAGCCGAAGTTGTCAGTGAAGCGGCGCGGTGCTAGAGCTTGAGCTTGAAGATATGGAAGGTTCACATACCTTTATACTAGGAGACCCATCACACTGATTCTCTATTCAATCCGCCCATTCACTCGTACCTCAATGGCCAGGCGTACATCATGCCTCGCAAGCCCCCGACATATGGCATGTCACCGGCATTCTTTCCCTGGCGTCGGGTGCATCAAGGGAATGTGAGTCAATGTAGGAAAACCGTGGGTGAGGATTGACCTTGAAACCATGGCAGTATACGTGGGATTAGTTTACAAAAAGCTAAGGATGCCGGCGTCCAGCCCAGAGGAGAGGTTGCCAGCATATATACCTCCCAGGGACTAGATAGCGAAACAACCGTCACAGCTACTGAATCTGATTCCATGGCAAAATCCCAAGCTGGAGGAAGATCTAGGTAAGTCCGGTCATTCAGGATATCAACAAAATGACATACCTTTAATCGCTGGTTTGGTGACAACCATTTCAGAGATTTCGGCTTCGTGAGTACTTTCATGATGAAATCCCCGCAACGAATATACTCATGATGGGCCTGTACTAGCGCAACACCACTGGTTACAATTCAATCGGCGTGAGTAAGTTCTAAAATACTTAATAACAACGAACTTACCAGCTCCCATTAGCCCACCTACCACTAGTAGTCAAGTACCTGTTGCAACAAGCTCACTACCCCCATCAACGTAAGGCATCTATCAGATATAATTCTAATATTCAGTACTCACGTTCATTCACCCCGACCAGACTCCCCGCTACCACCAGCGTGATGAGCCCGGCGCCAACAGTATCAACTCCCCAGCCAATGCCACCATTTCCGCAAGTGTACGTAGCTCATCGTACAAAATGCCTAGATTCTCTTATTGACCTTTGTCAACAGGCCCGTTAATATGACGCCAGTCGACATTGCGGGACCGGCACCTGCAAGGTAAATTAGTTGTCAAACAAACCGACTCAGTATCTCACATCTTGCAAAGCCCCTGGACTGCGACCATAAGTAACATTCTGTGAGCGCGACGGATGATAATCGTGAACTGGCAGACTTACGATTGCTTCATTAGCACCGAAACTAGCACCGCAACCGGCACCGCGACTAGCACTATGACTGCCATGACTGCGACCGTAGTCCTCCATACTACCGATGTTTCAGGGTTCGTCTTGTGAGTTCGACCGTTGAGATCCAATGCCACTCGGCAGGCTGACATTCATTAGTACGACCACTGCTCTGACGCAAGCTTCCAGGGACTCCCCGATCCCCACACAAACCTCTTCCAAAACAAGGTGAAGCAATCCGAAACCAGCATCTCCCCCAATACTCACATGAATGAAATTTTCAGAGTCGACAAGAGGTCCGCTATGGGGCTCGGTATCGCCTTGGGCTTGCTTGGGATAGTAGCCATGGTGTACGTCGGCATCCTCGTCTTAAAGAAGGTTAAGCCACACATAGTTCAAAGAACAACAAGTGAGTCTCCTATTGATCGTGATGACAAGTGTCCCAGCTGCATACCGTTCGTAGATCGCAGATATGGTGATACCATTGAAGTGTATAGAGGCATCTCTGGGTCTCCGAATAGAATAACACCACGGCACCGGAAGGAAAGGCTGAGACGAGGGACCCAGGGTGCATCCACGCGGACGCCCATGCAGCCTTACACGACCGGCGAAAGCATAGAGGGATCTCTTCCTTCCTACCACTCTTGCAACAATATCTAACTTGGCGTGGTATTTGTATGATTGGGTGCGTTAATCATAGGTCAGTAATTCCAGTGACGATGGTGGAAGAGGTGATCGTGGGAGATATAGCGAGGATGGCGCGAGGAAGTTGAAATCTATGGGCGCCTAAACGCGCCTCAGGTGCCGGTACCAGCTGTATTATACCCAGAAGCACGGCTAGTAACGGAATTGACCCTCCAACTCTCTCATGAGATTGTGCTATTTCCGTTGTTCCACGCCTCTGTTTGGCTGTAAAGTCCCTGGTTTCTATTACGTTGCGCCTCCGATTTAATTATCGGATATGCTTAGGGTTTCGTGCTACGCGCTCTAAACGAAGGAGACGCGCATCGAGCATGCTAGGCGTGGTCTAGTCCGACACTTGGTACTCTGCTGACCACACCACCTCCCGCCTATAAACGGTCGTTTACCACCCTGGCCTCTAACAAAACCCTCCCTCGCCATGTCCTCTACTATCCTTTACCTTGCTGTCCTCCCCGTCATCGCAGGGGGACATCTCACAAACGTCTACAACTCCTCTGACTCAGCTCCCCAGTGGGGAGCAGTGCTACTCAAATTGAGGTCCCATGGGCACGCCTGTTTGCCGTGCAAGCAGGGTCAATCCCGCCCCTACCGAAATTGACGAGGCTGCAGCTATGAGTACCCGAGGTGGTCCTGGCTGGACGAGCATCGCTTTTCCGCTTAATTTACGGCAAGAAAGATCCATAGAAACTACTCAGATATCTCGCCTAGCATTTGCAATAGTTGTTGTCGCAGAACGAGCCACGAGGAACCGCTGAAATTCAGCATCATACCCGACGCACTTCATACACCACATCGACAGAGCCTGTATAAGCAAGATTGGGACCATCAGGCCCTCAATGACTCCCTTGAGTGAAGCAGCAGGAAGCAAAGACGCACCTGTTCGCCACGATCGAATGCTGCAGCGATATCAGCCGGAGTAATATTGCTTTGAAATGTGTTGTCGGTCGCGAGAGCTTCTTGCTGTTCTTGGTGAGTCGGCTCCCTGCCGAGTCGTTTGCGGAGAGTGATGCTGGCACGCAATGGGCGTCCCCATCCTTTATCAAAAATCTTCCGCGCCCAGGTTCTCCGTACCTACATCATATGTATTCAGCGGAGCAGTTCGAAGTTAAGCATCCATCACGCGCATGAGTAAATCACTTACAATAACGTCCTGCTCCTTCCATTCGTCCCTGGTCAGTGAAGTGGTGGGTATAAGTTGATACTGTCCCATATATTGCCACGCCCCGACCCTTACTCTCACCATAACCCTCTGTATCCTCGGCCACGGCCCCGCACCAGCCGGGTAATTTGCCTGAGAGTACAGCCCCGGGGCCCCAGGAATCAGCGGAAGATGGGGATTGTAGATCAAGTTTGGGTACATGAATTCATTTTTGGGGACCCCCCGGACGAGGTCATCGTCCTCCTTGGTGTCGAACGGAAACGTCTTGCGTTTGTTTCCGCCGTACAAGCTGCACAGGAAGCTGCGAGAAAAACAGGCTTGTTTAATATCGTCGGGGAGTTCAATTGGGTAGAGCTCGTGCCCTATGGTGTCGAGCCTCCGAGTAACCGTGTCGAAATTCCATTCCATGTTGCTCTTCTTGACTTTCGCCTGAGATCCGCCGATCAGACATGAGTAAACTGCGAAGCGGAAGTATGTACCTTTTTCACTTCTTTAACTTCCTCTTGAGTGTCGGGCAGTGCGGTCTGAGTACGGTATGACCTCAAGACGTCTTCGAGGCTCGGTACTTGAACTGCCTCGAAGACGAGCCTTCTCTGACGGGGAGGAGTCGACGATGCACCCTGGCCATGCTCCATCGGTGTCGGACTATGAGCATTGTCTAGGCACGAAGGTCCTGCCCTCGTGCATCGTTGTAATTGTTCGTCGACATCATGATGTGCCTCAGGTTCCAACCTTCTTTCCTGCTCCGAGTCTTCGCATGCGGGCAACATCTCCTAGATAAATCTAGCTTTAGAAAGTGGACGATCCTATGGTCAATCTGACGAATATTACAATATCAACAGGTTCTGCCTTTTCCACCTTCACCGCACCCTCCGATTCCGCTTTAACGAACATGGGTTTGACATCATTGTCTTCGGTTTTTGCAAGTCGATCAGTATCGAGAACCGGTTTTATGTCCACGTCCTCAATCTTCATCTTGATGTCTTCTTCTTCGCTCTTGCATGCGAAAGACATCGTCATCGTTGTTGTGCAAAGAGCGACCCTGGGCGTCAGTGCTTCAATTGTCACCACTCTCGACTTATGTGAGCATCACGCGAGACAACGAACGAGGTCTGTAAAAGTGTCGGCTACATTTATGGAGAACAATCATCCAAGTTGACTTCAATATAAGGTGTCCATGGTGTAAATGAGTGCGTAGGTAGCCATGAACGACGGATCACGATTCACCAATTTCAAAACAAGAGGCGAAAATTAGTATGCGAAAGAAGGCTTGAGCTTTTGCGCGCCGTGATACAGATGATAGAGGCCTGATGCGCACGCCCACGGCGACGATACCATCGCAGTCACCGGCAGACCTCACCCCGCGATCGAGCAAGGCCGAATCAAGATCTCAACCCTAACCGAGTTCGTCGCCTGTACCTCTTGCTTAGATGACTCACAGAAGCGGATGCGCACATGTTTCCACTGTTGCCTTCGACGATGCATCTCGCTCCGCGTTCCACTGATGTTCAACCCGACTGGCGCAAACCCAGAGGGGGTCACTTCCTGATCTCCGGCGGACCCGTTGCAAACACAGTACCGAAGCGTTTCGTGCCACCGAAGAGGTCGCCCCATGAAAGCCAGACTTCCAACTTCAGACTGGTAGACGCCTGATGCGGGTGTTAGCACGAAGAACGCACGAAGGACGAACTAATCTGTCGGCCAGCGTTGGAGCTTCGTTGCCACAGATCCACCCGTACAGAGTAGGTTCTCTTCGGGTTGTTTGAGCTTCATTCAATGTGATGAGATCCTAGAGGGAACGAGCTCACCTTTAAGCTACCCCCGCATTCCGCCCCTCTCGGCCCAGCATCATTGTTGTTTAGGTCCTAGACGCCTGCGTTGGTGCATCTAGAGCAGACCGCATCAAGGAACTCACGCCTCGCACACAACAAGCCTGTCTCCCTTGCCAAAACGATTCGTCTCAAAAGTCGATGGCGGAGAGTTTCGGTTCGGCGCTTCTTATGTTCTTTTCGGAGGCGATTTCACTTCGTCATCGTGGTCGTTGGTCGTCGAGGATCAGCAAGCATCGTCTGACGTTGTTTGGTGAGAGCTCAGGTTCTTTGCGCGTTTATTCAACCCTGATACGGAATAAACTCATTCTTCCCAGTCTTTATACCCACGCGCTAACGAGTCATTCTTTAGTGTATAGTCACGTCGAGTCATACAAGCGACATACACACGACTTTACAAGATATAGAATCAGTGTGCGAATACCTGGGAACGAGGGTGGGGTTTACTAGAGCACGTTGGAAATTTTGGGGCTGGGCAAGCGACTTGTGCGTAATTCAACACGGTTGGAGTGGGTGTAGAGCTCTTCTCATTATCGCCTTGCGCCCGATCCCGAGATTCGACACGTACTTATTTCGATGGGATCATTCTGCAGGGTCCGTTGGTGGCCACTACTGCTCACTGACTCGGAATCGCCACAAGGGACGCGTGAAGAGGAAGCGCACCTGGCTGTACTTCTGCCTTGCTTTTGGCCACCGGAGGTCCAAAAGGAATTCCAGATGTTCTTCGTAGGAGTTTTTTAGGCCAAAAGACGAGGCCCTGCATCAATCACGTGTCGCCAGTGGAGGTTTAGGGGTTGTGCTCCTGTATTGTGGCCGCTCAACGTGTTTGGATTGTGGCCCGGAATAAAAGGTGGTCGTTGTGGCCAGCCCCTTTGAAATTCATAAATAGGCGGTCAAGCGAGGGGATTCCGTCCATCTTTCTCTCACTACCACCACCATGTCTCCCCGCGACGTCAAACAGGTTTGGCAATACGAGGCGCCCGGGATCAGTCCCAATGATTTCTATGGGAATTCCTTTCAATCCGGGAATTGGGAACATTCCTTGGACTCCTTTTTCCGCGATTGCAACTCTTCGTACGTTTGGAGTTTGACGCAAATGAAGGCGACCGAAGAGCATTTCGACACTTCTCATCAAACCCCTCAGCCCAAGAAACCCCGCGAGCGAAATCCGTGGCCGGTATTGAAGATTTGCAAAACCTCCGGCGAAGAAGACTTTCTCAATAAACCAGATGAAGGTTGCAACCACGAAGCGAAGGAGCTAGCGGGACCAGATGAGTGCAGGTGCAAGACGTGCAAGAATGATGGTGACAAGTCGAGTGGCGGTGCGTTTAATTCCCTATCTTGCACTTACTAAACTCACATAAGACTCAGCTGAGGGTGAACGTAGCGAGGCCACGTCGAAAGAAGAATTCGAAAACAATGCTGGCGAGTCCAGCAGTCCAACAGCTACCCCTGACGCGTCCATCGAGGGTCCTCCTCCCATCCTCGACGCTGAGCCCAAAATTCCAATGACCGACGGCTCTTCGATATGTATCAGTGCATCTCAAAAACTCAGCGAAGACGTCTCACCTGTATCGAATCCCGTGGAAGGCGATTCACCTTCGGACGCCACTCAACGGCGTCAAATTCCTGAGAAAACCAGCAACGAGGTGAACACGAGCGGGCTAGATGGTCCTATTAATCAAGATGTACATCCGCCACAGGTCGATTTGCAGCCCGGTGACAAGGCCCCGGCTACCGAAGACGCAACACAGGAGCCACTCTCGCTCCATCGTCCCGTTTCCCCGTGTGGCATACCACTACCCGTCGATTCGGACGAAGGCACCGACAGCGAGCAAACGCCTGTAAATCGAATTGACCCCGCAAGCATCGCGGTCTGCGAAGAGCCTTCGATATCCTCCAATTCTACGGAACCCATGCCAAGTGCATCCGACTCTTCAGCCGACATTGTGCCACCGACCGTGCTCAAGAATACCTTTTGTAATGAAGTCGAATCCCAGGAAGATGATGCCAATCACAGTCCAGCGGAGCCACCTACTACAATAGTAGCCTCCGAGAGCCCTCTTGATTTCTCTCTCGGTAAGCTTTATGCCGGACGTCATGAATTGTCTACTCACACATTTTAGATGTGACTTCCCCTCTTTCGCCGCCGCCGAATTTTGAGAGACGTGACGACTGCCTCATTGTGGAATCGGTTATGGAATCGAATTTCAGTACGGGGATTATGGAACTCTCCAACATCGACGCTCCGTGGAATCCTCATTCCACGAAGGACAAAAATGATGTTGAAAGTATGTCTTTCCCACCCTATATCAACCCCTGCTCACATCGAATGGTAGTCGAAGTACGCGCCGTAATGACGCCTTTTTCCAGCAACGATAGTTCCAGGATATCCAGAGGCGACTTTTCTTCCGACTATGCCTCGCAAGCAACTCCCAGAGCTAGGACACCCCACGAGTCGGAAACGGCTGTAAACGGTAATTCGTTAGCTTGATTTGGTTACCCCCTATCTCACCAATTTACTTCCAGGTCTTGACACCGTGGAAACGGCGCCGTTGCTCCTATCTCCCCCAGGAAGCGATGGAACGCAGGCACCGGTCAATGAGGGGGAATCCCGGACTAGTCTTCCCCAGCTGGACAACATGGGTGCGTGTCACACACTCTTGAGTTTCTGATTCCTCTCATATCAGCGAGTTCAGCATTGTCAGCTGAAGGAGATGTCGTACTATCGGAGATAGATGCGCAGGAAGTTCCCTCTGAGCGCGCCACTGAAGTCCAAGAAAGCGAGGACCTTTCGAGCCTCCACACGCAAGGTATTTGCTTGATAGCAACACCGCGTTCTGAAGTTGACTCTCTGTCAGAATATTCGGCCTCCTCCCCCTCGCCAAATCATCCCATTTTGCACACTGAAACCGGGAACGTAAATGCTAACACTGACCCCTCCAACGCGCCCATCGAAGGCCCTGCCTCTGAAAAGGGAGAAGATGGTAAGTACGCACCTTTTTGTCGTCGCTGGGAACTCACAACTCCACAAGCAGCAAGTCCCTCCCAGAGCCACGAGCCACCCCCAGAATTCGCCTCCTCACCGAACACGGAATCTCTTCAGCCATCAAATTCCAAAGCACCCGCTACGGCCGAAACACTCCATGCGCCCACCGGAACGGCTATCTCGCCTTTGACCTCTCAAGACTCATCGCCTGCGAGACAAAACGAACCTACTGATGGGCAATCTGCCACTGTGGCATCCGCCGACGCCCTTGGGTCATTTGGTATCGATGTCGTTGCTGAATCGGTTCAGAGCGACTCAACGAATCAGTCCTGCCATCCCAAAGTTTCGCAGTCTACACCCCTTTCCAATCCACCACCCGTCGATTCCACGGTCCCCGATAACGCTCTGAGAACGCCCGACTCTCAGGTGGCTGAGGCGCATCCCTCTGACAAGAAATCAACGGAAACGACAGCTGAGCTTCCGTGCCCAGATGTCGAAACTACCCCTAAAAATGTAGCTTGCAACCAGCAAGTTGAATCCGTCCCCGAATCCGCTATAGTACCTGAGCCCCCCAAGAAGGAAGTACCGCCTTGGGATCCACTGTTGATGGCCCAGCAACTCCCGTTCCACAACTCTGCCGAACTCCCCTGCGAAGAGCACGAAAGGATCACTCGCACAACATTATGTCAAAATCTCCCATTCTTCCCTGAAGTCGTGATACCTCGGCTTGGCACGACCTTCGAAGAGCTTCGAAATGAAAAGCGCGCAAGGGCATCTGCTGAGTTGCCATTTTTCACTGAAGCCGTGATACCTCCTTTGTACAAGACCTTCGAAGAGCTCCAAAACGAAAAACGCGCAAAGATGTCCGCTGAGCTCCCATTCTTCACAGAATACATGATACCTCCGCTGTACAAGACGTACAAAGAGCTTCAAAGTGAGAAGCGCGCAAGGGTATCCGCTGAGCTGCCATTCTTCCAAGAGATAGACCTACCTAGACTCTACAACACCCCGAATCGCTCGTATTTTGAAGGACCGCAATACGATCCGCTGTACATCAAGGACCTGCCGAAGCTCGAGGAGTTCATTCCAGAGCATTACCTGCCTGATACCCTCATCGTCCACGATAGCGAACAGGCCACCCGAGCGTCTCTCTCTCGTGGCTCCAAAAAGTCGTATATATACCAACGCCAATACCCAGAGCGACCCTCAAATTCGAAGGGCCTCGGCAAAATAGGACATATATACCTCAGTTACGTCAACAAACTCGGGTCGGGACACTGGTCCAACGTTTATAAAGCCTCGTTCAAACTGCCATCTCCTCTGACTGCCGCCAATTCTCCCAACGGCCACGTTGTTGTAGCCGCCAAAGTACATGATGGCGGGTACGAGGCCAAGACCCACTTGAAGAACGAAGGAAAGACGTACTCGCGGCTACCCAAAAGCCTCATGCAAGACTATTGCGGGTATGCGACCTTCCCCCACGACGGCAACCCTTCGAGCTGTCGCAATCCCGTCCCGCTTGGCCCCGTCGTGCCGAAGTTTTATGGTTACTACGTACCCAAGGAGACAACTGGCAGTCCCGTCTTACTGCTAGAGCATTGTGGAACGTCCCTGGCTGGTAGAGACAGCAGCGTCGCCGAAAAGTAAGTGCCAGATGAAAGAAATTGAAACAACGTGAGCTCACTTCTATCCCAGGGAAGAAGTCATTTCTTTGTACGCTCGACTCCATAATGCCGGCTTTCTACAAGGCTCGGCGTATAGGCGCAACATGCTCGTCCAACCAGGACCGCTCACTGTAGCGCCGGAGTTCAGGTCTATGGATACCCCGAGCTACAGGCTCATCGATTTCGGTAGAGGCGAGTCGGAGTACTCTTCCCGTGAAGAGCAATGGGAGTACGAATACGCGGTCGACCACGTCTTCCATCACACTGACTACTAACGCCGACCTTGCGTGTTTTCCCGCCGGATCTTGCGATATTTATCTATGCTTGTCGCCCGTGTATCTGTACCTTAGATTGTCTGTGACACTACATGCATACGCTTGTACATTTGGAATTGAAATACTTTCAATATGTAAGAAACTTCCGCTGTCTAAAAGCTGTTCGCTACGCATAGAACCTGGACCATGGTCTCTCCTTAGTAGAATCTTGGGCGTAAAGATCAACACTTACTTCTCCAGCAAATAGCAGATTGCAATTGGGACCGAGGTTTGGGTTGTTTGCAACCAAGGTGGCTACACTGATACCGGCCGTGTTGGCAATTGAGGTACACGTATCAGTGCCAGAGACAACGTGAACGTTGTTACAGTTCAAGCATGCCCGCTGCAGGCAAATCACCTAGTTGTTATATATGTCAGAGGTGAACACAAGTCGGAACCGGCGAACTTGCCTGGCCCGGGAAGATGTTCGTGCAGTTTGCGTCGATGACGCCAAAGTTGGACGCCGATAACTGGAAGCTAGGCTCAAGTTAGTGAACGAATGACCTCCGCGAGCGTGAATAGCCTTACGAGGAGACGCCTTGTTCTGCAGAGATGCCATCACAAGTATCTCCTGACCGTACGGTGAACGGTCGTGCACAGGGGATCTGTATTTGCGCAACAACGCTAGCTACGACGAAAGGTAAGAGTGTGTCGTAGACGTTGGTAGAACGCTTTACCTGCGGCAGCGACAAGGAAAGAAAGCCGAAGGAGAGCAGAGGTCATTGCGTAGAGAGGCTTTTGTTGGAAGCTGGGGTCTACTAAGGCAAACGAGCCTGTTTTTATACGCGGTCGGTGACTCAAAGAGCAGTATGCTGCTGGAAACAAGACTAAAATTATACAGGGCGCGTGAGAGTCGCTGCGTAGAACATTCCTCGGAGAGCAAGTCATACCTAGTAATCAGCACGGAGAAGCTGCAGGCGCTGCGCGCCTTGATGCCTGACATATGCCGTACGCTTGATTTCAGCTATAGGATATCATAAGAAGCGCGAACTCATGAGAAAGTTATACTGCCGATTCCGTCACTAACCGTGCTTGCCGGCAACTGTGTAATATTGCATAGAGTCAGAAGGAATCAAAAGTTCATCACGAGAGGATCAGAAACGGTTGACTTCCCTTCTGTTGATGTACACATGGAACTCCGGGTATGAAGGCCCGACCGTCGGTCTATGCGCCTGGCATCGGGAGTTCGTGGTCAGCAGTCAAGGTTCTCCAAAAAACAAGCTTTGGTGTCATTGACTTCACATTGAGGTACATTGGGTGTTTCACTCTGAAGGGGTTATGTCCGACACTGCTTAATATTCCCGGGGAACCCATGATGTCGTCCCCGAGGTGCGGTAAATGAGCGATCCCCATGCATAGGGCGCTAGCCGTCGAGCGAACCATGAATATATTATATTCATGCAGGATAAAAATTTCGGAGGTTCGTACTGTAAGGGATTTGAGAAGTGCCGGTGACCCACAAGGGACAAGCGTACACGACTCATGGGCAGCATGGGTGCCCCGGCTAATGCAATGTCTTCGCAGGGAGTGCCAGACTTCAGATGCTGGCGGCGGAAGTCAAGCAGCCACTTGGAACCCTGGATGTTTAGGCGCCTGGCAAGTCGAACTTTTTTCCACATTCTTCATGTCGGCCTATACAGCGACGTCGCGTTCATTGGTGGTTTCCGGTCTGAACGTAACGATATATTGTCACCCTTCTCAATCCGTCTGCGGGGCATTTACACCATTGCTGCCAATTTCAGTTCTTTTCTTTCTTCATGGGCGAAGATCGTCTTTGGCGGACGTGGAATCCATCATAGAAAAGGTTATTATGATGGCGCATAGCGAGGATAGGAAGAAGGACCTGTACATTGTGGCTATCGTGAGCATTATCCCCCTCTTGCTACGAACCTCAGCTCACTGAACGTAGGAGCTCAGGAATCATGGAAGGAGACTCGTTGACGAGCAGGCTAACATGAGCTGGAGCGAAGGGAACCCAAACCACGCGCAAGTGCCATACTACCTGTGTGTGCCAGAAACTCATCCTTGACTCCAGGCTTGATATGTATGGAATCCAACGTGAGCGCTTCACGCTATTTCGTCTGGGGAATGATTTTAACCGCAGCGGACAGTCGGGACGCAACGAGATCTCTCGCACCTTATCGATTTTCTCCCGTCATATCTCTTCCCCAGCGGCGAGAGACTAATCGAGCAATGGGGCGTTGCCGGCATCAGCTTGGGGGGTCATACTGCATGGCTAGCGCTAGCCCACGGTATGTTGGTCTCGTTCCTTCGATTAATCATGATTAAACTTTCGGCAGAGCCACGGATTACCTTTGGCGTCGTCATCCTTGGATGTGCTGATTACTTGGCCCTCATGTCCCGTCGAGCAGCGGAATCTGAGATTGAGCTTACATCGCCCACGCTGCCTCCATCACTCGTCTCCCTCGTTCGCCATACCGACCCAGTTTACACACCGTATACTGTTGATGACTCGAGGAATCCGTTCTTGGGCAAGAAGATCTTGGTGCTCCGGGGTGCAACGGATCGCATCGTTCCATGGAGTGCGAGCGCACGGTTCGTCCAAGGGCTCGAAGTCGGGAAAAGAGGAGTGAAGAAGGTGATAGCTCAAGAGCGCGTGGGCCATCAGTGCACGTTGGAGATGACCAAATGGATGGCAGAGTTTCTGAGGTACGAATGCATCTCGTCTAAGGTTGCGGCTATGGCGAAGCTGTGATGCGAGGTATGTTGAAGTAAGATTCATGCTTGCTTGCACTCGGCTTTTATCTCATTTATATGACCATATCATGTTCTGCCCGCTTCAATTTAATTGGGACGTTGATGTACTGACATTGGTGCCATTCTTGAGCCAAGTTCATCATTACGCCGAGTATACAGGTGAGAAGATTCACAAAGTTGTACATAGACGAAACTCATGAGCCTTTTTTGCAGCATACACAAGGCACGGAAGCATGGCCGTTTGCTCAGCCTTTCTTCGTTTCCAATGCAGCGGCTCTCAAGACGATTTTTAGCAACCAAAACACGTTCAGCCGCAGTTTGGAAGCGGTGACTTGTTCACTCTCTTGCCAATCGCTCCTAGACTTGCGATGCTCCTTGTACTGGGGCGTCGCGGCTGGACTGGAAGCGACCACGTCGTTCCCCGCCTCGAATTCTCGCTTATTTGCGATCGTTTTACTACAGCTGTCCCAAGAACGTTCTTGTCACGTGCTTTCGCATGACGTCACGCGTCAACCGGCACCCAATTGGACTCGTCTTGCTTGCATTGCCTAGTCCAGCCAAGTTCTCGGAACCAAAATCTATATAAGCACAGACTTGGCCTTTGGATCTCTTCCTTCCTTTCCCTACCCCCTCAAGTGCCCGCATCTAAGCGTCCTTTCGCACTCACGATCTTTACGATTTACTATTTACAGACAGCTACAATCATGCTCAACAAATCCTATATTCTATTCTCGCTGCTCCTCGCGCTGTCGGTGGCCTCTAAGCCCGCAGATATTGCTCGTACCTCGCCGACGCGGAATACGCTGACCAAATCCTATCATTCGACGAACGGCGGTAGCATAGCCAGGGCGGACCAAAACCGTGCGGCGCAGCTTCGAAAAATAGCGTTGGTGCCTACAGAGAGACGATCGTCTGCGCCCGCTCCGGCCAGCAATCAAGTCGTTCTTTACACGGCAAACCTCACGGTGGGAGATGTGCGCAATGGTAGGTCAATAAAGTAGCATACATGTTCAGTTCGCTGACAAAGTCTCTCCTTAGTCGAACTTTTGATCGACACTGGCAGCTCTACGACAAGCTGTACTGAAAAGAAGTGTCCCCTCCGTAACGAAACGGGACAAGATGAAGTCCTTCTGTATGGATCAGCTCAATTCCTCGGTTTGTCGTCGGATATTGCTATGCGCCCGAAATTGAGCACTTATCATTATTTAGGCCTAGAAACCATGCAGCCTGTAGAGTTTGGACAATTTCGAGTCCAGAATCAGTCCGTCGCTATTGGGGTGCTTGATAATGGCTTAGCTCCCTACGATGGTATACTTGGGTGAGAACCATTCGTTCAAAGTAAGCTCTCTAGCTCATGTGCACATTCTATGTAGACTTGGTCCCACTGACCTTAATGAAGGTGAGTCCATGACATTCTTAGATTATCTGACATTCATATCATACGCAGACACGCGCACTCTCAACCAGAGTGCGGTAGCCACCTTCCCTGATAATCTGGCTAACGAAGGGATTATACAACACAGGGTCGTTGGTATCTACTACGCGCCCACCATCACGGGCGGGGAAGATAACGGCGAGATAACCTTTGGCATGTTCACTATGCTTAAATAACCCTCGGCGGGTCCTGATTACGTGCCATGTCAGGTACCTTCGACCGGTCAAAATGCAGCGGGGAGTTGAAATTCATGTTGGTCTTTGAGGAGTATGCCTGTATTGTCTGCTGATTCGTTTTCATAGGCCAGTCACAACCACGAGCCCCTCCAACAAATACTGGGGCATCGATGCGTCTATCATTTACAACAACGAAGTGTTGTTAGCTCTTACGGCCGGAATCGTTGACACGGGAACGTCGCTGGTTCTTCTTTCGACGGGTGTGTGTAATGAAATGGCGTACTGGAAGACCTCTTACGGTTTATATAGATGCATTCACCCGATACATGAAAGCCACGAACGCCACCATGGATCAGGCAACTGGCCTCCTTAGCATTCCTGCGTTAAACTATAGCCAACTCCGTAGTTTGAAATTCCAAGTCGGCGGAGTAAGTTCCTCTGCTCATCTTTCGACGCCATTTCTGACCATGAATTAGTTTGATTTCGAGATGACCCCAGACGCTCAGGTTTGGCCAAGGTCGCTCAACAAATGCATAGGTGGCACAGATGACACCATATATCTGATTGTCGGAGACATAGGGACAAATGGAGTGGCTGGCCTCGATTTTATTCTTGGATACACCTTTTTGGAGAGGTTCTACTCGGTATACGATGGAGACGAGAAGCGAATCGGCCTATGTCCAACGAGTCACACTTTTGGGGAGACAAACAGCAGACCCCCTAAGGAGGCTTCCACGTTCTGCGCTGAGAGCGATCAACCTCCAGCATCCTCGGTACGAGCGGGCCCTGCGCTCAGTAGTCAGTAATATTACCGCCGTCTGGCTCCTCGATTGAGATGTACGCAAACTCATATTCATTCCGGGACCTTGGCTAAGTTTCTCCGCGCCTTAGGATCAAGACATCGAACGTAATGTGGTAAGCAACACTCACGTGGCCGCGAATGACGTTTATGCGTGTCGGGCAGTGACGTAGATGCAATTTGACGGTATAAAGAGACGGACATGCGCTCGTTGGCCAAAACTCCTCCTTCGACTTCCCCCACCATGTCGCCCTCCACGGATACAGCTGGTTCGAACGCGAAAACCGCGAGTCTGACTCAATTCGGCGCCGAGTGCACTCCTTCGCAGCAGATGACCACAGACCAAGGACTCCATGTGGCCGACACCGACAATTGGTGTGCATGTTTTCTGTATGTTTTCTGTGAGTATATCAACCACTGACCATGGCTATTAGGCTTAGGGTTGCAAGTGAGTCGACCGTGGGACCGGCATTGCTTGAAGATCACATCGCGCGCGAGAAGATTATGCGCTTTGACCACGAGCGTATCCCAGAGCGAGTTGTACACGCACGAGGCGCTGGTGCACATGGCTACTTCAGGGCGTACGATTCGAGTGCAGAGCGGTGGACGAAGGCCAATGTCCTCACAGACACGTCGCGTACGACGCCCGTCTTCGTGCGGTTTAGCACGGTACAAGGCTCTAGAGGAAGTGCTGTAAGCGAATTGAAGTGAATGCTCGCTCGGTTCCGTGCTGATGACGATCAAAGGACACTGTTCGGGACGTCAGGGGGTTTGCGGTGAAATTCTACACTGAGGAAGGAAATTGGGATATCGTGGGGAACAACATCCCGGTTTTCTTCATCCAGGATGCGATCAAGTTTCCGGATATCATACATGCAGTCAAGCCCGAGCCGCACAACGAAGTACCGACCGGCCAGAGCGCGCACAATAATTTCTGGGACTTTGTTGGTCTCCAGCCAGAATGTAAGTGCGACCCTGCGCTCACTCGAAATCGGGATTAATGATTGTTTGAACAGCGGCTCATATGATCATGTGGGTCATGTCCGACCGCGCCATCCCTCGGTCGTACCGCATGATGCAAGGTTTCGGTGTGAACACGTACACGCTCTTGAACGCTGCGGGCGAGAAGCACTTTGTGAAGTTCCATTGGATCCCTGAGCTTGGTGTTCACAGCTTAGTCTGGGACGAGGCCCTCAAAATCGCGGGCCAAGATCCAGGTAATGCTCATCCGCGGGGCACATATGCTCACGCTCACCTATGTTGGCAGATTTCCATCGCAAAGACTTGAACGAAGCCATCGAGTCCGGAGCCTATCCGAAATGGCGTCTGGCGATCCAAGTCATACCCGAGAAGGACGAACATAATTTCGACTTTGATATCCTTGACGCGACGAAGATATGGCCCGAGGAATTGGTACCGCTGCACTTTGTCGGCGAGATGGTTCTGAACAAGGTGGTTGATGAGTATTTCTCTGAGGTGGAGCAGGTTGCTTTTTGTACAAGCAATGTCGTCCCTGGGATCGGGTTCAGCGACGACCCGCTGCTGCAAGGCAGGAATTTCAGTTACCTCGACACGCAGCTGAGCCGCCTCGGCGTGAACTGGCAGCAGGTAAGTTACCTCCATTCAGAGGGTTTCCGGACGGGAGCTGACCGTGGCCTTAGATTCCGATTAACCGACCTGTCTGTCCTGTGATGAATTTCCAGCGCGATGGACAAATGCAGATGAAAATCCATAAAGGCACTGTTAATTACTGGCCTAACCGTCGAGACGCCGTCCAACCAGTCGCTGTCTCGGAAGGAGGCTATCACGAGTGAGTTTGCGATATCGCAATCGCTGGGTTCGTTGCTAACATCCTGAATAGCCATGTTCGCAAGATTTCCGGCATGGCACAACGCATGCGTAGTCCCAAATTCAACGAGCATTACTCCCAGGCCCAGCTCTTCTATAACTCCCTCTCGCCTACAGAGCAGGCGCACATGCAGAGCGCGCTCGCCTTCGAGCTCAGCCACTGCGAGGACCCGATTGTATACCGCAACTACATCAACGTCCTCAACAATATTGACTATGAACTCGCCAAATCCGTCGCAGTCGCCGTGGGTGGCGAGGTCCCCGATGCGCCAGGGAAGCAGAACGAGGGGCACAAAAGCGCGAAACTAAGCCAGGTATACTACGCACCGAAGGAACCGACCATCAAAGGCCGGCGCGTTGCCATACTGCTGGCGGACGGCTTTGATAAGGCGGAGGTTGTGGGTATCAAAGCGCTCATTGCATCTGCGTCGGCGAATGCGTTCGTTATTGGGCCGAGGAGGGGGAAGGTCTTTGCGGCCGGCGAGAAAATTGGCGTCGAGGGAGGTGGGATCGATGCCGATCATCACTTCGAAGGCCAGCGCAGCACGATGTTTGATGCACTTGTCATTCCAAGCGGGGAGCATGCTGCTTTGTTGATGAAGAGTGGGCGCGCTGTCCATTGGTTGAGAGAGGCGTTCGGGCATTGCAAGGCAATTGGCGCCGTCGGGGAAGGTAAGTACACGGCAAACTCCTTGAAACTCGTCGACATTGATATCAATTATCGCAGGTATCCTCTTTGCCCAGCAAGCCATCAACCTCCCGGAAGTCCAATACGCGGACCCCACTGACAGCTCTGCGGAAGTGGTTGAGTCTTACGGTGTGGTGACGACGGCCAAGTATGACGTGACGACGGCTATTGGGGACGCTTTGAGGATGACGCTGAACATTGGGGAGAAAGGATTCATGGAAAGGTTCGCCTATGAGGTGAGCAAGCATAGGTGCTTCAAGAGGGAGGAGGACGGGTTGAATGCGAGGATTGCGTATTGAAGAATAAATTATCAAAGAACAAGAAGACGACGAAGTAATGGCATGTGCACGGACAATGAGCAATGGCTAGAAAACACGGAAGTACCCAGAATTTGTATCGATAGTGTTTCGTCCATGTGAATCGGAAGTTCTGCGTATGACTGGGCCAAATTCTGGCAGTGAGATCGGCTCTGAGACTGGCCCGGATTGAGAGGGGCTTGGTTCCGAGTAGCCTCGGGTGTGGAGGATCATGCGGTTCATGAGGGCGACTGTCAACCTGATCATAGAGCGGCATGTAAGTATGGCGACGTTCAAAAGCAAAGACTGGACGTACGCAGAACTGGGGCTGTAGTAGAAGAACGATATGAGTGGGCTAGTCGCGCGGATTGCAGGGTGTATAAGCTACGCACAGGTGGACGATGTTCTGGAAATCGGGCTTCGACGCCGCCGCCTAGCATCAGCACAACGGACGCACATACACACGAGACACCCACATCCAAGAAATTGCTGCTTATTGCCCATGCGACGTTGACGACACACAGTATCAGGAAGTAGAAGAGGCCGTCGCGCAGGACTCGGGCGGAGATTGAGTGCTGGGGGAGGGTGGGGGGTCCGGGGAGGATGGGGGGTCCGGGGAGGATGGTCGCTCCAGAGGTGGATAAGCCGAGGAAGGTGAGCATGAAGGCGGTGCAGTCGAAGATGACGAGGGGAACTATGAAGCCCAGTTGGAAATGTCTGTGGGGGATGGGGGAGAGGGTACGGGAGGACAAGTGAGTGAATGGGAAGGGTGAGGCAGATTGAGATTGGCAACGTACGATGCGGCGGATGTATCGAGGTTGCATCTCCATTTGGTCGGGGTGGCGGCGTCGAGTGAAGTGTCCGTGGCTATGACTACACGGCGTCGGAATCAGTAGAGTGGGTGGGCTCCTCGTCTGGAGCAACTCACCGCCTGAGCCAGAGACGGAGTATGCCATTGAACCGACCTGTCCCAACCATACCGCGAGAAGCACGAGGAGGACCCATCGTTTGTGGAGATTTATGGCATAGACCCTTAGAAAATATGGGTAAGTGCTTCGTTCATGTTTTTAGCTACCGGTGGAGGAGGAGGATACTTGATGATCAACATCGCCTCAGCCACAGCTACGGAAACACCGGTGGCGGCTACTAGCTCCATAGACAGATAACGACAGCTGAGGAGTAAGCACGCGTCTTAATACGTTGATTCTTTTACCTGATGGGAAGAGGTACAGACCTCTGGCGCACGTCAATTCAGAAAGTTTAAATAAGGAAAGGGCTCACGTCAGGCGAAGATGCAGGGAATGCAAATGTGGCCCATGCAACAAGAGGAAAATAACGATTGAACATAAACAAGTAGCTGACTGGCTTAAAGGTAAGGCGTCCGTCGATACAGACAGTATTGGTTCAGCGTACCAAGACCGAATCTCCTCGCCCAAATGAGTTGAACCTTCGGCCCCTCGTCAACGAGGTCGACGGATTGTTGGTGGGTGTGGCACGAACCTCCATATCAAATGTTATATAGTGGTCATGGACAAGGATTGATTGTGAAATGAAATATGCTGCCTAGAAAGAAGAATGAGTGATCCCTAGCTGCTCGGTGTTCTCGATATACTGACCTCTTGTGCTCGCCTGAAATTCATCCGAATAGTATCCCGATGAGATCCTATAAGCGTTCACTGAAAAAATGCAAGGCCATACACTCACAAGTGCCAATTTTCGGTGAGGGTGGATATCGCGGTCATGGGTGAATATAGAATGACTGCTTACGCTGTGCAGGGTAGAGTGGCCTTATGTATAGATTGGCGAAACGAGACGCCATCTGTGCAATCATATGAAGCAAATCAAGCAAGGTGCCTGGACAAATGCAGCAATCCCGCAATACATTTATGCCACTGATGTTCGACTGCGAAGTGAACGCAACATGGTGTTACATGTCATCTAGGTGAATTTCATCTAGTATATCGAGGTGAGGAAGCGTCTGAAGGCGAACGGGATTCAACAGACCTAAATATCCTGTAGTTGACCCCAAAAGTCCCAGCTTCCCCATTCGCTTACGAGCATGTAAACTGCGTGGAAACTTAGATCTACCTTCTAAGCGATCGCCGGGTGAACGCGCTCACCTCACAAGCAAGGAATTGATATATACTATACCCGCCATTAGACTGCGGTTTCAGTTGCTGAGCACTGAAGACGCACCTTTCCCCAGCAATAGGTGTGGAGTACTAAATATATAGTTACCAGGCATTGCAAACCACTGGTGATCCGATCTGAACTGTCAGGACCCACCGTTGCAAGGGTAACGACAGATACGATACTGGATATTGAAATGAGAACCAAGCGAAAGAGCGGGTCATGTTGGATAGCTTACCAAGTAGCAAGCCCGATGTTGATATAAAACAATAGGATCCGATCGACCATGTTCCGAGTTTCGCGAAAGGGGGAAGGATCGCGCCTCAGATACACTACCAGGCTTGTTGTAATTAGGATATCACAGAAAGCGCTCGATGCCAATTGCATCCCACCGAATACCTTGTACGAGTCAGCATGCACGTTTCTGCCAGAAATGATGTATAGTACTTCGGTGATATCGGCATGCATCGAGGCGGTGGTCTTCAACTTCGTGCTTACGAGTGGAGGGAATAGTAAAACAACTGTCATGACACCTCAACTCGCCAAAACTTACACAAATATATTCATCCCTATAGTTGCCTCCCTCAATGCGTGGAACAAACCGGTAACTGACCAGAAAGCTCACCGAGACCAGATGCTACAGTTGGGTGCCCTGGTGATCAAGTATAATGAAAGCAACGGAGGCAGTAACTCACCAAGCTGAAGAAGAGACGCGAGAAGCTAGTAGACTGTTGTTAATTAGAAGTTGGCGTCGATGGGACTTGTCATACCAGAATGAGAACCACTGATTTGTGCCGTCCCACTGATTTAATGAGTTCTCAAAGAGCAACGAAGGTAGGAAGGATTTCTGCTTACGGCGCCAAACTCTCAGAGTATATGCACTACCAGAGGAATGAGCGATCGATCAAAGGGCAATGAATAGCATAGTGCACCATTGAACGAGCGTGATGACAGTGTACTTCAGGTACATGAGTCGACGGGGGAGAGAGACTGATCGGACGGCTCACGCCTATATATCCTTGTATCTGCTTTGGGTCAGCATTGGAGAGCGTTATGGAAACAAAACCAACCAAGAGGGGTCTAAACTCGTTAGACAAAAGGAATGGATAGGGAACACAACTTGCTCACATTGGCATATTTTCACCGAGCATATTTACCACGTAGTAGAAATATGTCGCCCAGCTGAGAGCCATTGTATGTCCTATGTCAAGTACCCTTTAGGATCATAAGAATCTGCCCAGGTATGAAAGACGAGAGTATCACATAATGGTGGCAACCTTTTGACAACTTCAGAATCAGATAGAAAGGTACCCAGGAAACATCGATGGTGGGACTCACAAATACTTTGATCAGAGCTACATCGTCGCGATAGTGACGAAAGTAGTACATGGATTGTGCGATGGTGACTCCAAAGAGGCTGCCGAATATATAAATGATGATCTTGCAATGATGGAGGTAGAGACGTTGTAACCTACGAAGAGCTGAGCATCATTCCTAATAACGCGTCAGTTCTGGAATCAGCGCTATCATGGCGAGGAAACCACACCAATAACAAGAGGAGCGTCTAACTTCGCTCGATCAGAATCGAGCATTGCATGAGAGAGTGACTGCGGGATTTGAGGGTGAGGCAAGAAACAAGAAGTTTGGCAATTAAATGGCCCTGCGTGAGAGACTGAGTCGGAAGGAGGGTCAGAGTGCGGCCTTCGTTGAGGCCGTCAATCACGAAGTAGACAGAAGGGGGTATGTCTGGGAATAGATGCCAACTTCACGTACACGAGTCTACATTCCAAGTTTACCGGCGTAGACTGCCCATAATTCAATGGTCTGATAGCCGCATCCCAGTACGGTTCCTGCCATGCTTTCATGATAACACCCATGTTGGATTGTGACAGGTAAGAAGCAGATGGTCCGAGAGTTACTGGGTTCAATATTGTTCTGCGTGGAATCAACGGAAAGGGCACGGTGACATATATTCAACGTTGAATCAGAATCAACTCTGTGATCACTATCGCTTCACGTGGCTCCGATCGATAGTTCAGTCACAAGACTAAATGCTAATAACAAAATCAGTCGATGGAGCCAACAAATGGCCGAGTTATACACACATAGATGGAGGTACTATTTCATTGTCGACCGTTGATAAAGGAGCAGAAGACTTGGGACAGACGGGCCCTACGTCGTGGCCCCGCCCTTCGACCATGGAGGTGGGACCAGGGGATACAACCCCTCCGTTCCAACACTTCTGAATACAAGCGAGGAGAAAAAACAAACGTTAGAGTTTGATACCGCTGAAGAAAGACACAACTAGACCTTGACTACTTGAAATTGTTTATTGAAGATCGATATTTGTTTATCGAAGTCCAGAAGTCCCAGAATATTCCCGGATCCTTTACCGGTGATACTGAGGCCTGCCGTGAGATCAATGCAGCCTTTGAAAGGTCCAGCGTCACTGAGATTAGTAGTCCGAGTGGCGAGCGTCCGGCCTTGACTGTCATACGGGGGCGTGTATCCATTAACGACCTCGATGTCTGCTCCACGGCGCCCTTTCGATCCGGCAGTAACGGCTTGAGCGTCCAACTGCAATTTGGCGAAGGCATCGACGTCCAAGGAAGCGTCTGCATTGATCTGACCGGCCAGGCCGGAGAAGCGGAGTTGGACTGAAGGCAGTATCTGCGAAGTGTCAGATATCAAATATAGAGGGAGAAGAAGCTGGGCACTTACATGACCTTCGATTGTCCCGCGAGCATTGTCATTTGGACTGGCCGAAATAGTCAGTGCTTGTGTGAGAATTAGTATGTATCTGGTGTAGAAAGTGGAGGGGACCGTACGGGTGGCTTTGCGGGTGATACTCTTGGTAGCAGAACGACCTGCACTTGCTGGTAACCACAACTGCAGACCGTTGATCTGATAGCCAACGCCGACGTCCAGATCCATGCTGATGTCCAACTGAGCAACAACATGGCCATCGATGCTCAATTCCGGCGTAGCGGAGAAAATGCTACCACAATCACCTCAATAATCAGAACAGCGTGGAAAGAGTACACATACCCGGGGACGTTGAAGCCTTCTATGTTTGTTTTGAACAGAGTTTTTCTCCCGGTATCAATGGTTCCCTGATGAAATTGATTGATTGAGTGCGCGCTCTTGAATTTGTGGGTACTCACTTGAAGCTGAGCATTGACGCGCAAGTGGGCTTCTAGGTCAGCAGTCAAGTCGGCGAAGGCACCAAATCTAGAAATGATGGACTAAGTGTTTGGTTTGGAACATAGGCGATAAGGAACCCACTTAGCCATGTGGGGTGGAATTATTGTTCCGGACGCGACAACACCCACCTATAGAGAAAATGATTCACTGCATAATGAATCGATGAATCTATTGTCTTACCTGCACGACCGCGTGCGCTTTTCCGTCTGCGCTCACATCAAGGCTGAGCGCTGCATTTCCGCAAGTTTGACGGAGTTTCAGTAGATCTACCTGCCGCTGGAAATCTAAAGTCTTCGATATATTCGGATGTACGTCAAAGTTGCTGATTTCTATCATCAACAAACAAACAAAGAACAGTTGTCAGCTTTAGAGGATGTTCATACTAGATGATGCTTGAAACTGACTGCCAGCGAGCTTCTTGACAGCGTCAAACAAACCATCAGTGTCTCGAGTGTGTAATCGCGAGCTTGAAGGTGTCGTTGTCGCAAGATTCAAGGCCAAGTGAGGAGTGTTACCGCCTACAAGGACGAAGGACACTGGACCGGTCCTTTAGCAAGTTGGATCATCAGCGAGAATTTGAATAGGTCAGCGGGAGCTCGCGTACTTCAAGGGGTCGATAGCAGCGAAGTCGACGTCCATCTTGAGGGTGTGTACCTTCAGGCTCGCGCCGTTGCCCCGCTTTCTGATCTTTCCTTCCACGTGTGTAGGAAGGGATTGATCTTCTGCGACCCCAAAGCTTGCGATGCGAGCGAACGGCCCAGCACCACACTTTCGGATCCATTGTGAACAATTTATACAATGGAGAACAAACGACGAACTACACTTACATCCTCAGGCAGGCGAATGAGTTTGTTCACCGGTTCTCCGTGTTCCAAGAGGTGGTTACAGGCCGCTTCGTCGTCGCCTCGACACACCAACCGGATTTCTTGTTCTAGACTGTTCTTGTCGCAGTCCAAAACGACCCAACCAGCAGCAGCGGTGATATCAGAAATGGACTTGGGGGAACCGAACTGTATAACAAGAATGAACGACATGGTTTGTCCATGAAAAAGCGCGACTTACGATTTTGATGCCGCCGTACCCATTAGCACCCCCTCCTTGCAGGTCGTACGCACATTCGCCATTGAAGCAGGGTTGAGTCCAATCATTTGTTGGCTTCGACACCACGATACTGGTGGCAACCAAAAGGAAGGCGACTCGGAGGGGGTACTTCATGGCAATGAGAACTGTGCGACATTCAGTTAAAGTTGGAGAGAGGCGTATTCGACTTACTTATCAGTCGCCGTGCTGATATCGTAGAGACAACATGGCCCTTATAAACGGTAAAGAGCGTTTAAGCAAATAATAGAAGCGATGTGCTGAGCCCGGGGCTATACCTCAACAGAATACTTAGCATGGGGTTTGTTCTCCTCCACACTGCGCGTGCTTCTTCCTTGGTCTCAAAGGAATGTACACGAAGCACGAAGCACTGAGCTGGCGACTCGGAGAGGCGATTAGAACATTCCTCGATGTGCTTCGACCTCCTGGTGCGTTCACGACAGCAGTAATTTTGCTCTAGAACATCCCTTTCACTTCCATGTCGCCCCCCCGGTCAGCGACGCTAGTGTGGTTGCGCGAGAAGTCGGGGAGCGATTTCCGGATGAATGGAGGGTACCTGCTTCGCCCCATGTGGCCGTGGTCTGCACGGGTCGACCCCCACCTTGAGCCAAAAGAAATGCTAAGCTCGGTTGACACTTGGTATGCTACTGAGATGATTGCTGTACGCCGAGACTTACGTGTACCCTTCTGCGTACTAGTTGGAAGGACAAGGAGCCAGTGATACGGATTCATATAGATGTATCGTCCCTCATAAGTCGTCTTCTTTCTTCTGTTCGCCCGTTCCCTATTAAATAATAAAGGTACGTTTCATGGCGGTAGCGTTGAGCCGATCTCTTTTGCAAGCTGATATCTCCCTCGCAAGACTGGAAATGAGTTCGCGGCTCGACGTCGTATTCATGTTATGGAGGAGAGACGGTTAAAGAATCAAGATACTGTGGCTGGACGATGTAACGAAGATACGCGAACACGTGATGTGACGTGTCACTCATATTAATTCCAGAGACGCCAAGAACACGCGCTTCAGAACTTCCCTCTTCACATATACCATGTCTACCTTCATCAACGTGCAAACTAACCCAAGCTCAATTGCGGCTGCAGCTACTGCGGAGGGCATTCAACTCAACAACCAAGCCCTCCAAGCCGAACGCATGGGGAACCTCCAGGAGGCCGAACGTCTGCACCTCCGCGCTATCGAGATCAAGGAACAAGGTGTTGGTCCTAACGCCGTGACTACGGCGCTGTCTCGGAACGGTTTGGGGGAGCTCTACTTAAAGATGGGGAGGTTGGACGAGGCGGAGGTCAACTTGAACAAGGCACTAGAAGTGAGGAAGGGAGCGGGTCCGGCGTTCGATGCCGCGGTTACGAGGGAGAACTTGGCGCAGGTTTATGAAGTGAGGGGGAATATGAAGGCTGCGAAGGAGATGAGGCTCCAAGGCGCACCTAATAACATTGCGTGCGGTAATTACACGGTAGGTTGTCGATGTTCTCATTCGCTGTCAATGTATATTGATCAGTTCGGGCTCGCGCTAGTGTCAAGGGCAATCGTTCAGCGTCGATATACTAAAGGTATGCGCCAGATGCAAGGTAGGAGATCCCCTGGACTCGACATACAGCCTCACTTATACTTGTGTTCGTTTCAGTCTGTATACTACTGCTCGCAAGCCTGCCAGGCGAGTGTTTCGATGCGTACACCTACAATACGTTCAAAGCTAATCGATATCACTTGTAGAAGTCTGATTGGAAGGTGCGGCACAAGCAGTACTGTAAGGCATGATGTATCTAGCAATAAAAATCGATAACAACACGTTTACGGCTTCTACATACCACGCCAGCCGCCTGGCATGTTCTACATCACGCGCCAAAGGTCAGGCTTCTACTTGCCATGAATAATTCGTAGAACACGAGCACGTTCTTTGCGAATACCCACGCATTCGAAGCTATTGGTACGGCACCTCGTTCATGTGAAGTGCGGTAACTAATGACGACTTCCCTAAGAATAACTTCTCCCTGTTGCCCCCTCGATCCAAACTACAAGGACTGACCGAGGGTAGCCGATGATCAATTAGAAACCGAACACCCGCAGACCTTGTGTTCCCTCGAAGTGGATGATGACTGGGACAGTGCGTTTGGGTGTCTGATATATCACTGTTCTCACGCTAACAATTAAGCAGCGCGTCTTAATGGGTCTGCAAGTCATAAAGTCGCCACATGATAACTATCATTGGTAGACACGGCTATACGCGTCACGCCCAAGACACCGTCTGGCGCCTCATGCCTCATGCCTGTACAACTCGAGCTGATGGTTTGCGTATATCTAGTTGCCGGAAATCACACTTTAGTACAAGATCTTCCCGCTCCTCATCACGGAACCGTCAGCGTTCAATCTATCTCAAGTCCAGGGTCTGGCCCCCGCTCGCCTGTTATCTTGTTTTCATTCTACGATGTCCGTATACGTCGACGCTTTCGTAAACCTCACCCCAGCGCAAAAATTCGCGGAATCTGAAGGCGGACGGCTAAATGTCGTTGCCTTCCAAGCCCGAAACAAGGGCGATCTTCAGGAGGCCGAGCGTCTCTACCTCCTCGCCATAGCCGTAAAGGAACGAGGCCTCGGTATGGGTGTTATCACCACGGCATTATCTCGCAACGGCTTGGGCGAAGTATATATGTCGATGGGGAAGTCGGTGGAAGCTGAGGATAACCTGAAGAAAGCGTTGGAGGTTAGGAGGAGAAAAAAGGGGGACCCCTTTGATTGCGCGGTTACGCGGGAGAATCTAGCGCAAGTTTACGAGGTGAGGGGGCATTTGAGAGAAGCGCGGGAGATGAGGTTGGAAGGGGAGCTTGATAAGAATATCGTATGCGGGAATTATCAAGTCAGTCGTTCGATTTCAAACCTGAGAACTGTTGGTGTGCTGATTTGACGCTGTGTGGTAGTGTCAAGGACAATCATTCGGTCTCGATAAGCTCAACAGGTGCTCTCAGTGCAAGGTCAGAACATGCTTTCAACTCACCACGGTGAAGCCTACTAACAGCATCACCTTGCTAGTCCGTGTTCTATTGCTCGCAAGCATGTCAGGTGAGCACTTGCCGCTCATCCTCGGGGAGCGATATCCTCATCCTCCAGTCTTAGAAGGCCGATTGGAAGGCGCGACACAAGAAATACTGCAAGGCCGAGTGATACCGATACAGGGCGCGCTGGATTCCTCTTTGTGCGTCCGTGCCTCAGAACCCTTTTGAGCCCTGCTCTTGCCAATACGTTTCCGGCCATGTAATCTGAGACTACTGTGTTAGCCTAGCAGTATAACGTCAAGCGCCTCCTCTCTTAGTTCGTCCGTCTCGATCATGGATCGGTGAGACTTTTGCCGTTTGATGCCGATGGTCGTTAACTTACCATGGATAGGTCAAGGCGGCCGTGACGCTTTCGAGTGATTACGGGGGCCCGTATAGCCCAACCGGGGCTTTGAAAAAGAGGTTGAACTTTAAACGTTAAACGTTAAATGTCAGTTGGTACGAAATAGGTCGACATTTAGGGAGACAGATAGGAGTTCCATGCTCCTGCTGTTTGAAACCAAGGGTGACAGATAGGAGCTGTCACGCATGTATAAGAGGTATTCGTCCCCTCCCATACCTCGTCCCTCCAACAGCAAGTAGTAAGTTTTCCCCTCTACCATTGACACGCTTATTGAAACTGGCCTCCTCTCAGAAAACATGTTTGCCAATATCCAAGTCAACCCGACTCCCTCTGCTGCTATGGCCACATTCGAAGGTATCGACCTCAACAACCAGGCGTACCAAGCCAAACTACGAGGAGATCTTCCAGAGGCCGAGCGCCTTTACCTGCGCGCAATCGACGTCAAGGAGCGCCACCTCGGCCCTAACGCGATCACCACCGCGTTATCCCGAAACGCGCTGGGTGAAGTCTACTTGCAAATGGGGAGGATGGCCGAAGCGGAAGACAACCTCACCAAGGCGCTGGAAGTGAGGAGTGTAGCTGGACCTCCTTTCGACGCAGCGGTCACGCGCGAGAATCTCGCCCAGCTCGCCGAGATGCGAGGCCGGATGAGTGACGCGAAGGCCTTAAGATTGGCTGGGGCACCCAGTACTATTGCCTGTGCCAATTCCGACGTAAGCCGGTGGCCAACGGTTTTCCAAAGATTGCAGACTGATCCCGCCTTCGACTCCAGTGTATCTCTCAAGCACTGAGCCTGGACGCGCTCAAACAATGCTCTACTTGCAAGGTAACACATACCACGGTAATGTACGCACTCCTGCTAATGCATTGTCTAGTCTGTGTACTATTGCTCCGAAGCGTGCCAGGTGCGTACTCCGTAAAACGTCGCGCCGCTCTTCATTCGCTGACATTGTGATTCTCAGAGGACTGACTGGCGCGGTCGACACAAGAGGTATTGCCCAGCCCCTGCACTCTGAGTGGCAAACGGAGTGAGCGCGGCAGTCGAGTGATCACTCGTTGTCAGCAGCAGCTCACTTCAATTGGAGAAACATAAGCTCACTTTACTGTACTTGTATTCACTTTATCCAGGGGTTGTATTCACTTTATCCAGGGGTTGTATTCCCATTCAATTTCACTCTCCATGGCTCTCGTCACCGCCGTCGCGCAGATCGCGAAGGTCACATATCGTGAGTTGATATATATACGACATCTATCACTAGGGCAAGGTATCTATGTGTGGTCGTCCTCGATGATGAGCAACCTCGTGATACATGAACGACTACCCAATGGGAGCCTTTGCACGCGGAACATTGTGGGATGAGGAGATAATATTTGACGACGGTTTGTTGGCGACCATTAAGGAAGGTAACCGAGAACACTTGGCTCAGCTTGTATCGCGATTGTTATCATTTTTCCAGTTCTAGCAGCGTCGTCCTCACTCCAGTTCTGGCGAGACCACTTCGATATTCCTTAATCAGACTCATTGTGAAACTCCCTTAATCATCTTGGCATTTACAGCAGAACATGTTTGATCTCGGCGCTTCCGCTGCGATCAAGCGTTTCACTGTTACCACCACGTTGGTGAGTACTAAAAATAGCTTTTTAACGACCATAGTGCGCACTGCGTTCAAGACTCTCGACATATAAGTACCCCACTCTGACAATGAACGACCCCCATCGTGCCGGCCACGTTCAATCAAACCCCCAACTTAGCGACCTGGTGTCCACTCACGATTTCACTTCTTACGATTATGTTCTCCAGATCAACTCTCATTGCCGCCGTGGCAGCCATCCTCTTTGCTCAGACATCACTTTCTGCTGTGGTATACAGGGCTCCTCCTGATCACGCGCAGCTCATCAATATGGATCACGATTTCGAGGCTCGTTCTGAGACCTTCAACCCGGGCAACAACACTCAGCTCCTAGAGGCCCGAAAGGGGGGAGGAGCCGCCGACATTATTGGCGAAGCGATAACGGGAATCATCACTGGTATCCAAGATGGCATAAACAAGGATAAAGAGGTAGGGGGAATGCAATCAACGTCACCTAGTATGTTATTCACTCGGCGACCGATCCTTACAGGCGCGCAGCAGGTTCACTCAAGACCTTGTTGGTAAATTGCATGCCCAGCATCCCGATTTCAACTGGATTGCCTGCCACACGAAGCATGACACCAAGTTTGATGGAAAGCGAGGCGTCGACTGGGACCACAGGCATCAAGAGTTCGATGTCAAAATTGGAGGGACGATCGGGTTTGTAGAATCCCTGCTTGACTCTCGATTTTCGGACTCAAAGGACTATTGATATATAGATATGAAATCTACAACGCTAAATCAGGGAAGTTTTTCCGTAAGGGCGATGGGGGTTACCTGAATGTCAGTACCCCACGATCATCCTTTCCTCTTCGCAATTGACGTCGTGATATCTAGTGGGCATACATTGGCAAAGTTCTCAAGACGGAAAACAACGGGAAGGACATCACATTCGGTAAACCATAGCTGGTGCTTCCCCGCATGTCTACCTTTGTCAATAAAAGTCATTTCATGGTTAATCTGAAGTTTACGTATGAGCTTGCCGATTTCTTAACTAGGATCTAACACTCAGGCGAGGCAGCCATAAACGATGATAAAGCTGTGGTTCATCAATATCTACAAATCGACTCCACGACTCCTACTCCATTTAAAGCCGAGCTTACGCAGTGGGGGCTGGTTGAGCGCTTCTACCCCATCATATGGTGTCGGTTAGAGAAAGTGTTATTCAAACAAAACGTGAAACTCACGACGAAGACGCCTTCGCGACTTGCTCGGCCTCAAGTTTAGCGGTTTTGTAGTTCTTGTCTGCTGCAGCTAAATCCATACCAACACTGACCAAACCCATGCCTGAATTGATAGTTTCGGCTACTCCCTGGGCCTTTTGCATCCAACCGCTAGACTGCCAAAATGAAAGTATTCAATAAGAATCGACTTGTCGAGCAATATAAGATATACCTGCGGCGCTTCAGCAGGTGGTTGAGCAAGAGGAGCAGCTGGGGGCGCGCTAGGAGGGGGATTGTTGGCCGGAGGGGGAGGTGGTGGTGATGGCGGGAGCGGAGCGGATGCTGGAGGCTTTGGTGCTTCAACCTTTGGAACCGGTACGACTGGTGCTGGAGGTTCGACTTTCGGAGCCGGTACGGCTGGTGTAGGAGGTTTTGGTGCCTCGACTTTGGGTGCCGGTATGACTGTTACCGGACGTTCGACTTTCGGCGGCGGGGCTAAAGGTGGAGATTTGGGTGCGGGAACGGAGTTGGACCTCATTGGCGGTATTGCAACCTTCGGCATGCTGAAGCTGAGAGACTTGAACAGACCCCTCTTCTCTAGGCCCAGCGAGTCGACATATTTCTCTAGCGTCTCAAGATTCCTAAATTTGGCACGGTGAGAACCAGACGAGAAGAAGGCGACACGGGGTAGAGGGCAGGCTGACCTTGCGTACTCTTGCGTCTCGAGCTCCCTTCTCTGTAAGGCAGGGAGGTACGTGTAGTAGTAGATTGGCTCCGATCGTTCGTAGTTTTGCACTTCCTGATCACTAAGACGCATAGCAGCGGGGTATGCCAGTGCCGTGGTCACCAAAAGGCAGAGAGAGGTAAACTTCGAGGCGATCATCTTGTTGGCTGCTATCGTAAACATTGAATATCAGCATGTCTCGGCGCCGTCAGCATACTCACCACAAAATTGGAGTCGAGTTGATTTAGGTAGATGTTGAGGCTTTAGCTAATGGAGTCGTTTAGAAAAGGGTGCGTGCAGGCGTTCTAACTCACCGTCCAGCACTAAAGTTGAGGTAATTGAAGAGACCGGCTCTGAGGAATCTGTCAAACTTTTGCGTAGTATTTATACTGTCTGTAAACGTGTCAAGGTTTGATGGTTGATCCTCAATGCTCGACACGGTGGGCGGATGGAGCCCATGGATATCAGCGCTCGATGCACACAATCACCTACCACTCCTTTTGCTAAGGCCGCACAAGACGGTGCTAGCCTTTTGTAGTCTGATCAGTGACTGAAGATCCATCTCGAGTATTATCATCGTCGAAGAACGAGAGGGTGCTCCGGAAGATGCCCACCATGAATCGCCACTATACCACTGCGAGATTGATTTACAGCGAGTAAGCATATGATCGCAAATGTGGATATTGTTGAGATAGTAAGACAACAAATCCGTCTTGGCAATCATGATCAACGATGATGATGGATGATGAGGCGCAACGGAGTGTAGGCAGCGGGTTGCGATCATCACGACGGAACACGTTCGAGTCGGCGGCGGCGAAACTGTGGGGACCGTTCTCGAAGGATTGGAACCGGAGTAGTTATGGACTTCTTGATGGAGGCTCGTCTTCGAAGTGTCTCAGTATCGTTTCGGACCGCATAAATGGCTTGGAAGAGCGTTGTCTTACTAATGCACCCGTTGACAGCGTGGGCAGTGTCTCTGTATAGACGGGTGTTGACGCTGTCGAGACGCCCACTATCTTCTCGATCGCTTGCGGTGTCGTCGGTGCAATGCGTCGCAACACTGTAGTGTTCGATGGTCCCTCAATCTGCTCTGTGATTCAGTATAGAACTTAGGGGGGATGCGCTTCCGGGCCTCACCTCTCGTAAAGCTATAAAGGAGGAGTCTGAATGGGCATGGGCGTCAGTTCGTGTACCTCATTCTTCTCATCTCCCGCATTGATCCAGCCAGAGCTAGGCGACCAATCCATATATCCAAGCCCATCACCTCAATATCGATATTTCAGGAAAGCCATGTGTTCCCCCCCGATTCCAAGCTGTCACCAGTCCACCCTATTTTCACATAGCATATGAGCATACCCTCAGACGCCGAATTCATCTGATGATTACCTTTCGACACCTACGTCCACCTCATCATATCACAAAGTGAGTAGGATCCTCTTGCTTGCGTTTCGGACACCCATCGTCTGTGCGTAGTGGTGGACAAGCCTCAGCCCGTCGAGTCCGCCGAAGGATTGAGTATCAAGGAAGTGCATGTCGAGGTCAGCGCCGTCAAGATAAGAAGGATAGCGCAATCAGCGCCTGGAGTAATGGTCCGCGAGCTCGAGAATGTCGACGATCTGACCGTACCAGACGCCGATGGCTCTGTCGTCTCGGTCCAGGTTGCATCTCACGGGGGAGACGCCTCAGGCAGTGGAGATGAAGGGGAACCGTCGAATGTGGATCATATTTTGACTGCCGAGCCAGAAGAATTTGAGCTTGCAGAGCAGCTACCAGCTAGGACCAAGGCCTCGACAGTCGTCGTCGACGTAGCGGGGAAAGAGCGCAAACGCGCGAGAGCTCCTTCGGGGGAAATGCGCAAAGCCGATATGTCTCCGCGTACCACCTGGGGGATGATCAGAGCGAAGAGAGCGAAAGGACCATCGGAAACAGCGCTGCAAGGTGAAGATGGGACTAAGGGGCGCAAGAGGGCGAGAGTGGAGAGCGTTGCGCGTGCAATAGTGAAGAAGGCCAGATCAGGTCGAACTACCGTCCAGCACAATGCATCTGCGGGACGTCTCAACCAGCCCACAGCTGACGAGGTCAAGGCGGACGATCAGACATCGAGAAGCCCGTCTGAGACGAAAGTTTTGGCCCTAACGAAGGGAACGAAACGACGCAGATCGTCGAATGCCGAAGAACCGTCAATACAGCAAATAAACGGGGACATTGCCGCGCCTTCGACAAGTGCGTGCAAGCGTGAGGACGGAGAGGATACTCGGGCAGCCAAACGGTTCCACAAAAATGCAACCCTCGAAGGCGGGGTGGACATGAAGTCGTGGGGGTCGAAGGGGCTCAGTGAGTCTCGGGTGTAGTGATGCACACGAAACTCTAGTTGAGGTATCTTGCGTGGCGCGGCCGTGGATTGCTGAGTGGACAATGTGAAGTAGAGGAACAGCCCAGTGAGCGTGTAATACTTTACATGTACACGAGAGTCGGCGAGAATGCAAATGGCAGCAAGTACAAATCGAGCGTAAGATCTAGGCGACACAGAGCATCCGTCAAGGGAAAATTGAATTCAACCAGAGACCACAGGTTCAGGTGTTCCGCTGAACATGGAGTTCATTCCGCACATCGAATCGCCTCACGACACGTTGCCGTCGCAAAGGGGGGAGCACAATGCACACGAGAACGAGGACTGAAGAAGAAAGATGCCTTAATTCAAGGAGAATTGTGAAGGGAAGCTCAAAGAGTTTGAAGGCGTGCGATGAATCAATAGGATGTTGAAGTTCTCGCCGCGGCGCCTAGTTCTGTGGCTCTGCCCCTATGTAGTCATGTGAGTTCCTTTCTAGGCCAGGCGAGTCTGCGACCTACAGTGACTCAGTCCATTAAATCTGCTCCGTGGCTTGGATGTCTACACAATACACTTGGGTCAATACAGCGAGATCACTGTATACTCTGATGATTGTCCCTGACAGTGAAACCTGAATATCTGAATGCGGCCCTCAGGCTCATCCTTATTCGCCGTTGCAAGAAAATGGAGTTGTTATGTATCCCATATATTTTGCTGCGCCCTTTACTGATGCCTGAACACCTGTTAGTCTCAAGGTATCGCGTGCCTACTGCTGTTGCTGTGTCCACCACTCCACTGCAGGCTCTACGATCTTAGGTACGTTTTCAACCACAGTGACCGGGTTCATCTTCAGCGTCGGAACACCAGCTGGACTCAGTGAGCCTGGATTTCCTTTTGGAGGGCTTGGTGCTTGCTTTGGAGGAGTATCTGGCTTTGTGGGTTGCTGGGGAGCTCCCCCCGGCTTCGATACTTGTTCTGGTGGTTTCGGCGCTCCTTTAGCTTTAGGTTTAGGTATCGCTCCGGGTGGAATAGCCTTGAGGCCTGGAACGCGACCACCGCCTCCTCCACCACCACCCCTACCGCCTCCTCCTCGACCACCTCCGCCACGGCCTCCCCCTCCTCGGCCTCCTGCGCGTGCCATTAGTCGGGAAAAGTCCTCCCTGTGGTCAATGAGATTAGCGCGATATGCCTTGAAGCAACTTCAATCCAACGCACATTATATCCCTCTCCTGGATGTCGTCGTACTCACGGCCCTGGACATCTTCGTAGTTTCTCCCTTCGAGCTTGTATGTGTCCAGTATGTCGGAATATCCACGAGCGTTGAGGAGGTTGTAGAAACTGCTGACTGCTTCTAGGTCGCGGGATATGAGGTCTAGTTCGCGAGCGTAATCGACGTCGCGTTCGTAATTGGTGGGAAGAGTTGGGTGGCCCAGAACGGAACATGCTGCGAGGATGACGAAGGCCAACGTAGGTGCAACCATGCCTATTATGAACGGGGAAATGAGCGGGCTCCCTACGTACGACAGGTAAGCATCGGCACTGACTTTGCTTTATGTGGTTTGAGTGAGAAGAAATGATAGATCGTGAACTAAAGGGTTGGCCGGTGTAAGCTGCCGTCGCTGGTGAAGGAACATCGAGGACTCACTGTCCGGCACTGAAGAGTCCTGCTCTGAGGAGTCCTAGACGAGTTGAAGCCGCTTTTATACTTGATAGAAGTCACCAGCCCCGATGCGCTCGTAACGATCTGGGCTCCAGAAGCAATGTCTTCGAAACCAACCGCTGCGCTATCTTGATTGCGATCAAACGGTACTCATTCGTGGAGATCGGAGGTACGAGGTGTGAATACTGTGATCGTGTGCACAATAGTGGAATGTTAGTGAAGACTGGAGGGATCAAAACCCCGCAGCACGATCCTCGTTTCAGGTACATGTCCTCTGGGATACATGGGACTGGAACATTAAAAGCAAGGGCGAATCCAATAATAGATCGGCGAGCAACCATCGCAAGGAAGCAGAGAAGTAGATTCGGATCCAGAGATGAGTGTAGCCAGGGATATAAAGTACAATCGATCAACAGGCGCTGTAGCAGAGCATTGCGAAACGTGATGATTCTCCAGAGCCTGCGCAGTGCGAAATATTAGACGGATGGATGTATTGTCGCGGCGCGTATCCAGAGTAGAGGTAAGAGACTGAGAACTGTTTCAAACCCGAGTAGGGCCGCCCCAGTTCTGATTGGCGTACGTGTGTGGATAGTTGGCAGCTACTCACGGCCAACGACGATGAGTACAACAATGGTTTCCAGTTTACTCAATCTGGTTACCGGAGAAGAATCGACGATGTCGTCTTGAACGGGTTGGAAGGGAGCAACGACAACGAGGGACTGTTAAGGAGAGTTGAACATAGCGGCGCGGGTACAATCGTGCATTCACATCTAAGACGTAGAACAAATGAGGGTGGTTTCGTGGGAAGGGAGATGTGACAGGAGATATAGGAGACAGGAAAAGAGAGGGGAACGTAGTGAAGCCGACAATTGGCTGGGATCCGATGGGTATAGAATTGATGACGGCGAAATAATGCCGCCAAAGACAAGTATTCGACGAGAGAGTCGTAAATTATATGAAGGCTAGTCTGAACGATTAAAGAGTGCATCTAATGTTTGAGAGTGATAGGAAGGGACTGATCCTAATGAGCAACTAGGACGGGTTGTTGGTGAACGTGGCGGCGTAGGGCCCAGAGGGTCCGTCGCCTGGTCTTGAGATATTGCTCCATCGAAAGAGCGATACGAGGGGAGGGTCGAAACTGAGCGAACCTCAGTCCAAGTCAAAGTCATGGTCGTCCTGGCGGAAGTTGGCAGGTCAGGCAGATCTCCTTCCGTGTGCCTTCGACTGTCAGCGCGGTCAAGGAGAGTCAAAGGCATCCCCCTTTCTTGTGTACTGCCGCGGGAGCTGATTGGCGCTGAATTGACACGATTGTGGTGAGACAACATCTGTGCTTCCACTAACGGCGCGGGCGTGACTGCCTCTCGCGGCCAGTCCGAACGGCCTGGTACATTTCCTGGAGTGGGGGTCAGTTCCCCTTCTTCAACGTCCGCAGCGTCTTCTATAGACCGTACTCCGGATTCAGCGGCACCCGTGGCTTGCATGTCGCATAGCGAGTGTATGCTAGCAGGGGTTGCTGTAGGCAACTCAATAGTTTCCTTGGAAGGGGAAGCGAGATTTCGATAGCAAAGCCCTGCGAAGAAGTTTAATCGTGACACGTAGAAAGCGTGACCGGGAAGCTCACTGGATGTCGTCTTCATTCTATGTGTTCTGACTTTCTTGCACTTTCGATTGACAATGTATAATAGCGCAAGGCCGATCAAGGAGGCGACGACGCCGATAAGTATGTAGATGATTATCTTATCTCTGCAAATCAAACAATGTTCGCAGGCATCAGAAATCATTCCAGTTTCAGATGAACTGCCTTACCTAGCTTCCGATTCTATTACTCGAGCCAATGGCCTGTCTGTTGGAGTCGGAGAAGGTATTGATGTCGAGCCGCTTATGAGGGCGGCACCGCTATTGGATAAGTCGCTGCTGTTGGCGATGTCAGATTTTACTTCTCCATACGCGAAAAGGGCTCACGAGGACGTTGAAACAGCGAAGAGTCCTGGGGCGGGCGCGTCTGATACGGTCCGGGGCTGCTGGGACATTGCTACTGTAGTGGTCGGTGTCGCAGTAGCTATGGGTAGATGAGCCATTAAGCTGGAATGTTGAGCGAAGCAGAGGGCCCCAAGCCCCTAGCTTATAAGGAGGAACTCATTTATCTAATCAACGATAATCGTAGCACTGATCATTATTGAAGGAATCAGAACGACGCAACCATCTATCTTCAACAATTATGAGCAATGATGGCCAGATACAGCAAATAATGGAACTCACGAATTTGAATTGTTGCCATCGAGGCTCGAGCCCTAGTTGAAGTCGGAAGGGGTGCCCTCGGGGTATAATGGACGTCTTGAGGTACCAGCATGCCATTGGTCAATCATCCGCACTCACTGCGGGAACGTTTAGTGAGAGGATCTGTAATCCACGTCCCACAGAATCATTGTGTTAGATGTCGATTGCCGCAGGGTAGTGAAGCAAACACCTATTCTGATGGTTGAATTTCGCTTGAGTGTGATGTATCGAGAACGAATGATGAACCTTTGGAATGATCTGCGTGGACGGGGACAGATACCAGATTTCGTTGAGAATCACACCGTCGCCGAGTTGAAAGGTGAAAATGGGGCCTAGCTGAACGAATCCGTCACGGTTGTGGAGATCCATTTGCAAAGTTCAAGGGCACACTGGACCGTAGAGCTCACAAATTGAACCGTATCTTGCATGGGATTTGACTCCTGGGGTCGAACATGGTAATATCAGTTCAAACTAGCGCCCGCCATCTTCTTTCGTAAGTCCAGTCATGTTCACGGTAGAGGACATGTTGCATTAGATGATGCAAGGCGATGTTACACCCAAGATTGTGTTGTTAATGCTCCATAGGTCTTGTGGAAAATTACCCCCGAAGCAAGGGGAACTTCATGTTCTAATTCCTCTCACCAAGTTCGCAACACCCGACGTGCGGCAGTGCCTCATGCAAGCGCCTCCCACTCCAGATGTATGAGTATAGGCATCAAGTGGTTCGTGACCATTGCTTTCTCATGAGACTCACTCAAAAATCCACACCGTGTTTTCGCTAATAAGCAGGGCGAATGAATCAACCTAGACGTGTGGAAAGGCCCAAGATCTGATGCCTGGTTGGGTGCTGTATTCATGGAAGGTGCACCTTGAAGCAGATCAAATCACGCACCTGACCCCCACTGGGTCGACATCGAAGACACCCCGTGGTGCAATTGCCGATGATAACGAGACGACCGCATCTCCTCCACAAACCCGAAGCCGTAAATGGGATGGTGGACCCATATTTCTCCTTGGAAGGAAAGATCAGGGCATTTGCCATCGTCCACACATATATAATACGGAGTATCCGAGAACCATTTCAATTGTTCGTGCTGCCGCTTGCAACTTCATCTCAATGTCTGATATCTTACTCGTCTCCTTCGCCCTTGTACTAGCTCTCATTGGCCTAAAGCGATGGAGCAGCACCAGATTACCCTTTCCTCCGGGCCCAAGCGGGTATCCAATCATCGGAAACCTGTTCGATATCCCCTCAGAACTTCAGTGCGAGAAGTATTTCGAGTGGTCCAAGAAATATAGTAAGTCATGTTACCCGCCAGCGAAAGCTAGCTAACGTTACCACAGACTCCGATGTCATCTACCTCAATGTATTAGGAAGCCCGATTGTCGTACTCAACTCCTACAAAGCTGTAAATGACCTCCTCTCGGCGCGCTCCTCACTTTACTCAGATAGGTAAAGCCATGAGCTCTTAATATGCACATTGCGAGCACTCACATCATGTTAAGGCCTGTTAGCCTCATGTTAAACGAACTGTAGGTGCAGTAAAATATGGCGCTAAAATGTATGCTGAATCATGTTTGTTGTAGTTTAGGCTGGGGACAGCTGCTCAGCTTCTTGCCATATGGTCAAGTGTGGCGCACCCGTCGTCGTGCATTTTGGCAAGAATTCAATCCACAAAAGGCCTACAATCATCGACCAAAACAACTCTGGCACTCCCGTGATTTTCTTCGACGCCTGCTAGAGGAACCAAAGAGGTTCCTTCATCACATTGACTAGTAAGTTGATTGCTGAGCAACTTTGGTCTTAGCTTACATCGAGACAAGCACTCTATCGGCGAGTATCATTAACACCGTATATGGCTTGGATGTCAAGCATGAGCATGACCCCAACGTCGAACACGCCGAAAAGACGCTTGTGCAGTTCCAGGAAGCCGCTATTCCAGGCAATTTCATTGTTGACCACCTTCCGTTTGTGAAGCATATGCCAAGCTGGATGCCAGGTGCTGGCTTCAAAGCCTACGCGGAGAGGGTGCGACCTGATACCGTGACTATGAGAGAAGCTCCATTCGAACAAGGGTTCGACCTCTTAGTGAGTGCTTCACTAATTAATGGTGCTCTATCTCGACCTCCTGATTCTCTCCTAGCTCGAAGGAAAGGGGAAACCGAGTGTGCTCTCCCGAAGTTTGGTACGGGGCGGATACAGCATCGATAGCCACCCCGACCAAGAGTTGATCAAAGATGTGGCATGGGTGGCGTATGTAGGTGAGTATAGAGCTTCTACGTCAATACAACAGTTGAAGACAGGCGGACTAGGTGGTGCCGAAACGACCCATATAGTCCTCACTACATTTATCGCAGCAATGCTTCTTCATCCAGAGGTGCAGAGGAAAGGTCAAGAAGAGCTAGATAGCTATCTCGGTTCACGACTCCCAGTGTTCGAAGACCTTCCGCATTTACCATACGTCTACGCTATCATGCTTGAATCGCTAAGGTACGTCCTCAGTCCCTTGTTTACTTTCATTCTTAACCATTTGCATGAATCGCGATTCGCAGATGGCAATCTGTGGCACCTATAGGCAAGTTAGCCCTTGATCCTTCACCGACGCCTAGTTCTCATGGTTGTCCTCTCCAGGTATAGCCCACCGACTTACAACGGATGACGAGTACAATGGGTATCTTATTCCCAAAGGGACTACTATTTTCATTAATGTTTGGTAAGTCTCTGAGCTCATCACCTCTTGAGGAAGCGATCATTATCATATTCAACAAGGGCCCTCTTGAGAGATGACGAGCGTCACCCCGACCCCGACACCTTTGATCCCGAACGATTTTTGATCGATGGCAAAATCAATCCGAAGACCCTCGACTCTAATCCTAATTTCGGATTTGGGAGAAGGTTTGTAAATAATTATTGTCGCCGTTGTCCACCCCAACCATTTTGGACAGGATATGCCCCGGCCGTTTCTTTGCTATGGACTCTCTTTCGATATACATAGCTTCGATTATCTTCTGTTTCGATATCACGAAAGCGAAAGATGCAGAAGGACAAGAGATCGAACCTGACATTCGACACGCTACGGGAGTATCCAGGTGCGTCCTAGATGGATTCTGCTGTAGGATGCTAATGTGTTGACGCCAACAGACCAATAATGCCGTTCGAATGCTCAATCAAACCTCGTTCCGCTCAAGCCGTTACATTGATACACGACTCGGAGCTTGCGTGAAAGAGAATTATAGATAATTCTGGCAACAATGAGGGTGATGAGTGTTAGCCTAGATATCGATACTGAAGAATGTATTCACAAGACCATCCAACTTCTGTGTCAGGGGTCATCACTCATATACTCAGAGATCATAATTGGCCAGACATCAAGGAGAAATGGGACTTCACGACTCAAATTCAACACAGTCCGACGCTGAACTACAAGGGACACTACATTGACCATTGCTATCACTCAACGCCTTCACTCCTACACCGCCGGGAAGCCGTTCTCGCGCGCGTTACGTTTCAACGCTAGCAATCAAGCAATCGGTTCGTACATTTGCCATTCCTGCGTCTCCTCTTGCTGTGTTTGCTGCCTACAGCGGAAAGCAAGACGTTAGTCAATATCCAAACGAAGGAGATGCAAACGTACTGTTGCTGCGACCAATATTGCATAACGGGTTCCGCATATTGAGGGATACTCTCGAATATAGTGGTAGGATCGAAGGACGGCCATTGTTGCTTGGGAGTAGTTGGCTGCTTGGGAGGGGTCTTTGGCGGAGCAGCGGGCTTGGGCGGAGCGGGGGACTTTGGTGGTGTCGTAGGAGGAGAGGAGGGCTTGGGCGGCTGCTTGGGCGGGGAGGCGGGCTTAGGAGGATTCTTCGGAGGGGAGGCGGGCTTAGGTGGGGTCTTAGGTGGAGAGGCGGGCTTTGGGGGAGTCTTAGGAGGCGCGGCGGGTTTGGGTGGAGTCTTAGGAGGAGATGCGGGCTTGGGCGGTTGCTTGGGCGGGGCGGCTGGCCTTGGGGGAGTCTTTGGAGGGGCGGCTGGCTTTGGGGGAGTCTTTGGAGGGGCGGCAGGCTTCGGGGGATTCTTTGGAGGTGCAGCAGGCTTAGATGGTTGCTTAGGGGGGGCGGCAGGCTTAGGTGGTGCCTTAGGCGGAGCAGCAGGCTTGGGAGGTGCCTGAGGAGGAGCAGCCGGTTTGGGGGCACTCCGGCCACCTCCGCCTCCGCCACGACCTCCCTTGCGTGCCACTAGCCGTGCATAGTGGAGGAAGTCATCGATGTCCCGGTCCTCCAGATCGTCGTAATCCCGTTCCTCGAACTCGTCGTAATCTCTCTCCTCAAATTCGTAATCCCTCTCCTCGAGCTCGTCGTAGTCTCTCTCCTCGAAGTCGTTCACATCCCGTTCGTCGAGATACTCCCGAGCGTGCATCAGGTCGTAGACACTGCTATCTGCACCAACGTCGCGAGTGATAAGATCACCCAGTTCGCGCGTCTTGATGATGTCGTATACGCTAGTGTCGGCTCCTGCGTCTCTCACGACCAAGTCGTTGAAGTCACCGAGGTCCCTTTGAACCGGGTGCGCTAGGGCTGCGCTTGCCACAAGGCTGAGGAAGACGAAGGTTGAAGTGATCATGTTGATCTGGAGATCGAATGGTTAGTAAATAGCGAGCCATCGGTGTCAACGACAGACTGACTTTGTTGGTTTGCGTGTGAAGTGATTTAATGGTTTAGCTAGACATTCGGGACAATAAGCGAGTGTTTGGATTAGAAGAAACCGGAAGTGCTCACCGTCCAGCACTGAAGAGACCTGCTCTGAGGAATACTCGACGAATCCAGACGGCTTTTATAGCACCCAGATTCCGACGCGCTCGCAACGAAGGCAATGAGCCTGAGACGAGTGCGGCTTGATCCAAACGGTCCGAGAGCTCATGGATTCGATAGTTTCGTGTGTGCCGGGTATTCGACATGGAGATGGAGCACGCCGGGGCGTTCAAAGTGCCTGCCTTGTAATAAGGTTCAAGGCATGAAATCCCCGCAGCTCTAAGCACGATCTCCATGAGACAACTACGCCCGGTGAAGCGCTATCTGGCGATAGTTTGCCGTCTAACCAGTGACTATCAAACGGTTGATACTTGATGCCTGTGGCATGTAGGTGTCTCCCAATCAACCTAGGAAGTAAACATTGAAGTCAGCGTCGTTAGGGACGAAGGGACAACACTCCCGAGTCACGAACGCAGTACAGGAGCGAAACATGATGTTTACCTTCGAACATTGTATCCATTTTCCAGTGCCTGGAGCTGAGAAACGGAAACGGTTTCAGTGTCGAGCGCGCCGATTGCCATCACTCTTGCCGTGCTATTTGCGTCCACCGTGATGGATGGATCGCGAAAAGGGGTCCAGATTCCACACTTTTCCTTCTGAGAAAACTCTGAGAATGCGCGACCCACGCCAAAGCAACACTAAGATCAGGACGAGCGTTATGTAGCAGGTACTGAACGATTCAGTGGTTCAAGCTGTCGATGCCGGGCCGCCGTCCGAAAATACCCATGCACCACGTGCCAAACTCAATTTTCCTGAGCGCTTCGACTGAGAATCGACTCGCGCATGCAATTTGATCTACATTGCTGCTTGAGCGATTGCGACTGCGACGAGGTGCGACGCGACGACGAAGGATCGTTAAATATCATCGCAAGTCGGGATGCATTAAACGATTCCATCTCGGGGGCACGTTTGGAATTTGATTATCGACACTCTATTACTTTGTGATACGCAGAGGCTGGCTACATGGGCCACATCGGTAGCACAGTGTACGACGACAGGGAAGGTCCTACAGCCCTTTCAACGCAATCCCTCAATCGATGCCCCATTAATTCTACGCCATTCTGGTGCGCGCGCTTCAGTCGAGAGCTGATGAATTGAACATTGATATATATCACGCCTCAGCAGCAGTCCCACCGGAAAAAGCTGTCGCACCTCGGGAATCCATATTAAAGCAGCTCACACCCTCTCACCCTGTGATGAGCGCGTCCTGCTTCTCGGTGACGCGATCAGATTATCGTCTAATATAAACCCAGGACATTTCTTCTCATTGTGCTTATCTGATACTCAATTCAGTTCTGTTCATCAACGCATCTGTCATAGATGAGAACGTCGCCCACCATCCCTAATATCGGAAATTTATACATAGTACCTCACCGTCGATAAGGCAAGAGATACTGATGGTCACCGTCGAAGCCGACTTAGTGAGTAATTGTTAAGCTTAAGAGTGTAGACGACCCGCAGTTTTTCGATCCCATCCGCATCCTTCCCTCTTTATGTCCCCTTGCGCTCATCAATGTGAGTGCATCCCATTGTAATACACAATTAATGCAATGATCAATTGCTAGTTATACTACGAACGAACCTTAGTGTAGTACATACGTCCGCGACCTATGTCTCTTCGGAACAATCGACGATACAGAGGCAGCTTCCATCGGGATGTTTACAGCGATGCCCAATGGAATCTCATACTGTCAGCCACAGAACCTCGCGCGTACGTTGAGCTCAACCATCGTGGCTCGTTTGCTACTTATCAAAATCAAACATACTCAGAGGTGTATCCGTGTCAGCCCCTCCCAGTCCCCGTCCTCTTCCTCGACCTCCCTCATCTAGACGGCGGTCTAGTCTTTCATTTTCTGCTCGATACGAGAGGTCCATCCGTCCACTCCCCGTGCGGCCACTTCCAAAGCCCCCAGTTCCATCCAAAGACGGCACTCCAAGCCTGAAATCTACCGAAACGTCTTTAACAAGCGGAGAGGTACCTCCTCCACCTGTCCCACCTAAAGATAGACCCAGGAAATTCAACCTCCCATCATGTAAGGTTCGATAAAACTTTGCCATCTGGATATCTCAAAAATACTCCCTCAGTCTTAGCACCCACAATAAACAATGGACCATCGCCGTCAGTCTGACATCATCATATTCCGTTTCATCTACTCATTAGAACTAGAACACGGCACCCTTCTCGCCGTCTTTCTCGCCGTATCAGCTTATCGCCCTTTCGCCGAGTCCTCCGACTGGCGAAACACATACGCCCACTATTCCCAGTTCAATCTGTTAAGCGGCGATCGCATCATGGAGCCTTCCTTTCTTGATAACACGCTGCATGTGTATCTGTATACTAATTGATCCTGTCCGTTGTAGCAGAATATCGTTCTTTTTTCACAAGCCGCGATGTTTCTTCCATCCTTTACTCAATTCCCTCTGGAATGCTGATATGCTGCGGCCACCACAACTTGTCAGTGCCAGTCAAGCTGTGTGGCGCATCAGCCCTTTGCAAAGGCTGATAATTGCTGGTTGCATCATTGCGCAGATGCTTCCCACCTATTCCCAGCTCTAGACAAGACAGCCTGTCATTGGATCATGGGCAAGGACTCGGTGTTTGTATAGGCTTTCCGTCCATAACCAGCCATGTCCAATGATGCCCGAGGGCATGGTCTCGAATCTCCCACACGCTTGTATATATAGAAACATGTTTTTCTCCGATAGCGGTTTGCCAACCCCCTCATTCTCTTTCCGTATCCCGCCTATACGATGGCTGTTGGTGCCGCCGTCGATAATACGCTGGGTGCGCTGTTAGTATCGAGTAAGCACCTCTATTCGTTGTTGTTCCGTCAAGGGCGCCTACCCACGATGTCTGGTTTTAGCCTTCGTATCTTGCATGTACGTACACGCGGTCTACAATGTGGCGCCTCCTTAGTGATTGTGTGTTTGGGACTACCAGGTTGTTCGGTGTAACGACGCTTCAACTGTACCTCTATACCTTGCAATGGAGATCGGACAGTAAGTGGACGAGGGGATTGGTGAGTTGACTCCATCGACTGCGTGCGAGACGTGGCTGATGCAATGTGTTGGCATGAAGGCCATTGGGATTTGGCTGATGGACGGTATAGCAAGCGCGTTCCAGTGCCACACGATGTATTTCTACTTAATGTGCGTACAGTTTGGTCGCTCCTTTTCCCGTCATTGATATCCAAGCCACCACTAAGAACGCAATTTGGGACGACCAATGGACCGTTAATAGGCGTATGGAGCCTTTGTTCGATGAGCATGATGGAGACGTTGATAGCAGCGCCAGTAGAGTTCTTCTATGCGGCTCGCATCTGGAAGCGTGCGTGACTTTCCATTCTCCGCCTGTCCCTCCTAGCTCATGCTGAACTCTACTGAATTCCAGTTGGTCGTCAAGTACGATTTGGACGACACATCGCTGCCTTGATCGTTACCCTCATCATCGCTCATGCCTCCCTCTGCTTCTGTATGTGCGCGTCTGCTCTAATCATCCAACTTGATTCGCTTACGGCTTGACAGTATTCTCCGCCAAGCTCATCCAAAACCCGGAGATGGCCACTTGGCAAGGGGTATTCTACGACCAGATCGTCATATCCGGCCTCGTTTTATCGACGATCGCTGACCTCTTCATCGCTGCGACGATGATATACATCATGCGCTCCTTCAACACCACCATCTCTAGCTCCAAGGCCCTCGTTAATAGCATCATCCGACGGTCTATCGAAAGCGGCACCATAACCTCAATTGGCGTTATCGCTGTCATGGTGACTTTCGTTACAATGCCGGCGAACATGATCTCCTTTGCGTTGCTGTTCCTTCTGCCCAAATGTATGTCATTTGGCTTGTCCCCCGGGTGTTTCTCATCCCTAACCCCCCTTGTGCATTCTCTGTAGTGTATTCCAATTCGATGCTCGCTATGTTGAACCGTCGGCAATCGAGCTCAAGCGTCACCGTCAACTGTGCATTCGATCATCAGCACCCCAGCCGTGACATGATCGAAAGTATACATTTCGCTGACTCAGAGAAGGTCGCAGCTATATCTGGCTCTGAGAGCGTAAGTCCTCATCTCAGCGTGAGCGAAGTGGTATTGATGACCATGTACTTTAGACGCTATACAATACCGACCATTGAAGAATATGACTTTGCCTCCGTTCAGCACCCGGCTATTTATTATTCGAACATGATTCAAGCCGAGACAATTCCCGTTCTTTTGTACAACGCTCAGCATTGCTCATATGCTCATATCTCCCCTGAGGAGGAGGGGTGGATAGCAATGGTAACACACGAGGCGCGAATACCCGCAAGCTCCCGAGCCCTGACTAGTGACTACTTATTCATATGTATAGAACCCAGAGAGGACGACCACAATGTAGTACATCCACATATATTGCATTCGAATATTAACGTTACATTCGAGAGTGATAGGAAGGAAGAGTTTCCAGCGAATCAACGGTTGCCCGCGCAGAAGTCGAATTAGGCGAAGATCGTCCTTCGGGTAGGGGGAGCGCTGGTAAAGGTCTCACTTCTTCCCGCCGCTCCTCTCCCTCTTCGACACTTGCAGGTTGTGACGCGCCACTCCCAATAGACCACCGCATCCCGAAGAAGCGTTGGACGTGTTTGTCTCTACCCCCTGGAAGTGACTGTACTCCTAAGAATGGAATGAGCGTCGTCGTCGTCGATCTGAGAGACCAGGTTGATGTGCCTCCGAGAACCTGAATAGTAGTAACGGAATATCCCGTCAAACCAGAGCCGCTTAAGAATACAAGAGATACACTGACGTTGGGTAGTCTCTCGCGTACGTTCAACTTCTTGAGGAGTCTCCAGGCTATGTACGCTGCGAACATGAAAACACCAGAGCCCAAGGTCGCGCTGAGGATTTCAATTGTTCTCCTGTCACTGTTTCAGGGGTAGAAATCATTCAGAGAATCGCCCAGGGCTAACGTGTCGAAACAATCGACTCACCCGATTTCGGAGGACGCTATTTGCGAGATGGTGGACGTATCTGTCTGAGTCATGATCAGAGTAGTCGTAGTGACACTAATGGTGTATGTCAATGAACTGATACAGTGCGACGGGGAAACTCACGGATCTGTGTTGATGTCGGTGGAAGTCATAGATGGGCTACAAGTGGTCGAGTCTTGGTGAGCTACATCTCATCCTTGCTCTCTATCAACTCTTGAACGTACAATGGGAGCGTTCGGAGGTTGGGGTGACGAGGACCTGGGATTCGCTTGGGCTGGGGTGAATACACGCCGTAACGATGGAGCCAGCTAGGAGTGCTCACGACGTCTGAATCGCTACCGCGACGGTGAGAATGCGTGTACATAAACACAACAGTATATCAAGAACGAAGGATCTCAGTCTGAACGAGCATGGGGGTACCCCCGTATATGAGGTAGTGGGGTGCGCACTGGTGTCCGTGGCCGAGAAATCCAACCTCTGTTGGGCTCATCGCATCGACTTGCATTGATCACGAAACAGCTCTCGACGTGCATGAGGTCTCGTCAACAGAAATGTTCTGATGCTGGGGAGCTCGTCTCCCCTGACTTTCATCGTTCTGATCGGAGTATATCAAACGGTTGAGAGTTCGTTGTGTCGCAGACGAGGCCTTGAGGCTTGAAGAGCAAGCCTGACCTTCAAGTCCTATAGTCATGACGAACGGACTCTAGGGGGACGAAATAGTATACACCTTGGAACAGATTTAGTAGTAGACTGTGTTTAGACGTAATAACAAAAAACGATCACGAACTGGTACGAAAGGAACCGTACCGGACACTGTGGGTAGCCTTTACGTTAATAAAGTCACCGTCGAGGCTTTGTTTGGTATGTACGTTGATTTCAGCGCTGTACGGACGATAGACAGATGGGAGATGGCGCCACGCGGATCTCGTCGAGCAAATCGAGCGATTTAAGCCTTGGAAATACGTGGTCGTACGCCCGCGGGTCCATTGCATCTTCAGGAAATGTAAGCGTCAGCCTTCCAAAAGACCCGGTCTCGTGCAGATTCAGAAGGAACCCCTCGAAGGTGTCCAAAAGGTCGATATCAGGCTCTCTGCTGAGAATGTATTCATAAAGAACGACCTCGAGATGTTGGATACTTGAAGGGACAATAAACGTGTTGATGGTATCGATGCAGGAGGGTAGGCCATCCCAGTAATCGCTGGGTATAAGGCAGAGATTCTCTACGCGAAGAATCTTGCTAGTGGGTTGAGTAAGATCTAAAAGCCTTCAATTTTGGAATTCTGGGCTCGAGACGAATGCAAGTTAGGACGCACCACCATCTTCAACTGTATGAAGCACCAGTGTCTTCAAAGCGTCGGGCAGACAGGCGGACATTACGTCGAGATCGTCGACGTCAGGAAAGAGAGTTTGTAGACTCGGCATTTGGATCCTTTCGGGCAGGAAGGGGAGGTTCATAGAGGAGGGGGCGCTAAGCTCCTCCAAAGCCGCCATGATCGTTGGGGTGGTGTCCGTGGGATAAGGCGTACTTGAAGCAGGGTGGCAGTCGATATCCATGAGTGTTAAGGAACGTAAAGTTTGAGCACCTGCAGCGAAAACGTCCAGGAATTCAGTGACGGAGACAGAGTATTTCTGAAGGTGAAGGGTCGTGATCGGTAACTGCGGGAGCACGAAAGAAATGGCAGCGAGGGGGAAAGAAGAGCAATCCACGTGATTGAGATTCGGAAACGATGAGATGAACGACTTTGTGTGCTCCTCGTCGAACCATCCTGACGTCGTCCAGAAGTGGAAATGGTCTCGAGCACTAGTTTCGGCTATATACAAAGCGGTTCGCTGGACGTGAGCTCGAAGGTGTGGTGAATCAATCATGAAGCAACGGAAGGCACGAGTGTAGTCCGCGTCGGTGCGTATGTTGACAGTCTTAAGGATGAAAGGAAGGCAGAGTTCGTGCCAGGAATTGCATGTGAGTGCACAGTTTTTGAGTGCGCCCTTGTCATCTTCCAGAATTTTGAGAATGAGAAATACGATTTCCAGCGGCACTTGAGAACTTGCCCCTGCGGCTGATTCCATTATTCTGGTCCCAGTGATGGCTATCGATAGACTTTCTGGTCGAAGCGGATTCCAAGGACCGGCTATATCGCGCAGATTCGAAGCCACTGCATGAGAACAGCAACGTCTACAGCATAGAGAAAACTCACCTCTATATGACGGAGCAATCCAGGAGTAGTCATGGGCAGCACTCAAGTTGTTGATTGTGAGAATTCTTCAAGTACTGTGGGATAATCGATAATCGATGGCTGAGCGCCACCGCGCGCGCTTGAGATTTACTGCAACTCTGAGTCTGACTCAACAACTCTCACTCACGTAACGGTTGTATTTTTGCATAGGAAAAGGTGCTTATTTCGACTCAGTTAGATAGCTGAATTCATTTCTCGAGCATCCGCAGAAAAGGTACGCCAGGCCTCCTCGTTTAGAAGCTTTCAATTGCAATAGACAAGGTGAACGTAGGTGCTCCTTATAGAATTGGGCGTGCCCTACTACGTGACATCTGTTGGAAAGGCTCTGTACTGCGCGTCGCGTCGCGTCGATCCTTTGCCTAAATTCCCCCTGCGTATTACCCCTGCTTCTCAGGACAACCATATATGGTCGGTCGCTCTAATGTGGCAATGTCCTCATTGACGGTGACAAACGCCAGTCTCATTCGACAAATTGAAGTCTTCATCTCCTCGGGCGGACAACACAACATTGATACAGATCTCGAATTTTACGAACCTGGTCGTTGGTGGCACTGGCTTCGCGGCGATTGACGCCACTTTCCGCAGCTAAACCATTCCTCAGCGCCTTCAGCTCCACGATATCATGGCGATCCTTCTCTACAAGTGCGGCGTTTAAGTGGTCGGCAATATAAACATGTCGGCCATCAACGCTAGATACGCGGACTCCAAGCCTCGAATCACCTAGCCATATCCGTACGCGATCCACGATGTGTATCAACCATTTGTTATAATGTCAGTTCCTTGGATTTTCAGCTAGCAAAAACAACCGGTAGCCCCTGCGACGACGAAGACACAGGACGAGGCGCTGTAGTACCATCATCATGCCTTCCATCGCCCTCCTCGTCCCCGTCCTCCTTGCCGCGTTCGTCATTCGCCGCTTCTTCTCGAAGCACTCACCTCTCGCCCACATCCCCGGCCCTCCTTCCTCTTCCTTCATCTACGGTAACCTAACACAACTCCTCCTCCCCCATACCTATGGCACCTTCGAATTCTCATGGCAAACCACATTCGGAGGGCTCTACCGTATCAAAGGCCCCTTCTCGTCTGATCGCCTCGTCATCTCCGACCCAGCTGCCCTGAAAGCCGTAATGAGCGACACGCAAACGTGGAAGCGCAGCGACCAGCAACAATATAGCGTCGACATGTTGATCGGTAAGAAGGCCGTATTCTACATCGAAGGGGAAGAGCACAAGAGAGTGAGGAATGTGATGAACGCTGCGTTTGCTCCCGTGGTTATTAGAGGATTGCCTCCCGTGTTCAAACGGATTGCGGAGAAGGTGAGCCGTTTGGAAAGGTCAACGAGCTTTCTCTAATGTTTGTGCCCATAGATTGCTAACCGGTGGGAGGACATGTTGGTCTCAGGGGCCAAGCTTGATGCGAGTGGCGCGATGGACATCTATCCTTCGTTGCACGACGCTACACTAGATGCTGTTGGTGAAGGTAACTCATTAAACCGACTTGCTTCTACAAATTATAATAACTGCGGTTAGGTGCCATGGGTTACGAGTTCCACTCCCTAGAGAACAGTGATAGCGAATTGGGCGCAAGTCATCGTAATATCATGTACGTTGAAATTCATTCGCTGGGATTCGCTGGCTTCAACTATCTTCGTACTCTTTTAGCGCCCTATCCGGTGTCCGTTCTCCCTTCCACATCCTTGTTGATGCGATCGTGCCATACATATCGCCAACTCTGCTCTCCCTCGCCCTCAAGCTCCCAACCCCTGCATTCAAAGTCCTACAGAAGAACAAGGAATTGTCCAAGGCAGTCAGCTCCGAATTGATTGCCAGTCAGCAAGAAATCGTTAGAATCGGCGCTGAGGGAAGAAGAGATGTGACCTACGCGCTTGGTATGGCATTTCCTCCCCCTCACATATATTGCCCGTAACACGGTCTGACGACGTTGCTTCTTGGTAGTCAAAGCCAACGCCTCATCTAAATCAGGACACCAGATGAGCGACGAAGAGATGGCTCAGCAAATTCCGTCTCTGATGATTGCTGGGCAAGATACTACGGTCTGTCATCCTCATATTACGTTTTCATCTGCCCTCATCGGTCATCGCAGGGAAACACGCTCTCCTGGGCGATCTACCGGCTTGCTTCATCTCCAGAGCTCCAAGAGAAAATCCGTGCCGAGGTCATCGAAGCATGCGAATCGTCTCCGGGCGGTGATATCAGTTTGAACACCATCGAAGGCATGGTCTGGCTGAACGCATTCCTGAAGGTACGGTCGCGCGTGTTCGTCTCTATCCATGCCTAGTGCTCATGTTGTCGCCGATGTCTAGGAAACCCTCCGCCTTCACCCTGGCCTCCCGATGTCCGATCGCATCGCGTCAACAGATGCAGTCATCCCCGTCTCGCAGCCTATCATCACCTCCACCGGCGAGAAAATCACCGAGGTCAGAGTACCAAAAGGAACCCACGTCCACGTCGCCACCGCTTCAGCGAACAGGTGAGTAAATTACCTCATGCAGCTCGCCGTTCTCCTCAATGTTAATAACATGGATCCCTGCAGATTGGCTTATGTATGGGGTCCAGATGCGCATGAGTTCAAGCCCGAACGATGGATCGAGCCATCCAAGTGGGCGGGAAACCGATCTGCGTCAAACTTCGGCCCCTACGCGAACTTGTCTACGTTCTTCGGAGGTGCCCGCGTGTGCATTGGCTGGCGATTTGCGTACGTCCTCCCATTCGTCATTCTCCTCCCTTTGATTCGCACAATGATCGACGGCTGACACCGTCATATGTATGCACAGCGTCACGGAGCTGCAAATCCTTTTCACTGAGCTCGTCCGTCGCTTCAAGTTCGCGCTTCCGCCTCCCGAGACGTCGCCGGAGTTGCAGGTCCGGATGAGCGTGGCGGTCAATATGATACCTGTTATCAAGAACGGAAAGCCGAGCTTGCCGGTGATCGTAGAGGCTATATGAGCATCCTTGATGTGTGGCTGTCGTCGGCGAACATTTAATCGTACATCTAGTCTATTTTTTTCTGTGCAGCGATACAATCCTTTGGAATACAGGCGTTGGCGTGATGATTGCCATCTAATTCGTGACGTCCTCCAGAAATGGTTATGATGATACTTGGGGGTGTGGGCCATTGCGGTGCATGGCATGTTACGGGTCCTTATTTGACTTTGTTTTGTCGCAGTTTTGGTAATAAATAAAGTACAAGTATAAGTACAGTGTTCGAATGAAGCTGGAGAGTTGTTCAAGCTTGTATACGAAATGCGCGCACGCTCATTGCCCCGGCTCCCGCCCGACAACAAAAACGCTTGAAGCGACGGAATCCGTACGCAGGTAGCAAGCCACTCCAGCAGAAGACCCAATGCCGCCAGGATCACGCCAGGATCAACGTCGAAACAGACGAAAGAGAAGGATCACGCATCGGAGAGGCTGCAGGGGGGCAGCAAGCCCATCATTTACGCGACGAGGCTGCCTCCGAAGGTCAGCCAGTACAGACACATGTATGGAGAGATAGATGTATTTGGCGAGATGTAAACAACACCAAGAAACCAGTGAATAGATATAACAACTAGTTTTGCAAGTGACGGCGGATGGGACCTGCAGAAACGTGAGCTCAAGGAGAGGAAAAAAGGTGGAGCGAAGACACACCAAGAGCGACGCCGAGGACAGCAAAGCGGATGGTAGGTGACATGGCGGCCTCCTCGAGGTACGTCTTTGTGGCCCAAAAAAAACTGAGAATCAATGAAAAGGGACAAGAGATGTATCACTCACCAAGATTTGGCAACGAGTTTTGTATACCACGAATCGGGCTTGTTCGGAGTCGAGCGAGTTGTAAGAGCGGCAAACTTAGGTTCATGTTTGCGCGGGCAAAGATCAATGTATTGGTATATACCTGTAAGAGCGGCAAACTTAGGCTACGCGCGCGAGTAAGTAAAAGGGAAGTATAGAAGATAGGTATAGTACTCACTTCACGTTTGCGCGCACATAGCGGAGTTACAATGTACCTATAGTCACATCAGAGCGGAGTTATACATTGTATTGATAGCATCAGTCCGCGCGGAACACCAGCGGAGATTGCCTAATATGGTAAGTCACAATGTAGCCAATAAGAACCATCCGCGCGGAGCCTCCTGCACATCGGAAAGCCCGAGAAATTGTCCGAGCATGTGTGAGAACACCAAAGCGGAGTAGGCGAGGTAGCTGGGTTGTTTCCAATGATACCTATACAGGTACATTGATGCAGGGGGGCAAAATCTCGGCACATCGGACCTCCGATGTAGGCCGACGTTTTGTGATTTGGGCCAAAACTGACGGGCAGTGGGTAGCCAGTACATACTGCAGTATACCATGACCAAACATTAGCACATCAGACCTCCAGCATAGGCCGACGATTTCCGCTTTGGGCCGATGTTTTGAAGCAGTGACTAGGCTACACATGCTACAATATACTAGATGATATCAAGCATGAAACATTGGCCCAAGGAGGCAAAGCCTTGGCACATCGGACGTCTGCCTGAGGCCGATGATTTCCGCTTTGGGCCGATGTTTTGAGGTGGTGAGTAGCTGGCACACTGGATAATACCAAGTCCCAAGCCTCAGCACATGAGACCCTCACTTGAGGCCGATGATTTCTGGTTTTGGGCCAATGATTTCCGCTTTTGGCCGATGTTTTGACTGCAATATGAAGTCCAAAGTCTCGGCACATCGGACACAGGGTGGAGGCCGATGTTTTGAGGCAGTCAGTAGCTAGCATATACTACAGTACACTACATGATACCATGTTCAAAATATCAGCACATCGGACCTCCGAGGCAGGCCGATGTTTTGCGATTTAGGCCGATGTTTTAAGCCGGTGAGTAGCTGGCATGTACTGGAGTATACTGTCTATTACCAAGTCCAAAACATCGGCCCACATAGGCAAAGCGTCGGCACGTCGGACCTCCGATGCAGGCCGACGTTTTGCGATTTTGGCCGATGCTCTGTGCCATGAGTAGTTGGCATGTCCTAGAGTATACTGTGTGATACCAAGTCCAAAATGTCGGCACATCGGACCTCCGATGCAGGCCGATGTTTTGCGCTTTAGGCCGATGTCTTCAGCTGGTAGGTAGCTGGTATCTACTGTAGTATACTGTCTAATACCAAGTTCAAACATCGGCCCAAATAGGCAAAACATCGGCACATCGGACCTCCGATGCAGGCGGACGTTTTGCTATTTAGGCTGATGCTTTGTGTCGGTGAGTAGCTGGCATGTACTGGACTGTACTGTGTGATACCAAGTCCAAAACGTCGGCACATCGGACCTCCGATGCAGGCCGATGTTTTGCGATTTGGGCCGATGTTTTAAGCTGGTGAGTAGCTGGCATGTACTGGAGTGTACTGTATGATACCAAGTCCAAAACATCGGCCCAAATAGGCAAAACATCGGCACGTCGGACCTCCGATGCAGGCCGATGTTTTGCGATTTGGGCCGATGTTTTGTGCCAATGGCTAGCTAGTAACTCCTGTAGTATACTGTATGATACCAACCTCAAAACATCAGCTCAAATAGGCAAAACATCGGCACGTCGGACCTCCGATGTAGGCCGATGTTTTGCGATTTAGGCCGATGTTTTCAGCCAGTGAGTAGCCTGAAGGTACTGGAGTATACTGTGATACCAAGTCCAAAGCAGCGGCCCACATAGGCAAAATGTCGGTGCGTCGGACCTCCGATGCAGGCCGACGTTTTGCGCTTTAGGCTGATGTCTTCAGCCAGTGGGTAGCTGGCATGTACTGGGATATACTGTGTGATACCAAGTTCAAAGCATCGGCCCACATAGGCAAAACATTGGCACGTCGGACCTCCGATGCAGGCCGATGTTTTGCAATTCAGGCCGACGTGTTGTGCCGGTGGCTCGCTAGTATTTACTGTATGACACCAAGTCCAAAACATCGGCCCACATAGGCAAAATGTCGGCACATCGGACCTCCGATGCAGGCCGAAGTTCTGCAATTTGGGCCGATGCTTTGTGCCAGTGGCTAGCTAGTATCTACTGTATGATACCAAGTCCCAAACATTGGCCCAAATAGGCAAACCATCGGCACATCAGACCCCCAATGTAGGTTGATGTTTTGTGGTTCATCCCGAGGTTCTCAGCGGGCAGGTACATTGGTGATATACCACAACACCGCACCATGATGGAACATCTCCAGGGATTTCCTGCTTCATATGAAATATGAATGAGATTGATATAAATGTATTCATCTATACACATGGACTGAAGTAACTATTTGCGAAATATGTTGGGCTAATGAGTGGATGTTTTGCGATTCATCCTGAGGTTCTCAGCGAGCATGTGGCCAACACATACCATTCAACAATACGTAACAACCCATCAACCATGTTACCCCAACCACAATGTTAGCCCATGCACGCAATATGTTAACAGATTTGCGACACTAGTTTTGAAATCATATTGGCGCAAACATCCACTCATTAGCCCAACATATTCCGCAAATAGTTACTTCAGTCCATGTGTATAGATGAATACATTTATATCAATCTCATTCATATTTCATATGAAGCAGGAAATCCCTGGAGATGTTCCATCATGGTGCGGTGTTGTGGTATATCACCAATGTACCTGCCCACTGAGAACCTCAGGATGAACCACAAAACATCAACTTACATTGGGGGTCTGATGTGCTGATGGTTTGCCTATTTGGCCTGATGTTTTGTATGTGACATTATAGAGTATACTACGGTATAGAACAGCTACCAAGGCGCTGAAATCACCAGCGTAAATGCAAAACATCGGCCTGCATCGGAGGTCCGATGTGCCGACGTTTTGCCTATGTGGGCCGATGTTTTGGACTTGGTATCATACAGTAAATACTAGCGAGCCACCGGCACAAAGCATCAGCCCAAATCGCAGAACTTCGGCCTGCATCGGAGGTCCGATGTGCCAATGTTTTCACTATTTGGGCCGATGTTTTGAGCTTGGTATCTAATAGGATACTCCAGTACATGCCAGCTACTGATGGCACAAAGCATTGGCCTACAACGCAAAATGTCGGCCTGCCTCGGAGGTCCGACGTGCCGATGTTTTGCCTATTTGGGCCGATGTTTTGGACTTGGTATCATACAGTACACTCCAGTACATGCCAGCTACTCACCGGCTTAAAACATCGGCCCAAATCGCAAAACATCGGCCTGCATCGGAGGTCCGATGTGCCGACGTTTTGGACTTGGTATCGCACAGTACAGTCTAGTACATGCCAGCTACTCACCAGCTGAAGACATCAGCCCAAATCGCAAAGCATCGGCCTGCACCGGAGGTCCGATGTGCCGATGTTTTGCCTATGTGGGCCGATGTTTTGGACTTGGTATCACAGTATACTCCAGTACATGCCAGTTACTCACCGGCTGAAGACATTAGCCCAAATCGCAAAACATCGGCCTGCACCGGAGGTCCGATGTGCCGATGTTTTGCCTATTTGGGCCGATGTTTGGGACTTGGTATCATACAGTAGATACTAGCTAGCCACTGGCACAAAGCATCGGCCCAAATCGCAGAACTTCGGCCTGCATCGGAGGTCCGATGTGCCGACGTTTTCACTCTTTGGGCCAATGTTTTGATCTTGGTATCTCACAGTATACTCCGGGACCTGCCAGCTACTCATGCACAGAGCATCGGCCAAGATTGCAAAACGTCGGCCTGCACCGAAGGTCCGATGTGCTGATATTTTGAACATGGTATCATGTAGTGTACTGTAGTATATGCTAGCTACTGACTGCCTCAAAACATCGGCCCAAAGTGGAAAACATCAGCCTCCGCTTTGTGTCCGATGTGCCGAGACTTTGGACTTCATATTGCAGAGTCAAAACATCGGCCAAAAGCGGAAATCATTGGCCCAAAACCAGAAATCATCGGCCTCAAGTGAGGGTCTCATATGCTGAGCCTTGGGACTTGGTATTATCTGGTCTACTACAGTATGTGCTGGCTACTCACCGCCTCAAAACATCGGCCCAAAGCGGAAATCGTCGGCCTCAGGCAGACGTCCAATGTGCCAAGGCTTTGCCTCTTTGGGCCAATGTTTTATGCTTGATATCATCTAGTATATTGTAGCATGTGTAGCCTAGTCACTGCTTCAAAACATCGGCCCAAAGCGGAAATCGTCGGCCTATGCTGGAGGTCTGATGTGCTAATGTTTGGTCATGGTACCATCTAATATACCGCAGTATGTACTGGCTACCCACTGCCCGTCAGTTTTGGCCCAAATCACAAAACGTCGGCCTGTGCCGGAGGTCCGATGTGCCGAGATTTTGCCCCCCTGTATCAATGTACCTGTATAGGCATCATTGGAAACAACCCAGCTACCTCGCCTACTCCGCTTTGGTGTTCTCACACATGCTCGGACAATTTCTCGGGCTTTCCGATGTGCGGGAGGCTCCGCGCGGATAGTTCTTATTGGCTACAATTGTGACTTACCATATTAGGTAATCTCCACTGAACTCCGCGCGGACTGATGCTATCAATACAATGTATAACTCCGCTCTGACGTGACTATTGGTACATTGTTACTACCCTACCTGTTGCGCGGGCAAAGATGAAGTGGTCGTTAGCGTGAAAGTAAACTATAAGTAGTGGGATATGACTCGGACCGAGTAAGTAGGTGAATATCATATGCATTAGATGACGAAGAGGCAGGCGAGAGGAAGAGAAATGGTCACTAGGGTCCATGGAGCATATAAACAGATGTCGGGGTTGTGGTCCATACACAAGTCCGAGATTAGGTTTGAGCTTGACGGGCGATCGGTTCTCGCGTTTACGGTTTGCCATTCCAACACTCCCCCTCAAACTAAAGCGAGACCGAGGCGAGAGGCGAAGTGCTTGACCTTCGAGGAAGGGAGAGCTTTGGTGAGGGTATCGGCAACCATATCCTCAGTAGGACAATAAACCAATGTGACCGAACCGCGTTCAACAACCCAGCGAACAAAATGAAAGCGAATATCGATGTGTTTTGTACGTGCGTGGTAACGATGGTCCTTGGTAAGCGCGATGGCAGACTGGTTATCAGAATAGATGGTGGTGGGGGAGAGAGACACATCGAAGAGTTGAGATAGAAGGGAGCGAAGCCAGATGGCCTCTTTAGCGGTGTGGGTTGCAGCAACAAGCTCACTCTCAGTAGTGGAGAGCGAGATTATCTCCTGTCGTTTAGCGGACCACGAAACGGCGCCCCCGTTGAGCAAGAAGGCATACCCAGTAATTGCCTTGCGATCCTCCGCCATGCTTCCATCCGCATCACCATATCCAACTAACTCCTGCTTATCACCTCCGTACGTCAACCAGTACTCCCGGGTTCCTACAAGGTATCGGATAATGCGCTTCACAGCATTCCAATGGGGCAGGCCAGGGTTGTGAGCGAAACGCAAGAGAGTTTGGACGGCGAAGGAGATATCGGGGCGTGTTCCGAGGGAGGCATACATTAGTGAGCCGACAGCTTCACGGTACGGTACGTCGCGCATTTGGGCATGTTCATGTGGCGTAGAAGGTGACTGTGAGGAGGAGAGGTTGTGATTCGTTTCTAGCGGGATTGAAACAGGTTTCGTGTCTTCTAGGTTGTAGCGGCGTACAAGGGAATCGATGTAGGAGCGTTGGGAGATGTGGAGAGTGCGCTGCTCATGCTGGCGCTTGATCTCAATGCCGAGGAGCCAATGGAGCTCTCCTAGGTCCGAAATCTCGAAGTGCTTCCGGATGGAGTCCTTGAACTCGTGAACCAGGTCCATGGATGTTGCCGCAATTGTACAGTCGTCCACGTGAACAAGGATGATGGAAATCCCACGCGCATCGTGTTTGTAAAATACAGCTTGATCCACATCGCATCGTTGAAAACCCAGCTTCTCCATCGCCTCACACAACCTCTGGTACCAGCGTCGCCCAGCTTGCTTCAGCCCGTACAAGGTTTTCACAAGGAGACAAACCTTTCCAGGGGAATTTGGGGATGGGTAGCCGGGTGGTTGGCGCATATAAATGTGTTCGTCTTCGGTAAGTTTGCCATTCAAGTACGCGCCTTTGACGTCGATTTGATGTAGTTCCATGTCTTCAGATGCGGCAATGGCTAGTACAGCACGGATTGCGGCCAGCTTTGCAACCGGAGCGAATGTGTCCAAGTAGTCGACTCCAGGTACTTGAGAGAAGCCTTGGGCGACAAGACGAGCTTTGCGTCGAATAATGCTGCCGGCTGCATCTTTCTTGATTCGAAAAACCCATTTGGAGCCAACAATGTTTGCGTTCTCGGGGCGATCCACAAGGACCCAGGTGCCAGCAGATTCTAATGTGCGTAGTTCTTCTTGTATTGCTTCTTTCCATAGTGGCCAGTCTGGACGGCGGCGGGCTTCCTCCAAGTTCCTCGGCTCAAGACCTTCAGTATCTGCCATTTGGGCCGCCAACGCCAATTCTTCATCCACCATCATCATCCAGTCTGCCGTACCCTCCCCCTCAAGCATAAGTCCACCAGGGTTTGAATCAGATGGTTCAGGAACTCGAACACCTTTTGCGACGAGCGGATCACTAGGTCGGTTCGATGTGCGACCGCACCCTTCAAGTAAATCTTGTATGATTCTAGATGGTTTCCGAGCACGCTTTGCGGGGGGTTCCTCAGCCAGAGGGATGACTGGTGTGGACGGGGCAGGATTGGGATCAATGGGAGTAGTGTGTTGATGACTAGCAGGTAAGTCCTGAGGAGTATCGGATGTGCTCGAGCTGATAGCAGGTGTTGTAACAGATATTTCTTCCTCCCCCTCAGCTCGACGCCCATCGGGAGTATTGTCAAAGTAGATGTTCCGCTCGGTAGTGACAGCGTGATGGTCGGGCCAATAGATACGATGCCCCTTGCTCGAATCATCAAAACCGACCCAGCGTCCCTCCTTCACGCGGCCTCCCAGCTTATCTCCTCCTTCTGTGCGAACATACACCAACTCGCCCCAGACTCTCAAGTCTGCCAAGTCAGGTTTCTTGCCAAAAACCGCTTCGTAGGGAGTCATGCCCTTGACGGCCTTCGTCGCTGTCCGGTTCATGAGATATATGGCATGGTGAGCGGCTTCACCCCAAAGACTTCTGGGCAAAGCGCTGTCATGAAGCATAGCACGGATACGCTCGAGGATGGTGCGGTTACGACGCTCGGCAACACCATTTTGCTGGGGGGTATCGTGAACGGTAAGCTTCTGTGTCGTCCCTTTGGACTTGAGGTGCATGACGAATTCCTTCCCAGAATACTCGCCGCCACGGTCGGAGTGAAGGGTTTTCACGGCTGCATCCAACTGAGTCGAGCACCAGGCCTCAAATTCACGGTATGCTTCAAAGGTTTGGTCCTTTGAGCGCAGGAGTTTAAGGTGCGTATACCGAGTGTTGTCATCCGTAAACGTAACATAGTATTGTCGACCACCGATCGTCTTAACCGGAGCTGGACCCCACAAATCGCTATGGATTTCATCGCCGAAGCTCGCTGCTCGTTCGCCCTGTCGAACCTTCGGAATCGGTTTACGAGTTGCTTTGGAGTGTACACAGGAGTCGCAAAAGAAATCACCGTCACTACCAGGCTCCAACGTTAGGCCCGTCACGAAACCGTGGGTGATAAGACGGCGAGCTGCATCCGGTGAAATATGCCCAAGCCGTCGGTGAAGTTCTTCCAGTCCAACACGCTCTCCAGCAGCCATGGCGCTCTCTGTTTCTCTCGCCACCTTATATAGGCCACCAGTTGTTTTTGGCACGACTCCAACGGTTACGCCATCAGGTCCTGTAATGGTGCATCTCCCATCTGAGAAGGTTGTCGAGAATCCGTTTTCGTCCAGACGCCCAACCGAAACCAGGGTATAACCAACTTCTGGTGAGTAGAGCACCTCCAACAGCTGCAACTGAGATACTGAACTGCCGTTAGGGACTCTGAGAGTAAGGGAACCGACGCCATAGGCCTTGAATGCCTCCTTGTTTGCAGCTTTAAATGATTTCGGGGGGATCTCTGTGTAATCCTTCAGCTCGTCCTTATACGGGGTGATATGGCGGCTGCAACCAGAGTCGTATAAATCTGTTCGTACATCATCTCGGGTATCTGCGAGTTCTGTGGTTGCCGCAACTGATCCCTCTTCTTCCTCCTCGGAGTCTGTTTTGAACCCAGGAACGATTCCTTCCAGTCCAAGCGAACCAAGCAACCCTTCCACGGTGAGCTCTTCGCCAAACAGCATGTCTGCGTCGCTCCAATCTCCCTCTTCATCGTCGGAATCGTCGGAAACCGAATCAAGACCGGGAACGGCGTCATCTTCATTTGCAATCGCAGCGAACGCGCCCCCAATGTCAGAATCATCATCAGACTCTTCAGCCACATTCACCGATCCAGAACCCTTCCCATTCAGCTCAGGGCACTCCCTCTTCCAGTGGCCATCCTGTTTGCAGTAGTGGCAGGCACCTGCGCGCTTTCTTGATCCAGATGGTTGGCTGGCTCCCGATGATGAGGACGTAGCTGCGAGCGCCTCGTCGTTACCATTGGTGCGCGAGTCCTGATTGCGGCGACCGTAACGTAACCTCTGAGTGAGCTGGCGGGTATTTTCTTCGGAGATGAGATGGATCAGAGCATCTGGGTCCACTTCTTCCTTGCTCATATAGCGAGTTGCCGCGATGAGGCTGGAGGCAAACGTAGACAAGGAGTGAGGTAAGGAGGACACAATTGTGGACCGGTAATCGTTGACGCTGATATCGACTCCCATAGCCGCGAGTTCTTCTCGGCGCGCCCAAAGCTTATCGAGGAAATCCTTCATGCTCTCGCCCCCTTGACATCTGGACTGAAGAAAAGCTGTGCGTAGCTCCGTTCGAGCTAAGGTACCGCGGTCGGTATACTCGCGAACAATGACACTCCAGCGTTCATGCACCGTGGGCTTGTTCCGGACAAGCATAAGAGCGGAATCGGGTAGCTTCTGCGTGAGGAGGGACTTTGCCGAACGCTCATCCTTTTCCCACTTCTCCAGCTTCTCGGACTTTGCCACCATCGTTGTCGTGGAGTCACCGTCCGCAGGTGGAGTCACCGTAACTGTAGGCTTCTCAGGTCGGGCATCGCTTCCATCGAAGTGGCCCCAGAAACCCTTCGCTTCGACGGCATCCTGGAATCGCAACGAGAACACAGCCCAATTCAACCCTGATGAGTCGAGCTTAGGCACGGAGGATGGTAGAGAGTCAGATAGAGCGGTGGTAGACATAGTAGGAGCGGTGTAGGGTGCACGAAATTGATCCTTGAGGTTACAGCAAGTCAGGGCCCATAACCTGTAAGAGCGGCAAACTTAGGTTCACGTTTGCGCGGGCAAAGATCAATGTATTGGTATATACCTGTAAGAGCGGCAAACTTAGGCTACGCGCGCGAGTAAGTAAAAGGGAAGTATAGAAGATAGGTATAGTACTCACTTCACGTTTGCGCGGGCAAAGATGAAGTGGTCGTTAGCGTGAAAGTAAACTATAAGTAGTGGGATATGACTCGGACCGAGTAAGTAGGTGAATATCATATGCATTAGATGACGAAGAGGCAGGCGAGAGGAAGAGAAATGGTCACTAGGGTCCATGGAGCATATAAACAGATGTCGGGGTTGTGGTCCATACACAAGTCCGAGATTAGGTTTGAGCTTGACGGGCGATCGGTTCTCGCGTTTACGGTTTGCCATTCCAACACGAGTTACCTCACCACCCCAGATGGTACTCGATAGTGTTGCCACGGCTTCAACTTGGCTCCAAAATTTGTAACTTATACAGCAGCATGAGTTTTGTATATTTTCTCATTATACCTCTTGTCAAACTTACATACTATATGGTAGTTTGATATCCCATGTGGCCATTTCATGACTCCCATTGCTTCTTTTTATATTGTCCTAACTTTGACTTGGCTCCAGGCTTCAAGCGACAAATGGCTTGACTCAATTCTTGAGCCACCTGAGGACATTTCCCCAAATTTCTTCATGGTCCACAAAACTACACATATTGAACTATAATTGGAGCCTGGAACCTTCCAGTAGCTCAAAGTATTGAATGAGATATAAGCAAAACAAAAAAGCAAGGCTTGAAGCCGCAGCAACACTAGTACTCGACAGTTCGGCGAAGCGTCTCGTTGTTCAGGGAACTGCGAAGAAGGTGAGACATGAGGAGGGATAGAGGAAGAGGAGCGAGACGCACGAGAGACCCTCAGAGATGAACGCTTCAACCAGAATGTTCGATACCGCAAATCGAATACTGCGGAGCTGACCGCGGTCAAGAAGAGGCTGATGGTGTGCGGAATAGGTGTGCCCGGCCCACGTCGGATATTCCTCAATACACGGAGGGGGGGAAAGACACGGGACGAAGAGTGGGAAACGGTGCGCTGTTGCCGTTGCTCGCTGGGACAAACGTTTCTCTGGTCGACGGGACGGTATGCACAGGAACGAAGCGGCTATCACGCCTAGCCAGGAAACAGTTACCATCCATAGCGAGGAAAGCAGCGGACACGTACCTCGAGTGGACAGTGTATCTGTTATAAATACAGGGAACTGACCAAGCCCCCACCCCACTCCCCTCTTATTGCGAACTGAATGCGAATACAAAAGGCCGGGACGACGGCGAAGGCTAAGTGGGCGACGTGGCCACGAAGCCAAACAGGCGCCTAAAACCTAAAACCAGATCGAGCGATGAGATTCACACACCCGATGGACCGGCTACCGGGGACTTCAATACCCACCCTCTTTTGTAGGCGCCCGCGCAATCCGCCATTGATAAAACGGCTCCTTACATTTCATTTCATTACATTCCAGGACCCGTAATATCTACTCAAGTAACTGAAATGATAGTGTAATAATGGTGCGGGAAGCGCTACCAATCGCGGGACCATGACCACGACCCGCTAGGGGACTTGACATAGCGAAACCGCTGAGGGTCCAGTACTGACGATACTCCTACCCGAATACCCATTATCCCCAGCCGCTGGAGCATGGGGACCCGCGCCTGGAACTCCTTCACATGTGAGGAAATCAAGTTGCTCTCCTGCTCGGCGGTGACGGTGAACCGCTCGAGCGCGCCGTACTTGCGGAGATGAATGACGAAGTCCTCAAAAAAGGAGTCGCGCGTGAAGGGGAAGCGGTCTGCGGGGGTAGATGAAGAAGTGGATGTAGGTGTAGATGTGTTGCTATTGTCGTCGTTGTCGAGTAGGACGAGCTCGAGGTGCTTGATACTGGAGGACACGCAAATCCGGCTGATTGTGTGCTGGATTTTGCGTCTTACAGGATCAGTAGAGTGGCAGATTACAACGACGTTGTCCGCACTGAATAGGCCGACTGAATCTGAGTGCGTATCTGGGTGGACTACGCATCTGGATCTTAGATTGCCGGTGAACGTTTTTAAAATGAGAGCGACGCACATCGCTCACGCTGAATCACCAACATCTCCAAGGAGGGCGGCAGGGAGGTCGCGGGCGGCATATCACACCCGTCCATTCTCAGGGTTTTCACGTTGGGCATCTGGATCACAGTCGGGAAGAAGCGGAGGTCGTCGCACCGAATCAAAGCGAGTTCCGTAAGTGCTACCATGGACACTTGTAGCGGGGAGAACGTGTGGGCTTTGCCACCGTGGAGCGCAGGAAAGCGGATGTCCTGTAGCGTCACGGAGCGCAGCGTCCCCGCGCCCCCGCGGAAGAGCTTGGTGAAGCTGGGGGCGTCGTAGTGCCACCCGTTGATGTCGAGCGTCGTGATCGAAGATTGCGGGAGAGACGAGGAGACAAGACTCGCGATGGATAAGGTGCAGTGGAGGACTTTCAGCCTGGGAAACGCACGGAAGAACGCTAGAATGCAGCGCTGGTTGTTCCATATTGGGATCACGTTTGGAACATCCGCTCCGAGGGGCGACGAGTGGGAGTGCGGGTCTACGACCATTTCGCGCACAGGCTGCGCAATACTCACACCGGTGCGTGGTGCGTCGAGCACGAAGAATTGGTATGCGCGCAGGAATACGTTACCATCTACGACGCAGAGACGGGTGAGGAGAAGGGGGAGTGCGATAGAGCGCCACCGCTTGCACGTCGACGAGCAGGCTTTAAGCGAGTCAAGGCTGTAGTAGAGCTCTTGAAAAACGAGCGAAACGAGTTCTGTGGGAAGGGTCTGGATGGCGCGGTCAGCGTGCCCTGCGCTCTGTCGCGCCATTTGCTCACCTGAAAACTTTGCGCACCGTTCATAGTAGTCGCACCTGTTGAACATCATGGTCGAGCGCAATGCGCTGTCAGATCACAAACACGGCGCTTCAAGCCTCATCAGAGACAAACGGAGTGCTCCCACGACTGATCTTTGTCTTTGATTCTACAATATCATATTACAAGACACTACAATGAAATAGGAATTAATGTCCATAGATCTCTGCACTCCGTGGGTACAGAACCGAAGGCAGCCCCACCCGAGTCTCAAAGAGACCTAGTAGCCTGAGGGTCGGAAATTTGTCGTCATAGGCCTGCGGGTGACTATCCCCTTTCATCGTGATTGTCAACTTCCTGAACAACCCGGTCTCATGAAGATCAAGCAGAAATTCCTCAAAGGTCTCCAAATCACCAGGTTCAGGCTGTTCATAGAGCGGGTCTTGGTGTAGCACGACTTCGATGTGCTGTATACTCGAAGGAACAGAGTATCTCTTGATCGTACCCCGGACGGCGTGGAGGCAGTCCCAGTACCCAGGTGAGAGGAGGCAAAAATTCTCGACGAGGAGGGTCTTGCTGCCGTGGGGTTGCTCTGTATGAACCGTTAGATTTAAATTACCGAGCTTATTTTCTGGAGGGCATGTGGGGCAACGTACCATCGTCGTAAACGTCAACTGCCAACGTATTCAGCGCTTCCGGTAAACACTCGGAAAACATCGTGTCACTGTCGTCAGAGACGAAGAGGGCCCGCAAACGCGGCATTTGAATTGTCTCGGGTTCGAAGGGCAGGTTCATGCAGAAAGTGACATTCAGCTCCTCCAAAGCAGCCATCGTCGTTTTGGGGGTGCGTTGTGTGGCGGGGTGTGTATTCGGTGAATTGTAGCAGTGGATGTAATCGAGGGTGACAGAGCGCAGAGTTTTACTACCTGCCGCGAGAACGCGAAGAAATTCGGTCGGGCTAGCAGCATATTGCTGAAGGCGGAGAGTAGTGATGGGCATTTGTGAAAACGCAGACGAGAGGGAATCAAGCGGATAAAGGGAGCAGTCTGCGTTCAGGATATTCGGAAACGACGAGACCAACGACTCAGTGTGTTCGTCGTCAAGCCACCGCGACGAGCCGAAGACGTAGTCATCTTCCAAGTTATCACGGTTTGATATGTGCAAGGTCGCGCTGCGGACATGGGTGCGCAGGTGTGGGGCAATGATCATGAAGCGGCGGAAGGCGTCCATGTAGCCTTTGTCATTGAGTATTGCGAGTGTTTGGAAGAGGGTCGGGAGGCAGAGTGTGCGCCATACGGTGCAGGTGAGCGAGCAGTTCTTGAGCGTGTCTTTGTCGTGTTCCAGTGCTTTTAGAACGACGGAAACAATTTCTGGAGGTATTCGGGAATTTTGGCTGGATGGAGAGTCCATTGGTGGTCGATTGGAAGTGATCGATTGATCGATCGGCGTCTATCAGTATGCGTTATTGACTGTGAGAAAGCCCTTCTTACCGTGTGATATTTGCAACTAGACGATCATTGGACGCAACTTCTCCTTTGAACTTTCTTTCGCGCCACGACTTGGCCAATCACGAATATCATGTTGCTGCTCTCGCATAAAGCTGTCCTTCGGGCAAAGTCCTCTTGTGGTCCACCTTCAAGCGACGAGCTACCTAGCTCATCTGCAGAACTGGAGTACTCGTACACACGCAAATGCAGGCCAGGATGCTTCCTGTTGGTCTGCGGCGCTGGAAGTCGTTTGTGAAGTGCGTGGAAGGCTGGATGAACGCGTGCGCAGCAGGGCAGGAACTGGAAGTTCTTTGACGTTGGAAGAATAGTCAGAGATATTCTCGCCCTGGCGTAAGCGCTTGAGGAGGATGTATTCCTTGCTTGAAGTTGGCACCTGTCCCGCCGTATATGCAATAACGCTTTGCGGTCGGGATTGACATAGAAATTGATAGGATTTAATTCTACAGATGTGGGTAGAATTGCGACCATTGAACATTCTGATAAGCTGATGGGGGGAGGAATCTGAGGAAGAGAAATGCCTGGACGATGAGGAAGACACGCGCGACGAAATACGAATACAGAAAGATGGAGAAGAAAAACAGCGGGATCGCAGTCCGCTTCCTCGGCGCCAGAATGAAGAACTTTTCATAGGTAGCATGATTGAACATCCAGCCTATCGCTACCCACGCGAGCGGGGTGACGGTGACCAGCACCGAGGACACCAACCACAGGACCCCCTCCAGCGACGTCGGGCAGTTGAGGATCGAGGCAAGGCAGTGTATGGCCCCGAAGACGGTGCTCGCCGCCGCGGAGATGACGACAGTGCGCCGTTCGTGCGCCTGGTGGGGTGACATGAGGGATGTGAACATCGATGTCGGCTCGTCGACCACTTTCGCATGCAGCCTCAGTATAGTTTCCCCCTTGATGATCTCGACAGCGCGGTCTATCCATCGGCTGCTCTCGAACACGCTCTTGGCGAGGTTGGGACGGCCGGCAAGGTACTGCGCCGTCGACGTGTACATGGGCAGAGGAAGCAGGACATTCAGCGGCTGGTTCCACCAGAACACGCTCTCCCGGTACACTGCCGTGTACACGGGCACCGGAAGCAGGACATCCAGCGGCTTGTTCCACCAGAACACGTACATCATGCCACCCATCACGGCATACGCTAGCGTCACGATCTCCAGCTCGGTGATCGCAATGCTCTCGACAAAGCGGAAGAGGACTTGCAGGACAAACCAGGTTGTCTGCAGGACAACGAGCGCCTTGGCTAACCCGTCGCCTTTGCTCTTGTCGTCGATTCTGTCTCGAGTAATACCTGGACAGGGGATGCGCCGGTCGATGAGAGGGTTGAGAGGGTTGCCATACAGGTCTTCTGGATATATTCTCCGCACTTCTACTGCGTCGGGGGGAGCATCGTCGATGGAGCTCGTGCCTGACACTGATTGGCCCCTTCTGAATGAGGAAAAGCCCCCCATGACGAGGAAAAACCCGTGGGCTCGCGTGGACTTCTTGTCTACATACACTTTAGGATACAATTCAATCGTGGGGGCTTCGTGGCGCACCTTTTCCCTTGAGCTTATCCCCGAACTCCTTGGAGACGATATCCGCGCTGGACCATTGCCCTACGGCCCACATGACCATCAGCTCGGGAACCAGTAGCGCCCATATCATCAGGCAGACACGGCGCCTGAGCCTCCGCCAGCGGGACGTGCGGATGTGCTTGGGCGGGACGTTTGGGTGTATAGCCACCCAGGTGCACGCGAAGACGACGGCGACGCAGCTCCAGACGATTTCGTAGACGGATCGGGGGGGAATGTCATCGCTTGATGCTGCTGGTGGTCCTTGTTCTGGTGCTCCCATGGTATTGACCGAGGTTGTGCCTTTGGGGAGTCGTCGCTGGGAGGGGATCGCAAGATATCACTAACATCGAGAACCAAGCTTCATGTACCTTTGATTCAAGGGGCTGTGGGCCAATTGTTGATGTACCAACATTATATCAAGTGCACGATTGTCAATCATATCGCTTTGGAGAGATCAAGTAATCAAAATCCCCTCCCAGTCGACACAGACCCCGCCAGTACGACCCCGCCAGTACGAAGAACTCACGTTGTCTGAAATCTCATGCAACGATGCATCACTCAACAGGCTCCCTGTCCTTGCCCCGACTGAAAGTTAAGTCTTCCCTTTCCACGGACCCGGAGCATATTGATGATCAATGCTTGGACTCCCAGCATCTTCGTGGTCTGGGACATCATACATCAGCGATTTCGAGTTACATCTCATTCAATACCATGATCCCGCGCGTAAGGAGGAGGCGGAGGAAGGGGCGAGACAACTTGGGGGACATATAATGATCGTACGTTCGTGATTCCTTGCAGGTTAACACCCCAAGACATCAATGTTGTTGTTTGATGGGTGGCAGCGTGAGGGCAGTGTGAGTGGAGAAAAGAACTTTGGTGCTGATGACTGGGTGCATGGGTACGTTATCGATTCAGCAGAACGAGTGCACACTGCACTGCACGTTCGCCTCGCGGGCCACATTCCTACCCCGATGGGAGCTGTGAAATCGTGCTCGATAAAACGGCATTGCACCCTTTGGCCTCATAATCCCGCTACATCAGGACCCATGTGTGCGCGGCGCGGGACCGGAATCGCGGGATCTATGACCAGATTCTCTACATGATTCTTAGAGGCAATCAAAGAGATGGGACGATTCGAGGCAGCGCACCAGGACTCGGAACACAGTTATCAATGGATGTGGCAACGGAGAAACCTGCGGCCAGTGTTTGGCGAGTAGTTTCCGACCAAACAAAGTCGGGATCAACTCTTCTCCAACCCCTGCTCAGTGTCCGGGGCGGATTCGCTGCGACGCACTCCAAATTCCTTGTGCAGACAACCATTGCCTCGTCGCGCGCTGCGCCGGTGGGCAGGACGGGCATTGACGGACCTCAGCCTGAACTATGCACACGCAAAGTAAGTATTATAGAAAATATACAATTTTCTGAACGAAGAAAGTCTATAATATCGTCGCGGGAAGTGATACTCACGAGAGACTATCACCGTGATTGGGCACTATAGGTCTGGCTGTATGTCGAAAACGGTCTCCCGTATTCAGTGCCTTGGAACGAATGGTACGATGGAAGAGTTGCAATGGATCCATCATCTGTCCAAGCACCCAGCGAATTCGTTCGTGTGGAAGCGGGGGGCGATGGTGGTGGGCCCATAGTTCCTTGTGACTGCACAGACTCATAAGCCCCCGTGTCTGCAAAAGGATCGTCTAGCGTCAGCGTCGTTCTACCTCCTTCAGCGCTGTCGGTGGATCTGTACGATGGAAGCGTCGCAATCGAGCCACCATCGCTCCAAGTCGACTCGGAGTCGTGCGATGTTCGGGAGGCGGAGGGAGTTGGGACGGGCGTGCCAACTCGTTCTTGGTCCTCGGACGCCCTGGCAGTGCTAGCCGGGTTGTTACTTATGAGCGAGGCCACCCGCTGTTCTCCTACGCTGATAACCGAGGAGGAACAAGGAGAAAGTGGCGCTGCTGAGCGGCGGCGGGTGGCGTCTAGGGTGGAAGTTACTGAAGATGTTTGCTGAACTGTCAGTGTTGAAACGGGTGCCTCCAGTCCTCGCGTTTGGGGAAGGCCCTGGGGTGACGTCCATGAAATCAACGAGCTGGGGCTGGAAATCTCTCTGGGTACCCAACGCCCAAGATCGCGAGATTCTTCAGCTTTGAAAAGCCAACAGGTCAATACATTATGGTGGGATATTCCGAGTGTAGCACTCACAGGTGGATTCAACCAAAGACACTCTTCTTGTTCGTGTCTTCCGCAATTTGTTCCTGGAGTACAGGATGCCTGCCAGGGCGATTGCTGCCAGCGAGACCAAGGCCAAAGCGACGCTGAGGACCATGATGGTTTGCTTGTCAATCCTAGCAAGTCCAGCCGTGTGAAATTATATTCTGGCAACAACCCAAAGAGGGCTCCTCACCTTTCAGTAAACGAAGATTGGTTCTGGGCGTTGAATGTTGGGGTAATTGTGACTATTTGGAGTTGAGTAGTGACCCTTTGGAGTCATTTCGTGGTCAACCGAAGGTATTGTGGACTCTGTGAGATGGGCTTACGAAGGAGGTGTGGGTGTGGGTGTGGAAGTGGATGTGGTGGGAATGGTGGACCCGACAGTCACGAATAGTAATCTGAATCTTAGCCATGACAGGAATCAGGCTTCATTTACATTCCGAATAATAAACGTTAGCGCACTCAGAATCAAAGGTGTACATTGCAACGAGATATTCGCTAGTTGTGAGTATGAGAGATCGGGTAGTTATTTGACGAGTGCCCTACCCCGTCAAGGATGTAGACTGGGCGAGGGGTCTAATAGTCATGTTAATTAACCATGCTTATCGATTCGTGTGGGGGGCGGACGTACTTGGGAGAGGGCGAGGCATTCGCGAGTGCAGTCGGTCCAAATGAATTGTTGGACATGGGTGCCGCCGTCGAAAAGCAGTGAGGGTCAGAGCGAGAAAGTTAGTTCATTTCATGTGGCCCGAGTTTATTTGACTGTAAATATTTGTATGAGGCAACGAACTTGAGTTAGGTTTGATCTCATGCGTAACTGTAGCATCAATTCTGTTGTCTATTTCCAAAATAATCAGTACTTCAGTCATCATACATCAGCGCCCAGCGACGATAACTACAGGAGCTATGCTAATGACACGCACCCTATCAAAGTACAACGAACGAGCGTCGAGCACGATCAGAAAGCGCAATAGCACTTTAGTCCCCATCTGAACGATTCTGATGTTCACGAAATCATCAATGATGATGAAATTTGGATCGTTGGCGTCATCATAGCCTCGGTATCAACAACCTAGACATATATACAACGCCCACTGTCATTATATTAAGCAGCTGATTCCATCGTCCTATTGATGCGCTTACCGTTTTAGAGACGTCTAGAGAGGGTGAGGGCGAAAGCAAAACTTCCTCTACACCGACTGTAAGTCCTCTCGGACCCATTTCATTTCATCCTTGTGCGGTTTCAAGTCCAACCGTGCTGCCAGTGTTTCCTTGCACAAATGTCTCGCATGGTTGCGCTGTTTAGCGCTAGCATCCGGCCCCTCTACAGTGCCCCGCGGCCGGGGGACGTTGGTGAGTGTACTTTGCGGAATCTAAGACTCGAAGTTTGAAGCCATTGTACTTCGGAAACGATGAACGCAATGCGCACTTCCTGCGCCTCGCGATGCGATGAACTGAATGAACACTTCGTATGCTTCCAAGTTCTTTGTCCACGCGCCACGATCTCGTGTTCAAGGAAGCTGTCCGTTCTAGGCCGTCAAATCCTCGATTGAGAGGAGGATATAACCTTACATCCACGGCACGGGCTGTACGATCAGCCCACGACGGCATGAGACGCCCACACTTGAGCTTAACCGCTGCTCCAGCTCCCGAATTCCCCAGCCTAGAAAGACTTGAATTATGAGCACCACGCTTGCATCCGCTTCATAGGGATTGAAAACTATAGCGTCGCGTAGCCCAAATGCTCCCCCCCCTCGCCCTCCTCGTCCTCCTCCTGCTCAGTGTCCCAGCAGTCCCAGGCGCGCGTGCCGCAGGCGGGTTCTCCGCGTCGTGTTCCAACTTCTTCGTGCACAACAACCACTTCCTCGTCGCGCACTGCGCTGACGGCCACGGCGAGTACAAAGACTCAGCGCTCGACCTCAACCTCTGCATCTGGAATAACCGAGGCCTTCTTACGTGTGGCAGCGGGTGCGTCAGATACTTCCGCGTCCACCCAGCAACATAATGGATAATCCTCCTTTGTGAATCTTTGGGCGTGGGCGTAGGGGCAACTATGGCGCTTCGTGCTCTGGGTGCGCGCTTCGCAGCGGGACGTCTATGCTCTGCGCGTGAGTGTCTTTATCTATCAACATCATCGAGAACAGCACGATGGATCAAATGCTGAACCTCATTGATGTGTGAGCTTGCAGATGCGAGGGCGCGCCGGAGGGCACCCACGTCTTCGTGGATCTCAGTCAGTATTTCTTCCTCCGCTCTTCCCGATACGACGTAGAGATACTGATGCCCGTCGCAATCGATTGTTAGACGACTGCGTCGCGAACCACGAAGGGAACCTGGCCTGTGTAGTGTAATCGATCAACCTATCAATTGGTCGATCATGTAAAGTTTCTGTTCCCTCCAATCACCCTCCGCGCCTCCAAATTTTTGGGGTCAATACATGATCGATATCGTGAGCTACCAGCAGAGCTTACCATCATAGGAGAGACTCTGCCTATTTCGAAGGTTGTACTCATGAGGGATGACAACTCACTGACTCGGAGCCCCTAGTAGTTGAGCTTGAGTGCTCCCCGTGTGCTCCCTGGATGCCTCGTCGACGGCATTTACCAACATCTCTGACATTACACGGTTTCAATGTAGTTGGAAAACAAACGTGTCAGCCGGCTTTCTAATACTCTTCTCCTTCGCCGTGATCGCAACCGCTCAATTGAAGGAAGGCGCGAGGGTCATTGGGCACGTCTAATTTAGTGTGGAGGTATCGGTGGGGATTTCGGCGGCCCAGGGAGAGAGAGAGAGAACAAGCACTCTACTGGGAGCCACGCGATTCCTAGTGGAATCCTTAGCATGAGTGGAATGATCAGAGTACAGCGAGATACTTCTTCAATAATGAAAATCACACGGTAAGAAAGCCTTTCCCACAGTCAATATAATGCTGATCGATCAATATCGACCAATCCTGGACTCAACCACTCGCCACCATCACCTACGCAGCCCATGTACTCCCCAAGTCCCAAACTCCCTCCAGAAATTGTTTCCCTTGTCCTCGATGCCTTAGATGAGGACGACAGAGAAGCACTCAAAAGCTGCTCGCTCACCTGCACTACCTGGCGCGCACTCTGCCTCCCCACGCTCTTCGACACGCTCATGGTCCCCGAAGAAAGAGGATACCTCTGGGCCGTCAGCTGCTTCATGGTCGACGCTCCACATCTACGCCCATACGTCCGCTACATGGGTCTGCATGGTCCATTCCCATTTCAGGGCCGCATACCTGTTAACCCAGCGGAGGACCCACTGGGGGCGTGGCTCGACGACGCGCACTTCGTGTCATTCCTCAGGGCATTTCCGAAGCTTTTTAACGCAAAGTGCTCTTTAAACTACCCCCCACCCGCCGTACTGGCGTCGGCGCTCCCTCAGCTCGCGCTCACAACCCTCGAGCTCAACCACTACTCCCTCAGCGCGCACGATCTCCTGTGTGTATTAGTAGCTGGGAGCAGCACCCTGCGCTTCGTGGCGCTCGACTACATCAAATGTCATACCCCATCAGACACGCTACCTATCACACCAGACATGCCCAAAACAACGATGGCTGCTCTGGAGGAGCTCGAGGTGAATTATTGCACTGACCTTCCTTTGGAAAGTGCTGTGCTTCAGATGCCTGCCCTGCAGTGCGTCTTCCTTGCTGAAGAAGGCGTCGTGACACCACCTTCGTGTCTGCCCGATTCGCTGAAGACCCTGGCGGTCGAGGCGTGGGCTGATGGTACGTACGTCTCACCCTTACATGATTCCCAGTAAGCTCGAGACTCCTCGACCCAAATGCTGGGATGCTCAATTGTTTCGAAGTCTAACTTTCTGATACAGGAATAGGACCTCCTAGCAGCAAGATCTTCCGTGTCGAAAATATTTGCCTCCTCACGGTTGGGCACTCGCAATGCTTCTCCGAAGCACACGACACCATCAATAGATTCACCACGCCCTTGAGCATCCGGCATATTGAGATCCTCATATTCAAGGAGTTCCAAACCCATCCCTCGTCTGGTGATATTGATGCCTTCGATGCGTTCCTCCTCACTCTACATGAGAATGGGCAGTTTAACAGGCTCATGGTGACGATATGGGAGACGGAGAATGCGAGGGCGTACAACCCGAGGAGATTCAAGCAGCTCTATAAGCGGGGGCTGGTCAAGCGGCGGGTGGGCAGGGCTTCGGTACTATATCCCCGAAGTCTCGATGTCTATGGACATGGAATGGAGTCACGTCCTCATTTTGCGTTTCATTGGGACTAATATCACCACGTCTGCTTTGACGAGTGAAGCGTGCTGAAGCGGTGGTGGGACAACGATATACACGCTCATACCCACGCAGATGTGAATGTTCACTGTTCAATCGTTTGGACGTTTCGTTTCGCAATTACCGTGAAAGCTGCGCCTGTCCTTTATCTGTCTTGTAAATCCATTGTCTTTCCTCTCCACCCGCGCAATGTCCCTGACGAGTTCTCACTATTCATGCAATGTGACTTTGATACGCCTCGTGGAACTGTTCACTACAGGGCGCTTGGAGCGCATGGATTGGAGTGTTCATGTTATCATTTGTGTCTCTGCATCGCTGACATCATCAAGTATCCATCGAAATCTACCGACCAATATTTGTTGACCAAAAAGAGAAGGCCGACCGTACGATGCGACGAAAGAATGACACCGTCGTTTACGAGGACGCCAGTTCCAGACGCGAGGCCATGCCGATAATTTGGGTGCCATCTTTGAAGGGTTACGCGAGCCTATATCCCAGGCTACATCGTGAGCGTACCCTTCATCATAGCTCATCGAACATCCCCATCAAACGTCTCCGGTCTGAGATCAGAAAGAGGAGGTGGTGGTAGAGAACGGCGGTGGACCGCGTTTTCTCCTACATTACTCTTACGCCTCTGCTTGTCTCCTCCTTGTTGGCTGTGGCCCCGACAATTTGCGTGCTCAGGTAGCGAAACTCGAATTCAGACGTTTCCTCGAGGCTATGCTGAAGACCTGATGCGGATGGGACACTGCGTTGACCCCGATGGCCACCATGGATGGTACAAAGAGCTTCTAGGTGCGCAAAAGCTATACAATTGGGCCTCGGTTGGAACAAGCTGAGGATAGCTCCAAGACGCTGCCCACTGAACTCATCTCCCTCGTGATCCAAGAGCTCTCCACCGACTTCCCTTCGCTGAAAGCCTGCGCCCCAACCTGCAAGCGGTGGTGCTCCATCGCACTCCCCTTCCTCATCCATCATCTCTGTCTCCCGGGCTCTGCCTCCTTCATTTGTCCTCGATGGAACGCCCAGTGGCACAGGCATCGGGCACTCCGTCTGTGAGCTAGTCATAGACCCTGTGCATTCCCACTTGACACGCGTCCCCAGGCCACCCCTGCCTGCGGCTCTCTGCCCTTGTGCCGCCCCTCGCCAACCATCCCGCATTTATGCAGGACGACGCACTCGAGGGTCAGATCCTCTACCTCCACACAGGTGCTACTCTCGCGTGCCTCTCCCTATCCGCCCAAACCCCGCGCTACATCGTCTCGGAATACTGGATATCTGTACGGGCACACCGTGTGTCCTTGCGGTCCAGTGCTCAAGTCCACGAGACGGGCATGGTCATGCCGGCGATATCGATGTGCAGTCCCGTAGCCTCGACGCTTCGAGGTGTTCATTGTAGCTTCACCGGAGATAATATAGGGAGATGGGGAGGTGGGGTGTGTCACGATCACGAACCACACAATGTCTGAAGATGGATGATGTGTTTGCGATATATGAAACGTGAGACACACTCGTGGCTGCTGACACCGAACGCTGACTGCTAAATTTGGGGAACGTTTAAGGTTTAGGTTTACTTCCCAGGTCGAACTGATTAATAATGATCGGTTGGTCCTCAAGCCGCTCTTCCACTTCTACACCCTTCCCCCCCCCCCCCCCCCCCCCGAGATCGTTGAATCGTTGATAGGTACTGTGACAGTACCCACCTATTCTACCTCCACTATCAACAATGAAGCACAATTTGCATGGAGTCCAGACTCCATGGCGATTGTGCTGTGCGCTGCGCGCATCTGATGCGTGATGCCTTGGGGTAAACCTTGGAACACTTTGCGGCTACTCACCTCTAAAAATACCTGTTCTCCATGCCGAATTTCCATATCCGATCACCCGAACAATGAATGCTCTTGTTGCAGGTCCATCAGCGTCGCAGACTCGGGCAGCTGTGTATGGGTCTGGGTATGTGTCGTCACTGATACATGATATAAGAGAGAGGTGGGAGGTGCATCAGAGCACGTCTCTCCCCACTGCACGTCAAATTTCGAATTCAGCGCTGGACGGTGCGCACCAGTTCTGATTGTTTATGTGGCGAAATTGAATCGAAAATTCTTCCCTTTAGCTGAAAAATCCGTACCTCGGCTTCATACTGCCACACCTACATACGAATTCGATCACAGTGTGAGCCCTCACAATATTCATTACTTTGCCTTCCGAAACACGTACCTCACCGCTCACCTCCCACATTTCCACGTTTATAGATCCCCCTTCGCCTCCATCATGACACGCATCACCTCCCCCTCCTCAATAGCCATCCTCCTCGTCCTCATGGCACGCGCCGTCCACGCACACCCGGTGTACTTCGAGACCCACAGGCACGCCCACATCGGGCCCACCACCGATTTCGAGCTCGTCGTCTCGGGGAGCAGCGACAGCACCGGGAACCAGGAGTACGGGTACGGGGTCCATAATGGGTACGCGTACGGGTTCGGCCTTGACGGTCTGGGCATGCGGGGCGTGTACGGCACGGATGCAGGTGCGTTGGAAGTGAGGGGGGGCATCCCGCCCCCGCCCCCGCCTATTCCTCAAGCCAAGCCTCCTGCACAACCCACGGGCTTCAACCCCCCAGACCAAGGCCCCCGCGTACCTAGCACCTGGTCAGTGAACGATCTGCCGCCCTTGGACCACCTCAGCTGTGAGTACATACACCACCATCATACTTCCCCTCCCCACCTGAGTCCTGCGAGATGCTGACGACAACATTTTCTTGTCTGCTCGTGCGGATGGGTAGTGTGCCAGCATCGGAAGCCCGGGGCTGTCCATAATACGCTATGTGGGTAAGTAGTCTAGTATCTTGCGGGTAACGACGGGGGTGTTGGATGGTGTGGGCGGTGCGGTCGGTGAGGGGTGTCCGTGTTTCGCTAGTTGACACACTGTGGCCTCTGGGTATTGGCGCATGTGGTATACAGCGTAATCATGATTGCTTGGTTATGTAAACAAAGATCAGCTGCTGTCAGTGGGAGTGGGTGTAAGCTCGAGGATAGATGGGAAGTATGATGGGTGAGTACTTGAGTCCGAAGTTCCAATGCTTGGGGTAGTACTTTCCCACAGTCGATAACTGCTATACTTATCAATGCATCTCGATCGATAAGGTTGATCGACTTCAACTTGAACCACGTTCTACCACTAAATAGCTGTTTCAACATTCAACATCTCAATATTCAGCACCTGCGATGGATTTCCACTTGAAAGTGAATCCCAAACTTCCTCCAGAAATTATCTCCCTTGTCCTCGACGCCTTAGAAACCGACAGAACAGCACTTAAAAACTGCTCACTCACCTGTACTGCCTGGCGGGCGCTCTCCCTCCCCGTGCTCTTCGACACACTCAAGATCCTCGACGGAATAGCATGCATCCAGGCCGTCCGCTTCTTCATGTTCGACTCTCCCTACCTGCGCCCATACATCCGCCGCATGAGTCTGCGTGGTCCACAGCCGTACAACTACCGCGACCAGGCGGTGATGCAGACACCGGGAGCGTGGCTCGACGATGTGCGCCTTGTGTCGTTCCTCACAGCATTTCCGAAGCTCATCGATGCAAGGTACTCCTTCAACCCCCCACTCGCCGTACTGGCGTCTGCGCTCCCCCAAATAGCGCTCACAACCCTCCAGCTCGACCACTACTCCCCCAGCGCGCACGATCTCCTGCGCCTTCTAGTAGCTGGGAGTAAGACCCTGCGCTCCGTAGCCCTCGAGTACATCAGTTGCCATACCCCATTGAACACCACCACACAAGACATCACCACAACGACGATGGGTGCTCTGGAGGAGCTCCATGTGAATTATTGCAGCAACTTGCCTTTAGAAGGTGCGGTACTCCAGATGCCCGGCCTGCAGCGCCTCTTCCTTGGTGAAGGCGGTGTTGTGACACCACCTTCGTGTCTGCCCGATTCGCTGAAGACCCTGGGGGTTGACGCGTATCCTGATGGTATGTCCGTCTCACATGACTCCCAGCAAGCCTGAGATTCGCCAGTTCGAATGTAATGTTCGAATGTTCGAAAGCCTAACTTTTTCGTGCAGGGGTAGGACCTCCGAGCAGCAGGCGCTTCCGTGTCGAAAACATCTGCCTCATCTCGCCTGGGTACTCGCGATGTCTCTACGAAGTGCACGACACCATCAACAGATACACCATCCCTTCGAGCATCCGACACATCGAGATCCTGCTCTTCGAGAATGTCAGAACCCACCCCTCTCCCGTAGAATTTGGAGCCTTCGAGGCATTCCTCCTCACTCTGCATGAGAGTGGGCGGTTCAGTAGGTTGACAGTGACGATGTGGGGGATGCCGAATGCGCAGGCGTACAGTCTGAGCAGATTCACGCAGCTCGGTAAGCGGGGGTTGGTCGAGCTACGAGTGGGCATGCCGTCGGTGTTGTATCCCCGGAGTTTCGAAGTCTATGGGTATGCCCTGTAATAAGTACCACGGGATCATTTTATGTTTCATTGGTATATCTCACCTTGTGTCTGCTTCTAGTCTGCGCGCTGATATGGTGTGACCAGGTTTATGTCTTTGATCGAGTGCAATGTAATGGACAGTGAGTATTCCTGGACTGCTTCCTTTGTGAAGTTGAACGACTCACATAACCCGCCCTCTAGCTTCAAATTTTCGAATATCACTCCCACATCCACTCCTGTGAAGTCCAAACCCCGGTCGAAGGTCCAGTCTACTCCCACTGCTGTTGTCACTTCCAAAGACTTGCAGATCGTTTGGTCGGAGTGGGTGGTGTAGGATTTGTAAGGAATGCGCGGGCGTAGGGCGGAGTCACACCGTGTGTATTACATGGCAATTTACTGTCGTCTCACAGGACGTGGCGGTCTTCGTAGGAGAGTGTTGGCAGGCGTTCTTCACATTGTACGATCATATGGTGGACAAGTTGAAAGCATATCATTCGTTTCCGTAGCTTCTATTTGAGGACCTGACAGTGGATACTGGTACAACGAGTACAAGTGCAAATACATTGCCCTCTGTGCAATTGCAACTAGACGTGGCGAGTTCTGGCAGAGGAAGTCAGACGGTCACGACATTTAAAATGAAGAAGGAATAACGCCTACTCAAGTCCCCAATCGAAACCTACAGTCTCAGAGAAGCACACTGATCCTGTAAAACCTTGATCCGTGATACAGTCTTTGTATAGCCCCAACAACGTCCCGGCCTGATAAAATGAAAATCATCAACCCACGGCTTGATATGGTGCACGTACCATAAGATAATCGCAAAACGCGAGGTCGGGTCCGCCATCGGGGTTCAAGTTTACGAAGCCCACCAAGCACGTACCCAGAGAATATGACCGCTCGAACCCAGGCGGGACAGCAAAGTTCGGACCTATCAACAATAATGAAATAAACCTCATGTAGGTGCGAAGTCGTATTCGCTAGTGTGAATGCGAGGACCGGGAAGGGTGTGTTCCCACCAAAAGCGAAGTAGAAGGAGAGACGTGAAACCGAACGCCACGTGACGAACGGAACGGGGAAAGGGGACGCGACCAAGCAGCGCCGCGTGCGACTGCTGGACTCAATTCGAACGCAACGCAACGGAGGGGAGGAGACTAACTTCTTATTGTTTTCATAGGTATGTAGGTAGGTACTATATATACTTGTAGTATATGTAAATAAGCACGCTAGTTCTGCGTGTGCTAGTAACTAAGTAATACCTAAGAAACAATGTGCCGCAGCAGCTCGTGTTCGAGTGCTCGGACCGAACGAGGAAGTAAACGAAACGATATAATACGTACAATAAATCGTGTATCCGACCTCGAACAGGGTGCCAACCCTACACTCAAGAAGAGCGTGTGGCAGGGCTCACAAATGGGAGTTTGGGGAATATTGCAGGGGAAAGTGTCAGTGAGCTCATCTTGCGCACGCTGGTCCAGCGCCGATTTGAGGGCCTGGCAGTCAGCGAGCAAGGGGGGGTCCGGCGAGAGGCTGAGATCGTTCGAGCAAACTTCTGGTTATTCATTGCGAACAATACCACGACTGCTCAGATATGTGCGCTTTTGGCTGAAGCTACAGCGGGAGTGGTTTGCGTACCGGTGCCACCGCATCCGAACTGGCACCCGTTGTTGATCACCCGCTTGCTGAGGGTCGTTTCAGGTGCGGCAGACCTATTTCGGCCTTGGAACTTGAGGGGCAATTTGGCGAGGCGCGCTGACGAAATGGGTGTAGTCGTTATTGTTATCGTATTTCCGCCGATAGTCACGACTTCAACGCTTGATGCAGAACGCTGTGCATTAGCTACAGGAGTTGTCAGAGTAGGTTTCGATGTTGGATGACAAGCTCACCTTCGAGTGCAGCACCAAGCACGCATGAGCTGACAATTAAACTGACAATGATAGAGGTGATTGCAAGAAGATGCATGTGGACTAGGTAGGCAGCGATGTCGAGGAAACAAGGGTATGGAGGCCAAATATTTTATAACGAAAAGCGGACGGGGAATCCGTTGGATCTCCTTGATGTAAAAGGATGCCGACGAAGGACATTACTGGCACGATACTCCGATCTTTTGAAGTACTCGTTGAGCATGTGGTCGAGGCGGGAGTGCCTTGGCCGCGTTCCTGTCAACGCGTTCAGCGCTGGACAGTGTGGGTGTGCTTTGCTCTACCGGCTCACAAAAGACAGACAAAAAGTCTGACATCAGGTGTTCGTCTGGAGCGTTGGCCGCGGGTATCGTGGCATTAACATGTACGAAATACGGGATTCCCTTCAGAAGACACCTTTGAGGCAAATCAACGCGCGGTGGGAGAATTTCGATGTCCCGATGTCCAAGGATTGTCAGTTGGTGTAGAGTCGTGTGCCGCAAGCATCGTAGAAGCTTCTGGTTCGGGCCGTGGTTCAACCATTGCATCCCAAGGATGAGGGAACATATTTTCATACCGAGAGAAAATAGAGGAATTTTCGAACTTCAAGCTTCAAGTGCGAGGATGGTTCTTGGATGGTTCCATCTTGAAAGTGGTAAATGAGTGTCGGAGTTAGTTATGATTCGCTGTTCTGCTCTATTCTCACGGTCGACTCTTCTACACATCCACTGCGCACACTATTGCGTTGGCTTCCCGGAATGAAGCACACAGGAACACAATGCGAATCGGTATGCACCATGGATGAAGGCGGATGGATGGAGAGCTGTATGTGCACGTAGGATGAACTACCACCCCGCAACGCTCGTCAATAATCCCCACCGCCACACATATATGTTCTTCGTGGCGCAGCAGGGACCGCGCGTTGAATTCCATGGGCCGGAAATATTGCCAAGTAATAATGAATATCCTGCTGAAATTCACGTCTAGATTTTCATGTCGTTCACCTTTACCCACGGCCGGATCAGAGGCGACTGAGAGAATCCTTAAGGTATGCCATGACAAATGACAGGTCTGGTCAACTGGCCAAAAACCGTGTCCCGATCCTTGAGCCACCACGCTGCTGTTTGACAATCCTCGAACATCGGGACATCGGCTCAGATAGAAGTTCGCACCGGACTCATCTGTCATCAGAAGCAGACGTTTCGATTATCGTTGCACGGGCGATCTTAGCTGCTCCCCGAGTTCCTCAAACACAGGTCACTAAAGAGGCAAGATACTCGTTTGTTTCGCGGACGGTGAGCAAGGGCGACAAGTAAAATCGCAAAAATCCATACCCACGTTGATCGACACTGAACGCGTTGACAGGAACACATCCCAGGCACTCCCGCCTTGTCCATATGCTCGATGAATGCTTCGAAAGATGGGAGCGCCCTACCAGCGCTGGGATCGCTCTACGCCAAGGACATCCATGACATTTCCCCCCTCCGCTCTCGTTATAAAACCATGACCTCTCGAGCCATCGTATTTCCTCAACCTCAGCAATTACATCGTGTCCCATAAGCATGCGCATCTGTGCCATCACAACTATCATCGCCAGCATCGTCGCGAGCTCAGGCGTGCTGAGTGCCGCCGTCGAAGGTGAATTCGATTTCCAACGCTGATGCCTACACTAACCACCAAAGTAGAGCGGCCTGTGCCGAGTGTTCAAGCCGTCACTATCGGCGAACATACGATAACGGTCACGACTCTGGCCGTTTCCCCTGAACGCCTCGCCAAATTTCCCTCAACCAACGCCAGGCTAAGAGACCACTCACCCACGCCCAAAACGTCCCTTACCAAGCGAGTGGTCGGGAATGGGTGTGAAGTCGGATGCGGTGGTAACGGTAAGTAATCGCCCTCCCGAGCGCAGAGTCAATCAATATCATATCTGACGCGTAAACTCCCTGCTTCAGACTTCTGCTCGAACGACCTCAGCCTCTCTCCCGATCCCCCCTTGCTGGCCGACTGCCAGTCTCTCAAAGCGGCTCTGGACCAGCTTGCGGCCAGCGAGGTTACGAACACCTTTCCATGTTTCCCCAACAGTCCCACTTGTGAGTCGTCGCCTTCCCTCACTTCGGCGCGCCTGATAGCTCTCGACGCTGATAATATCATGAACAGGTCCTAACTTCACCGTCCCCCCCGGGTTCGAGCAGGTTTACTCCTTGGGTACCTGCGCAACGGGGCTGATAAACTTCAACCCGGCTGGCGGATCCGATGTCGCCTTCTGCCACTACCTCATGGTACGCATCTTCCTAGGATACGTACTAGTACCTTTGTTAAAGATATTTATTAGGCTGGGACCCTTTTATCGTTGTTTACGAGTTGCATCACGAACCTGGGTTTCACTGGAAGCATCTGTTTCTCCAACTCCAATAACCTTGGAGTCAATTGGGGCCTTGAGTAAGCATAGATTCTGTTTGCATGCCGGAGTTATCTAACATCGCTCGCTAGAGTCCGCCATGTCTAATTGCAGGGACGCTACGCCCGAAACGTATATCTGCATCTGTTAAATATGCTGCATTCTAGCTTTGTTGAACGTCTTACAATGCCAGACCGTTCACTTGTCAATCACTACGCTCTACCTCCGCGGAGACAACGACTCCGAAGACGACATACTATGTCTGCATCGTTTGAAGGGCTCATCTACGTTTCGCTCAGAGACTTCACGACCTATTTCCAAAGCTGTCAATCCTCAGTATACTGGGTGTTCGGACGGGGGCATCTTTGTCTGGTCGCATCAATGGATCAACTTCTTCAAATTCGGGCCATGTGTCGACCTGACGCCTCATTTCTCCAAACTCTGATGAAGTTTCCCCGTGTAATATTGACCTCTTAACTCAGAAGCCTGGATGACCCCCTCCACTACCTCCCATCATAGGTGACCTTCTTCGGATCCACCGTAATGGAACCAACACCTTCGAAGGTTCAAGCAATGTACATATTGTGTGGTGCGTTAGAGCCTTAGAAGCTTCGTCCACGCAGCATGATCTTGTGGCGTCCACAAAGACACTAATTTTGAACCGATGAATATTGGATATTAAATGTCTCACTTGAAGCAAGGACCATCCCACTCACTCCTTCACAAGCTGAATCAAACTCGATATTTATACTACATGCTACACACAAGCGAAATCCTCCCCGTGTTCTGTGCTATCGTATTTCTCCTGGGTGGCTCCGGTGTGCGTGCCACGGGCGACTTCGCCGCGTCGTGCTCTGGGTACTTCGTCCGCGACAACCACTTCCTTGTCGCGCACTGCAGTGACGGGCACGGGGGGTTCATCGACTCGACCCTTGACCTGAACCTTTGCATCCCAAATCACGACAGCGTTCTTGAGTGTGCGCCCAAGTGAGTTGACCGCCTACCGGGGGTACTACTAAGTACCCCTGGTATCTTGACACTCTTCCTTCAACGCTTTGCTGATTCCCTTGCCGCCGCGTGTGTAGTGGGAACTATGCCTCCTCCTGTTCAGGGTGTGGGATCCACACGGGGACGGATATGTCATGCGGGTAAGTAATAAGTCTCGTCGTTCGGTACCGCTATGAGAGTAGATGATCGAAATATTGATGCGCTTGTAGATGCAGCGGCATGCCACAGGGAAGTTCTGCCATCGCGGACCTTAGTTAGTACCTCTTTCTGTTCTTCCTGTTGCTCTGATCGTCATCGTGATCGCATCTGCTAGACGAGTGTGTCACCAACAAGGGAGGAAGCTTGGCCTGTGCCTTGTAGAATCGTAGATATGGGATCCAGCAGCCAGCTTTCGTGAAGTTCTACATTCTGTCAAGGAACAAATTTTGTTTTGGTGTGCGAACCACATTAGCCCCGGGGACTGAAGCTCGCGAGTCACCTGAGTTTGCTCTTTATTTTGCTCTTCAAGTGACTTACTATATCTCCTTGTATTTGATTTGCAAGTGCTGCCTATGCATTTCAGATCATCCCACCTTTTAACCCATCCTCACTGTAGTCATACTCTTCCGCCATCGTTAGTGGTCGATCCTAAATTCGACTACTACGAGATCATTGTGTCATGTACTACGTTGTCATGTATCCCGGAGGCATTTCTACAAGGCCTGAACGCAAGGCCTGACCACGTCCACACGTGAAGTCGAGAGAGCGAAATGCGTGAATAGCACAATTGAAAAAAAAGCAATGGAGGCCGGGTTTATATCAGTGGCATAGCGGACGACACAACTACAAATTACTATGGTTTAGCAAATGTAAGGTCTTTCCCATCGTTGTCGGTCTTGACTACGTTTCCAATGTATGCCCACTAGAGAGCGATAATTAGTGTTTGGTAAAAGGAAAAGGGTTTGTTACTTACGTTGAGATAACCACCATCGCCCTTTCGGAAGAATTGCCCCGATTTAGCGTTGTAGATTTCATATCTGCATGATAACATTGATATGGATAAGTATATTCAACGATAACTTCGAGGATTTTACTAACCCGATTGTTCCCCCAATTTTAATGTCAAACTCTTGATGTTTGTGGGCCCAATCGGTGCCCTGCTTGCCATCCCACTTATAGTCATGCTTGGTGTGGCAGACGATCCAGTTGAAATCAGGATGTTGGTTGTGCAACTGCTGGACGAGATCCTGTGTGAACTTGCTGCGATCCTATAGCAGACAGCCTTGAGTTCAACGAAGTATGATGGGCACATGTTCCCGCTCACCTCCTTGTCCTGTTTTATGCCATCTTGTATACTGGTGAAGATATTGATAGCACCCTCGATGACTGTAGTTGCTAATTCTGCGACTTCCGCCGCCTGTCGCGTCTCTACATGCTGGACATCGTTGTCCGGGACGAAGGCCGACCGAGCGTCGATGACCTGGGTATGGTCGGAAGGGGCGTCATACACCACGGCTGAATGCGATATCGGAGCAAAGAGGATGACCATTGCGGCGGCAATGAGAGTCGTTGATTTGGGGAACATATTTGGAATATAGAGTGAAATCGTTAGTGGACACCAGGTCGCTTGCTTGGGGATTGGTTGAACGTGGCCGGCACGGTGAGGTTCATCCATCGTAGAGCGAGGTATTTATACCGCATAGGGGGAAGTGCAGTGCACGTTGCGATACCTGGAAAGTTATTTTAGTGCTCACCAGCGCGATGCCATCTGACATGAAATTTTGATGAGAGCGCACGCAGAGCGGTCGCGCCGCGTTCAAACGTGAACTCGATTCAAATTGCGGCTGATTGAGCGTCGCATCGTAGGAATTAGTTGGAGGGAGCACAGCAATATGATGTCGGAGTGCACGAGGTCTGATCTATGATGCTATCAACGAACATCAACAACTAATAGCACATAGTTATCCGGCTTGTCGAGACACACCTTGCATCGATAGCATGTGCGTGCTCTGCATGAAACGGTCAGTTGTATCATGTTGTGTCATGCCCTATGGTGCATCAGAGATGTATACGAACACTTCGTCTCCAACGGAGGTCTCCGGGGTGACAATCTTGAAAGCAATGATCACGTCCAGGAGAAATTTGAATTTATTGATGGGGTAATGGCAACCGCTGTGCAATTCGGCTTGCAATCCTTGTCTGCTGGAAAACGTGTTGGAGATCACTCTCCCAGATGATGCGCGCATTCACTTCATCATCTTTCGCGCCGCACGATGGCTCCACTATTGAATGAGCGGGAATCGAGCAATACTTCTTGTGCCAGCCTCGCCAATCGGCCCTCTACGTTAGAAATTTCGACGGCGTCAAAAGGAAGCATCAATAGTATTATAAGAGGGAAACTTACCTGACACGCTTCACAGCAATAATACACGGACTACAAAACTTTGACAACAGCAAGCGTCTACGCGGTAGTGGGGGAGATATAACCTTGCAATTTGAACATTGCTTGAGTACATTTATTTTAAGTCCCTGCCTGACGCACTCATGCGGGGAGGGATCAATTCCACATTCCTAATAGACTGCTTGGACAATACCTCGGTATTCGCGCAGGCCATGACGTTGGGCGCACCTCCTAACCTCAACGCCTTAGCCTCCCCCAATCTCTCCTTTCATCTCGGCAAGCTGTGCGAGATTCTCTCTCATCACCGCTGCATTAAACGACGATGCCCCTGTTTCACTCATCACCGCCATCGCTTTCTTGAAGTTGTACTCCGCTTCTTCCACCTTTCCCATTTTCAAGTACACCAACGGTCATCGAATTTGGGCCGGAATAGCGTTCTTTGAGCTCTATTGTGTGGAGGAAAAGACCCTCAGCTTCTTCGAGGTTTCCTGCTCGTTGAGCCTGGTAGGATTGGGTGTTGAGCTCGAAGGTATCGAACGCTGCGACTGCGATGTTGATGAGAGGATTGACTTGCGCATCGTATGTGGGAGATGTGGGGGCGAGGAGGCGATAAGAGAGACAGTACATATACTCCCTGTCTCTCCTATCAATAGGGGAGTAAGGGGCTTCCTATCCCCCAGCTGTCTCACCAGTCCCAGAGCAGCCTCCGAAAGCCTTGCAGCGCCAAGGAGATCATTTGCCTATGTCGATCTTGAGCGACCCCCATCGTCGCAGGAGGGCGAATCGATAGGGCAGTAGGAATTTGTTCCCTTGGGGACTATGAAGCCGTCGGTAGAGACTGAGCCTGCCTCGGAGTGAACTAAGATATATACCGAATAAATCGGATGCCTAAATCGGAGGGTGACGGTACGCGCATTGGCATTACTGAAGTCATACGTAGGATGGCGCTCGCTGATGGTGAACCCGCTCTGCAAAATATCGAGCTCGCCGGGAAGCCAAAGTAGATCTGCTTTACCTAGCCACGTCGGTCGACCGCAATCGCGACGCGCCCACGTGAGGTGGTTGGGTAGGCTTTCTGAATTGATGAGTGTCGATCGGTGAATAATAGAACGCGACGGGGTAGGTATATGAACACACCGTTCAACTTTCTCAATTCCCCACCTTTTTCTCTTCCTTCCTACTTCCGTCTCTTCCTGACCCCAATATCGCCTCATCGATCGATTGCTAGATCCCTCCGAAGGAAGACCAGGATACCAGAGAGTGATCTGACCACTCGCCCCGTTCACCGCCCCAGACAGCCCTTGTCATGGTCTCGTCGTCCGTGACTCCCGACCAATCACTCAGGTGCTGAGACTGGCCCTTGAGCGGTCCCTGAGCGACGCCAAGGTCAATGACAACAGGCCGTCCTTTCGTAGATGGTTGGTCTCTATTGAGATCTGATAGCGGCTAGTTCTCGTCTCTCGAGGGTATCTCGATGATGGAAAGCCGGCTAGGTAACATAGGCAGCAACGTCTGAGGCGGTAAGAACCACAGGTCCAAGTCAACAGTACTGGCACGCGAATCGGCTCCTCGCGGGATCTCGTCAGGATGGAATCACCATCTCTGCTTGATCAGGCCAAAACCTCCGAGCCAGTGAGGACAGCAGGCATGCGCATTGCTAGAGCTGGCGCGGGTTTGGTTGGGGAGGGCGAGACACCGCCATCTGGGACGCGTCCCAGACCCTCTACGCGTTTCGAATGGCGAGTTCAAGAAGCGATTCCGACATTCGCCACTCACCTTCTCCTTCTGGACGAGTCGCCGGTACTGTTGGTGTTGAAAGATTGAGAGCGGGCAGGAAGGGTACCCCTCCTTTATGAGACCATTCACAGATTACTGATGCGTTGTCTTTCGTACCCCCGGACGGGGTCACCTGGAGAGCCTGGATGGAGCAGCGCAATGATTGTGTCCTTGTATCTTTGAAAATGATCCAGTCCACTCTCGTCCATTGTAAGCGATCATTCGGTGAGCATTACCCGTAAGATGATGATTCGAGTTGTTCGACGATTCAAGCATTATTTAAGCGCCGGCCGATAAAACTTGTAAGCTGCGGGCAATCTTAAGTTGTTATCAAGAAGGTATAAGAAATTTGATATAATAATTAGATGAAAAGAGTGTAACTGCGTATGAACGATTCCTAATCTACTTATAACGATCCTAAAAAGAATAAAGAATAAAAGAGAATGGTGAAGGAGTGTGGAGTGTGGCGCAAGTATCCGATATCTGCTTCTACGGTCTACGGTCTACGGAATGGGAGGGATAGGAGGAATGGGGGGGATAGGCAGAAGGATAGAAGATAGAACGATGGTGATGATGGTGGGGAGGAAGGGAAGGGAATGAGTGTGGTATTGTAGCTGAATATTTAGTAAATGTTCGGTGGATATCGTAAAGTTCGTATAAAAATATATGGGGGTCGAGGATGTCGTACAGGTATACTGATACATATGGATGAATACATCATGAGGGGTGCGTGATTTGTTTGTGTGCGCGATTAAGTGATTGATTGATTGACTGAGTGATACATCCGAGGAAGCGAAGCGTGTCCCAAGAGGATAGAAAGACGTGAATGAGTGTGTGTGTGCGCGGTTATGCGGCGCGAGAGGGGGGGAGGGAGAGAGGGAGAGAGGAAGAGGGAGAGAGGGGGAAAGAAGCAGGAGGATAATATAACAGAAGGAGTGTGGAGTATCGCGTTGGGGGGCGGCATGTTGTCAGAGGTTGGCGGAGGGTGTATTGGGTATTGGGTGGCACCGGGATGGGGATTGGGGGATTGGGATTGGATGAGAAGTGAGAAGTGAAGGTCAGGAGGTCAGGAGGGGAAACGGAAAGATGAGATGGAACACAAATGAAACAAGAGGACACAAGGGTTGATCGACGAGACGTAGAGGAAAACCGGGACTCAGGAGAGGCGCCGTGAGTGGAAATCGAGAGGCCTATACAGAACACAGGGAAGGGAAGGAAGGAGAAACCGCAAACCATGAACAGCGCTTCTTGAAAAAAAAAACAGGAGAGAACCTTGAAGCGGAGGGGAGGCCAGCAACTCCATTCTATTCTTGTGTCCGCAGACTAGCGGGCGGGCTGAGCTTCTTCTTAGAGTTTAAGTACCCCGTGAATCCGCCGCCGACGGTGTCCTGGCTGGACCCGCTGCCTTCGTCCGGGTCGTCCAGGTCAACGTCCATCTTGACGGTGTCCCCAGATCCTTGGCGCGCCGGTGCGGGATGAAACAGAGCGTCTTCCGAGCCAGAGAACAGGCTGCTTGGTCCGGGAAGGGCATCTTGAGATTGCGGCGCTTGATCGTAGTGAGTGGGGTCAGCCGGGTCAGTTGGGTCAGTCGGGGGAACGTAGTCGTAATGCCCTTGGTATCCGCCGTGAGCTGCGTCCACCGCGTTCGAAAGCTCCGAAAAATCCGAAATTCCACATCGGCTCGACGATGCACGGGCCTGGGGTTGAGGGAATCCACCTTGGTACGTAGAGGATCCAGGAGTACCACTCGAGGAAGGTTCTTGATAATGGTCAGGACCATCGGCTGCAACAGAGTGATGAGTACAGGGATGCAGCACAAATTCCGCGCGCGTACGGGGGAGGGTAAATTGGGGAGGCAGCGCGGGGGACGGCAGGGGGCTCATGAACTCTGAACCAGTAGAGGGGTATGACAGCACGTTTGGGACTGTGGGAATGGGGTGGACGGGGATGTAGGGGCTGATCGAGTCCATCTGCACCGGAGGCATATCGCCTGCATTTGCGTTTGGGACGCCGGGGTGGTTGTACACAGGATAGCTCGTCGAGGCTCCTTGGTCGTAAGGTTGGAGGTAAGGGTAAGGAGACGGCGTCAGAAAGTGGCTATGACTGGAATCTGAAGCTAGCGTTGGCGAGTACGGCGTGGCGGGGCTCTGGTCGCGACTGTTCTGAGGAAGAAAGGATTGTTCAAACCCCCAAGATGATTCCAAGGAAGAAAGCGAGGAGGAATCGCTGTCTCTCGGTGGGGTGGCAGAGGTCTGAAGATATCAACGCGTCAACTAAGCTGGGGGATACAAATCACTAACGGATATGTTTGGCAACGGTGCGTCGCCGTGGGCGTTCGTCGCCCCGCTGCTCTGTCCGCCACGGCTTCCTTGCGAAATATTTGCTGGGCGCCCTCTTTTGCGCTTGTCGCCGCATGCGGCCCAGCAAGGATCGCACATTGTCGTCCGCGAAGAGTACACCGGGATATCCGTTCCGCACACCCTGCAGACGAGTTTGTTGACAAACGTTGGTCGGACAGCACGTCTGCGAGCATACGGCGCATTATCCCCTATAAGTATGAGAAGTGCATCAGAGAGCATCGAGACATGTACTACTCTGAAACGTGCCTCTGCCTGCCATGTTATGGAAGTTCAACTGGATGTCGACGTCGACTGTGAGTACTTGAGTGCCTTGAGATGTGATGAGGATATAAAACGAGGTGCCGACTGTCTGCCACCCATCCTGGTGCTTATATCGAGCAGAAAACAAGGTGTCGCGCTGTCGTCTGCGAAACGAGGTTTACGGCAGAGTGTCTTCAACGAGAAGTGCTCTGCCAACGGATTTGCTCCCGCGGAAGCAAAGAAGGTGTGCCTTGAAGGATGCATAGCAACGCTGTCGACGTCGGCGACCGTTTGTACTCGAGCAAGGACAAAAAGGACGCGATGGTAACTTTGTCAGTAACAAACGGCGTGTGAAAATATAATAGCGCCCGTAAACGGTACTTGCGTCCACAACTCACCCCCTCTCACCCTGCTCAACATCGGCAACACAGAAGCCGGCAACACAAAGCGATCTCAAAGAGGGATGTAATAAATTTCGGTGTATGGGAGGCTTGTGTCATAACTACAGGAGGGGGCGATGATATCTTGTAGAAGGCACTTTGAGGAGCTTCGGGCACGATGGGACGACTGGATTGAGACAATAGTAACTGGTGCATACGCTGAGAGAGACGAGTATGACCATCATGCATCAACGCCTAGGGATAATAAGCGACGCAAATTTGTCTCTCTCTGCGATTCCTGTAACTGAGGGATTGACAATTGAGCAAATGCGGCTTGCGCTGTCGCTCCACTTTCCGTTGCGCACATCACGGTTTTCGAATGATCCGCAAATGTCCTTGAAAGCGACTAGGACTAGTGGATGAAATGGAGTTATGATGCTACAGAGAAGGAGGCAGCGAGCACGTACTCCCGTCATCTTTGTACCACTTGGCTGCAGGGGCCTTTGTAGCATAGTTTGCCGTAAGAGTCGGGCGGGTAGCGGTGCCAGGGAGCCCTGAACGTTTGAACACTCACCATTGCCTCTCGAGTCCTATTGTAAGTACCCCGCGAAGTCTTCGAAGACACACGTCAGTCGCGGCGAGCGCGAATAGTACACCATAACCTTCACTATGAGATGCCTGTCGTCAGCATGCTCAATGAGGTGGATAAAGTCGCAACCAACTAACCAAATTGCTTCTAATCTTTCCTCTATGCCAGCGTAACTTTACTTTGCCTGAGTGTACTGGGGGTAAACGGTGCTTCGTCCACCTACGATGCTGCCTCCTGTTTTTTATAACCGGTTCTTCGCGCGACGGCGTCCACATCTGTCGGCAAGTAAATACGTGAATTGCAACCCATCATGAGAGTAGTACATACTTAAACTACAGTCCGCGGCTACACCGAATCAAAAGTCCGCGATGAATAATTCACCTGCCGGAAGCGGCATTCCTCCTTAGCCACGCGGCCACACAGCGACGGTAAGTTCAATTCATCACTCCAACTCACTCCGAGTCCCTCTCAAGTCTTCGCCATCTTCTCCGCCATTTTGCAGGAGCTGTTGTTGATGAAGCTCGAAGCTCGGGGTAAACACGCTTGAGCGCTTAGCATGACATAGGGCAGAACTCCCGAGTCAGGAGATTGTTCCTCCACCGCGCGACCCTCGCCTATGTGCTAGAGACACGCCGATTTACCTCTGCCCTTATTGGTCAAGTAAATAAATATGGAATGTGAGTTTCACTTCTTTTCAGCCTCGCACCAAGGAAAAAATGACTGGAACAGAAAAACAATTAAATTTCGGGTAATACAGGACTACGAGTACATCAAGAGACTTATCGGATCCAAAGCCGACTCGGAAGCAGGCACCAAAAACAAAGACATCAGTATTCTGTGAACAGAAGGAACGAGAAGTACTCACCGGGGAGCAGAGCCCCCCTTCCTGCCCGCCCAGGGCACACATTATCCCCGCTCGCGAACCGGCGACTCGTCCAGGATGAGAAACTGAGTGGTGGAAGATCGCGTCTTGACTCATGACCCAAACACGTAGAAACTCGAATCAGGTGGGGCCGCCCAAGCCCTCGCTAGCATCCGTTTACCCGCTCGCCGGGCGCCTCGGGTCATGACTGGATTGGAAGACTAGCTCGCTCATGGACGGTGATCCCACCCTACCGAGATCCCCATGGAACGGTTGCCCACCTAGCACGCACGCCCCCAGCTCGCGGACCAACAATACTCTTACCTTCCCCGACGTTGCCCGATTGCTCGGGACCCTCCACCATCAGCCCACCCCCAACGTTGACCGCCAGCCCGGGACGCCGTTGGGCAGCTCCCCCAGCATACCATGGCTTTTCATCGCGCCATGGGACCCGCCCCGCCATAGCCAGAGGCCAGAGAGCGGAACGAGAACCCATGACGCTCCCAGCGTGGCAGGGGCTAACTGGCGCAGCATCGACAAAGGCGGTTCGTTGGGGATGTGAAGACGAAAGGGCTGTCGGGTGGGGCGAGTATGGACCCGGTGACTGAGACTGAGCCTTGCCATCGTAGGATCATTCCGGGAGACCTAGCGATGGGTCGTGAGGCGATGAGAAGGAGGAGATGGAAGTGGAAGGGAAGAAAGGAATGGTGAGTTGAGACAGCGGAAGTGGGAGGTTTATATACCTTTCCGCCGCGTGCTATTATTAACCTTGGGCATTCAACAAACGAGAAAGTCTGCCCAGCCACCCTCACGTGGGCGTGTCGCGCCCTCGACGCCGGACGCGTCTGTTGCGTCCCCTCTGCACCGTCAATGTATTTCACCATGGGCGGGGAGTCCATTCTATTTTGGTCTCAAGGCGGGCTCGGTAGCACACAAGGCGGCGACTCTTCTCTTCTTCGATACTCCGGTACTGGGTGCTCCCGCATCCACGTTCGCTCGCCAGCCTCCGGACATCCATCTGCCGCTCATAAACTCTATACTCCACCGATAAGGGATCCATGCTACTTTGGCTTCAAGGCGAGTTCGCCATTTTGCAGGGCGGGTCTGCCACTGACGTGCGTGACCCTTTGTACACCAGCGCCAATGGTCAATGATTCGGTACTCATATTTTACCATGGGCGCCCGTCACCCTCTCGTCCTACATCTGTTCTCGACGATTCGGTGAATCAGCTCATCCTCGCCCTTGCGTCGTCACGTATGTTCGCCGCGTCTGTGGTTTGGGACCACTGCTAGGCGTGGCATCTACTTCCAGCTTCCGTATTCATTCAATCTCATCAAAGCGGTACTAAGTGTGTCTCTGGGATCTCCCTGCTTCACCTATCATCTTCAGCTCGAATCTATGGCTGTATTCCTTTGCGAGTTCCTCCGGCTATCCTCGACTTTGTTTGCGGGCTCATTTCTCTCTAAGGCGGACTTGCGCTTTGGATGAAACTAGCTCGCTGTTATACCCTTATGATAGGTCGCACAGCGTCTGTTTTTCTTTACCTTGCACAACCATCACCGCCGCCAAGTGTCGTCTATCTGTTGCGCGTTGGGGATATCTGACCTCTCTCGATAGAGTCCGTCATATCTCATTACAGTAACATTGTACACTTACGATGTAATAGTATTCCCGCTAACCAATCTCCGCCTCCTAATTCATCGGGTCTTGAATCTCTGAATATTTCAAAGTCAAACCTTTTATCGATGATCGATAACCGAAGTAAGTCCTCCGCCCAATACTCCTCACCCTCAGAACTCGACTGACATCCTCTCGATATAGAGGTTGGTCCCCAGCATACCCATTACCCTCTTTTTTACATGAGACACAATGTGTCGACTTCCTTTAGAACTCGTCGTGCAGGTTCTGGAACAAATACAGTCTGAATCGACTACTCTCAAGAACTTTTCGTTGACATGTAGTTCCTGGCGCATACTCTCTCTACCCTTTCTCTTCAGCAGGCTCTCTATTCCGAATCGCCGCAAACTCGTCGCGTGCATGACGCTGATGCAGAATGCTCCCTATATACGCACCCATATCAGAGAACTCGTACTGCTTTACGGGGCCCAGGGTGCAGGACCGAAGGGACGACCATTCGTGCTCGATATCGACTACAAAGCCTTCTTCAGTGGCTTCCCCAATGTCGCAACCATACGCTGTGGTGCATCGCCTCTAGCCGACATTCTCCCTATCCTTCCAGACATGTCAGTCACATCCCTTCACGTCAGGGGGTGGGACACGACTGCTCCGGAGTTGCTATCCTTCTTCGAATCTTGCGCCGCTACGACGCGATCCCTAACCTTCCATACCGTGTTCTTTCTACATCCACCAGCCAACCGAGATATGTTGCACGTTGGAGTCATCACTCTGAACGCGCTGAAGGACCTTGTCTTTCTTCATTGTTCCAGAAGACTCCCGCTCTATCCCAAGATCGAAATGCCGAACTTGGAAGTGCTGTATTGTGCAGAGTGGTGTAGCAAGTCACGCGATGAATTGCCTGATTCGTTGGTTACATTGGCGGTTGACTGGGATCTGGGTACGCCACTCTACGATGCGGGAGATGATACCTCTTGTACTGATCCTAGGGCAGACCCTCCCCTCGTTTCGTGCAGGCCGTTCAGCGTAGAAAATCTCTCCATTGTCTGGAACTTCACGCTGTCGTGGTTAAGCAGCGTCATGCCTCTCATTCGCAAGCTTTCCATCCCATCCAGGCTCCACCATCTCGAAATACTGATTTGCGAGAATGAATACTGGCACTTTAATCTCGACGATCTCGCGGCCAATGACGCATTTGAGGCTGACATATTGGCGCTCCATGAAACCGGATCCCTGCGCAGGGTTACCTTCACGCTCACGACGAAGGGTAGGAACGATTGCGAGGAACAACTTAAATGGAGAGACACAATAGGTGACAGGTTCGGCGAGCTAAGGCTACTTGGTATACTGGAATACCGATTAAACCAACCTTCTGTCGTATACCCGCGACAGCCATTCTATACTGTCTAAGGTTGGTCTAAGGCATTGTCAAAGCCCGGGTGTCAAAGCCTTCATACATCCCGATTTGGGGAGCGTAGGCGTATCACATCAGCCAAGGAAACTAAGGAAGAAGGGACTCCACTTCGCAAATAGTAGATATGTAGAGAGTGAATGGTTGCACCGAAATGGTCTTTGGTTGTGCCGCTTTGCTGGAGACCTTGATTATTCGGGACGCAACAAGTGAGTCTCTATGTCCTTCATCCAGTTAGAGAGGACTCAAGGATCTGTCCCAGTCTACACAGACAACGCACTCCCCAACAAAGCACTCTGCGCCCGCAATATCTCCCTACAGTATTATCCCTTAAATGGACTCATTCGGCGTAGAGTCCATAAACTGTGTATCCCTTCAAAGATCAAGCAATTCGAAATCGTACTGCTCCTTGATCGCTTCGCAGTCAGCCATCTCGCTAATATGCGTTTTGATGGCTTTGAGGAGTACATTATATCTTTACACCGACATTCTTCGCTCGAACGACTCATTTTGACATCCGAACTTGACTCGGAAGTGGTCCACTCTCACTTCCCAAGGCTATCGAGTCTTGGCATACTAGAAGTTCAATCAGGAACCTCATCGCAACTTTCACCATCATGTCGCCAATTCGCGAGGACTAACGGAAGGTTATGGGCCTGGACTTCTGAATAGTAGGGGTTTATAAGTGTTGAGTACTTCCTGGCCGAAGTCTTGAACTGTCCATCAACACTTATTTCATAGTTGTCTAGTTTATTGCCAGTCATTCGAAGTAACTGTGCTGGTTTGGATTACGCCATATATACACGAAGTACCCTTGTACGATAACGAGGCCATGCGTACTTGCCAGCAGACTAATGCAGATCGTGACACATGTCATTTGATTTACTCACCAGCCACGAAACCGCCTTTGAAAGGATTGGCCCCACTTAGAGCGGAAAGAAATATCCCCGCCGCCATTGTCTTGCAGTTACAATGGATATACGAGGTAAGATAGCGGGGGCATGATGCCTAGGCAGGGGGGCATGTGGGGGTGACTCACGGAACTGTAAATCGTGCAGCAGCGATGAGTTAGCCTTGTTACAAGAACTCACGAACCCGCCAATGAGAAAATCGAGCTCGCCTTGAAGGGAGCGAAAATTCGTATCCCCGCCATGTTCACACTTCGCCAAGCGCGTAGTAGGGGAGCAGAGACGCGTCGAGGATGAAGGGCGATACGTGCCCACGTGAGGGGTGGCTGGGCAGGCTTTCTGGATTGTTGAAAACCAATACGTTAATAATAGAACGCGGCGGGGAGGTATATAAACCCCCGTTCCGCTTTCTTGACTCTCCATGTTCTCCTTCCTTCCCCTTCACCTCCACCTTCATCTCCTCCTACCCCTTCCATCGCCTCAGCGATACATCGTAGCCTGGTGACTAGCCCCCCATGAACTCGGTCGCGACGGCTCCATGGAGGACTAGCCACCGGCATACGATTCGACAATCCCATATCGGCACTCCTAACTACACCCCTTCTCATCCTGGTCGAGTCGTTGGTGCGGGAGTGAGGAGGATGACGCCCTTGTTGAAAGCGGGCAGGCAGGGGAGCTGGTCGCTACGGCGAGTACTTCTACTTCTCGCAAAGGCGGGTGTTGATGCACATTCATTTTCAGTACTCTAGGTGCGGGAGTGGGGAGGATGACGCCCTTGTTGAAAGTGGGTGGTAAGGGGAGCTAGCCTCCCCGGTGAGTACTTCTCCTTCCTTCCATCAGCGGGTGCTGATATTTGTTCTTTTCGGTACCATGAACGCAGGCGCATTGGGTTGGGTTAGCGTAGACTACATACCGCGTCCTTGGGTCTTTTCGTGTCCTTGAGTCCTTTCTGAAATTTGAATGATTTCTCACTCGCCTAGTTATGGGTGTAAGCGTGAATAAGTTGCGATGTGACTGAAATGCTGCTTATAGACCGCAAAGAGACTTGCGGTGAGACAGTCCATCAACTCGGGCCTTCGCTCCTTGAGTCCTTCGTCGCGTCGCATGCCTTTCTGTGCCACATTTGCCATCAGAATCGTCTACATGTGTAGTCGTCTGTTAGCTCAGGCAAATATTGACCCAATTATGTCGAAACTCGCCATGGGATCCTATATTCCAGTCCATTGTAGGCCAAACTCCAACGTCGAGCTTGGAGTAACCACAGTCTCCTTCCCAGACCTCGCTGAAGAGGGCTAAGAAGAGAATAAGCGCCGAGTTTCAATCTCAACTCTCTTCCTCTCCACTTGCTCGCCACCTCTAGCGACGAGACCGACCATTTCCAAGCCCCCAGGCTCGCTCGCAGAGACTTGATAGATTGCTATATGTATCATGCATTCACCTCCAATCGTTGCGGAAGAAAGTGCAGTGATGCTTGAATTGGATATCATGCACTTTCAACGCCCATTCCTCATCGACGAGCATCAGGACTGAGCCTTTATACTGCTTCTCTCTGGGATTTGCGAAGGAGGTAAGTACCTTGAGAGGGCTACACTTGAGTGTTCATATACATGAAGCCTTGGGACGCGAAATATCCGTACGGAAAAGCCTTCGGTGCGTCGCAGTGTTGCTGTGTTAGTGGTTATAACCAATATCAAACCGCAGTGGCAACCATCGCTGGCGAACTCGGGGGTGGCGGAGCTCGTACGGTCCACCCTAGCTTGTACTCCCCTTGCGCCTACTTCAAACGAGTTGACGGATCGCTTACTCCCCTTCCGATATTCTCTTAAATCTCGAGTTGTTGAAAGATCGGTCCGTCGGACCATCTCATAATGTAGCTCCAATTCGCCCTGTCTCACATTCCACCGAATCCAAGATTCGTAGACTATATCTGATGCCTACGTGCCCAACGCTCAGACTGCTTTTAGGCACACCAATGCTCCGCGACCCGCCCTCAGCCAAACGTATAGCCAACGATCCACGCACACGCTCGTAAACCAGCTTCCCTCTTCGAAATCCCGCCTCGTTCGGCTTCGTAGAATTTCACCCTCCGGATGACATTAGTATCTCCACATAGCCGTCTGCGCCCTTGTTCGAAGCTCCCAGTTCCCCGTACTCATCTGGGGATCTCAGGATTTCGACTCTACGTCTAGCCCAAATGGTTCCCTCCCGACCTCTCCGTTCATTACACCCACTGCAACTCAGGATACCACCCCTCCGTGCCGTCTGTGGTATGTTTAGCTCACCCTGTATTATCAACCCCGCTCGCATTCACAGAAGGATCAACCTACATTACATCGTCCCTTCGCAACCGCTATCCTAGGCACAGCCAATGCACCACGCTCAAGAGGGGCTGCTCGGACATAGACTTCGACCTTAAACATCATGACGATGTATACCACACTGCGCCGGCTCTGCCCCTCGGACACAAACCAACGCTTCAACGTCTCAGGTGCGGGGACTCGTTACTAGTCTCGGAGCGGCTAGCATCCCTGGTTCTCAACAGAACTCGACCTCATCCCATGTTGAGTAGATCTCAACACCGAATCTCGAGAGCGTTATTGACCCTGTAAACGTATAACTCGAAATGGAATCGAATCCCGTTCCAACCTTTACCACGTCGGGATTTCCGCGTTATTATCTTCACCTTCCAGCCGTCGTTGACTCAGCATCACTTGCTCAAGATGCATGATACGATGCACAGAACATCGTCGAGCAGTGCCAGACCCCATTGAGACGTCCCCCGAAACGATCAATTAGTATTTCCCCCAACTGTGCCATTCGAACCGCCCAAGCTAAACTCTGGTACACTGTGCCATATCCATCTTTCTTCCCTCTTCGCTTCCTGGTATCGTACAGGGTGCGTCGAAGCTGTAAATATACATCATGGTGAGCTCGGGCGTCGATCAGTCATTGTCGCTGCCTCGTCCGGTATACCAAATACTGACACCTCCTGCTTGGTATACGATAAGGTGACAGCGATGATACACCGGTCAGAGTCGAGACACGCCCACCGTGCCGCTCACTGAGGCGCTCTAAAGGTCAATATTTGGATCCCCAAATTCTTCAAGCATTCATCGCCGTCAAGAGTCAACCCACGTTCCATTAGCACCCGATTCCCGAAGTCCAACAACCAGCCCGCGGTGGTACGATTTAGCGACTCTGCGACTGAGACACTTAGGGCTCGTGAATTAATCAATGGATGTGGAAGCTCATAATCTGTGCAGAGGAACATCGAGCAAAGAGTCCGGGGTTATCAGTCAACGGTCTACTCGAATATACAACTTCCTGCGAAGAGGCGCGATAGTGTGCATAGGACGTTGGAAACAGCGGGTGTAAGTATTGCTATCGTATTTATGCACAGGCCAAGTTTCCGCCAAGGTTCGCCACACACTCGTCTAATTATCATGATTAGTGCGTGCAGAGGGGCAGGAAGAAGAGAAGGGACTACTCACTGAGGTCTGCGATGAGAGCAACTCCACCGCATCTATAGCAAGCGTGTCAGAATATCTGAACCTCCGAGGCCCCAATCGCCTTCGTGGTACTCACCCGCATGTCATGAACGCCCCAGTGCGGATACCACAGCCCGAGCACGAGCCTGCATAGTTGCCGCTACACCAAAAATCAGCGAAAGAAAACAACGCCGATGCACTCGCCCGACTCACTTGCGCGCACACACGAGGTTTTGGCCAAAGTTGCCGATACATTGGTTGAGGTCGATGGTCGAGTCTTTGAACCCACCAACGCCGTCCCCGCAGTTGGCCTCCAAGAAGTGGTTGTCGCGGACGAAGAAGCCGGAGCACGTCGCGGCGAATCCACCGGCAGCATAGACTCCCGAGACACCGAGCAGAGAGATGAAGAGGGCGGACAGGAGCTGAGGTGCGTACATCTTCTTCGCTTGGGCTTGGGCTGAGGAGTGATGTAGTTCCCTCCCAACGAATTTTGGCCTGGTATTTAAGCACATTTCTGAGCCTGTGGCCGACGCTGGTTCTGCCGGCGATCAAGGTGGTACTGGATCAGCGGTCCGATCGAGGAAGAACAGGTCGTGCCGTCATGATCATCATATCAGCGGGGAGGGCGGAATCACTGTGCGGCACGGCCGAAGGACGAGTAGTGGCCATATGATAACATCTCTTCCAATTCAGCAAAAACCTACGATCTCGCAGACGGTCTCGACGACCACGAAATCATGTCGTATAGACAAACCTTCAATGCGTTCAACGCACTGTAAGACACATAGTCGTTCAAGGAGAGCGGACCGCTAGAACTACCACCATGGTTCTGAAGAAGCCAGACGGTGATGAGACCCCGAGAATGCTTCTGCCGACTCCGAGAGTGTCGGTTTCGAAGCTTGGACTTGTGCAGCGTTACGTTTTCTTGCATGTTCGTACTTATTAGTCGGCGAACCTCTCGTACTTGCCGGTCAGATCAAGCGAATGGAAAATATAAACGAATGTCATTGGCTCGAGAGTGTTGAGGTTGAGAGGGTATTATTTTAGGCGTCAGGATTCTCCGCGCCATTGGTCATTGATTCAGTGCCGAAGGGAGGAGAGGGAAATGATGTAGTGCAGGGGTTTGGAATACTTGACGCCTCTGTGCACGGAGTGGATCCGGGTTTGGTAAGGACGAGGCGCAAGGGAAATGCATTCCATAGTTTTGCCGATCCAGTAAATGTGTTAGTACAAAGGAACATGTGTCCTCAAACAAGTCGTAATGGTATAAACAACGCCACGCAATCCTTAGGAGTCCGGGCACAGGGCACCCGTCAAAGCCAACCCGGGCGGGCAAGGCTATAGGTCTTCCACCGAGCGACCATCAGAGATCGACGTGAACGAGAAGTGCGATCCATAACTATAACATACCTTCATCGCAAGGCCACCTCCCTTCTTTTCAGGCTACAACGTAGTGCAAGAGTTAAGGAACGACACTGAATCTAGTAGTATCATCGTCACTGTAGATGGGTACATAGCCGTAGGGAAGCTACGCATGGTGCCTCTGTCTGCAGCAGCAGAACAAACAGGTAAGTTGGCAAGCCATCGCAGAATATTGTCATAAAGACGTACCATGCAGCACGAGCTCCGAAACACTGCTGGGGATCCAGGGTGGCAGATCCCAATCATAGATCCACATGGTAGTGAGGCGTTCCAGACTAGGGCACTCGATGAAGTTCTTGGAGCTGAACGCGGGGTGGACCACGTGGTGCAGCTCTAGCGTTCGAAGTGCGTGTAAGCGTAGGGTTTGCATGGGATTTGGGGATCTGGGGACACTGATGGCACTGAACTCCGGCCTCACGAGGACATAAGTGAGCTTCAATTCCTCGAGGCTGGTAGGGAGTATGCTGTAGAGATCAGAGCCATCCTCAGGGAAGTAGCAACGCAGTAACACTAGCTTGCGAAGGTAAGGAGCGCCAACCATAGATCTGATGCCCGCATAAAGCGGTGGCGGCCCCACAGTGGATGTGAAAAGCATGTCCTTGAGATGCAGTGTCCGCAGGTTTCTCAGCCGACTGAGAGACTCTGCCAGCCACTCCGTGGTGAAGTAGGGAGATTCGGTCAACCAGTTGAGTTCTACAGAGCGTATGTAGCCGCTAAGGTGTGGAGCCTCGAAGTGGAGGAAGGCGAGCCGTGTGCTTACGCTCCCGGTTGTGCTATCGCTTCCGAGTGTGTGGAAGATGTGCGGTCGGCAGATGGCGTTCCATGTGTGAGACACTAGAGAAGCAGCAGCGAGAGGCGAAAGAGATGTCACGGCCGGGTCCTTCGAGCCACTGCCCTGCCCTACGATGATCGCGATGATCTCGACAATGAGCTCGGTGGGGAGTGCCTCCTTGATTTCAGTATCCGTTGTCGCGGACATTCAGCAAAGCGATTTGTGGGTCGTGTCTGAATCGTGGACCGTCGAGCGAGAAGGTTAGACGCTGAGCGCTGAGAGGGTGCTGATGCCGGCCTCGTGGAATATCCCACAAGTAGACGTTCACTGCACTACTCACTACTTCGAGTAACTCTCGCGACGCTTTCGAAATCGGAGTGCATTGAGCTTGTTACTGCAATGGAAGGACCGACCAATCTCGAGGCACCGAGGAATTTCTCTACCAGAGTATATAGGCTTCACGCGAGCAGATTTAGCACTCGGGGAGACAGTGGCAGGCTGATATTCTGCCTTCACTGTGGGCGCGAGAGCACCACTGTCCCAAGCCAATAGGTGTATAACAGTGCACCTACAGGCACCCACCGACCCTCACAATGCTCCCGCCCGTCCCACCCTTCCCCTCGTCCCTACGTTCCTCAGAGTCTCAGACCCATCACGATTCACCGTTTCGCGCAGAATACCTACGGCTTTCATTATATTATATTTATATTCACCCATCCACCGATCAACAACGTCCGAACTCAATCAATCGAGTCTAATATGTAGATCGTGAATCTCATTCAATTATCACCCTCGCCTCTCGCCCCTTGTCCCCCTTGTCCCCCTTGTCGCTTGCTAATGTTGAATATCGAATGCCATATGTGATATGCTGTATGTATGGTTTGATGGCCTCATATGATAATGGTAGGACCGTCGGTCGGTACCTTTCGCCTATCTGCTTGTTCGCTTGATTGAAGTTTTTCGCCGAACGTTGAACGTTTGAACGTTTGAATATTGAATATTGATGGACAGAGCTGAGAGGTCCGCTACCCATTCCATTCCCCCGCTCGTGAGTCGTAGCTCCCCATTCCATTCCTCCACCATCTGTTCGCCGCCCACGACTGTCCGCGGTAAGCACCCGTACCTGTACCTAGACGTATGCATGCACATAAGGGCCGGGGATCGGCTCGATCAGGAGCCCGTCGTTGTCCAGGGCCAGGGGCTCAGAGAGGAGGTACATATCTTGATCCACGTTCACGCGTTCACGGTCAACGATCGACGGAACCAATTATCAAAACATCAAAAGACCAAAACACCAAAAGATTCGCTGCGGTCACTGGAGCGGAAGCAAATCGCGGCGGTGCTGTGCCGGCAGCAGACACAGCAGAAGGCGGAAGGCGGAAGCAAAAGGAAGCAAAAGGTCCAGGAAGCAGATCGTATCGCCTTGCGCAGCGGAAGCAGGAAGTAGGAAGCAGGAAGGAGTGGGGAGAAGAGATGTAGTAGGGAGTAGGTAGTAGGGAGTAGGGAGTAGAGGTGGGAAGTATCGTTCTCCCGATCGTTCTCCCGGGGTCTGCGTTGACCGCGCGTTCGTATACAGTCAGTATCAGTATACAGTATCAGTTGAAGTATGCTATATATGATATATGATATATGACATTTTGGCCTGCGTTGCCTCGGTTCTCGCGCAATGGCGCGATATCTAATCAACATCAACATCAATTGACGTTGAAGTCGAAGTTGAAGTTGACGTTGAAGTTGAAGTTGAAGTTAGCGGACGCAGACGATCGTACGCTCACGCTTACTCGTATAGTCTCAAATGCCGCGCGTTGTATAATTTTTTTTGGGAATTCGTTATCATGATCATGATCATTAATATGCATTAAGCTTTAATCGTTACGCGTTATGGTGGTAGAGACAACAGACGATGCGTGGATACGATACGTGATACGTGATACGGGATACGTGATGGATATGGATATGGATATATACATGCAATGCGAATACCCGAGATACGAGTATGGTGGAATGGAATTTGTATTCAAGAGAAGAAGGCAAGGACAAACGCAAAGACACAGACAGAGGAAGGGAGGAAGGGAGCAAGTTGTGGTGATTAACGATGCAGGAATGCAGGAATGCAGGGTGTAGGGCCCTAAGCTCAAGGATTAAGGATTAAGGATTAAACTGATATCGGGAGCGGGGGATGCGGGAGTCGGAGAGATGGACAGACGGACAGACGGGAGTGGGAGTAGGAGTTGGGCGGCATTTTATGAGGGCGGGATAGCCTCGAGAGCAGCCTCGCCTCGAAGTGGGGGTCTAAAACTCCTCCCTCAGCTTCACCTCCTCCTTCTTCTCCGCCACTGGCACTGGCGCCCCTTCCCCACTCCCACTCTCACTAACACCCCCTTCCCCACTCTCACTCTCACCCCCACCCCCACCCGCCCCCGCCCCCGCCGCCCTCGCCGCGAACTCCGCCCTAAACCGCTCCATCCCCCGCTTCACCTCCCGGCTCCGCCGCATCGTGTCCAGCAGCCCCTGCGTGCGCATCGGGCGCCACCCGCCCGGCAGGCGCTCGTACGTGATCCACTCGCGGAACCACTCCGCAGGGATGCCGCGCACGGGCACGGGCGTGGTGTTTTGGGTGGAGGTGGTGGAAGGGGTGTTTCGAGAGGAAGGGGTGTTTCGAGAGGAAGGGGGGGAAGAGGTGGTGTTTTGAGAGGGGGTGGTGGGGGTGGTGGTGGAAGGGAGGGATGGGGCGGACTTGGCGTGCGTGAGGGAGGAGAAGGACGAGGACGTCGAGAAGCGCTTGAACAGCGAGCCTTTCTTGCTCACCCCCACACCCTCGCCTACACCCCCCTCGCCCACAGCCCTCCCTACACCCGGAAACCTCTCCCCCTCCCCGCCCAAACTCGCCCCGCCCAAACTCGCCCACTCCCGCACCCCCGGATAATCCTCCACCTCCCACATCCCCAGCACAATCGCCATCTCGCCCCGCGCAATCTCCGCATGCACCGCGTCGATGCCCTGCACTTTCCCATCCGCCCCCGTCCCCGTGCGCCCCATCCCCGTGCGCCCCGTCCCCGTGCGCGTCCCCGTGCGGGTGTGGGTGCCGGTGCGGGTGTCGGTGTGAGTAAGGGTGCTGTGCGCGAGCGAGTGCGCCTCGCGCCGGATGCGCGAGAGGGAGACGGAGGCGGCGGTGAGGAGCGTGCGGTGTGTGCTTGATGAGGAGGGGAGGGCGTTTGGGAGGTAGGTGGGGAGGGTGTTGGTGTTGGTGTTGGTGTTGGTATTTGGGGAAGAGGTGGGGGAAGAGGTTGAGATGGGGAGGGCGTTGGGGGAGGGGAGGGGAGGCTGCGTGATCGTCGTCGGGGACGCCACCACATCGTGTTCGTCCACCACCATCGTATTCCCACCCGCACCCGCACCCGCACCCGCGCCCCCCAAAGGTTCCTCAAACCGCAGACTGCTCAGCACATTCCCGTTCCCATTCCCAATCCCGTTCCCATTCCCGTTCCCATTCCCATTCCCAATCCCATTCCCATTCCCAAAGCTAGACCCAAAGCCAGACCCGTGCGCGAGCGTGCTGAACTTGCTCGAGTGCGGGGTCTGCGCGGGCGTCGTCTGCGCCGTGCTCGGCGCGCCCGCGGACGTGGGCGAGAAGACCGAGTGGGCGGAGAACGCGGAGGAGAACGCGGAGTGGGCGGAGGACGATAGCTCGGAGGAGGACGTCGATGTCGATGTCGTGGCGTCAGACGCGGTCGTAGGGCCCCGAGTGTGGTGGTAGTGTGATGGCGACGAGGAGGAGGAGGAGCGCAGGGTGACGTCGTAGGCGTCGCCCGAGGGCGAGGGCTCGATGACGGGCGCGGCGGCGGCGGGCGTGTTGGCGGGTGTTCGCGTCGCGGTGCCGTTGAGGTTGAGCCGGTGCGGGACGTGGCCGGGTTTCCTGCCCTCCCCCTTCTCCCCTTTCTCCCCCTTCTCGCCCTCCTTCTCGCTCTTCTCTCCCTTCTCACCCTTCCCGCCCTCCTTCTCCCCTTTCTCCCCCTCTCTCTCGCCCTCCTTCTCCTGCGCCTCAGAGCGCGCAAACGCCTGCTGGTCCCTTGCCATGATCTTGAACGCCCATTCCTCGTCTTCGCGGAGCATACGCGCGTCGAGCATGAGTGCGTCGACCCACTCGGGGACGATCTCGGTGGGCGCGTAGTACACGGGCTTCTTCTCCTTCTTCAGTGGGAGGAGGGGCAGCGCGGGGAGGGAGAGCGAGGCCGTGAGCCGTTTTATGGGCGAGCGCGGTTTGGTGTTGTTCGTGTTGGTGTTGGTGGACGTCGTCTCCGCTAGCGTCCTCCCACTTGCGTTTTGGTTGTCGCGTTCATCGTCGTGTGCGTCGCCGAGGACGGTGTCGCGGTGGACGAGGCTGGCATCGTGCTCGACGTAGCCGTGCTTGCCGACCTCCTTGAGGTCGATGCCGCGGAGGAAGTTGTAGCGGTGGAGGAGGATGAAGCCGCCGTAGGAGAGGACGACGGCGAGCGGGAGGGAGAGGTTGTAGCACTTTTGCAGCGCCGAGGTGAGCGCCGCGGCCGTAAGATTCTTGCCCGAGCGGTTACTGATTTCAGGCAAGCACGCACGCACGCAAAAGTGCAAAAGTGACAAAAAAAGGGAAAGGGTGAAAGGGGAGGAGCGAGAAGGACGGAAGAGCGTACGTCAGCCTCCGATCAACATAGGGGCCGATCAGCGAAAAGGATTACTCACATGTAGCCGTGGTTCGCCATCGTGTTGAGCGCGGGGCAGGGGCTGCGGACGTCGCCCTCCTGCGGGGGACAGAACTCGTGCGTGGCTGCGAAGGGGCACTTCTTGGAGTTGTCTGCGTGGGTGTGCGGGGGGAGGGGCGGGTGGTCGGCGGGGAGCGGGGGGTAGTAGGTGGGGAAGTCGGGCGCGGGGACGCGCTGCTGGGGCGCGTTTGCGGCCATGGGGTAGGGGAGGGAAGAGAGGGGGAGGGATTTGGAGGGGGTCGGCGCGGTGTGCGGGGGCAGGTGCGAGGAGGGGAGCGCGGTGGGGAGCGAGTGCGAGGGCGTGATCCCCGCTGTGTGCGCTTCGTGCGCTTCGTGCTCATGTGCATGAGTGTGGGGAGGAGGGGAGGGAGAGGGCGAGGATGTGAATAGCATGTGGATAGGTGAGGAGTCGGACATTGTGAATCGCCGAGTGGTGGTGGTAGAGAGCAGAGATGCGGCGGATGAGGCTGACCTGTGTCCTGTGCTTATCACAATTTCCTCTCTCTGAGTGTAGACTGGCTGGCAGGGGTGTCATGTTTTGCGGAGGCTGGCAGGTTTTATAGGGCCTCGTGTCTCTCCATCTGACATCTCAGCCAGCAATCTCGCCCCATCGGTCCCTCGCAATAGATCCCGGGCGATAGATGCGTATGCACTCCTGCATATCATATTCATCATGAAACGCGGACTAACGAATTTTCTAAAATAAAACAAAGTAAACTACATAAAACATCATACTCTTACTGATTGACTGATCTGTATTCGGACGCCCACGCACTGGTTCCTCCTGGACTCTGCCACTTGCCCTATTATGCTTACGCTTATGCTTCCCCTGATCGACCTATCCCCGATACCGGGTGCAAGATAGATGGATCTCTGCCTATTCCCTATTCGCATTCGTGTTCCCAGACTCGCGGAGACGACGATGCACTGACGAAAGATTCCGAATGTCAGGAATCCCGGAACCACAATCTGTCCGCTTGCATCCAACTCCGCGTTCCTCCCACCCCCCCCCACTGAATCGGTGCATTAATGCGTTAATGCGTTAATGCACCAATCGCATGCGCATGTCGTGCTCGGAGGTACATCACCACCGCCGTGACCCGTCAACATCGCATATCACCTATTCGAATCCAGCCGCTTTCCACTTGTTCGTTTTGTTTTCTGTCGTCTGTCTTCTGTCTGTCTTCCGTTGTATGAGTGCGGTGCGGTGCGGTGCGCCTGACGACCACCGTCGGACGGTCTGTCGAACTCGAGTCTGTATAACCGGTGACCACTGACCGGTGAGAACGTTTGCCTTGGAATAGCCAAGCCTCCAGAATTCCAAGCTTCCAAGCCTCCAGAACTCCAAGGTTCGAGCTTCCCCTCTCGCTTCCGTACACCATACACCATACATACACGCATATATGCATTCGCACATGTCCGACCCTATACATTCATATATAGCCTGAGTGCTAACGCGAAACGGCAAATTGCCGCTCAAGTTTAGACATAGACACAGACGCAGAGACAGAGACAGACAGACGCGGTGCCTTCCGTGATACTGATAGTACTAAGTACTATAAAGGGACAGAGAGAGAGAGAGAGGGATGGGGATGGGGATGGGAGATTGGGAGAGGGACGGTAATGGGATGGGACGGTAATGGGCTAGGAAGGGGATGGGGATGGGATGGGACGGGGATGGGATGGGTGTTCGAAGGCGGGCGCGCAGATAGCGCACAACGGAGGTCCCGCCGGCATAGCATACGGAGGTTCGTACGTATGATCCCTCGTTGGTATCCCTCCTAGCATCCCTCCATCCAAGCATTCAATATATTCAATATTCAATATATTCAAGCATTCAAGCATTCAAAGTATTCAATATATTCAATGTATGCGAATTCGAATATTGGGGTATGGGGTATCCATTCAAGATCCCATGCACATGGACCATACACGCGTACACATGGACAACGCACATAGACCACCAAGACCACCAAGGGTACTTACGCCCTACGTTCTACGTCCTACGTTCTACGCCGTGCTGATACTGAGTATGATATACGGTATACCGTGAGGATGGCAAGTCTACCATGTGTCTTGTCTTCTGTGTCCTGTGTCCTGCGTTCTGCGCTCTGTCTTCTGGGTTCTGGGTTCGGCGTTCGGCGTTCAGGTCCAAGCTGAATCGATCCATCGTCCGACGGCTCCATCGACATCGCCACATCCTTCGTGTACAAGAACTATCTGAACTATCTACACAATCTGGACCGTCGGCATCCTTCGTGCATGTAGCTCTGAGGCTCTAAGCTCTAAGGCTCTAGAGCACAAGAGTGAAAGAGTTGAAGAAAATCAAAACGTTCTAATGTTGTCGTTTTACTGTCGTCGTTGCCGTTCCACACCCACTAGCCACTCGCAACTCGAGTCCCTTCGCACATCGAACTCGAACGACCAACTCACATCGAACTACCATATACCAACTACCATATACCAACCCACATCCCACATCCCACATCCCACATCCCACATCCCACATCCCGGTCTCAAGGGCCCAAGTCTCGCGCGTAAGCGTGGCTTGAAAGTTGATCGATTGATCATCTCTACTCTGGATCCTTTTCCGTTTCCTTTGGCGATCATTGATATTAAATATCAAAATTAATCGATGCTTGATTCTCGATATTCGTGAGGGTTGCCGTTGCCAGCAACGACGACGACGACGACGACGACGCGGATGATCCCCCCCCTTCTTTCTTCTCCCTTCTCCCTTCTACGCTCCCTCCCTTCTCTCCTTCCCTCCTTCCCTCCTTCCCATCCCTCCTTCCTAATCCCTTCTCCCTTCTCTCTTCCCTCCTCCCCTCATCCCCTCGGACATCCACACGCCCACACGTTCATCAATCATCAACCATTATGCATTATGCATCACGCGTATCCATGCATACATTCATACGTTCGTCACGCTGCCAGTGAAACACTGTCATTGAACGCTGAACGCTGGCGATTTAATATTTTAATAGAATATTTTGATAGAATATTTTGATAGAATATTTTGATATTTTATTATTTACGCGGCTTCTGGGCTTTTGGGTCTAGCCACGCACGCACGCACGCACGGTGGAGATGCGCGAGACGAGGACGGCGTGTATGGACAAGGACGGCGTGTATGCGCGATGCGCGATGCACGACGCTGACGGCGCGCTGGTGTGAAGGCAGAGTAAGTAAGCGGTGAGTAACGGAGTGACGATATTGTTGGATGAGCTCGTCGTCCTAGCCACAGCTTTTCTCGCATTCTCTCCCCCTCGCCTTCTCGTCCAAAGGTCCAAACAGTGCATCCAACATCCTTCCAAAGGTCTGGGTACGAATATATGATATATGACGCTTTACGTTGCAAGGCTTCAAATTCTACATCCCAAAGCTTCATTTCCAAAGCTTCGAAGGTCAAACGTGCAACTCTCAAGCCCAAGAATTGGATGTTTTGACTCCCAGCGTATTCTGTGCGATTCGATGTCAACTTGAAGGTCAGTGTCGGTCGGCGTCAAGCACCCCTACCACTCCTATCGCTCCTGTCACCCCTTCCCCTACTTCCCTGGGTCTACTATCGCCCCTGTCCCCTGTCGTCCCTGGCCTACGCTCCTGCAACCTGCAAACCCGCGCGATAGTTTAGAGCGTTCAGAGCGTGATTGCTGATGCGTGATGCATCCAGCGTTTGAAATTGGTTAGCCCCCTCTCTAGCCAGGCTTTCGCCCTCGCTACTCAATACAATATTCAATACTCAATATCGAAGCAGCATCCAACCATCCTGCATCCTGCATTACATATATACCATCTATCATCCATAGCCTTTCGATCATTCGACCATTCGATCATTCGATCAGAGCCTGATCCATAATAGCCATAATATTAATGCCACCACAACTTCCATCCCTCTCCCAGCCTCCCAGCCTCCCAGCCACAAACACTCCCCGTCGCTCCGAGAGTCCCGAGAGTCCCGAGAGTTCCGGGTGTACACCGTGGGCTTCTAGCGTCCTCAGTTCGACACTGGCAGTTCCTGCCATCCCCATGGTACGAAATAGGTACTGGGTACTGGGTACTGGATTGGTCGTAGTAGTACCGTTTACGAAGTACGAAGTACTCGGAAGCATAATGTCAGTCGGGGCTTCAAACCTACTCCCTACCTCCGGATCCCCGATGCCTTCGCCGATATTCGAGTAAGTGCAAGCCAGTGCAAGTGCACGTATAATGCGCTTGTAGCCTTGTACCCACCCATACCTCACGTAACCTAAGCTCAGCACCTCCAATTACGGACCCTAGATATCAGATGCGTGCATCGGCTCTCCCAGCTACAGGCATCCGCCGAACACACTCTTCCGAGTCTTCCCCCTCCCTCCCACTCGCGCACCTTCCCGCACCTTCGCCGCCTCAGCCGCCTTACTCCCCCACCCACCCACAAAGCCTCGCCGAAAACCTAAATCGAACTTGAACTCACCTGACCAACTTTGAACTAACAGACCCCACCCTTCCCACCCATTCTCATTCTGCCTTCACCTTCTTTCGCACACCGGTGCCCTCGCATCCCATGGTCGAAGGCTCTGGTTCTGGTTCTGGTTCTCCATTATTCCATTATACATTATTCATTATGGTACATATGGTCTTCGACGATTCATTACAACACCTATCATACAAGCACCCGTGCTCTCGTAAATCGTAAATATCTGCTATCTACGCGCCTGCGCCTCAAGGCCTCGACTGATCCGTGGATCGCGGTCTTCGTCTTCTTCGTCTCTGCGTCGCTCAGGCATGCTTAGCACTTACGCGTAACGAGCTACTCAGAGAGCTTTCGCTCATTTCCCCCGTGCGTGTCGGCGTAGCATGAGTATGAGTATGAATGCACCACATCACAACCCACAACTCACGGCTCAGAGCCCACGCCGTACCTCTTCTCCCCCCCACCCCCCTGTCCTCCCCACCCCCGATCCGCCGATTCTCAATTAATCGCATCTAGACCTAGACTCCAGAACCCCCATATAAATGATAAATGCACCGATCAGGCCCAAAGTCCCAGCCGCAGGCATTCGCCGACGCCCGTCTTCTAAGTTCTCGCCCTCCCACCCTCGTACTTAGAAGCCTGTCCTTCGCGAGTTCTCTCCCAGCCACAGGCCTTCGCCGGGCCCCCTCCCCCCCACTCTCCCACTCTCCCACTCTCCCACTCTCCCACTCTGCCACTCTGCCACCCAGCGACCTTCCCGAAGTGCAGCTTATTGCCGAAATCGAGGCACCTGACGCGGAATAGCTACGCAGTAATACTCTCATCCTCTCATAAGCTTCCGCTGGGTGTCGCTCTCAGTCTCGAGCCCCAATACTTTCCGCTCCAATTTCGTCTGAACGCGCTCTCTTGCATGCACTCTGCTGTGCATGCTCCATGCTCGAGACTTTCTTTGATATCGAACACCTCTCTGGGTCCTGGGACCGCGACATCACACCCCTCCGCACGGCGCAGGCTGCGGGACATCAGGACGCTATGCACACGCATATGCTTGGCTCTCGAACGTGGTCAAGCTTCGTCTCCCACCCCAGAGCCTTCCTAGGGTTCCAAGTCTCGTATCAGCCCCGAAACTCAATACAAGCTCAAGCTCAAGCTCTCACCTCTTGCCTCGAGGCACCAGACGAACCCCAGACCACGAACCCGATCTACCGCATGTTCATTTATCAATTATCATGGGTCCCTCATCATGGATCATGGACCCTTCATCACAATTATGTAGCACCTATCATATAAGCGTACACCTTCGAAGGCCCAGAACTTGGGGTCTCACAAGTTACAACAAGTAGCCCAACGAAGAATCAGGATGTTCTCTTTCTCAAGCCGGCCGCCTGACATTCCTGGTGCCGCATACCGCATACCCCCAGTATCGCGATGGGTTGATAGTGCTGCGTTATCTCTCCTGTTACCTTGAATGTTATTCATAGACTTCGACCGTGGCCTCGAGTCAATAGCGTGACGAGCGATGTTTCGTCATCAATTTACGCACATCAGGCTCAAGGCGTCCCGACTGAAATCCTCAAGTCCTTCTCACCTGACTCGGATGCTCCCAGACTCAGTAGGCGCCCCATATGTTATCAATTTATCAATCTATCCACAGATTGGAACGCAAAGAACACTCGCGGGTGAACCATTTGACCAGTGACGAATGTACGTACCAGCACACATAACGTCCTTCAGTGGGATCGAGCCTTCGAGCCCTTCGCCAAATCGCCAAATCGCCAAATCGCCAAATCGCCAGGTGCGATCTCCGTCATCCCTCTCCCTCTCCCTCTGTTGCCTAACTACTCACTTTCAAAATTTCCATATGTTATGTAGTTTTCGCTCCAGGGCCACGACCCGACGAATGACGGCGACGAATCCGACCCTCACCTATGTACCGTCGGACCCGTGTCGGCTCCCGTGGTGGAACCGAGTAGCGCTGCTGCACGCACGGTGAGAAACGCGATCAATCATCAGGCAGACAAACATAGCTCAGATCCCCGATTAATGAAGTCTTGCTTTATACTGATGATGCTGTTGCTTGGCTTATCCTTAGAGCCGGCACGCCGACCAGGTTGACGTATAGGCGGAATGTTTAAGCGGCGAACGCACAGTAATAAGAGATGTATTGTCGATCGGAAATGAGATGGACATGCAGAAAACGAAAATACGCGAACATGCGAGATCGGTTGTGAAGGTGTGAGTGGGACGCCCAAGTGATATTAGACATTCGGTTGTGAAAGAGAGATCGGGCCCGTACGCGGAGAGAAGCTTAGGAGGAGGAGAGCAGAAGGACGGAAGACAGGTACACCGACGCCAACGCCAACATCGTGGCATGTACATATTATGCTGTACGCTGTACTAATGCTGTATATCGCATGATGGTGTATTTCCGAACTGTACTAACTCTGTAGAAGTTCACAAACTGGACAGCCCCAGCGCCGCGGTGTATGCAAGGAAATGATGTCACTCACAGACGCGATGTCCTTTGACGCCTGGAAGACTCGTCAAGGAGGCCTCTGGTACCTAGAACATAGGGATCTGATCCAACAAGGCATCCTGATTCCTGATTCCTGATCAAGATCATCGAATTGTGCGGTCGCTGGAGTGTTGGTTGGGGTGTTACGTGATTGCTGGGGTATCGCTGGGGTTTGAGACGGTATGATGGTCCGGAGTATCGGATTCGAGGCGCCAAAGTTGAAGTTCCGCATGTATCAATGCCGTGTTGAACGTCGAGCACTTGAGCTTCGTGTTTCAGGGCCAGATGAGACGGATGAGAATCGAGACGAAGGATGTCGAGCTGAGCTGAGACTTCGTCCGGACCGTGAAATTGTGGGGCGGGAGGAAACCGATCAGATGTGGCGAGCGCTTGACTGGGAAGGACGTTCACGTTCAAGATTTAGATTCAGACCATATGTAGCTGCGTTCAAGCATGGAGTATTGAGGGCGCTCGAGTCGTGCGCTATCTACCATTATGCACCCGCCATCGTATATCAGGAATCGGTGGGCTTGACTTGCATCTTCACATAAGCAAATCTATCAGGCTTCTGGAATTCGAAGTCGAAGATGCAAACATTGATATTTCGAATTGCGAGAGCGTTTGTGAGGTCGCGCCGCATGCCCATCTCGACGCTAGGGGTGGATCATCGCCGTAGCTTGATGCAGGTATCCAGCAGAAGGTATCGATATTCGAGATATCAACTTGAAGGAGCGCCAATGGTCCGAAGCTCGAATGGCAGTGGAGCGCGGTACAAGTTTACAGTTTTAGTGTGTCTCGTACTATATCAGCGCCCGAGGGGAGGGGGAAGATGGATATAGATAGCGAGTGGGCAGCTAATTGTGCCTAGCGTATATCCGAAACGGTTTGAATGTCAGATACGTGGATGAAACCTACTGCGTTGAGGTATGTCTCACCGGGATGCCCAACACCGTTCTGAGTCGGATTTCATTGATGATCGGGTCATAATGCGACCACCACGCCACATAACCGCCCAAGCTCGAGTATCTATCTGAGTGCTTGCTTGTCGGCATATTGGCATATTTGGGTCTTTGAGGGATGCAGACTTCGGGCACAGTATTCGTCGTCATGACGGACGGGTCCTAGTCCACGCTCGAATACTCCCTTCGTGTATGTGGTATATTTAGATTGCAAGATATTTAGATTGCAAAAGAAGAATGTAACTTGAAGCGATGAATGCCGATTCATTCTGGCTGGAGCTTGTGCTGTGTCTGATATACAGTGCGAAATCCTGAAATCCTGGACGCCAACGGCGTCCGTTGAGAGGTAGACAAATGACTTATACCTCCGGGTGTCTTTTTTGAGTACGGTGCGCATTTTATTGGCCAGGTGGCGCGGAGAGGTGATCTTGCACCGGGACGTATAAATCTTGATAGAAAGGGAGAACGGGAATGAACCATTCAGGCCAGACGAAGGGTCAAAATCCTGGGATTCAGAGGGGAGTACCGAGGGCAGTGGGTTTCTCGAAATAGGATGGTAGACCACCATTTGGAGATACCCATAACATACGGAGTGTGGAATTCGACGAGCAAGGCCGAAGGGGGAGCGGAATAAGCTAACTTATGAGCAAGTGTGGGGAAGGATGGCTATGTATATGGCTGAGGATAGTGGAGGCTGGTCGTGGGCTGTGCTTAGAAGCAGTTCAGCCATGGGGCTATCAAGGTATCCTTGACCAACGCGAGCATGTAGCAGGATTGTTGAAGAGCTCCGTCAGGCGCGAGTGTTCTAACAGTGGATGCCACTGTGGTTTCATGTGGGGATACTTCGCTTCATATGAGCATCCATATACATAGTTCGTTAAGGGCATCTGCTTCGCATTTCAGCATGCAAAGCGTAGCGTTTTCGACGAAGAACGGTCCGGAACGAAGAGTTGTCATAGTCGCAACATCTATTTCGTTTCTATTCATTCTATATCCTGCAGTAGATGGCATGAACACGTTGTATCCCTTGGGACCTCGTGGAATGAAACAACATCACCTTTAGATCAATTTGCTCCGCGACGATTCGAAGTGGATTTAGAATTCGAGTGGAAGGCCTTGTTCAAAATCGTCAACTACGATAGTGACAGTAAGTTTTGAGTTAGTCGTTCCAATAACACGTTTACCTCGTCGATACCGTAGGGGTGGAAATCATACGGAAACCTGGCGCCGAAAGCCAAGTACTAATAGTACCAAGTGTTTGACATCAACGATAGTTAACTCCACCGTGTTCGACTCAACCGCAACTTCGAAGCCACAAATCGCTCAGCTCGATGCCCGCAACCAACGATAGATATACAAAGTAGGAGTGTCAGTATCCGGTGTATCAAATTCAGGGAGCGCCGATAACTGACCGAGCTCGAAGCATGGCTGTACAAGTTTAGCTTGGGCGGTTCGAATGGCACAGGTGGGGGGGATACTGATTGCTTGTTTCGGGGTACGTCGCAGAAGGCCATAGCACGGTAATCCCGACGATGTAGAGGTTGAGACGGGATGCCATTTCGAGTTATACGCTTACAGGGTCAATAACGCTTTCGAGATTTGGCATTGAGATCTATCTTACGTGGGATGAGGTCGAGTTCCGTTGAGAACCAGGGATGCCAGTCGTGTTCCGAGTCCAGTAATGAGTCCCCGCACCTGAGACGTTGAAGCGTTGGTTTTGTGTCCGAGGGGAAGAGACGGCGCAGTATGGTATACATCGTCATGATGATTAAGGTCGAAGTCTATGTCCGAGCAGCCCCTCTTGAGCGTGGTGTATTGGCTGTGCCTCAGAGAGCGGTTGCTAAGGGACGATGTAACGTAGGTTCTGTGAATGCGAGCGGGGTTGAATAATACAGGGTGAGCTGAACATACCACAGACGGCACGGAGGGGTGGTATCCTGAGTTGCAGTGAGGGTAATGGACGGGGAGGTCGGCAGCGAACTATCTAGGCTAGGCATAGAGTCGAAATCCTGGGATCCTCAGGTGAGTACGGGGAACTGGGAGCTTTGAACCAGGGCGCAGGCGGCTATTTGGAGATACCTTTATCATACGGAGGGTGGAATTCTACGAGGCCGAACGAGGCGGGATTTCGAAGAGGGAATGAGCGTGTGCGAGGATCGTTGGCTATACGCTTGGCTGGAGGCGGGCCGCGGAGCATTGGTATGCCTAAAAGCAGTCTGAGCGTTGGGCACGTAGGCATCAGATATAGTACACGAATCTTGGATTCGGTGGAATGTGAGACAGGGCGAATTGGAGTTACATTATGATATGGTCCTACGGACCGATCTTTGAGGAGACAATTCGAGATTCAAGAAGGCATCCGAGGGTGGCAAGCAATCCGTCAACTCGTTTGAAGTAGGCGCAAGGGGAGTACAAGCTAGGGTAGACCGTACGAGCTCCGCCAGGCTCGACTTCGCCAACGATGGTTGCCACTGCGCTTTGATATTAGTTATAACCACTAACACAGCAACACTGCGACGCACCGAAGGCTTTTCCGTACGGATATTTCGCGTCCCAAGGCTTCATGTATATGAACACCCAAGTGTAGCCCTTGCAAGGTACTTACCCCCTTCGCGAATTCGACAGCGAAGCATTAGATAGGCTCAGTGCTCAGTGCTCAGCGCTCAGCGCTCAGTCCTGATGCTCGTCGATGAGGAATAGCATGCGTGGGCGTTGAAGGTGCATGATATTCAATTCAGACATCACTGCACTTTCTTCCGCAACAATTGGAGGCGAATGCATGATACATATACCGATTTATCAAGTATCTGCGAGCGAGCCTGGGAGCTTTGAAATGGCCGGTCTCGTCGCAAGAGGTGGCGAGCAAGTGGAGGAAGAGAGTTGAGATCGAAACCCGGCGCTTATTCTCGTCAGTCCTCCAGGATCCCGTGAGTTTCGACATTATTGGGCAAATATATGCCTGAGCTAACAGGCGACGATACGTGTAGACGATTCTGATGGCAACTGTCGCACAGAAAGGCATGCGACGCGACGAAAGACTCAAGGGACGAAGGCCCTAGTTGATGGACCGTCTCACCACAAGTCTCTTCGCGGTTTATCTGCAGCACTACCGTCACATCGCAAGTGCAACTGATTCACGCTTACACCCATAACTAGGCGAGTGAGAAATTATTCAAATTTCAGAAAGGATTCAAGGACACGACAAGATCCAAGGACGCGGTATGTAGTCTACGCTAACCCAACCCAATGCGCCTGCGTTCATGGTACCGAAAAGAACAAATATCAGCACCCGCTGATGGAAGGAAGGATAAGTACTCACCGGGGAGGCTAGCTCCCCTTGCCACCCACTTTCAACAAGGGCGTCATCCTCCCCACTCCCGCACCTAGAGTACTGAAAATGAATGTGCATCAACACCCGCCTTTGCGAGAAGTAGAAGTACTCGCCGTGGAGACCTGCTCCCCTGCCTGCCCGCTTTCAACAAGGGCGTCATCCTCCTCAGTCCCGCACCAACGGCTCGACCAGGATGAGAAGGGGTGTGGTTAGGAGCGCCGATATGGGATTGTCGAATCGTAACCCAGTGGCTAGTCCTCCGTGAAGCCGTCGCGACCGAGTTCATAGAGAACTAGTCACCAGGCTACGATGTATCGCTGAGGCGATGGAAGGGGTAGGAGGAGGAGATGAAGGTGGAAGTGAAAGGGAAGGAAGAAGAACATGGAGAGTCGAGAAAGCGGAAACGGGGGTTTATATACCTCCCCGCCGCGTTCTATTATTAACGCATTGGTTTTCAACAATTCAGAAAGTCTGCCCAGCCACCCCTCACGTGGGCGCGTATCGACCTCTATCCTTGACGCGTCTCGGCGTCCCTGCCTCTACGCTTGGTGAGATGCGAGCACGGCGGGAATGTTTTTTTCTGTTTGCTTCAAGGCGAGCGCAATTTCTCTGTTGGCGGGTTTGTGATTGCACACGACGAATGTCATCTATCGCTTTGGTACGGTGCCGTGAGTCGTTCCCGCCTACCCCTCTGTTTGTTGACTCGCCTGCAGAGACATGGTGTCGCAGCTATATATCTTACCAAGTGCACCAATGGCACTGGAAGACAATGGCGATGGTGCGATTTCTTTCACGCTAACGCTACAAGGCGAGCTGTAACCGGCGAGGCGGATTCGTTCAAACGCGGTTCCACAACTGGCGAGCAAATTGGAAGACCCACATCGAGATATTGCGCAATCTTGACGGATACTTCACCTCGTTATTTCACCTCGTTACCGTGCCAAGCTCCTTTAGATAGATATATATCGCGAATAAGATTCACATGGTTACTGTTTACCTCGAACGGCTGGCAATAAGCCGGCCACCCGCGCGTGGAGAGTGAGGTAGCAACTAAGTAACTGTTCGAGTAAACGGCTATTCAGAAGTCCAGCCCCAAGACCCATCGCTAGTCTTCGCGAGTCGGCGACACGGTGGCGAAAGCAGCGACGAGGTGCCTGAATGGACGTCTAGTATGCCGAGACTCGACAACTTGGGGAACTCAGAGCGAACCCCCTCCGAGTTGAGTTCAGACGTCACAATAAGCCGTTCGAGGGAGCCAATTTGATGCAGTGACAGAATGTAGTCATCAAATCCCTTGTCTCGCATGGAAGCGAGATTACCGAAACCATCGCTGCCAACGATGTCATCGTCAAGGAGTAGAACAATTTCGAGTTGCTTGATCTTTGAGGGGATGCATAGTTTAGAAACCATACGTTGAACGAGGCTCTTGACTGGGTAACACCAAACGACGACATTGTTCGCGCAGAGTAGTTTGTCCTCAGGAAGTGAATGGGTTGAGTAGACTGGAAATGATCCTTTGAAACTTTTAGTGGGGACAAGAGCGTGGCGACTCACTCGATAATCCCTGGATGAGCAAATTTTCCAACGAAGGGGGGATGCAAGCGAAGATCGACTCGTCGCAATCATCCACACTCAATGTTTTCAAATTCGGCATCTGGACGGTAGCCGGCGAAAAGGGGAGATTGTGGCACCGGTAGAGAGAGAGCCTTTCTAGCGCAAGCATGCTTCCTGTGGACGGAAGATTAGAGGATACAGAGTTTTGGTGACAACTCATGTTCCGAAGCGTCAACTGGCGGAGGGTTCCTGCGACTGACTGGAGAAGCCTGAGTAATTCGCTTGCAGGAGGTACGTTGCCACGGATGTAGAGTATAGTGAGTGTGGATTTAACGGAGGCCAAGGGGATGGCAAGATGACTATTGAGGAAACAATGCAGAACCTTCAGTTCGGGAAGCACGAGAAAGAACCGTTCCAGTCGTTTCTGGTCGACCTCCAGCTGCAACTCTTCGTCAAATTGGGACCCTGGTGCAGTGATTGATCGCCCAATCAGTACTTCGCGAACATATGGGCGAATGTGTGGAGCATCGAAGACCAGCAAGCGAAAACCACGTTGGAATATCTTCCCATCTAGTAGACAGAGGTGGTGAAAGAGGAAAGGGAGGGCCAAGTCGCGCGAGCTCTTGGATGCTAACGAGAAGCTGCTCAGGGAAACGAGGTCGTAATCTAATTCCTGGAGAACCAACGAAACAAGTTCTGGGGGAAGCCTGGGGGTAGCTGCGCTCTTGGTCTTGACATGAGCTTGATTGGATCCCCGAGTAACTTGCCGACGCACTTGGCTCTCGGATTGATCCATCTTCTTCGTATACTACTGGAGGTCGTGATGGTTTCTGTAAAAGAGGTGGTGGCAACAGGTCACGCCACGCAGAGTATGTGGACCTCCCATGTTCTCACGCTTGTTCCTCCCACTGACTCGGCGAGATCTCCTGAAGTAACATTCATGGGCTCTCTACATATCTACTATTTGCGAAGTGGAGTCTTTTCTACCTTAGTTTCCTTGGTGTGATACACCTACGCTCTCCTATGAATGACATTACTGAATGGCCGTCGCGGGTATATGACCGAGGGTCGGTTCAATCGGTATTCCAGTATACCAAGTGGTTGTAGCTCGCAAAACTTGCCACTTATCGTGTCTTCCAATTTCAGTCGTTCCGCCCATGCGTTCCTACTCTCCGTCTTGAGAGTGAAGGTAACCCTGCGCAGGGATCCGGTTTCATGGAGCGCCAATATGTCAGCCTCAAATGCTTCATTGGCCGCGAGATCGTCGAGATTAAAGTGCCAGTCTTCATTCTCGTAGATCAATACTTCGAGATGCTGGAGACTGGATGGGGTGGAAAGCTTGCGAACGAGAGGCATGACACTGCTTAGCCACGACTGCGTAAAGGCCCAGACAATGGAGAGGTTTTCTACGCTGAACGGCCTGCACGAAACGAGGGGATGGTCTGCACTAGATCAGTACAAGAGGTATCATCTCCCGCATCGTAGAGTGGCGTACCCAGATCCCAGTCAACCGCCAATGTAACCAACGAATCAGGCAATTCATCGCGAGACTTGCTGCACCACTCTGCACAATACAGCACTTCCAAATTTGGCATTTCGATCTTGGGATAGAGCGGGAGTCTACTGGAACAATGAAGAAAGACAAGGTCCTTCAGCGCGTTTAGAGTGATGACTCCAGTGCGCAACATATCTTGGTTGACCGGTGGGTGTAGGAAGAACACGGTATGGAGGGTTAGGGATCGCGTCGTAGTAGCGCAAGATTCGAAGAAGGATAGCAGCTCCGGAGCAGTAGCGTCCCACTCCCTGACGTGAAGGGACGTGACAGACATGTTTGGAAGGATAGGGAGAATGTCGGCTAGAGGCGATGCACCACAGCGTATGGTTGCGATATTGGGGAAGCCACTGAAGAAGGCTTTGTAGTCGATATCGAGCACGAACGGTCGTCCCTTCGGTCCTGCACCCTGGGTCCCGTAAAGCAGTACGAGTTCTCGGATATGAGGGCGTATATAGGGAGCACTTCGCATCAGCGTCATGCAGGCGATGAGCTTACCGCGATTCGGAATAGAGAGCCTGCGAAAGAGAAAGGGCAGAGAAAGTACGCGCCAGGAACTACATGTCAACGAAAAGCTCTTGAGAGTGGTCCATTCAGACCGTAGTTCTTCCAGAATCTGCGCGACGAGTTCTACAGGAAGTCGGCCCATTGAATCGAGGGTGAAATGCAAGACTGAGGTAGTGGGCCACTTGTTTCGGTTATTGAATCTCGGACAAAGGCTACGATTATTCAAGGCCCGACAATTTAGGAGGCGAAGACGGCGGTATTGCATTTCAAGTGTACAATATGACATGTAGTTAGACATGACGAACTCTATAGAGAGTTCAGCTGGTCCCACAACACAAAAAAGGAACTACACTTACTCGAGGCCCCATTTGACACCAAGGTTGTTGGAGTCGGAGAAGCAGATACTTCCCGTGAACCCTTCATTCGTGATACAATCCTCGTACGACGGCAACACAGTCCCAGCCTGAGGAATATATCGTCGGTAAGAATGGCGGAAGAGTCCGTGTCACGAGATACGTGCCATGAGGTAGTCGCAAAACGCAACATCTGGTCCGCCAGGCTCATTCAAGTTCATCAATCCCACTGCACAGGTACCTAAGGAATATACGCGTTCGAACCCGGGGTTGACGACAAAGTTCGGACCTATCAATAGCAGCATGAACAAATTTGAGCACTACTTTCCGTGATCTGAACGAAATGAAATACGACTCACAGAGGGGGCTGTTGGGGATATTGCATGGATAGGTGTCGGTGACCTCGCTGAGTGCAAGCTCATCCAGAGCCGCTTTGAGAGTTTGGCAGTCGCCAAGGGAAGGGGCATCCGGGGAGGGGCTGAGAGCATTCGAGCAGAATTCTAATTATGGACCATCGTTGCATATGTAACTTAGTAGCCTCAACATAATTGCCTACCATTGCCACCGCACCCCACTTCACAGCCGTTTCCGACCACCCGCTTGATGAGGGGCGTTGGTGGTGTCGTTGTCCCATTTCTAGCATTGGTTGCGGGGAAATCGGTGAGGCGCGCAATGGGGACCGGAAGCGTCGTAATCGTAATTGTACGCCCACCGACGACCACGTCCTGGATGTTTGACGCAGAATGCTTCGCAGCGGCTACAGATGTTGTGAGTTGAGCTTCGACATTTGACCTCGAAGTCTCACTCTCTCCAGTGGTAGCAAGAGCGCCTGAGCTTGCGAGCATGCCAATGGCAACGGAAACGATAGCAAGGAGGTGCATGTTGATGGGAGACGAAGTGGTGCTGCGAGAGACCGAGGGTTTTATAGGAAAAGCTGTCCTTTGCTGTCAGTGGCGATAACGTCAATTAGCCTAGTGCCTATCTTGCGAAGCTTTTCGTCAAGCACATGGGCGACGCGGGAGTGCCTGTAGATTGATGGCTCAACTGCCGTTTCAATACTAGCATGTACCGTGCGATCAAGATGTCCATGGTTCTCGAACGATGCGGCCCCATTTTCAAGCTGAGTATAACAGCCATTTTTGCTCGACAGCGCAAGCCCGCCTTGGAGAGAAACGGGCCAGGAATCACAGGCGGAGTCGCAGTGTCACACATAACACAGCGAACGTTGATATTGTCGAATTGACAGGAACGACTGAGCCTTTGAGGAAAATGAATTGATGCGGAAGGTACAAGTGAATGACACGTCTGCCAGTGGCCCCAACGCCACGGACGCGGTGAGCAAGACGCGACCATGTAGGAGTGAATAGGCCGAATCGCCTAACGTCGAGAACAAATGGTGGGCGAGACGGTGGTGGGCGAACAGTGTACACACGGCGATATCATCGCTTGGTAGTGGTATACGAAGGGTGATAACCGCCAGTGGTGAACCCGCCTAAGAAAATGACCAGCTCGCCTTCAAGCCAAAGTCGAATTGATCCCCCGCTAGTGGCGTATTCCTTGAACGGTGCAGAGGGAACGCAGAGGGCGCGTCGTCCACCGAGGACGCGACACGCCCACGTGAAGGTGGCTGGGCAGACTTTCTCGTTTGTTGAATACCTATGTTTAATTATAGCACGCGGCGGAAAGGTATATAAACCCCCCACTTCCGCTCTCTCAACTCACCATTCCTTTCTTCCTTTCCACTTCCATCTCCTCCTTCTCATCGCCTCATCGACACATCGCTAGGTCTCCCGGAATGATCCTACGATGGCAAGGCTCAGTCTCAGTCACCGGGTCCATACTCGCCCCACCCGACAGCCCTTTCGTCTTCACATCCCCAACGAACCGCCTTTGTCGATGCTGCGCCAGTTAGCCCCTGCCACGCTGGGAGTGTCATGGGTTCTCGTTCCGCTCTATGGCCTCTGGCTATGGCGGGGCGGGTCCCATGGCGCGATGAAAAGCCATGGTATGCTGGGGGAGCTGCCCAACGGCATCCCGGGCTGGCGGTCAACGTTGGGGGTGGGCTGATGGTGGAGGGCCCCGAGCCATCGGGCAACGTCGGGGAAGGTAAGAGTATCGTTGGTCCGCGAGCTGGGGGCGTGCGTGCTAGGTGGGCAACCGTTCCATGGGGATCTCGATAGGGTGAGATCACCGTCCATGAGCGAGCTAGTCTTCCAATCCAGTCATGACCCGAGGCGCCCGGCGAGCGGGTACACGGATGCTAGCGAGGGCTTGGGCGGCCCCACCTGATTCGAGTTTCTACGCGTTTGGGTCATGAGTCAAGACGCGATCTTTCACCACTCACTTTCTCATCTTGGACGAGTCGCCGGTTCGCGAGCGGGGATAATGTGCCCTGGGCGGGCAGGAAGGGGAGCTCTGCTCCCCGGTGAGTACTTCTCGTTCCTTCTGTTCACAGAATACTGATGTCTTTATTCTTTGGTGCCTGGTTCCGAGTCGGCGTTGGATCTGATCTGTCGTAGTGCACTCGTAGTCCTGTATTACCTGAAATTCAATTCCTTTTCTGTTCCAGTCATTTTTTCCTTGGTGCGAGGCTGGAAAAGAAGTGAAACCCACACCCCACACTGGTTTACTCGACCAATAAGGGCAGAGGTAAAGCGGCGTGTCTTTAGCACATAGGCGAGGGTCGCACGATACTGACGACGGGCATCTCATAGTAGAGCTTACGGCGTCCTCCCCAATCCGCTGTGTTCATTTCTTTCATTTGCGCTCGCTGCAACTGCCCTGTGTATTCGAAGACTTCGCGGGGACTTACAGATAGGACTGGAGAGGCAATGGGGAACATATAGCGCGCCCTCGCACCGCTACGCGCACGACTCTTACGGCACACTATGCTGCAAAAGCCCCCGCAGTCAAGTGATACAAAGATGACTGAAATACTCTCGCTCACCGCCTTCTTCTCTGTAGCATCACCAACTCCGTTTCATCCACTAGTCCTGGTCCCGTTCAATGACATTTGCGAATCATTGAGAACGAAATCTTCTCCCCCCTTATTTCCACAGAATACTGATGTCTTTCGCTTTTTTGTGTGCTCGGTCCCGAGTCGTCCTTGGATCTGATCTATCATAGTGCGCTTGTAGTAGTCTTGTATGATTTCGGATTTATTTCCTTTTCTGCTAAGACATTGAGGTCATTTTCCCCCTTGGTGGGAGGCCGAAAGGAAATGAAACTCACAATTCGTGAAACTGTAAATCACTGTCTCGATAAGAACACAGGCGAATCGATGAATTCGAGCACTGAAGACAGCTGACAGAGCGTAAAACGTTAAGCGCTCAAGCGCGCTCGTTTCAATCTTCATCTCGGGCCACCAACCGCAAAATGACAGAGGCGATGGGTAATCGTCTACCTGAGGACATTGTCCTTCATTTCTTCAAAACATTGGCGAGCAAAGGCGCTTCGCTGCAGAACTGTTCGCTCGTATGCAGCACCTGGCGCACGCTCTCCCTCCCGTTTTTGTTCCGGATGTTCTACATCAAATCCCGCCGACAACTGCTGGAATGCATGGAGTTGATGCGAAACACACCACACCTCCGACCCCTTATACTGGACATCACATTTTGGAACGACATCGAGGACCGAAGGTCTTTCCAAGTAATAGAGCCAATTGTCATCGACGACGCCGACTTTATCGCTTTCATCTACGGATTCACCCGCCTTGAAGCGATATTTTGTACTGGGCCCACACTTGTGAATATTCCTCTCGTACTCCCAGGCTCCTCAGTCACGACACTCGACATCGCGGCGCGCTCTATCACGGCAGAGGAGCTGTCGTCCATCTTTGAGGCGGCCGCTGGCGTGATTCGTTGCTTGATCTTGGACGACGTGACGGTTCAGAACGAACCGAGCGCTGTGGCATTGTCGCGTCTACCGACAATCACCATGGTGGCACTGAAGGAGCTCGCTCTGATGGGATTCGAAGAAAAGCTTCCGTTTGCTTCCAACATTCAGATGCCGAACTTGGAAACTCTTTACTGCGCGACTTGGCTCAACATATTTCGAGAATATCTCCCGGATTCATTGAAAACGCTGGCGATAGGCTGGGATCTGGGTATGTCGATAAATCGCTTAATATTCACTCGTGGACTTATATATGCCTACGATTGCGACGGAAAATGAAATAGACGAACGAAACCAAGTTTGCAGGCCGTTCAACACGGAGAACCTCTACTTGCGCTGGTATGTTGGGTGGGAGACATTGGACGAGATGCTGTACCTAATTCCCAAACTCACGACCCCCCAAAACATCCAACACATCGAAATCGTCTTCGAGACTACCAGCAGCGAGCTCCCCTTCGACATGGACAATCTCGAGAGCGTCGACAAGTTCGAGGCCTACATACTCGATCTCCACCGCGACGGATCCCTGCAGAAGGTGACTTTTACGTTCGAGCCCAGCTACGTCGACATACGATGCGGAGATGGGTTGGCGGACAGGTTTGCGAAGTTGAATCCGCTTGGGATAGTGGACGTTCGGGTGGACCTACCCTCGGTGCTATATAACCTACGCTGAACAATCAAAGATATGTCGCGCGTCGGCGCGTGTACGGATGTAGCATAAGAGTCTTGTCCAATCAGCTGTATTTCTCCGTGACTAAACTGTGGTCTGTTACCTTCAGAGCTTCGGCGAGAGACGTGCAAAAGGCGGTATACCACTCACCAAAGTGTCGCTCGTCCTGACGCTGGGTAGTCGCATGAGGTAGGATATTGCGCGGAACCACAGATGTAATCTGCACGCGCACCACACTCTCCGCCGGGTAATGACCCGCAGATTACAAGGAAGGAGTTGAGAACCATGCCCCGAAGTTTGTCGATATCCATGGTATCGTCATTCTCTCGTTCCTCCAAGCTGGACAGCCCTTCCCATCTTAACGAATCAAGTTAGGGACATCACGACTAATCTGATGAATTCTTGTATTACTGCTCTTCCGTGCGTTCGCTTGGACTATCTACGGAACTTTGTGTCATCGTGGTTTAATTGAAGGAGACTGGGGAAAGGGTGCGCGACAACACGGCAATCGTTACTTTGGGGTGTCGTTGCCATTCTGCGCTGTTCCAAGAATGACTGACTGCCCCTGGCCGCGCCGACAGCGCGACTCCTGCACCGCGTCATCCAAGTTTCGCGTGTCCTCGTGCAGGCCTTGAGCCTGCCGGAGAGTCGGCGGTCAGTATTTCGGTGCTCGGGGCTGTGGTTTCGTGGGAGGTACGGACGTCGCTGTGCAGCCCCTGCAGTTTGGCATTCAGGTCCGCCTGGACTCCGCCAATGCGTTCGTGAAGGAAGTTTCCATATTCGCGACCGAGGCATCCATGTTTGTGAAGGAAGAATCCATCCTTGTGAAGGAGGCATCCATCCTCGTAAACGAAGCGTCCATCCTCACGAACATGCTGTCCATTCTCGCAAACGTAGCCTCCATTTCTGCGAATGAGGCGTTCAACTTGAAAAGCTGCTGGACTGGGGAGCGGGAGAGGGTCAGAGATGACAGATGGTAGGAGCTTTGAGCACTTATGCATTACTTTGCTCATCCGAGAGTGCATCGCTTCCAGTTGCCTTTGTACTTGTTAGTATTCGTCGTAAGGGATAGAATTTATCAACATACCGTTCTCCCGTCCCTATCGTACGCAGCTCGCAGATGCTTCGAAAATACATAAGTTCTGTAAAACACGACACGATAACACAACACGCACAGGGTTGGACAGGACGTGGTAAGCTGCGCTAAGACAGCATGCCCACAATTAGTCAAGCACTCGACGCTCCAAAGCCACCTGATCTCACCCGATCGCTTTGAACTTTTCTTCCGCGCCAGCGGAGGGGTTTTTGTCTGGGTGGTACTGCCAGCGGGCGAAGCCTTGTCAGTTCTCTCCGATATAGATCAGCGCCCGTGCTTCGACGTGCCTTCATGGCCTGCGTCTTATACGCCCTCTTCAACTCCACGTCGCTCGCATTCGCCGTGACTTCTAACTACACCACGAGAGATCTGGTGTCAGTCTGTGTCCTCAAAGGGCCGAATGCCAAAGAAGCGACGAACTAGGTCGTAATATTCCGTCGTTACTGGTGCCATCGATGCGATTGACGCGATTGCGCAGTGTGCGTGTTGGTGCCCGCTGAAACTGTGAAGTCAAAGCAAGGATATGTTTTCTTAGACGCGTCTTGACGGAGACGATTGTGGAAACTCGAGAGGGAGCGGGCTGGAAGCGTTGATGCTGAACACTCTCCGCCGTTTAGGCTAAGTCAAGAGTGTAATAGGAGAAATGCCGCTTCCGGCAGTCGGACTATTTATCGCGGACTTTGTTGTGTAGCCGCTGACTATTGAAGGCGCGAAGTGGTATTCAAGGCGTGTATGTGAGCGAGGACCGGGAATGGGGTGTTCCCACCAAAAGCGAAGTAGAAGGAGAGACGTGAAACCGAACACCACGTGACGAACGGAACGGGGAAAGGGGACGCGACCAAGCAGCGCCGCGTGCGACTGCTGGACTCGATTCGAACGCAACGCAACGGAGGGAGAAACTAACTTGTATTTCCAGTTAAGTAGCTAGGTACTATATACTATGTAAGTAGGTAAATAAGCACGCTAGTTCTGCGTGTGCTAGTAACTAAGTAATACCTAAGAAAGAATGTGCCGCAGCAGCTCGTGTTCGAGTGCTCGGACCGAACGAGGAAGTAAACGAAGTAATGTAATACGTACAATATATCGTGTATCAAGGGATGGACGATGTCCAATCCCTACACTATAGCGTAGGTTGGCCCGCTAGGTTCCTTCTTACAGTCTCACTCTCCTTACTCGAAAGCAGTAACCCGAGAGACACGCAACACGCAGTTATAACAAGAATGAATTTGATCGAGAGGGGGATGGATCGATGACTCATGACTACAGGAGGCGATGATCATATCCCGGGACGAAGAAGGCACTCTGGGGAGCTTCGGGGACGTTGGAACGACGGCTACTGCTTAGAGACATTAGAGCCACAGTTCCTGGGGACACACCTCTCCCTCTCTCTGCGAGTCCTGTCACTGGGGGACTGATTGTCCATTGATCGAATGATCAGGTTGTAACCAGGTGCGGTGTGCGCTATCGCTGAACTTCTCAACCGTAGCTTGAATGTTCTTCAGCGATTCGCACATGTTTTGGTGTCTACATTTGAATACAGACAAGTAAATGAGTTTCTGCGGTGAAAATTGGGGATTCAGAGACGAACCAAATCGTAGTAGTATGTGTTCACTGGTGTCATGGACATGGATTGTGGCACACAAACTAGGAACTGCGGCGTGCTTTGATGTAGGCATACTTTTCCCACGCTCACGGAAGGCTTAGTACAATGAACCATTCACTTCTTTGTGTCCTTGCTCGAACACTTAGTACAAATGGCTGCCATCACTCGACGTTGACGGCGTTGCTAGGGACTCTTTTACTTCTACGGGAGCAAAAGCGTTAGTAGACCACTTCTCATTGAGGAGACGCTGCCGTGAACCTCGTTTCGCAGACGACAGCGCGGCGATACCTAAACGTCAGCAGGAACTTGAACTCGAAGAATAGGTGACGCGCAAATAATATGTGGGAGAGTCGCTGGACAGCAAGCGGGCTAGGTATGTACTTTGCACTACCCTTTACCAGTTTCGAAAGACTTCAACCATACTAATTAATTCTTCGCAGTTGGCAAGTAATGTCTCAAAGCTTTGATTAAACAAAAATTCTACCACAACGAGCCTACAATACCCCGCACCAAACCCCAAACACCTCCGTATAACATCAGAAAAGCCGAGATAAAGGAAGACATCAGTATTCTGCGAACCGAGGGAAGGTGAAGTACTCACCGGGGAGCAGAGCTCCCCTTCCTGCCCGCCCAGGGCCCATATTATCCCCGCTCGAGAACCGGCGACCCGTCCAGGATGAGAGGGTGAGTGGGGAATAATCGCGTCTTGAACCAGAGACCTAAGCGCATAGAAACTCGAATCAGATGGGGCCGCCCAAGCCCTCGCTAGCATCCGTTTACCCGCTCGCCGGGCGCCTCGGGTCATGACTGGATTGGAAGTCTAGCTCGCTCAAGGGCGGTGATCCCATCCTACCGAGATCCCCCAAGACGATCGCCCGCCTGGCATGCACGCCCCAGCTCGCGGAATCAACAATACTCTTACCCTCGCCGACGTTGCCCGATTGCTCGGGGCCCTCCACCATCTACCCGCCTCCAACGATTACCGCCAGTTTCAGATGTCCGTAGGTCTGGTCCCTAAAGCATATCAGGGCCTATCTTCACGGTGCGGCACCCGCCCCGCCATAGCCAGAGGCCATAGAGCGGAACGAGCACCCACAGCGCTCCTGGCGTGACAAGGGCCACCTGGCGCACCATCTGCCAAAGGCGGCTCGTTGTCGACGGTGTCGACGAAAGGGCTGTCGGTTGGGCGAGGATGGATCCGGTGACTGAGACCGAGCCCTACCATCACAGGTTCAACCCGGGTGACCTAGCGATGGGTCGATGGTGCGATGAGAAGGAGGAGATGGAAGTGGAAAGGAAGAAAGGCATGGTGAGTTGAGAGAGCGGAAACGGGGGGTTTATATACCTTTCCGCCGCGTGCTATTATTAACCGTAGGGATTCAACAAACGAGAAAGTCTGCGCAGCCACCCTCACGTGGGCGTGTCGTGCCCTCGATGCTCAACGCGTCTGCTGCGTTCGCTCTGCACCGTTCACCGAATACGCCACTGGCGGGGAATCAATTCTACTTTGGCTCTAAGGCGGGCGGGCTGTTTCGCAGGGCGGGTCCACCACTGGCGGTCGTCACGCTTTGTATACTAACAGCAATGATCAATGACTCAGTACTCATATCACTGCCTGTACAATGGCCGCACGTGAACGTCTAACCTCTCGCCCTCCGTTTATTCTCGCCAATCCAATGAATCAGTCCATCCAACCCGCGTGGTCAGTATTCCCCGCATCTGTGGTTTGGGCCTTGCGCTATGGTATCGCTGTTATACCTAGCGCGTATCTTACGATCGCGAAGCGAATCTAATACCCATGGTAGCCACTCTTCGTATACTTTTACCGGGTCAATGCTCATATCACTGCGCATACACTGTTCGCCCATCACCATCCCACCCTCCATTTGCTTTTGACGCTTAGGCCATTTCTGTCTATCTACTCTTGCATGGTCGCACATTGCCCGCCGTGTCACGGTATCGTGACGGGCCTCCCGGGCCGCTCCTACAGCTAGAAAGCCGTGACAGCGCTTAGATGATGAGTTGACCACTCTTCCTTTACGATGCTCGCAGCGACAGGTCCTGGACGAAATTCCTGCTATTCTCACACCCGCCTAAAACAGCTCCCAGTCGAGATCATCTTTGAGATCATCGCTATCGTCGCGCCCGAGGATAATGCCGATTTACTGGAAGACAACCGATTTCCGTCGGGTTCTGAACGCGACGCCTTGTCGACTCTCGCTGCTGCTTCTCTGGTGTCTCGCGCGTGGAACACCGTTTGTAGGCGGTACACATTTGACAGGGTCTCCATATCCTCAAAGAACCCCAGCGCCCGGCTCTCCTTCCTCCACTTCGACGCCCCCCACCTCGGCAAGTACATCCGCAAACTGCATCTGTGGTGGGACAAGGACACCAGCATCGCGTCGGAATGGTTTCCGGACTGCTTCGCCCGGTTCAATAATCTGACAGAACTGTATGTCGTGTTTCAAGAGACGTTGAACTTGTCGACAGCACCAGCACCGCTAGCCGCCGGGATCGTGTCTTTGCTTGCCGCCCCCCGCCTTAGGAAGCTGCTTCTGTGCGATTGGAGCTTCGCCGGGGACGCCTCTGACCTTCTCTCTCTCCTCCCTCCGGGTCTCAAGGAACTATCCCTCGAGAATATCGTCACGACTGATACCGAGGCGAAGGCACCATCCACCATCCGCCTAGGCGCTCTTCAAGTGCTGGGATTGACCAACATCCACCATCCGATGCTCACATTCAAGGACCTCATTGAGTGCCCGAGCCTGGATAGCTTTACCGGCGGATGGCCTCGAGACCAGCTTTGGGAAATCCCACCTTGGGTCTCCCCGAGTCTTTCGGAGCTCGCGCTTGAAGGTGCGTACATACGCGCTTGTCCGAGTCAGCAGTCGCGCTGACCACTTCGTGGCGTACTCGTTCGGTGTTGTAGCTGAATTCGGGGGTAATATTCCCGAGCTTCCGACGAGCATCAGGCCTTCTGTTGTGACGATTGAGCTGAAGGGCGACAATGCGTACCTCGACCTCTTTTCCTGGATCATAGATTGCGTCGACCACTTTCCGTTTCCCGACCTTATTCAAGATCTTACGATCACCATCGTGAACAGCCATCGCCTCGCAGAACACCCCAACGCGGAACAGCTTTATCCCCGGATATCCGAGTATGTGGTGCTTGCTCGGTTTCTCGAATACCTGTGCGAGGACGGGGACTTGGAGTCTGTCGATCTGGATATAACGATGATGGTGGACTCGCTGGATGTCGATTTGCATGCTAGCGCAGCACGGGAGTTGGCGAAGCTGAAGATGGGATTTGAAGGGTTGCTGAAGGCAAATGTACTCCACGCGTCCTTTGAGGTCGAGCGATGGGTTGATTGTGAGCCTGAAACGGTTCTGTATTGTGACATATAGAGAAAGAGGACGTGATACTTGGATTTTGTATGTTGTATGAATGTT